>OX598316.1:18262200-18862200 GCA_951411735.1 Somateria mollissima
TCACCCTGTGACGCCACCCGGGGACCCGACCCGTGGTTTTTTGGCCCGTATGGGGAATCAAACCTCGGACCTCGATGCCGGGGTCTCGACATCACCCTGTGAGGCTAGCCAGGGACCCGACCCGACACGGGGCCAGGGGCCGGTATGGGGAATCGAACGTGGGACCTCGCTGCCGGGGTTTTGACATCACCCTGTGATGCCACCCGGCGACACGACCCGACCAGGGTTCCAGGCGCCGTTATGGGGAATCGAACGTGGGACCTCGGGTGCCGGGGTCCCGACATCACCCTGTGACGCCACCCGGGGACCCGACTCGACCCAGGGTTTTTTGGCCGGTATGGGGAATCAAACCTGGGACATTGGGTGCCGGGATCCCGATATCACCCTGTGATACTACCCGGGGACCCGACGCGACCTGGGGTCTAATGGCCGATATGGGGAATCGAACCTTGGACCTCAGTTGCCGGGGTCCCGACATCACCCTGTGACGCCACCCGGGGACCCGACCCGACCCGGGGTCAAGGGTTCCGGTATGGGGAATTGAACCTGGGACCTCGGGTGCCGGGGTCCCGACATCACCCTGTGACGCCACCCAGGGACCCGACGCGACCTGGGGTCTAATGGCCGATATGGGGAATCGAACCTGGGACCTCAGTTGCCGGGGTGCCGACATCACCCTGTGACGCCACCCAGGGACCCGACGCGACCTGGGGTCTAATGGCCGATATGGGGAATCGAACCTGGGACCTCAGTTGCCGGGGTGCCGACATCACCCTGTGACGCCACCCGGGAACCCGACCCGACCCGGGGTCCAGGGGCCGGTATGGGGAATCGAACGTGGGTTCTCGGGTGCTGGGGTCCCGACATCACCCTGTGACGCCACCCGGGGACCCGACCCGGGGTTTTTTGGCCGGTATGGGGAATCGAATGTGGGACCTCGGGTGCCCGGGGCCCGACATCACCTTGTGACGCCACCCGGGGACACAACCAGACCCGGGGTTTTTTGGCCGGTATGGGGAATCGAGCCTGGGACCTCAGTTGCCGGGGTCCCAATATCACCCTGTGACACCACCCGGGGACCCGACCCGACCCGTGGTGTTTTGGCCGGTATGGGGAATTGAACCTGGGACCTCGCGTGCCGGGGTCCCGACGTCACCCTGTGACGCCACCCGGGGACCCGACGTAACCCGGGTTCTAATGGCCGATATAGGGAATCGAACCTGGGACCTCAGGTGCCGGGATCCCGACAGAACCCTGTGACGCCACCCGGGGACCTGACCCGACCCGGGGTTTTTTGGCCGGTACGGGGAATTGAAACTTGGACCTCAGTTCCGGGGTCTCGACATCACCCTGTGATGCCACCCGGCGACCTGACCCGACCAGGGGCCCAGGGGCCGTTATGGGGAATCGAACCTGGGTTCTCGGGTGCCGGGGTCCCAATATCACCCTGTGACGCCACCCGGGGACCCGACCCGACCTGGGGTCAAGGGGTCGGTATGGCGAATCGAACCTGGGACCTCAGGTGCTGGGGTCCCGACATCACCCTGTGACGCCACCCGGGCACCCGACCCGACCTGGGGTCAAGGGGTCGGTATGGGGAATCGAACCTGGGACCTCAGGTGCTGGGGTCCCGACATCACCCTGTGACGCCACCCGGGGACCCGACCCGACCCGGGGTTTTCTGGCCGGTATGGGGAATCGAACCTGGGACCTCAGTTGCCGGGGTCCCGACATCACCCTGTTACACCACCCGGGGACCCGACCGGACCCGAGGTTTTTTGGCCGGTATGGGGAATCGAACGTGGGACCTCGGGTGCCAGGGTCCCGACATCACCCTGTGACGCCACCCGGGGACCCGACCTGACCTGGGGTCCAGGGGCCGGTATGGGGAATCGAACCTGAAACCTCGCGTGCCGGGGTCCCGACATCACCCTGTGACGCCACCCGGGGACCCGACCCGACCCGGGGTTTTTTGGCCGGTATGGGGAATCGTACGTGGGACCTTGTTTCCGGGGTCTCGACATCACCCTGTGATGCCACCCGGAGAACCGACCCGACAAGGGGTCCAGGGGCCATTATGGGGAATCGAACGTGGGTTCTCGGGTGCCGGGGTCCCGACATCACCCTGTGACGCCACCCAGGGACCCGACCCGACCCGTGGTTTTTTGGGTGGTATGGGGAATCGAACTTGGGACCTCGGGTGCTGGGGTCCCGACATCACCCTGTGACGCCACCCGGGGACCCGACCCGACCCGTGGTTTTTTGGCCGGTATGGGGAATCGAACGTGGGACCTCGCGTGCCGGGGTCCCGACATCACCCTGTGACGCCACCCGGGGACCCGACCCGACCCGGGGTTTTTTGGCTGGTATGGGGAATTGAACCTTGGACCTCGGTTCCGGGGTCCCGACATCACCCTGTGACGCCACCCGGGGACCCGACCCGACCAGGGGTTTTCTGGCCGGTATGGGGAATTGAAACTTGGACCTCGGTTCCGGGGTCCCGACATCACCCTGTGACACCACCTGGGGACCAGACCCGACCCGGGGTTTTTTGGCCGGTATGGGGAATTGAACCTGGGACCTCGGGTGCCGGGGTCCCGACATCACCCTGTGACGCCCCCCATGGACCCGACCCGACCTGGGGTCTAATGGCAGATATGGGGAATCGAACCTGGGACCTCAGTTGCCGGGGTCCCGACATCACCCTGTGACACCACCCGGGGACCCGACCCGACCTGGGGTTTTTTGGCCAGTATGGGGAATTGAACGTGGGACCTCGGGTGCCGGGGTCCCGACATCACCCTGTGATGCCACCCAGGGACCCGACCCGACCCGTGGTTTTTTGGCCAGTATGGGGAATCGAACCTGCGACCTCGGGTGCCGGGGTCCTGACATCACCCTGTGACGCCACCCGGGGACCCGACCCGTGGTTTTTTGGCCCGTATGGGGAATCAAACCTCGGACCTCGATGCCGGTGTCTCGACAACACCCTGTGAGGCTAGCCAGGGACCCGACCCGACACGGGGCCAGGGGCCGGTATGGGGAATCGAACGTGGGACCTCGCTGCCGGGGTTTTGACATCACCCTGTGATGCCACCCGGCGACACGACCCGACCAGGGTTCCAGGCGCCGTTATGGGGAATGGAACCTGGGACCTCGGGTGCCGGGGTTCCGACATCACCCTGTGATGCCACCCGGGGAACGGACTCGACCCAGGGTTTTTTGGCCGGTATGGGGAATCAAACCTGGGACCTCGGGTGCCGGGGTCCCGACATCACCCTGTGACGCCACCCGGCGACCCGACGCGACCTGGGGTCTATTGGCCGATATGGGGAATTGAACGTGGGACCTCGGGTGCCGGGGTCCCGACATCACCCTGTGATGCCACCCAGGGACCCGACCCGACCCGGGGTTTTTTGGCCGGTATGGGGAATTGAACCTGGGACCTCGGGTGCCGGGGTCCCGACATCACCCTGTGACACCACCCGGGGACCCGACGCGACCTGGGGTCTAATGGCCGATATGGGGAATCGAACCTGGGACCTCAGGTGCCGGGGTTTTGACATCACCCTGTGATGCCACCCGGGAACCCGACCCGACCCGGGGTCCAGGGGCCGGTATGGGGAATCGAACGTGGGTTCTCGGGTGCTGGGGTCCCGACATCACCCTGTGACGCCACCCGGGGACCCGACCCGGGGTTTTTTGGCCGGTATGGGGAATCGAATGTGGGACCTCGGGTGCCCGGGGCCCGACATCACCTTGTGACGCCACCCGGGGACACAACCCGACCCGGGGTTTTTTTGGCCGGTATGGGGAATCGAACCTGGGACCTCAGTTGCCGGGGTCCCAATATCACCCTGTGACACCACCCGGGGATCCGACGCGACCCGGGTTCTAATGGCCGATATGGGGAATCGAACGTGGGACCTCGGTTCCGGGGTCTCGACATCACCCTGTGATGCCACCTGGCGAACCGACCCAACAAGAGGTCCAGGGGCCGGTATGGGGAATCGAACGTGGGACCTCTGTTCCGGGGTCTCGACATCACCCTGTGATGCCACCTGGCGAACCGACCCGACAAGTAGTCCAGGCGCCGATATGGGGAATCGAACGTTGGTTCTCGGGTGCCGGGGTCCCGACTTCACCCTGTGACGCCACCCGGGGACCCGACCCGACCTGGGGTCAAGGGGTCGGTATGGGGAATTGAACCTGGGACCTCAGGTGCCGGGGTCCCGACATCACCCTGTGACGCCACCCGGGGACCCGACCCGACCCGGGGTTTTCTGGCCGGTATGGGGAATCGAACCTGGGACCTCAGGTGCCGGGGTCCCGACATCACCCTGTGACACCACCCGGGGACCCGACCCGACCCGAGGTTTTTTGGCCGGTATGGGGAATCGAACGTGGGACCTCGGGTGCCGGGGTCCCGACATCACCCTGTGACGCCACCCGGGGACCCGACCCGACCTGGGGTCCAGGGGCCGGTATGGGGAATCGAACCTGAAACCTCGCGTGCCGGGGTCCCGACATCACCCTGTGACGTCACCCGGGGACCCGACCCGATCCGGGGTTTTTTGGCCGGTATGGGGAATCGTACGTGGGACCTCGGTTCCGGGGTCTCGACATCACCCTGTTATGCCAACCGACGAACCGACCCGACAAGGGGTCCAGGGGCCGGTATGGGGAATCGAACGTGGGACCTCGGGTGCCGGGGTCCCGACATCACCCTGTGACGCCACCCAGGGACCCGACCCGACCCGGGGTTTTTTGGGTGGTATGGGGAATCGAACGTGGGACCTCGGGTGCCGGGATCCCGACATCACCCTGTGACGCCACCCGGGGACCCGACCCGACCCGTGGTTTTTTGGCCGGTATGGGGAATTGAACGTGGGGCCTCGGGTGCCGGGGTCCCGACATCACCCTGTGATGCCACCCAGGGACCCGACCCGACCCGTGGTTTTTTGGCCGGTATGTGGAATCGAACCTGGGACCTCGGGTGCCGGGATCCCGACACCACCCTGTGACGCCACCCGGTGACCCGACCCGACCTGGAGTTTTTTGGCCGGTATGGGGAATCGAACCTGGGACCTCGGGTGCCGGGGTCCCGACAGCACCCTGTGACGCCACCCGGGGACCCAAGCTGATCCGGGGTCCAGGGGCCGGTATGGGGAATCGAACCTGGGACCTCGGGTGCCCGGGGCCCGACATCACCTTGTGACGCCACCCGGAGACACGACCCGACACGGGGATTTTAGGCCGTTATGTGGAATCGAACCTGGGACCTCGGGTGCCGGGGTCCCAATATCACCCTGTGACGCCTCCCGGGGACCCGACGCGACATGGGGTCTAATGGCCGATATGGGGAATCGAACCTGGGACCTCAGTTGCCGGGGTCCCGACATCACCCTGTGACGCCACCCGGGGACCCGACCCGACCTGGGGTCAAGGGGTCGGTATGGCGAATCGAACCTGGGACCTCAGGTGCTGGGGTCCCGACATCACCCTGTGACGCCACCCGGGGACCCGACCCGACCTGGGGTCAAGGGGTCGGTATGGGGAATCGAACCTGGGACCTCAGGTGCTGGGGTCCCGACATCACCCTGTGACGCCACCCGGGGACCCGACCCGACCCGGGGTTTTCTGGCCGGTATGGGGAATCGAACCTGGGACCTCAGTTGCCGGGGTCCCGACATCACCCTGTGACACCACCCGGGGACCCGACCGGACCCGAGGTTTTTTGGCCGGTATGGGGAATCGAACGTGGGACCTCGGGTGCCAGGGTCCCGACATCACCCTGTGACGCCACCCGGGGACCCGACCTGACCTGGGGTCCAGGGGCCGGTATGGGGAATCGAACCTGAAACCTCGCGTGCCGGGGTCCTGACATCACCCTGTGACGCCACCCGGGGACCCGACCCGACCCGGGGTTTTTTGGCCGGTATGGGGAATCGTACGTGGGACCTTGGTTCCGGGGTCTCGACATCACCCTGTGATGCCACCCGGAGAACCGACCCGACAAGGGGTCCAGGGGCCGTTATGGGGAATCGAACGTGGGTTCTCGGGTGCCGGGGTCCCGACATCACCCTGTGACGCCACCCAGGGACCCGACCCGACCCGTGGTTTTTTGGGTGGTATGGGGAATCGAACTTGGGACCTCGGGTGCTGGGGTCCCGACATCACCCTGTGACGCCACCCGGGGACCCGACCCGACCCGTGGTTTTTTGGCCGGTATGGGGAATCGAACGTGGGACCTCGCGTGCCGGGGTCCCGACATCACCCTGTGACGCCACCCGGGGACCCGACCCGACCCGGGGTTTTTTGGCTGGTATGGGGAATTGAACCTTGGACCTCGGTTCCGGGGTCCCGACATCACCCTGTGACGCCACCCGGGGACCCGACCCGACCAGGGGTTTTCTGGCCGGTATGGGGAATTGAAACTTGGACCTCGGTTCCGGGGTCCCGACATCACCCTGTGACACCACCTGGGGACCAGACCCGACCCGGGGTTTTTTGGCCGGTATGGGGAATTGAACGTGGGACCTCGGGTGCCGGGGTCCCGACATCACCCTGTGATGCCACCCAGGGACCCGACCCGACCCGTGGTTTTTTGGCCAGTATGGGGAATCGAACCTGCGACCTCGGGTGCCGGGGTCCTGACATCACCCTGTGACGCCACCCGGGGACCCGACCCGTGGTTTTTTGGCCCGTATGGGGAATCAAACCTCGGACCTCGATGCCGGTGTCTCGACAACACCCTGTGAGGCTAGCCAGGGACCCGACCCGACACGGGGCCAGGGGCCGTTATGGGGAATCGAACGTGGGACCTCGCTGCCGGGGTTTTGACATCACCCTGTGATGCCACCCGGCGACACGACCCGACCAGGGTTCCAGGCGCCGTTATGGGGAATGGAACCTGGGACCTCGGGTGCCGGGGTTCCGACATCACCCTGTGATGCCACCCGGGGAACGGACTCGACCCAGGGTTTTTTGGCCGGTATGGGGAATCAAACCTGGGACCTCGGGTGCCGGGGTCCCGACATCACCCTGTGACGCCACCCGGCGACCCGACGCGACCTGGGGTCTATTGGCCGATATGGGGAATTGAACGTGGGACCTCGGGTGCCGGGGTCCCGACATCACCCTGTGATGCCACCCAGGGACCCGACCCGACCCGGGGTTTTTTGGCCGGTATGGGGAATTGAACCTGGGACCTCGGGTGCCGGGGTCCCGACATCACCCTGTGACACCACCCGGGGACCCGACGCGACCTGGGGTCTAATGGCCGATATGGGGAATCGAACCTGGGACCTCAGGTGCCGGGGTTTTGACATCACCCTGTGATGCCACCCGGGAACCCGACCCGACCCGGGGTCCAGGGGCCGGTATGGGGAATCGAACGTGGGTTCTCGGGTGCTGGGGTCCCGACATCACCCTGTGACGCCACCCGGGGACCCGACCCGGGGTTTTTTGGCCGGTATGGGGAATCGAATGTGGGACCTCGGGTGCCCGGGGCCCGACATCACCTTGTGACGCCACCCGGGGACACAACCCGACCCGGGGTTTTTTTGGCCGGTATGGGGAATCGAACCTGGGACCTCAGTTGCCGGGGTCCCAATATCACCCTGTGACACCACCCGGGGATCCGACGCGACCCGGGTTCTAATGGCCGATATGGGGAATCGAACGTGGGACCTCGGTTCCGGGGTCTCGACATCACCCTGTGATGCCACCTGGCGAACCGACCCAACAAGAGGTCCAGGGGCCGGTATGGGGAATCGAACGTGGGACCTCTGTTCCGGGGTCTCGACATCACCCTGTGATGCCACCTGGCGAACCGACCCGACAAGTAGTCCAGGCGCCGATATGGGGAATCGAACGTTGGTTCTCGGGTGCCGGGGTCCCGACTTCACCCTGTGACGCCACCCGGGGACCCGACCCGACCTGGGGTCAAGGGGTCGGTATGGGGAATTGAACCTGGGACCTCAGGTGCCGGGGTCCCGACATCACCCTGTGACGCCACCCGGGGACCCGACCCGACCCGGGGTTTTCTGGCCGGTATGGGGAATCGAACCTGGGACCTCAGGTGCCGGGGTCCCGACATCACCCTGTGACACCACCCGGGGACCCGACCCGACCCGAGGTTTTTTGGCCGGTATGGGGAATCGAACGTGGGACCTCGGGTGCCGGGGTCCCGACATCACCCTGTGACGCCACCCGGGGACCCGACCCGACCTGGGGTCCAGGGGCCGGTATGGGGAATCGAACCTGAAACCTCGCGTGCCGGGGTCCCGACATCACCCTGTGACGTCACCCGGGGACCCGACCCGATCCGGGGTTTTTTGGCCGGTATGGGGAATCGTACGTGGGACCTCGGTTCCGGGGTCTCGACATCACCCTGTTATGCCAACCGACGAACCGACCCGACAAGGGGTCCAGGGGCCGGTATGGGGAATCGAACGTGGGACCTCGGGTGCCGGGGTCCCGACATCACCCTGTGACGCCACCCAGGGACCCGACCCGACCCGGGGTTTTTTGGGTGGTATGGGGAATCGAACGTGGGACCTCGGGTGCCGGGATCCCGACATCACCCTGTGACGCCACCCGGGGACCCGACCCGACCCGTGGTTTTTTGGCCGGTATGGGGAATTGAACGTGGGGCCTCGGGTGCCGGGGTCCCGACATCACCCTGTGATGCCACCCAGGGACCCGACCCGACCCGTGGTTTTTTGGCCGGTATGTGGAATCGAACCTGGGACCTCGGGTGCCGGGATCCCGACACCACCCTGTGACGCCACCCGGTGACCCGACCCGACCTGGAGTTTTTTGGCCGGTATGGGGAATCGAACCTGGGACCTCGGGTGCCGGGGTCCCGACAGCACCCTGTGACGCCACCCGGGGACCCAAGCTGATCCGGGGTCCAGGGGCCGGTATGGGGAATCGAACCTGGGACCTCGGGTGCCCGGGGCCCGACATCACCTTGTGACGCCACCCGGAGACACGACCCGACACGGGGATTTTAGGCCGTTATGTGGAATCGAACCTGGGACCTCGGGTGCCGGGGTCCCAATATCACCCTGTGACGCCTCCCGGGGACCCGACGCGACATGGGGTCTAATGGCCGATATGGGGAATCGAACCTGGGACCTCAGTTGCCGGGGTCCCGACATCACCCTGTGACACCTCCCGGGGACCAGACCCGACCCGGGGTTTTTTGGCCGGTATGGGGAATCGAACCTGGGACCTCGGGTGCCGGGGTCCCGACATCACCCTGTGACGCCACCCGGGGACCCGACCCGACCTGGGGTTTTTTGGCCGGTATGGGGAATTGAACGTGGGACTTCGGGTGCCGGGGTCCCGACATCACCCTGTGATGCCACCCGGGGACCCGAGCCGACCCGTGGTTTTCTGGCCAGTATGGGGAATCGAACCTGCGACCTCGGGTGCCGGGGTCCTGACATCACCCTGTGACGCCCCCCGGGGACCCGACCCGTGGTTTTTTGGCCCGTATGGGGAATCAAACCTCGGACCTCGATGCCGGGGTCTCGACATCACCCTGTGAGGCTAGCCAGGGACCCGACCCGACACGGGGTCCAGGGGCCGGTATGGGGAATCGAACGTGGGACCTCGCTGCCGGGGTTTTGACATCACCCTGTGATGCCACCCAGCGACACGACCCGACCAGGGTTCCAGGCGCCGTTTTGGGAAATGGAACCTGGGACCTCGGGTGCCGGGGTCCCAATATCACCCTGTGACGCCACCCGGGGACCCGACTCGACCCAGGGTTTTTTGGCCGGTATGGGGAATCAAACCTGGGACCTCGGGTGCCGGGGTCCCGACATCACCCTGTGACGCCAACCGGCGACCCGACGCGACCTGGGGTCTAATGGCCGATATGGGGAATCGAACCTGGGACCTTGGGTGCCGGGGTCCCGACATCACCTTGTGACACCACCCGGGGACCCGACCCGACCCGGGGTTTTTTGGCCGGTATGGGGAATTGAACTTTGGACCTCGGGTTCCGGGGTCCCGACATCACCCTGTGACGCCACCCGGTGACCCGACGCGACCCGGGGTCCAGGGGCCGGTATGGGGAATCGAACATGGGTTCTCGGGTGCCGGGGTCCCGACATCACCCTGTGACGCCACCCGGGGACCCGACCCGGGGTTTTTTGGCCGGTATGGGGAATCGAATGTGGGACCTCTGGTGCCCGGGGCCTGACATCACCTTGTGACGCCACCCGGGGACACAACCCGACCCGGGGTTTTTTGGCCGGTATGGGGAATCGAACCTGGGACCTCAGTTGCCGGGGTCCCAATATCACCCTGTGACACCACCCGGGGACCCGACCCGACCCCTGGTGCTTTGGCCGGTATGGGGAATTGAACCTGGGACCTCGCGTGCCGGGGTACCGACATCACCCTGTGACGCCACCCGTGGACACGACGCGACCCGGGTTCTAATGGCCGATATGGGGAATCGAACCTGGGACCTAGGGTGCCGGGGTCCCGACATCACCCTGTGACGCCACCCGGGGACCCGATCCGACCCGGGGTTTTCTGGCCGGTATTGGGAATCGAACCTGCGACCTCGGGTGCCGGGGTCCCGACATCACCCTGTGACGCCACCCGAGGACCCGACCCGACCCGGGGTTTTTTGGCCGGTATGGGGAATCGAACGTGGGACCTCGGTTCCGGGGTCCCGACTTCACCCTGTGACGCCACCCGGGGACCCGACCCGACCTGGGGTCAAGGGTTCCGGTATGGGGAATCGAACCTGGGACCTCGGGTGCCGGGGTGTCAACATAACCCTGTGACGCCACCCGGGGACCCGACCCGACCTGGGGTCAAGGGGTCGGTATGGGGAATCGAACCTGGGACCTCAGGTGCTGGGGTCCCGACATCACCCTGTGACGCCACCAGGGGACCCGACGCAACCCGGGGTTTTCTGGCCGGTATGGGGAATCGAACCTGGGACCTCAGGTGCCGGTGTCCCGACATCACCCTGTTACACCACCCGGGGACCCGACCCGACCCGAGGTTTTTTGGCCGGTATGGGGAATCGAACGTGGGACCTCGGGTGCCGGGGTCCCGACATCACCCTGTGACGCCACCCGGGGACCCGACCCGACCTGGGGTCCAGGGGCCGGTATGGGGAATCGAACCTGAAACCTCGGGTGCCGGGGTCTTGACATCACCCTGTGACGCCACCCGGGGACCCGACCCGACCCGGGGTTTTTTGGCCGGTATGGGGAATCGTACGTGGGACCTCGGTTCCGGGGTCTCGACATCACCCTGTGATGCCACCCGGCGAACCGACCCGACAAGGGGTCCAGGGGCCGGTATGGGGAATCGAACGTGGGTTCTCGGGTGCCGGGGTCCCGACATCACCCTGTGAGCCACCCAGGGACCCGACCCGACCTGGGGTTTTTTGGGTGGTATGGGGAATCGAACTTGGGACCTCGGGTGCTGGGGTCCCGACATCACCCTGTGACGCCACCCGGGGACCCGACCCGACCCGGGGTTTTTTGATTGGCATGGGGAATCGAACGTGGGACCTCAGGTGCCGGGGTGCCAACATCACCCTGTGATGCCACCCGGGGACCCGACCCGACCCGTGTTTTTTTGGCCAGTATGGGGAATCGAACCTGCGACCTCGGGTGCCGGGGTCCTGACATCACCCTGTGACGCCACCCGGGGACCCGACCCGACCCGGGGTTTTCTGGCCGGTATGGGGAATCGAACCTGCGACCTCGGGTGCCGGGGTCCCGACATCACCCTGTGACGCCACCCGAGGACCCGACCCGACCCGGGGTTTTTTGGCCGGTATGGGGAATCGAACGTGGGACCTCGGTTCCGGGGTCCCGACTTCACCCTGTGACGCCACCCGGGGACCCGACCCGACCTGGGGTCAAGGGTTCCGGTATGGGGAATCGAACCTGGGACCTCGGGTGCCGGGGTGTCAACATAACCCTGTGACGCCACCCGGGGACCCGACCCGACCTGGGGTCAAGGGGTCGGTATGGGGAATCGAACCTGGGACCTCAGGTGCTGGGGTCCCGACATCACCCTGTGACGCCACCAGGGGACCCGACGCAACCCGGGGTTTTCTGGCCGGTATGGGGAATCGAACCTGGGACCTCAGGTGCCGGTGTCCCGACATCACCCTGTTACACCACCCGGGGACCCGACCCGACCCGAGGTTTTTTGGCCGGTATGGGGAATCGAACATGGGACCTCGGGTGCCGGGGTCCCGACATCACCCTGTGTCGCCACCCGGGGACCCGACCCGACCCGGGGTCCAGGGGCCGGTATGGGGAATCGAACCTGAAACCTCGGGTGCCGGGGTCTTGACATCACCCTGTGACGCCACCCGGGGACCCGACCCGACCCGGGGTTTTTTGGCCAGTATGGGGAATCGTACGTGGGACCTCGGTTCCGGGGTCTCGACATCACCCTGTGATGCCACCCGGCGAACCGACCCAACAAGGGGTCCAGGGGCCGGTATGGGGAATCGAACGTGGGTTCTCGGGTGCCGGGGTCCCGACATCACCCTGTGACGCCACCCATGGACCCGATCCGACCTGGGGTTTTTTGGGTGGTATGGGGAATCGAACTTGGGACCTCGGGTGCTGGGGTCCCGACATCACCCTGTGACGCCACCCGGGGACCCGACCCGACCCGGGGTTTTTTGATTGGCATGGGGAATCGAACGTGGGACCTCAGGTGCCGGGGTGCCAACATCACCCTGTGATGCCACCCGGGGACCCGACCCGACCCGTGGTTTTTTGGCCAGTATGGGGAATCGAACCTGCGACCTCGGGTGCCGGGGTCCTGACATCACCCTGTGACGCCCCCCGGGGACCCGACCCGTGGTTTTTTGGCCCGTATGGGGAATCAAACCTCGGACCTCGATGCCGGGGTCTCGACATCACCCTGTGAGGCTAGCCAGGGACCCGACCCGACACGGGGTCCAGGGGCCGGTATGGGGAATCGAACGTGGGACTTCGCTGCCGGGGTTTTGACATCACCCTGTGACGCCACCCGGGGACCCGACGCGACCTGGGGTCTAATGGCCGATATGGGGAATCGAACCTGGGACCTCGGGTGCCGGGGTCCCGACATCACCCTGTGACGCCACCCGGGGACCCGACCCGGGGTTTTTTGGCCGGTATGGGGAATCGAACCTGGGACCTCAGTTGCCGGGGTCCCAATATCACCCTGTGACGCCACCCGGGGACCCGACCCGACCCTGGGTTTTCTGGCCGGTATGGGGAATCGAACCTGCGACCTCGGGTGCCGGGATCCCGACAGAACCCTGTGACACCACCCGGGGACCCGACCCAACCCGGGCTTTTTTGGCCGGTATGGGGAATCGAACGTGGGACCTCAGGTGCCGGGGTGCCAACATCACCCTGTGATGCCACCCGGCGAACCGACCCGACCAGGGGTCCAGGGGCCGTTATGGGGAATCGAACCTGGGACCTCGGGTGCCGGGGTCCCGACATCACCCTGTGATGCCACACGGGGACCCAACCCGATCCGGGGTTTTTTTGGCCGGTATGGGGAATCTAACCTGGGACCTCGGGTGTCCGGGTCCCAATATCACCCTGTAACGCCACCCAGGGACCCGACCGAACACGGGGTTTTTTGGCCGGCATGGGGAATAGAACGTGGGACGTCGGGTGCCGGGGTCCCGACATCACCCTGTGACGCCACCCGGTGACCCGACCCGACCAGGGGTTTTCTGGCCGGTATGGGGAATTGAACCTTGGACCTCGGTTCCGGGGTCCCGACATCACCCTGTGATGCCACCCGGGGACCCAAGCCTACCCGGGGTCCAGGGGCCGGTATGGGGAATCGAACGTGGGACCTCGGGTGCCGGGATCCCGACATCACCCTTTGACGCCACCCGGGGACCCGACACGAACAGAGGTTTTTTGGCCGGCATGGGGAATCGAACGTGGGACCTCGGGTGCCCGGGTCCAGACATCACCCTGTGACGCCACCCGGGGACCCGACCCGACCCGGGGTTTTCTGGCCGGTATGGGGAATCGAACCTGGGACCTCGCTGCCGGGGTTTTGACATCACCCTGTGACGCCACCCGGGGACCCGACCCGTCCAGGGGTTTTTTGGCCGGCATGGGGAATCGAACGTGGGTTCTCGGGTGCTGGGGTCCCGACATCACCCTGTGACGCCACCCGGGGACCCGACCCATGGTTTTTTGGCCGGTATGGGGAATTGAACCTGCGACCTCGGGTTTCCTGGTCCCAATATCACCCTGTGACGCCACCCAGGGACCCGACCCGACCCGGGGTTTTTTGGCCGATATGGGGAATCGAATGTGGGACCTCGGGTCCCTGGATCCCGACATCACCCTGTGACGCCACCCGGGGACCCGACCCGACCCGTGGTGTTTTGGCCAGTATGGGGAATCGAACCTTGGACCTCAGTTGCCGGGGTCCCAATATCACCCTGTGACACCACCCGGGGACCCGACCCGACCCGTGGTTTTTTGGCCGGTATGGGGAATTGAACCTGGGACCTCGGGTGCCGGGGTCCCGACATCACCCTGTGACGCCACCCGGGGACCCGACGCGACCCGGGTTCTAATGGCCGATATGGGGAATCGAACGTGGGACCTCGCGTGCCGGGGTCCCGACATCACCCTGTGACGCCACCCGGGGACCCGACCCGACCCGGGGTTTTCTGGCCGGTATGGGGAATCGAACCTGCGACCTCGGGTGCCGGGATCCCGACAGAACCCTGTGACACCACCCGGGGACCCAACCCAACCCGGGCTTTTTTGGTCGGTATGGGGAATCGAACGTGGGACCTCGGGTGCCGGGGTCCCGACATCACCCTGTGACGCCACCCGGGGACCCGACCCGACCCGGGGTTTTTTGGCCGGTATGGGGAATCGAACGATGGACCTCGGGTGCCAGGGTCCCGACATCACCCTGTGACGCCACCCGGGGACCTGACCCGACCCGGAGTTTTTTGGCCGGTATGGGGAATCTGTGGAGGAATGGTTAGACAAAATAGGGCATGGGAAAGTGAAGCAGCTTGGCGATAAGGAGCGTGCCAAGTATCAGACACAGTTTATGTGGGGCTAGTTATGCACACATGTGGATGTAACCAATCAGGGGCTGGGTCATGCTGTACTCGTTATGCTGAAATAACATTGATAGAGAAAAAATGTAGATAACGGTATGTAGAAAACTACTGAGAAAAACAAGATGTATCTATAACCAATCACGAGCTTAGTTTTTGCAATATGTATGAGCTAATTATATAGTATCACATAAAAGACGGCTAGATTGTTCAATAAATCGAAGTTCACTGATCACTCATATTGAGCGACTGTGTCTTCCTTCCGTCAATATCTGGAAATTGCAACAAAAGGGATTGCAACAAATGGCGCCCGAACAGGGACACTGCTGGACGGAGACTCTGCTAGGGTAAGCTGGAATCAGGAGTTGACGGAAAAGGGGAGCCGGTCCTGCAACGCAGCCCAGGAGGTGAAAAGGACAGACAATAGGGAGTCCTCGCACCCGGGACGAGCCCATAGTGGGTCCCGCCGGAACGCGCCGCCGAAGTCTGCAAAGGCTGCAACGGTACCGACGTAAGTAAAATGGAAAGACAAGCGGCGTATTATTTGCTCAGATGCTTTTTATAAAAGCGGAGCACACAGGGAATAGACTGTCAGAAGGAATTGCCAGGTCTATTAGCCTACAGAGTAGCTAAGGGGTGTTTTGTAAACCCTGACACAGTATTTGAACATCGGAGCGGCACTACGGCCGACTACGAGAGACACAGACAGACCTGGCAGAAGCCGGAACACCTGAGAGACATTGAGAAACTCCAAGCACTGACTTGGACAAAGGGGAACCGCGGGGGGACGCGGGAAACAAAGTAATCACGGTACGACGCGGGACATCCGAGATCGAGTTGCTACGGGAGACCAGAGGCGTCAGTGGGCAACGGCAGCCGACCCTCACCGTGCGGCGAGTCGGCACATAGCAGAGGGGCGGAGAGCAGGACCCTGCAGCCTGTCTGACGTAACCATGGAGGCAGCAGCGGCTGTGCTGCTTCTCTCTAGCATTCTTGTTATGAGAGGTTTATCTTGCAATGCAAAAAAGACTATTCGTCCCCAGATCGGTGTTATGTTTCTGGATAACATTTCTTAATAAGCTTGCTTGCTGAGCTGTCAAACAATCGAATGTTACGACAAATGTCCCCCGGGATATGCATATGTATAGGAATGTTCATGTGTATGTAACTCTTTACTAGATATAACCAAAGCAAGTTACCCACCCCATGCTGCCCAGAACTGAGTAAACATACCTACTTTACAATCTTACTGATTTGCTCGGCTGCGGGATCAGCTGTGGAGCGGACGCCCCTAGGTGCACCCTGAGTGTTTTGCTCGGAGGGGACTCCACTCTCAGCTGCTCGCCGCAGGAGCAAAGATCTCCTGAAGCTGCAGACAAACGGTATGTTTTTGGCTGCTGGAGGGATACTAACTGGAGTGTTAATAATTGTATGTGTTATTTTTAAATGTCCAGGTATTTTGTGTTGAAAGTATTTGTGTAAGTGTAAGGGTTTGAAACAAAGTGTACAAGTCACTTCACGAAGAACACAGTCAGAGACAATACTTGTTTGATTGGTTATCATTCTAAATGATATTCTTGTGGTATGAATGAGATGTGCTAAGAGGCCTCTTTGTGTGATTGCGTGATTGTGCTGTGTGAGTGAGACACAAAGCGAGTACAGAGTTCCAATCCGTATTCTCCGCAAGGGATATATCTTGTGATCCTATTTTTGCTCTTAAACGCTTTAAGTGTGACAAGGAAAACACGGGAGCCCGGAGCGGCGCCAGGAGATCGCAGCGGCGCCGGGAGACTCGAGAGACATGGAGAGCTTAAGGCACGCTGTATTGCAAAATAGGGCTGCTATTGATTTTCTATTATTGGCACAAGGCCATGGGTGTGAAGATTTTGAAGGAATGTGCTGTTTTAATCTCTCTGATCATGGGCAGTCTATTCATGATCAGTTGCAGTGGTTGCGGGAACACACGAAGAAAATCACTGTACAAAATAATTGGTTTGACGATTGGTTTAAGTCTATTTTTGGGAATATGGGAAGTTGGGCACTTGGATTAATTAAGGAGGGACTTCGCATGCTATTTGTAATCTTGTTAATCATAATCGCTGCACGAGTAATTTTTGGCTGCTTGACTAAAAAGCTTGAGAAATTAACAGAAAAGGTCTTCCTGGCCCAAAATAAAAACGGGGGGAGGAATGGTTAGACAAAATAGGGCATGGGAAAGTGAAGCAGCTTGGCGATAAGGAGCGTGCCAAGTATCAGACACAGTTTATGTGAGGCTAGTTATGCACACAGGTGGATGTAACCAATCAGGGGCTGGGTCATGCTGTACTCGTTATGCTGAAATAACATTGATAGAGAAAAAATGTAGTTAACGGTATGTAGAAAACAACTGAGAAAAACAAGATGTATCTATAACCAATCACGAGCTTAGTTTTTGCAATATGTATGAGCTAATTATATAGTATCACATAAAAGACGGCTAGATTGTTCAATAAATCGAAGTTCACTGATCACTCATATTGAGCGACTGTGTCTTCCTTCCGTCAATATCTGGAAATTGCAACAAAAGGGATTGCAACAGGAATCGAACGTGGGACCTCGGTTCCGGGGTCTCGACATCACCCTGTGATGCCACCTGGCGAACCGACCCAACAAGGGGTCCAGGGGCCGGTATGGGGAATCGAACGTGTGTTCTCGGGTGCCGGGGTCCCGACTTCACCCTGTGACGCCACCCGGGGACCCGACCCGACCTGGGGTCAAGGGTTCCGGTATGGGGAATCGAACCTGGGACCTCGGGTGCCGGGGTCCCGACATAACCCTGTGACGCCACCCGGGGACCCGACCAGACCTGGGGTCAAGGGGTCGGTATGGGGAATCGAACCTGGGACCTCAGGTGCCGGGGTCCCGACATCACCCTGTGACACCACCCGGGGACCCGACCCGACCCGGGGATTTTAGGCCGGTATGGGGAATTGAACCTGGGACCTCGGGTGCCGGGGTTCCGACATCACCCTGTGACGCCACCCGGGGACCCGACCCGTGGTTTTTTGGCCAGTATGTGGAATCGAACCTGGGACCTCGGGTGCCGGGATCCCGACATCACCCTGTGACGCCACCCGGTGACCCGACCCGACCTGGAGTTTTTTGGCCGGTATGGGGAATCGAACGTGGGACCTCGGGTGCCGGGGTCCCGACAGCACCCTGTGACGCCACCCGGGGACCCAAGCTGATCCGGGGTTCAGGGGCCGGTATGGGGAATCGAACCTGGGACCTCGCGTGCCGGGGTCCCGACATCACTCTGTGACGCCACCCGGGGACCCGACCCGACCCGGGGTTTTTTGGCCGTTATGGGGAATTGAAACTTGGACCTCGGGTGCCGGGGTCTCGACATCACCCTGTGATGCCACCCGGCGACCTGACCCGACCAGGGGCCCAGGGGCCGTTATGGGGAATCGAACCTGGGACCTCGCGTGCCGGGGTCCCGACATCACTCTGTGACGCCACCCGGCGACACGACCCGACACGGGGATTTTAGGCCGTTATGTGGAATCGAACGTGGGACCTCGGGTGCCGGGGTCCCAATATCACCCTGTGACGCCACCCGGGGACCTGACTCGACCAAGGGTTTTTTGGCCGGTATGGGGAATCAAACCTGGGACCTCGGGTGCCGGGGTCCCGACATCACCCTGTGACGCCTCCCGGGGACCCGACGCGACATGGGGTCTAATGGCCGATATGGGGAATCGAACCTGGGACCTCAGTTGCCGGGGTCCCGACATCACCCTGTGACACCACCCGGGGACCCGACCCGACCTGGGGTTTTTTGGCCGGTATGGGGAATTGAACGTGGGACTTCGGGTTCCGGGGTCCCGACATCACCCTGTGATGCCACCCGGGGACCCGACCCGACCCGTGGTTTTCTGGCCAGTATGGGGAATCGAACCTGCGACCTCGGGTGCCGGGGTCCTGACATCACCCTGTGACGCCCCCCGGGGACCCGACCCGTGGTTTTTTGGCCCGTATGGGGAATCAAACCTCGGACCTCGATGCCGGGGTCTCGACATCACCCTGTGAGGCTAGCCAGGGACCCGACCCGACACGGGGTCCAGGGGCCGGTATGGGGAATCGAACGTGGGACCTCGCTGCCGGGGTTTTGACATCACCCTGTGATGCCACCCGGCGACACGACCCGACCAGGGTTCCAGGCGCCGTTTTGGGAAATGGAACCTGGGACCTCGGGTGCCGGGGTCCCAATATCACCCTGTGACGCCACCCGGGGACCCGACTCGACCCAGGGTTTTTTGGCCGGTATGGGGAATCAAACCTGGGACCTCGGGTGCCGGGGTCCCGACATCACCCTGTGACGCCAACCGGCGACCCGACGCGACCTGGGGTCTAATGGCCGATATGGGGAATCGAACCTGGGACCTTGGGTGCCGGGGTCCCGACATCACCTTGTGACACCACCCGGGGACCCGACCCGACCCGGGGTTTTTTGGCCGGTATGGGGAATTGAACCTTGGACCTCGGGTTCCGGGGTCCCGACATCACCCTGTGACGCCACCCGGTGACCCGACGCGACCCGGGGTCCAGGGGCCGGTATGGGGAATCGAACATGGGTTCTCGGGTGCCGGGGTCCCGACATCACCCTGTGACGCCACCCGGGGACCCGACCCAGGGTTTTTTGGCCGGTATGGGGAATCGAATGTGGGACCTCGGGTGCCCGGGGCCCGACATCACCTTGTGACGCCACCCGGGGACACAACCCGACCCGGGGTTTTTTGGCCGGTATGGGGAATCGAACCTGGGACCTCAGTTGCCGGGGTCCCAATATCACCCTGTGACACCACCCGGGGACCCGACCCGACCCCTGGTGTTTTGGCCGGTATGGGGAATTGAACCTGGGACCTCGCGTGCCGGGGTACCGACATCACCCTGTGACGCCACCCGTGGACACGACGCGACCCGGGTTCTAATGGCCGATATGGGGAATCGAACCTGGGACCTCGGGTGCCGGGGTCCCAACATCACCCTGTGACGCCACCCGGGGACCCGACCCGACCCGGGGTTTTCTGGCCGGTATGGGGAATCGAACCTGCGACCTCGGGTGCCGGGGTCCCGACATCACCCTGTGACGCCACCCGAGGACCCGACCCGACCCGGGGTTTTTTGGCCGGTATGGGGAATCGAACATGGGACCTCGGTTCCGGGGTCCCGACTTCACCCTGTGACGCCACCCGGGTACCCGACCCGACCTGGGGTCAAGGGTTCCGGTATGGGGAATCGAACGTGGGACCTCGGGTGCCGGGGTGTCAACATAACCCTGTGACGCCACCCGGGGACCCGACCCGACCTGGGGTCAAGGGGTCGGTATGGGGAATCGAACCTGGGACCTCAGGTGCCAGTGTCCCGACATCACCCTGTTACACCACCCGGGGACCCGACCCGACCCGAGGTTTTTTGGCCGGTATGGGGAATCGAACGTGGGACCTCGGGTGCCGGGGTCCCGACATCACCCTGTGACGCCACCCGGGGACCCGACCCGACCTGGGGTCCAGGGGCCGGTATGGGGAATCGAACCTGAAACCTCGGGTGCCGGGGTCTTGACATCACCCTGTGACGCCACCCGGGGACCCGACCCGACCCGGGGTTTTTTGGCCGGTATGGGGAATCGTACGTGGGACCTCGGTTCCGGGGTCTCGACATCACCCTGTGATGCCACCCGGCGAACCGACCCGACAAGGGGTCCAGGGGCCGGTATGGGGAATCGAACGTGGGTTCTCGGGTGCCGGGGTCCCGACATCACCCTGTGACGCCACCCAGGGACCCGACCCGACCCGGGGTTTTTTGATTGGCATGGGGAATCGAACGTGGGACCTCAGGTGCCGGGGTGCCAACATCACCCTGTGATGCCACCCGGGGACCCGACCCGACCCGTGGTTTTTTGGCCAGTATGGGGAATCGAACCTGCGACCTCGGGTGCCGGGGTCCTGACATCACCCTGTGACGCCACCCGGGGACCCGACCCGTGGTTTTTTGGCCCGTATGGGGAATCAAACCTCGGACCTCGATGCCGGGGTCTCGACATCACCCTGTGAGGCTAGCCAGGGACCCGACCCGACACGGGGTCCAGGGGCCGGTATGGGGAATCGAACGTGGGACTTCGCTGCCGGGGTTTTGACATCACCCTGTGATGCCACCAGGCGACACGACCTGACCAGGGTTCCAGGCGCCGTTATGGGGAATGGAACCTGGGACCTCGGGTGCCGGGGTCCCAATATCACCCTGTGACGCCACCCGGGGACCCGACTCGACCCAGGGTTTTTTGGCCGGTATGGGGAATTGAACCTGGGACCTCGGTTGCCGGGGTCCCGACATCACCCTGTGACGCCACCTGGCGACCCGACGCGACCTGGGGTCTAATGGCCGATATGGGGAATCGAACCTGGGACCTCGGGTGCCGGGGTCCCGACATCACCCTGTGACACCACCCGGGGACCCTACCCGACCTGGGGTTTTTTGGCCGGTATGGGGAATTGAACCTGGGACCTCGGGTGCCGGGGTCCCGACATCACCCTGTGACGCCACCCGGGGACCCGACCCGACCCGGGGTTTTTTGATTGGTATGGGGAATCGAACCTGGGACCTCAGTTGCCGGGGTCCCAATATCACCCTGTGACGCCACCCGGGGACCCGACTCGACCCGTGGTGTTTTGGCCGGTATGTGGAATTGAACCTGGGACCTCGGGTGCCGGGGTCCCGACATCACCCTGTGACGCCACCCGGGGACCCGACGCGACCCTGGTTCTAATGGCCGATATGGGGAATCGAACCTGGGACCTCGCGTGCCGGGGTCCCGACATCACCCTGTGACGCCACCCGGGGACCCGACCCGACCCTGGGTTTTCTGGCCGGTATGGGGAATCGAACCTGCGACCTCGGGTGCCGGGATCCCGACAGAACCCTGTGACACCACCCGGGGACCCGACCCAACCCGGGCTTTTTTGGCCGGTATGGGGAATCGAACGTGGGACCTCGGGTGCCGGGGTCCCGACATCACCCTGTGACGCCACCCGGGGACCCGACACGACCCGGGGTCCAGGGGCCGGTATGGGGAATCGAACGTGGGTTCTCGGGTGCTGGGGTCCCGACATCACCCTGTGACGCCACCCGGGGACCCGACCCGGGGTTTTTTGGCCGGTATGGGGAATCGAATGTGGGACCTCGGGTGCCCGGGTCCCGACATCACCTTGTGACGCCACCCGGGGACACAACCCGACCCGGGGTTTTTTGGCCGGTATGGGGAATCGAACCTGGGACCTCAGTTGCCGGGGTCCCAATATCACCCTGTGACACCACCCGGGGACCCGACCCGACCCGTGGTGTTTTGGCCGGTATGGGGAATTGAACCTGGGACCTCGGGTGCCGGGGTCCCGACATCACCCTGTGACGCCACCCGGGGACCCGACGCGACCCGGGTTCTAATGGCCGATATGGGGAATCGAACCTGGGACCTCGGTTCCGGGGTCTCGACATCACCCTGTGACGCCACCCGGGGACCCGACCCAACCCGGGCTTTTTTGGCCGGTATGGGGAATCGAACGTGGGACCTCGGGTGCCGGGGTCCCGACATCACCCTGTGACGCCACCCGGGGACCTGACCCGACCCGGGGTTTTTTGGCCGGTATGGGGAATCGAACGTGGGACCTCGGTTCCGGGGTCTCGACATCACCCTGTGATGCCACCTGGCGAACAGACCCGACACGGGGTCCAGGGGCCGATATGGGGAATCGAACGTGGGTTCTCGGGTGCCGGGGTCCCGACTTCACCCTGTGACGCCACCCGGGGACCCGACCCGACCTGGGGTCAATGGTTCCGGTATGGGGAATCGAACGTGGGACCTCGGGTGCCGGGGTCCCGACATAACCCTGTGACGCCACCCGGGGACCCTACCCGACCTGGGGTCAAGGGGCCGGTATGGGGAATTGAACCTGGGACCTCAGGTGCTGGGGTCCCGACATCACCCTGTGACGCCACCCGGGGACCCGACCCGACCCGGGGTTTTCTGGCCGGTATGGGGAATCGAACCTGGGACCTCAGGTGCCGGGGTCCCGACATCACCCTGTGACACCACCCGGGGACCCGACCGGACCCGAGGTTTTTTGGCCAGTATGGGGAATCGAACGCGGGACCTCGGGTGCCGGGGTCCCGACATCACCCTGTGACGCCACCCGGGGACCCGACCTGACCTGGGGTCCAGGGGCCGGTATGGGGAATCGAACCTGAAACCTCGCGTGCCGGGATCCCGATATCACCCTGTGACGCCACCCGGGGACCCGACCCGACCCGGGGTTTTTTGGCCGGTATGGGGAATCGTACGTGGGACCTCGGTTCCGGGGTCTCGACATCACCCTGTGATGCCACCCGGCGAACCGACCCGACAAGGGGTCCAGGGGCCGGTATGGGGAATCGAACGTGGGTTCTCGGGTGCCGGGGTCCCGACATCACCCTGTGACGCCACCCAGGGACTCGACCCGACCTGGGGTTTTTTGGGTGGTATGGGGAATCGAACCTGCGACCTCGGGTGCCGGGGTCCTGACATCACCCTGTGACGCCACCCGGGGACCCGACCCGTGGTTTATTGGCCCGTATGGGGAATCAAACCTCGGACCTCGATACCGGGGTCTCGACATCACCCTGTGAGGCTAGCCAGGGACCCGACCTGACACGGGGTCCAGGGGCCGGTATGGGGAATCGAACGTGGGACCTCGCTGCCGGGGTTTTGACATCACCCTATGATGCCACCCGGCGACACGACCCCACCAGGGTTCTAGGCGCCGTTATGGGGAATGGAACCTGCGACCTCGGGTGCCGGGGTCCCAATATCACCCTGTGACGCCACCCGGGGACCCGACTCGACCCAGGGTTTTTTGGCCGGTATGGGGAATTGAACCTGGGACCTCGGTTGCCGGGGTCCCGACATCACCCTGTGACGCCACCCAGGGACCCGACGCGACCTGGGGTCTAATGGCCGATATGGGGAATCGAACCTGGGACCTCGGGTGCCGGGGTCCCGACATCACCCTGTGACGCCACCCGGGAACCCGACCCCACCCGGGGTCCAGGGGCCGGTATGGGGAATCGAACGTGGGTTCTCAGGTGCTGGGGTCCCGACATCACCCTGTGACGCCACCCGGGGACCCGACCCGACCCGGGGTTTTCTGGCCGGTTTGGGAATCGAACGTGGGACCTCGGGTGCCGGGGTCCTGACATCACCCTGTGACGCCACCCGGGGACCCGACGCGACCTGGGGTCTAATGGCCGATATGGGGAATCGAACGTGGGACCTAAGTTGCCGGGGTCCCGACATCACCCTGTGACGCCACCCGGGAACCCGACACCACCCGGGGTCCAGGGGCCGGTATGGGGAATCGAACGTGGGTTCTCGGGTGCCGGGATCCCGACAGAACCCTGTGACACCACCCGGGGACCCGACCCAACCCGGGCTTTTTTGGCCGGTATGGGGAATCGAACGTGGGACCTCGGGTGCCGGGGTCCTGACATCACCGTGTGACGCCACCCGGGGACCCGACCGGACCCGAGGTTTTTTTGCCGGTATGGGGAATCGAACGTGGGACCTCGGTTCCGGGGTCTCGACATCACCCTGTGATGCCACCTGGCGAACCGACCCGACAAGGGGTCCAGGGGCCGGTATGGGGAATCTAACGTGGGTTCTCGGGTGCCGGGGTCCCGACTTCACCCTGTGACGCCACCCGGGCACCCGACCCGACCCGGGGTTTTCTGGCCGGTATGGGGAATCGAACCTGGGACCTCAGGTGCCGGGGTCCCGACATCACCCTGTGACACCACCCGGGGACCCGATCGGACCCGAGGTTTTTTGGCCGGTATGGGGAATCGAACCTGAAACCTCGCGTGCCGGGGTCCCGACATCACCCTGTGACGTCACCCGGGGACCCGACCCGACCCGGGGTTTTTTGGCCGGTATGGGGAATCGTACGTGGGACCTCGGTTCCGGGGTCCCGACATCACCCTGTGACGCCACCCGGGGACCCGATCCGACCCGGGGTTTTTTGGCCGGTATGGGGAATCGAACGTGGGACCTCGGGTGCCGGGGTCCCGACATCAACCTGTGACACCACCCGGGGACCCGACCGGACCCGAGGTTTTTTGGCCGGTATGGGGAATCGAACCTGAAACCTCGCGTGCCGGGGTCCCGACATCACCCTGTGACGTCACCCGGGGACCCGACCCGACCCGGGGTTTTTTGGCCGGTATGGGGAATCGAACTTGGGACCTCGGGTGCTGGGGTCCCGACATCACCCTGTGACGCCACCCGGGGACCCGACCCGACCCGGGGTTTTCTGGCCGGTATGGGGAATCGAACCTGGGACCTCGGGTGCCGGGATCCCGACATCACCCTGTGACGCCACCCGGGGACCCGACCCGACCCGGGGTTTTTTGATTGGTATGGGGAATCGAACGTGGGACCTCAGGTCCGGGGTGCCAACATCACCCTGTGACGCCACCCGGGGACCCGATCCAAAGCGTGGTTTTATGGCTGGAATGGGGAATGGAACCTGGGACATCGGGTACCAGGGTCCCGACTTCACCCTGTGACGCCACCCGGGGACCCGACCCGACCTGGGGTCAAGGGTTCCGGTATGGTGAATCGAACGTGGGACCTCGGGTGCCGGGGTCCCGACATCACCCTGTGACGCCACCCGGGACCTGACTCGACCAGGGGTCCAGGGGCCGTTATAGGGAATCGAACCTGGGACCTCGGTTCCGGGGTCTCGACATCACCCTGTGATGCCACCCGGCGACCTGACTCGACCAGGGGTCCAGGGGCCGTTATAGGGAATCGAACCTGGGACCTCGGGTGCCGGGGTCTCGACATCACCCTGTGATGCCACCCGGCGACCTGACCCGACCTTGGGTTTTTTGGCCGGTATGGGGAATCGAACCTGGGACCTCGCGTGCCGGGGTCCCGACATCACCCTGTGATGCCACCCGGGGACCCAACCCGATCCGGGGTTTTTTGGCCGGTATGGGGACTCTAACCTGGGACCTCGGGTGTCCGGGTCCCAATATCACCCTCTGACGCCACCCAGGGACCCGACCCGACACGGGGTTTTTTGGCTGGTATGGGGAATCGAACCTGGGACCTCGGGTGCCCGGGTCCAGACATCACCCTGTGACGCCACCCGGGGACCCGACCCGACACGGGGATTTTAGGCCGGAATGGGGAATCGAACCTTGGACCTCGGGTGCCGGGGTCCTGACATCACCCTGTGACGCCACACGGGGACCAGACCTGACCCGGGGATTTTTGGCCGGTATGGGGAATTGAACCTAGGACCTCGGGTGCCGGGGTTCCGACATCACCCTGTGACGCCACCCGGGGACCCGACCCGTGGTTTTTTGGCCAGTATGTGGAATCGAACCTGGGACCTCGGGTGCCGGGATCCCGACATCACCCTGTGACGCCACCCGGGGACCCTACCCGACCTGGTGTCTTTTGGCCGGTATGGGGATTCGAACGTGGGACCTCAGGTGCCGGGGTCCCGACATCACCCTGTGACGCCACCCGGGGACCCGACCCGACCCGGGGTTTTTTGGCCGGTATGGGGAATTGAAACTTGGACCTCGGTTCCGGGGTCTCGACATCACCCTGTGATACCACCCGGCGACCTGACCCGACCAGGGGCACAGGGGCCGTTATGGGGAATCGAACCTGGGACCTCGGGTGCCGGGGTCCCGACATCACCCTGTGACGCCACCCGGGGACCCGACCCGAAACGGGGTCCAGGGGCCGGTACGGGGAATCGAACGTGGGACCTCGGGTGCCGGGGTCCCGACATCACCCTGTGACGCCACCCAGGGACCCGACCCGACCCGTGGTTTTTTGGCCGGTATGGGCAATCGAACGTGGGACCTCGGGTGCCGGGATCCCGACATCACCCTGTGACGCCACCTGGGGACCCGACCCGACCCGGGGTCCAGGGGCCGGTATGGGGAATCGAACCAGGGACCTCGGGTCCCTGGATCCCGACATCACCCTGTGACGCCACCCGGGGACACGACCCGACCCGGGGTTTTCTGGCCGGTATGGGGAATCGAATGTGGGACCTCGGGTGCCAGGGTCTCGACATCACCCTGTGATGCCACCCGGCAACCCGACCCGACCTGGTGTTTTTTGGCCGGTATGGGGAATTGAATCTTGGACCTTGGTTCCGGGGTCTCGACATCACCCTGTGATACCACCCGGGGACCCGACCCGACCCGTGGTTTTCTGGCCGGTATGGGGAATCGAACGTGGGACCTCGCTGGCGGGGTTTTGACATCACCCTGTGATGCCACCCTGCGACACGACCCGACCAGGGTTCCAGGCGCCGTTATTGGGAATCGAACGTGGGACCTCGGGTGCCGGGGTCCCAATATCACCCTGAGACGGCACCCGGGGACCCGACCCGACCCAGGGTTTTTTGGCCGGTATGGGGAATCGAACGTGGGTTCTCGGGTGCCGGGGTCCCGACATCACCCTGTGACACCACCCGGGGACCCGAGGCGACCTGGGGTCTAATGGCCGATATGGGGAATCGAACCTGGGACCTCAGTTGCCGGGGTGCCGACATCACCCTGTGACACCACTCGGGAACCAGACCTGACCCGGGGTTTTTTGGCCGGTATGGGGAATTGAACCTGGGACGTCGGGTGCCGGGGTCCCGACATCACCCTGTGACGCCACCCGGGGACCCGACCCGACCCGGGGTTTTCTGGCCGGTATGGGGATTCGAACCTGGGACCTCGGGTGCCGGGGTCCCGACATCACCCTGTGACGCCACCCCGGGACCCGACCCGACCCAGGGTTTTTTGATTGGTATGGGGAATCGAACGTGGGACCTCAGGTGCAGGGGTCTCGACATCACCCAGTGACGTCACCCGGGGACCCGACCCGAAGCGTGGTTTTATGGCTGGAATGCGGAATTGAACCTGGGACATCGGGTACCAGGGTCCTGACATCACACTGTGATGCCACCCGGGGACCCGACCCGACCTGGGGTCAAGGGTTCCGGTATGGGGAATCGAACGTGGGACCTCGGGTGCCGGGGTCCCGACATCACCCTCTGACGCCACCCGGGGACCCGATCCGACCTGGGGTCAAGGGGTCGGTATGTGGAATCGAACGTGGGACCTCAGTTGCCGGGGTCCCGACATCACCCTGTGACGCCACCCGGGGACCCGACCCGAACCGTGGTTTTATGGCCAGAATGAGGAATCGAACCTGGGACCTCGGGTACCAGGGTCCCGACATCATCCTGTGACGCCATGCGGGGACCCGACCCGACCCGGGGTTTTTTGGCCGGTATGGGGAATTGAACCTTGGACCTCGGTTCCGGGGTCTCGACATCACCCTGTGACGCCACACGGCGACCTGACTCGACCAGGGGTCCAGGGGCCGTTATGGGGAATCGAACCTGGGACCTCGGGTGCCGGGGTCTCGACATCACCCTGTGATGCCACCCGGCGACCTGACCCGACCTGGGGTTTTTTGGCCGTTATGGGGAATCGAACGTGGGACCTCGCGTGCCGGGGTCCCGACATCACCATGTGATCCCACCCGGGGACCCAACCTGATCCGGGGTTTTTTGGCCGGTATGGGGACTCTAACCTGGGACCTCGGGTGTCCGGGTCCCAATATCACCCTCTGACGCCACCCAGGGACCCGACCCGACACGGGGTTTTTTGGCTGGTATGGGGAATCGAACGTGGGACCTCGGGTGCCCGGGTCCCGACATCACCTTGTGACGCCACCCGGGGACACAACCCGACCCGGGGTTTTTTGGCCGTATGGGGAATCGAACCTGGGACCTCGGGTGCCGGGGTCCCAACATCACCCTGTGACACCACCCGGGGACCCGACCCGACCCGTGGTTTTTTGGACGGTATGGGGAATAGAATGTGGGACCTCGGGTGCCGGGGTCCTGACATCACCCTTTGACGCCAGACGGGGACCAGACCCGACCCGGGGTTATTTGGCCGGTATGGGGAATCGAACCTTGGACGTCTGGTGCCGGGGTCCCGACATCACCCTGTGACGCCACCCGGGGACCCGACCCGACCCAGGGTTTTTTGATTGGTATGGGGAATCGAGCGTGGGACCTTAGGTGCCGGGGTCCCAACATCACCCTGTGACACCACCCGGGGACCCGACCCGAAGCGTGGTTTTATGGCTGGAATGCGGAATGGAACCTGGGACATCGGGTACCAGGGTCCTGACATCACCCTGTGATGCCACCCGGGGACCCGACCCGACCTGGGGTCAAGGGTTCCGGTATGGGGAATCGAACCTGGGACCTCGGGTGCCGGGGTCCCGACATCACCCTCTGACGCCACACGGGGATCCGACCCGACCTGGGGTCAAGGGTTCCGGTATGGGGAATCGAACGTGGGACCTCGGGTGCCGGAGTCCCGACATCACCCTGTGACGCCACCCGGGGACCCGACCCGAACCGTGGTTTTATGGCCAGAATGAGGAATGGAACCTGGGACCTCGGGTACCAGGGTCCCGACATCATCCTGTGACGCCATGCGGGGACCCGACCAGACCCGGTGTTTTTTGGCCGGTATGGGGAATTGAACCTTGGACCTCGGTTCCGGGGTCTCGACATCACCCTGTGATGCCACCCGGCGACCTGACCCGACGTGGGGTTTTTTGGCCGGTATGGCGAATCGAACCTGGGACCTCGCGTGCCGGGGTCCCGACATCACCCTGTGATGCCACCCGGGGACCCAACCCGATCCGGAGTTTTTTGGCCTGTATGGGGACTCTAACCTGGGACCTCGGGTGTCCGGGTCCCAATATCACCCTCTGACGCCACCCAGGGACACGACCCGAACCGGGGTTTTCAGGGCGGTATGGGGAATCGAACCTGGGACCTCGGGTGCCGGGATCCCGACATCACCCTGTGACGCCACCCGGGGACACGACCCGACCCAAGGTTTTCTGGCCGGTATGGGGAATCGAATGTGGGACCTCGGGTGCCGGGGTCTCGACATCACCCTGTGATGCCACCCGGCAACCCGACCCGACCTGGTGTTTTTTGGCCGGTATGGGGAATTGAAACTTGGACCTTGGTTCCGGGGTCTCGACATCACCCTGTGATACCACCCGGGGACCCGACCCGACCCGTGGTTTTTTGGCCGGTATGGGGAATCGAACGTGGGACCTCGCTGCCGGGGTTTTGACATCACCCTGTGATGCCACCTGGCGACACGACCCGACCAGGGTTCCAGGCGCCGTTATGGGGAATCGAACGTGGGACCTCGGCTGCCGGGGTCCCAATATCACCCTGAGACGGCACCCGGGGACCCGACTCGACCCAGGGTTTTTTGGCCGGTATGGGGAATCGAACCTGGGTTCTCGGGTGCCGGGGTCCCGACATCACCCTGTGACGCCACCCGGGGACCCGACCCGAAACGGGGTCCAGGGGCCGGTACGGGGAATCGAACGTGGGACCTCGGGTGCCGGGGTCCCGACATCACCCTGTGACTCCACCCAGGGACCCGACCCGACCCGTGTTTTTTTGGCCGGTATGGGGAATCGAACCTGGGACCTCGGGTGCCGGGGTCCCGACATCACCCTGTGACGCCTCCCGGGGACCCGAGGCGACCTGGGGTTTTTTGGCCGGTATGGGGAATCGAACCTGGGACCTCAGGTGCCGGGGTCCCGACATCACCCTGTGACACCACTCGGGGACCAGACCCGACCCGGGGTTTTTTGGCCGGTATGGGGAATTGAACCTGGGACCTCGGGTGCCGGGGTCCCGACATCAACCTGTGACGCCACCCGGGGACCCGACACGACCTGGGGTCTAATGGCCGATATGGGGAATCGAACCTGGGACCTCAGTTGCCGGGGTCCCAACATCACCCTGTGACACCACCCGGGGACCCGACCCGACCTGGGGTTTTTTGGCCGGTATGGGGAATTGAACGTGGGACCTCGGGTGCCGGCGTCCCGACATCACCCTGTGACGCCACCCGGGGACCCGACCCGACCCGGGGTTTTTTGGACAGTATGGGGAATCGAACCTGCGACCTCGGGTGCCGGGGTCCCGACATCACCCTGTGACTCCACCCGGGGACCCGACCCGTGGTTTTTTGGCCCGTATGGGGAATCAAACCTCGGACCTCGATGCCGGGGTCTCGACATCACCCTGTGAGGCTAGCCAGGGACCCGACCCGACACGGGGTCCAGGGGCCGGTATTGGGAATCGAACGTGGGACCTCGCTGCCGGGGTTTTGACATCACCCTGTGATGCCACCCGGCGACACAACCCGACCAGGGTTCCAGGCGCCGTTATGGGGAATGGAACCTGGGACCTCGGGTGCTGGGGTCCCAATATCACCCTGTGACGCCACCCGGGGACCCGACTCGACCCAGGGTTTTTTGGCCGGTATGGGGAATCGAACGTGGGTTCTCGGGTGCCGGGGTCCCGACATCACCCTGTGACGCCACCCGGGGACCCGAGGCGACCTGGGGTCTAATGGCCGATATGGGGAATCGAACGTGGGACCTCAGGTGCCGGGGTCCCGACATCACCCTGTGACACCACCCGGGGACCAGACCCGACCCGGGGTTTTTTGGCCGGTATGGGGAATTGTTCCTGGGACCTCGGGTGCCGGGGTCCCGACATCACCCTGTGACGCCACCCGGGGACCCGACCCGTCCCGGGGTTTTTTGGCCGGTATGGGGAATCGAATGTGGGACCTCGGGTGCCCGGGTCCTGATATCACCTTGTGACGCCACCCGGGGACCCGACCCGACCCGGGGTTTTTAGATTGGTATGGGGAATCGAACGTGGGACCTCAGGTGCCGGGGTGCCAACATCACCCTGTGACGCCACCCGGGGACCCGACCCGAAGCGTGGTTTTATCGCTGGAATGGGGAATGGAATATGGCACATCGGGTACCAGGGTCCTGACATCACCCTGTGATGCCACCCGGGGACCCGACCCGACCTGGGGTCAAGGGTTCCGGTATGGGGAATCGAACCTGGGACCTTGGGTGCCGGGGTCCCGACATCACCCTGTGACGCCACCCGGGGACCCGACCCGACCCATGGTTTTTTGGCCGGTATGGGGAATCGAACGTGGGACCTCGGGTGCCGGGGTCCCGACATCACCCTGTGACGCCACCCGGGGACCCGATCCGACCTGGGGTCAAGGGGTCGGTATGGGGAATCGAACTTGGGACCTCGGGTGCCGGAGTCCCGACATCACCCTGTGACGCCACCCGGGGACCCGACCCGAACCGTGGTTTTATGGCCAGAATGAGGAATGGAACCTGGGACCTCGGGTACCAGGGTCCCGACATCATTCTGTGACGGCATGCGGGGACCCGACCAGACCCGGGGTTTTTTGGCCGGTATGGGGAATTGAACCTTGGACCTCGGTTCCGGGGTCTCGACATCACCCTGTGATGCCACCCGGCGACCTGGCTCGACCAGGGGTCCAGGGGCCGTTATGGGGAATCGAACCTGGGACCTCGGGTGCCGGGGTCTCGACATCACCCTGTGATGCCACCCGGCGACCTGACCCGACCTAGGGGTTTTTTGGCCGGTATGGGGAATCGAACCTGGGACCTCGCGTGCCGGGGTCCCGACATCACCCTGTGATGCCACCCGGCGACACGACCCGACCAGGGTTCCAGGCGCCATTATGGGGAATCGAACCTGGGACCTCGCGTGCCGGGGTCCCGACATCACCCTGTGACGCCACCCGGGGACCCGACCCGAAACGGGGTCCAGGGGCCGGTACGGGGAATCGAACGTGGGACCTCGGGTGCCGGGGTCCCGACATCACCCTGTGACGCCACCCGGGGACCCGACCCGACTTGTGGTTTTTTGGCCGGTATGGGGAATCGAACGTGGGACCTCGGGTGCCGGGATCCCGACATCACCCTGTGACGCCACCCGGGGACCCGACCCAACCTGGTGTTTTTTGGCCGGTATGGGGAATCGAACGTGGGACCTCGGGTGCCGGGGTCCCGACATCACCCTGTGACGCCACCCGGGGACCCGACCCATGGTTTTTTGGCCGCTATGGGGAACTGAACCTGCGACCTCGGGTGTCCTGGTCCCAATATCACCCTGTGACGCCACCCAGGGACCCGACCCGACCCGTGGTTTTTTGGCCGGTATGGGGAATTGAACCTGGGACCTCGGGTGCCGGGGTCCCAACATCACCCTGTGACACCTCCCGGGGACCCGAGGCGACCCGGTTTCTAATGGCCGATATGGGGAATCGAACCTGGGACCTCGGGTGCCGGGGTCCCGACAGAACCCTGTGACACCACCCGGGGACCCGACCCAACCCGGGCTTTTTTGGCCGGTATGGGGAATCGAACGTGGGACCTCGGGTGCCGGGGTCCCGACATCACCCTGTGACGCCACCCGGGGACCCGACCCGACCCGGGGTGTTTTGGCCGGTATGGGGAATCGAACCTGGGACATCGGGTGCCAGGGTCCCGACATCACCCTGTGACGCCACCCGGGGACCCGACCCGACCCGGGGTTTTCTGGCCGGTATGGGGAATCGAACCTGCGACCTCGGGTGCTGGGATCCCGACTTCACCCTGTGACACCACCCGGGGACCCAACCCAACCCGGGCTTTTTTGGCCGGTATGGGGAATCGAACGTGGGACCTCGGGTGCCGGGGTCCCGACATCACCCTGTGACGCCACCCGGGGACCCGACCCGACCCGGGGTGTTTTGGCCGGTATGGGGAATCGAACCTGGGACATCGGGTGCCAGGGTCCCGACATCACCCTGTGACACCACCCGGGGACCCAACCCAACCCGGGCTTTTTTGGCTGGTATGGGGAATCGAACGTGGGACCTCGGTTCCGGGGTCTCGACATCACCCTGTGATGCCACCTGGCGAACCGACCTGACAAGGGGTCCAGGGGCCGGTATGGGGAATCGAACGTGGGTTCTCGGGTGCCGGGGTCCCGACTTCACCCTGTGACGCCACCCGGGGACCCGACCCGACCTGGGGTCAAGGGTTCCGGTATGGGGAATTGAACCTGGGACCTCGGGTGCCGGGGTCCCGACATCACCCTGTGACGCCACCCGGGGACCCGACCCGACCCAGGGTTTTTTGATTGGTATGGGGAATCGAACGTGGGACCTCAGGTGCCGGGGTGCCAACATCACCCTGTGATGCCACCCGGGGACCCGACCCGACCTGGGGTCAAGGGTTCCGGTATGGGGAATCGAACGTGGGACCTTGGGTGCCGGGTTCCCGACATCACCCTCTGACGCCACCCGGGGACCCGATCCGACCTGGGGTCAAGGGGTCGGTATGGGGAATCGAACGTGGGACCTCGGGTGCCGGGGTCCCGACATCACCCTCTGACGCCACCCAGGGACCCGACCCGAACCGTGGTTTTATGGCCAGAGTGAGGAATGGAACCTGGGACCTCGGGTACCAGGGTCCCGACATCATCCTGTGACGCCATGCGGGGACCCGATCCGACCCGGTGTTTTTTGGCCAGTATGGGGAGTCAAACCTGGGACCTTGGGTGCCGAGGTCCCGACATCACCCTCTGACGCCACCCGGGGACCCGACCCCACCCGGGATACAGGGGCCGGTACAGGGATTGGAACCTGTGAACTTGGGTGCCGTGGTCCCGACATCACCCTGTGACGCCACCCGGGGAACCGACCCTACCTCGGGTTTTTTGCCCGGTATGGGGAATATAACTTGGGACTTTTGGTGACGGGGGTCCCGACATCACCCTGTGATTCCACCCGGGGTCCCGACCCGACCCGGGGTCCAGGGGCCGGTATGGAAAATCAAACCTGGGACCTCGGGTGCCGGGGTCCCGACATCACCCTGTGACGCCACCCGGGGACCCGACCCAAGCCGTGGTTTTATGGCTGGTATGGGGAATGGAACCTAGGTCCTCGGGTGCCGATGTCCCGACATCACCCTGTGACGCCACCCGCGGACCCTACCCGACCCGAGGTCCAGGGGCCGGTACGGGGAATGGAACCTGCGACCTCGGGTGCCGGGGTCCCGACATCACCCTGTGACGCCACCCGGGGACCCGACCCGACCAGGGGTCCAGGGTCCGGTATGGGGAATCGAACCTTGGACCTCGGATGCCGAGGTCCCAAAATCACCGTGTGACGCCACCCGGGGACCCGACCCCACCCCTGGTCCAGGGGCCGTACAGGGAATCGAACCTGCGACCTCGGGTGCCGGGGTCCCGACATCACCCTCTGACGCCACCCAGGGACCCGACTCGACCTGGGGTCTAATGGCCGATATGGGGAATCGAACCTGGGACCTCAGTTGCCGGGGTCCTGACATTACCCTGTGACTCCACCCGGGGACCCGACCCGACCCGGGGTCCAGGGGCCGGTATGGGGAATGGAACGTGGGTTCTCGGGTGCCAGGGTCTCGACATTACCCTGTGACGCCCTCCGGGGACCCGACCCGACCCGGGGTTTTTTGATTGGTATGGGGAATCGAATGTGGGACCTCGGGTGCCGGGGTCCCGACATCACCCTGTGACGCCACACGGGGACCAGACCCGACCTGGTGTTTTTTGGCCGGTATGGGGAATCGAACCTGGGACCTCAGTTGCCGGGGTCCCGACATCACCCTGTGACACCACCCGGGGACCAGACCCGACCCGGGGTTTTTTGGCCGGTATGGGGAATTGAACCTGGGACCTCGGGTGCCGGGGTTCCGACATCACCCTGTGACGCCACCCGGGGACCCGACCCGTGGTTTTTTGGCCAGTATGTGGAATCGAACCTGGGACTTCGGGTGCCGGGATCCCGACATCACCCTGTGACGTCACCCGGGGACCCAACTCGACCCAGGGTTTTTTGGCCGGTATGGGGAATTGAAACTTGGACCTCAGTTCCGGGGTCTCGACATCACCCTGTGATGCCACCCGGCGACCTGACCCGACCAGGGGCCCATGGGCCGTTATGGGGAATCGAACCTGGGACCTCGCGTGCCGGGGTCCCGACATCACTCTGTGACGCCACCCGGGGACCCGACCTGACACGGGGATTTTAGGCCGTTATGGGGATTCGAACCTGGGACCTCGGGTGCCGGGGTCCCAATATCACCCTGTGACGCCACCCGGGGACCTGACTCGACCCAGGGTTTTTTGGCCGGTATGGGGAATCAAACCTGGGACCTCGGGTGCCGGGGTCCCGACATCACCCTGTGATGCCTCCCGGGGACCCGACGCGACCTGGTGTCTAATGGCCGATATGGGGAATCGAACCTGAAACCTCGCGTGCCGGGGTCCCGACATCACCCTGTGACACCACCCGAGGACCCGACCCGACCCGGGGTTTTCTGGCCGGTATGGGGAATTGAACGTGGGACCTCGGGTGCCGGGATCCCGACAGAACCCTGTGACACCACCCGGGGACCCGACCCAACCCGGGGTATTTTGGCCGGTATGGGGAATCGAACGTGGGACCTCTGGTGCCGGGGTCCCGACATCACCCTGTGACGTCACCTGGGGACCTGACCCGAACCGGGGTTTTTTGGCCGGTATGGGGAATCGAACGTGGGTTCTCGGGTGCCGGGGTCCCGACATAACCCTGTGACGCCACCCGGGGACCCGACCCGACCTGGGGTCAAGGGTTCCGGTATGGGGAATCGAACCTGGGACCTCGGGTGCCGGGGTCCCGACATCACCCTCTGACGCCACCCGGGGACCCGACCCGACCTGGGGTCCAGGGGCCGGTATGGGGAATCGAACGTGGGTTCTCGGGTGCCGGGGTCTTGACATCACCCTCTGACGCCACCCGGGGACCCGACCCGACCCGGGCTTTTTTGGCCGGTATGGGGAATCGTACGTGGGACCTCGGTTCCGGGGTCTCAACATCACCCAGTGATGCCACCCGGCGATCCGACCCGACAAGGGGTCCAGGGGCCGGTATGGGGAATCGAACGTGGGTTCTCGGGTGCCGGGGTCCCGACATCACCCTCTGACGCCACCCAGGGACCCGACCCGACCTGGGGTTTTTTGGGTGGTATGGGGAATCAAACTTGGGACCTCGGGTGCTGGGGTCCCGACATCACCCTGTGACGCCACCCGGGGACCCGACCCGACCCGGGATTTTCTGGCTGGTATGGGGAATCGAACGTGGGACCTCGGGTGCCGGGGTCCCAACATCACCCTGTGACGCCACCCGGGGACCCGACCCGACCCAGGGTTTTTTGATTGGTATGGGGAATCGAACGTGGGACCTCAGGTGCCGGGGTGCCAACATCACCCTGTGACGTCACCCGGGGACCCGACCCGAAGCGTGGTTTTATGGCTGGAATGCGGAATGGAACCTGGGACATCGGGTAAAAGGGTCCTGACATCACCCTGTGATGCCACCCAGGGACCCGACCCGACCTGGGGTCAAGGGTTCCGGTATGGGGAATCGAACGTGGGACCTCGGGTGCCGGGGTCCCGACATCACCCTCTGACGCCACCCGGGGACCCGATCCGACCTGGGTTCAAGGGGTCGGTATGGGGAATCGAACGTGGGACCTCGGTTGCCGGGGTCCCGACATCACCCTGTGACGCCACCCGGGGACCCGACCCGACCCGGGGTTTTCTGGCCGGTATGGGGAATTGAACGTGGGACCTCGGGTGCCGGGATCCCGACAGAACCCTGTGACACCACCCGGGGACCCGACCCAACCCGGGGTATTTTGGCCGGTATGGGGAATCGAACGTGGGACCTCTGGTGCCGGGGTCCCGACATCACCCTGTGACGCCACCCGGGGACCCGACCCGACCCGGGGTTTTTTGGCCGGTATGGGGAATCGAACGTGGGACCTCGGTACCGGGGTCTCGACATCACCCTGTGATGCCACCTTGCGAACCGACCCGACAAGAGGTCCAGGGGCCGGTATGGGGAATCGAACATGGGTTCTCGGGTGCCGGGGTCCCGACTTCACCCTGTGACGCCACCCGGGGACCCGACCCGACCTGGGGTCAAGGGTTCCGGTATGGGGAATCGAACCTGGGACCTCGGGTGCCGGGGTCCCGACATAACCCTGTGACGCCACCCGGGGACCCGACCCGACCTGGGGTCAAGGGGTCGGTATGGGGAATCGAACCTGAGACCTCAGGTGCTGGGGTCCCGACATCACCCTGTGACGCCACCCGGGGACCCGACCCGACCTTCAGTTTTTTGGCCGGTATGGGGAATCAAACCTGGGACCTCAGGTGCCGGGGTCCCGACATCACCCTGTGACACCACCCGGGGACCCGACCGGACCCGAGGTTTTTTGGCCGGTATGGGGAATCGAACGTGGGACCTCGGGTGCCGGGGTCCCGACATCACCCTGTGACGCCACCCGGGGACCCGACCCGACCCGGGATTTTCTGGCCGGTATGGGGAATCGAACGTGGGACCTCGGGTGCCGGGGTCCCGACATCACCCTCTGACGCCACCCGGGGACCCGATCCGACCTGGGGTCAAGGGGTCGGTATGGGGAATCGAACGTGGGACCTCGGGTGCCGGGGTCCCGACATCACCCTGTGACGCCACCCGGGGACCCGACCCAAACCGTGGTTTTATGGCCAGAGTGAGGAATGGAACCTGGGACCTCGGGTACCAGGGTCCCGACATCATCCTGTGACGCCATGCGGGGACCCGACCCGATCTGCTGTTTTTTGGCCGGTATGGGGAATCGAACGTGGGACCTCGGTTCCGGGGTCCCGACATCACCCTGTGATGCCACCCGGGGACCCGACCCGACCAGGGGTCCAGGGGCCGATATGGGGAATCGAACCTGGGACCTCGGGTGCCGGGATACCGACATCACCCTGTGACGCCACCCGGCGACCCGACCCAACCTCGGGTTTTTTGGCCGGTATGGGGAATTGAAACTTGGACCTCGGTTCCGGGGTCTCGACATCACCCTGTGATGCCACCCGGCGACCTGACCCGACCAGGGGCACAGGGGCCGTTATGGCGAATCGAACCTGGGACCTCGGGTGCCGGGGTCCCGACATCACCCTGTGACGCCACCCGGGGACCCGACCCGAAACGGGGTCCAGGGTCCGGTACGGGGAATCGAACCTTGGACCTCGGGTGCCGGGGTCCCGACATCACCCTGTGACGCCACCCAGGGACCCGACCCGACCCGTGGTTTTTTGGCCGGTATGGGGAATCGAACGTGGGACCTCGGGTGCCGGGATCCCGACATCACCCTGTGACGCCACCCGGGGACCCGACCCGACCCGTGGTTTTTTGGCCGATATGGGGAATCGAACGTGGGACCTCGGTTCCGGGGTCCCGACATCACCCTCTGATGCCACCCGGGGACCCGACCCGACCAGGGGTCCAGGGGCCGATATGGGGAATCGAACGTGGGACCTCGGGTGCCGGGATCCCGACATCACCCTGTGATGCCACCCGGCGACACAACCCGATCCGGGGTTTTTTGGCCTGTATGGGGACTCTAACCTGGGACCTCGGGTGTCCGGGTCCCAATACCACCCTCTGACGCCACCCAGGGACCCGACCCGACCCGGGGTTTTTTGTCCGGTATGGGGAATCGAACGTGGGACCTCGGGTGCCCGGGTCCAGACATCACCCTGTGACGCCACCCGGGGACCCGACCCGACCCGGGGTTTTCTGGCCGGTATGGGGAATCGAACCTGGGACCTCGGTGCCGGGGTCCCGACATCACCCTCTGACGCCACCCGGGGACCCGACCCGACACGGGGATTTTAGGCCGGTATGGGGAATCGAACCTTGGACCTCGGGTTCCGGGGTCCTGACATCACCCTGTGACGCCACCCGGGGACCCGACCCGTGGTTTTTTGGCCAGTATGTGGAATCGAACCTGGAACCTCGGGTGCCGGGATCCCGACATCACCCTGTGATGCCACCCGGCGAACCGACCCGACCTGCTGTTTTTTGGCCGGTATGGGGAATCGAACCTGGGACCTCGGGTGCCGGGATACCGACATCACCCTGTGACGCCACCCGGGGACCCGACCCGACCCAGGGTTTTTTGGCCGGTATGGGGAATTGAAACTTGGACCTCTGTTCCGCTGTCTCGACATCACCCTGTGATGCCACCCGGCGACCTCACCCGACCAGGGGCACAGGGGCCGTTGTGGGGAATCGAACCTGGGACCTCGCGTGCCGGGGTCCCGACATCACCCTGTGACGCCACCCGGGGACCCAACCCGAAACGGGGTCCAGGGGCAGGTACGGGGAATCGAACGTGGGACCTCGGGTGCCGGGGTCCCGACATCACCCTGTGACGCCACCCAGGGACCCGACCCGACCCGGGGTTTTTTGGCCGGTATGGGGAATCGAACGTGGGACCTCGGGTGCCGGGATCCCGACATCACCCTGTGACGCCACCCGGGGACCCGACCCGAAACGGGGTCCAGGGGCCGGTATGGGGAATCGAACCTGGGACCTCGGGTGCCGGGATCCCGACATCACCCTGTGACGACACCCGGGGACCCGACCCGACCCGGGGTTTTCTGGACGGTATGGGGAATCGAATCTGGGACCTCGGGTGCTGGGGTCTCGACATCACCCTGTGACGCCACCCGGCAACCCGACCCGACCTGGGTTTTTTTGGCCGGTATGGGGAATTGAAACTTGGACCTGGGTTCCGGGGTCTCGACATCACCCTGTGATACCACCCGGGGACCCGACCCGACCCGTGGTTTTCTGGCCGGTATGGGGAATCGAACGTGGGACCTCGCTGCCGGGGTTTTGGCATCACCCTGTGATGCCACACGGCGACACGACCCGACCAGGGTTCCAGGCGCCGTTATGGGGAATCGAAAGTGGGACCTCGGGTGCCGGGGTCCCGACATCACCCTGTGACGCCTCCCGGGGACCCGACGCGACCTGGTGTCTAATGGCGGATATGGGGAATCGAACCTGGGACCTCAGTTGCCGGGGTCCCGACATCACCCTGTGACACCACCCGGGGACCCGACCCGACCCGGGGTTTTTTGGCCGGTATGGGGAATTGAACCTGGGACCTCGGGTGCCGGGGTCCCGACATCACCCTGTGACGCCACCCGGGGACCCGACCCGTGGTTTTTTGGCCCGTATGGGGAATCAAACCTCGGACCTCGATGCCGGGGTCTCGACATCACCCTGTGAGGCTAGCCAGGGACCCGACCCGACACGGGGTCCAGGGGCCGGTATGGGGAATCGAACGTGGGACCTCGCTGCCGGGGTTTTGACATCACCCTGTGATGCCACCCGGTGACACAACCCGACCAGGGTTCCAGGCGCCGTTATGGGGAATGGAACCTGGGACCTCGGGTGCCGGGGTCCCAATATCACCCTGTGACGCCACCCGGGGACCCGACTCGACCCAGGGTTTTTTGGCCGGTATGGGGAATTGAACCTGGGACCTCTGGTGCCGGGGTCCCGACATCACCCTGTTACGCCACCCGGGAACCCGAACCGACCCGGGGTCCAGGGGCCGGTATGGGGAATCGAACGTGGGTTCTCGGGTGCCGGGGTCCCGACATCACCCTGTGACGCCACCCGGGGACCCGACCCATGGTTTTTTGGCCGCTATGGGGAATTGAACCTGCGACCTGGGGTGTCCTGGTCCCAATATCACCCTGTGACGCCACCCAGGGACCCGACCCGACCCGTGGTTTTCTGGCCGGTATGGGGAATCGAACGTGGGACCTCGCTGCCGGGGTTTTGGCATCACCCTGTGACGCCACCCGGGGACACAACCCGACCCAGGGTTTTTTGATTGGTATGGGGAATCGAACGTGGGACCTCAGGTGCTGGGGTGCCAACATCACCCTGTGACGCCACCCGGGGACCCGACCCGAAGCGTGGTTTTATGGCTGGAATGGGGAATGGAACCTGGGACATCGGGTACCAGGGTCCTGACATCACCCTGTGATGCCACCCGGGGACCGGACCCGACCTGGGGTCAAGGGTTCCGGTATGGGGAATCGAACCTGGGACCTCGGGTGCCGGGGTCCCGACATCACCCTGTGACGCCACCCGGGGACCCAACTCGACCCAGGGTTTTTTGGCCGGTATGGGGAATCATACGTGGGACCTCGGTTCCGGGGTCTCGACATCACCCTGTGATGCCACCCGGCGAACCGACCCGACAAGGGGTCCAGGGGCCGGTATGGGGAATCGAACGTGGGTTCTCGGGTGCCGGGGTCCCGACATCACCCTGTGACGCCACCCAGGGACCCGACCCGACCTGGGGTTTTTTGGCTGGTATGGGGAATTGAACTTGGGACCTCGGGTGCCGGGGTCCCGACATCACCCTGTGACGCCACCCGGGGACCCGACCCGACCCGGGGTTTTCTGGCCGGTATGGGGAATCGAACGTGGGACCTCGGGTGCCGGGGTCCCGACATCACCCTGTGACGCCACCCGGGGACCCGACCCGACCCAGGGTTTTTTGATTGGTATGGGGAATCGAACGTGGGACCTCAGGTGCCGGGGTGCCATCACCCTGTGACGTCACCCGGGGACCCGACCCGAAGCGTGGTTTTATGGCTGGAATGGGGAATGGAACCTGGGACATCGGGTACCAGGGTCCTGACATCACCCTCTGATGCCACCCGGGGTCCCGATCCGACCTGGGGTCAAGGGGTCGGTATGGGGAATCGAACGTGGGACCTCGGGTGCCGGGGTCCCGACATCACCCTGTGACGCCACCCGGGGACCCGACCCGAACCGTGGTTTTATGGCCAGAATGAGGAATGGAACCTGGGACCTCGGGTACCAGGGTCCCGACATCATCCTGTGACGCCATGCGGAGACCCGACCAGACCCGGGGTTTTTTGGCCGGTATGGGGAATTGAAACTTGGACCTCAGTTCCGGGGTCTCGACATCACCCTGTGATGCCACCCGGCGACCTGACCCGACCAGGGGCCCATGGGCCGTTATGGGGAATCGAACCTGGGACCTCGCGTGCCGGGGTCCCGACATCACTCTGTGACGCCACCCGGGGACCCGACCTGACACGGGGATTTTAGGCCGTTATGGGGATTCGAACCTGGGACCTCGGGTGCCGGGGTCCCAATATCACCCTGTGACGCCACCCGGGGACCTGACTCGACCCAGGGTTTTTTGGCCGGTATGGGGAATCAAACCTGGGACCTCGGGTGCCGGGGTCCCGACATCACCCTGTGATGCCTCCCGGGGACCCGACGCGACCTGGTGTCTAATGGCCGATACGGGGAATCGAACCTGAAACCTCGCGTGCCGGGGTCCCGACATCACCCTGTGACACCACCCGAGGACCCGACCCGACCCGGGGTTTTCTGGCCGGTATGGGGAATTGAACGTGGGACCTCGGGTGCCGGGATCCCGACAGAACCCTGTGACACCACCCGGGGACCCGACCCAACCCGGGGTATTTTGGCCGGTATGGGGAATCGAACGTGGGACCTCTGGTGCCGGGGTCCCGACATCACCCTGTGACGTCACCTGGGGACCTGACCCGAACCGGGGTTTTTTGGCCGGTATGGGGAATCGAACGTGGGTTCTCGGGTGCCGGGGTCCCGACTTCACCCTGTGACGCCACCCGGGGACCCGACCCGACCTGGGGTCAAGGGTTCCGGTATGGGGAATCGAACCTGGGACCTCGGGTGCCGGGGTCCCGACATCACCCTCTGACGCCACCCGGGGACCCGACCCGACCTGGGGTCCAGGGGCCGGTATGGGGAATCGAACGTGGGTTCTCGGGTGCCGGGGTCTTGACATCACCCTCTGACGCCACCCGGGGACCCGACCCGACCCGGGCTTTTTTGGCCGGTATGGGGAATCGTACGTGGGACCTCGGTTCCGGGGTCTCAACATCACCCAGTGATGCCACCCGGCGATCCGACCCGACAAGGGGTCCAGGGGCCGGTATGGGGAATCGAACGTGGGTTCTCGGGTGCCGGGGTCCCGACATCACCCTCTGACGCCACCCAGGGACCCGACCCGACCTGGGGTTTTTTGGGTGGTATGGGGAATCAAACTTGGGACCTCGGGTGCTGGGGTCCCGACATCACCCTGTGACGCCACCCGGGGACCCGACCCGACCCGGGATTTTCTGGCTGGTATGGGGAATCGAACGTGGGACCTCGGGTGCCGGGGTCCCAACATCACCCTGTGACGCCACCCGGGGACCCGACCCGACCCAGGGTTTTTTGATTGGTATGGGGAATCGAACGTGGGACCTCAGGTGCCGGGGTGCCAACATCACCCTGTGACGTCACCCGGGGACCCGACCCGAAGCGTGGTTTTATGGCTGGAATGCGGAAAGGAACCTGGGACATCGGGTAAAAGGGTCCTGACATCACCCTGTGATGCCACCCAGGGACCCGACCCGACCTGGGGTCAAGGGTTCCGGTATGGGGAATCGAACGTGGGACCTCGGGTGCCGGGGTCCCGACATCACCCTCTGACGCCACCCGGGGACCCGATCCGACCTGGGTTCAAGGGGTCGGTATGGGGAATCGAACGTGGGACCTCGGTTGCCGGGGTCCCGACATCACCCTGTGACGCCACCCGGGGACCCGACCCGACCCGGGGTTTTCTGGCCGGTATGGGGAATTGAACGTGGGACCTCGGGTGCCGGGATCCCGACAGAACCCTGTGACACCACCCGGGGACCCGACCCAACCCGGGGTATTTTGGCCGGTATGGGGAATCGAACGTGGGACCTCTGGTGCCGGGGTCCCGACATCACCCTGTGACGCCACCCGGGGACCCGACCCGACCCGGGGTTTTTTGGCCGGTATGGGGAATCGAACGTGGGACCTCGGTACCGGGGTCTCGACATCACCCTGTGATGCCACCTTGCGAACCGACCCGACAAGAGGTCCAGGGGCCGGTATGGGGAATCGAACGTGGGTTCTCGGGTGCCGGGGTCCCGACTTCACCCTGTGACGCCACCCGGAGACCCGACCCGACCTGGGGTCAAGGGTTCCGGTATGGGGAATCGAACCTGGGACCTCGGGTGCCGGGGTCCCGACATAACCCTGTGACGCCACCCGGGGACCCGACCCGACCTGGGGTCAAGGGGTCGGTATGGGGAATCGAACCTGAGACCTCAGGTGCTGGGGTCCCGACATCACCCTGTGACGCCACCCGGGGACCCGACCCGACCTTCGGTTTTTTGGCCGGTATGGGGAATCAAACCTGGGACCTCAGGTGCCGGGGTCCCGACATCACCCTGTGACACCACCCGGGGACCCGACCGGACCCGAGGTTTTTTGGCCGGTATGGGGAATCGAACGTGGGACCTCGGGTGCCGGGGTCCCGACATCACCCTGTGACGCCACCCGGGGACCCGACCCGACCCGGGATTTTCTGGCCGGTATGGGGAATCGAACGTGGGACCTCGGGTGCCGGGGTCCCGACATCACCCTCTGACGCCACCCGGGGACCCGATCCGACCTGGGGTCAAGGGGTCGGTATGGGGAATCGAACGTGGGACCTCGGGTGCCGGGGTCCCGACATCACCCTGTGACGCCACCCGGGGACCCGACCCAAACCGTGGTTTTATGGCCAGAGTGAGGAATGGAACCTGGGACCTCGGGTACCAGGGTCCCGACATCATCCTGTGACGCCATGCGGGGACCCGACCCGATCTGCTGTTTTTTGGCCGGTATGGGGAATCGAACGTGGGACCTCGGTTCCGGGGTCCCGACATCACCCTGTGATGCCACCCGGGGACCCGACCCGACCAGGGGTCCAGGGGCCGATATGGGGAATCGAACCTGGGACCTCGGGTGCCGGGATACCGACATCACCCTGTGACGCCACCCGGCGACCCGACCCAACCTCGGGTTTTTTGGCCGGTATGGGGAATTGAAACTTGGACCTCGGTTCCGGGGTCTCGACATCACCCTGTGATGCCACCCGGCGACCTGACCCGACCAGGGGCACAGGGGCCGTTATGGGGAATCGAACCTGGGACCTCGGGTGCCGGGGTCCCGACATCACCCTGTGACGCCACCCGGGGACCCGACCCGAAACGGGGTCCAGGGTCCGGTACGGGGAATCGAACCTTGGACCTCGGGTGCCGGGGTCCCGACATCACCCTGTGACGCCACCCAGGGACCCGACCCGACCCGTGGTTTTTTGGCCGGTATGGGGAATCGAACGTGGGACCTCGGGTGCCGGGGTCCCGACATCACCCTGTGACGCCACCCGGGGACCCGACCCGACCCGTGGTTTTTTGGCCGATATGGGGAATCGAACGTGGGACCTCGGGTGCCGGGATCCCGACATCACCCTGTGACGCCACCCGGGGACCCGACCCGACCCGGGGTTTTCTGGCCGGTATGGGGAATCGAACCTGGGACCTCGGGTGCCCGGGTCCAGACATCACCCTGTGACGCCACCCGGGGACCCGACCCGACCCGGGGTTTTCTGGCCGGTATGGGGAATCGAACCTGGGACCTCGGTTCCGGGGTCCCGACATCACCCTCTGACGCCACCCGGGGACCCGACCCGACACGGGGATTTTAGGCCGGTATGGGGAATCGAACCTTGGACCTCGGGTTCCGGGGTCCTGACATCACCCTGTGACGCCACCCGGGGACCCGACCCGTGGTTTTTTGGCCAGTATGTGGAATCGAACCTGGAACCTCGGGTGCCGGGATCCCGACATCACCCTGTGATGCCACCCGGCGAACCGACCCGACCTGCTGTTTTTTGGCCGGTATGGGGAATCGAACCTGGGACCTCGGGTGCCGGGATACCGACATCACCCTGTGACGCCACCCGGGGACCCGACCCGACCCAGGGTTTTTTGGCCGGTATGGGGAATTGAAACTTGGACCTCTGTTCCGCTGTCTCGACATCACCCTGTGATGCCACCCGGCGACCTCACCCGACCAGGGGCACAGGGGCCGTTGTGGGGAATCGAACCTGGGACCTCGCGTGCCGGGGTCCCGACATCACCCTGTGACGCCACCCGGGGACCCAACCCGAAACGGGGTCCAGGGGCAGGTACGGGGAATCGAACGTGGGACCTCGGGTGCCGGGGTCCCGACATCACCCTGTGACGCCACCCAGGGACCCGACCCGACCCGGGGTTTTTTGGCCGGTATGGGGAATCGAACGTGGGACCTCGGGTGCCGGGATCCCGACATCACCCTGTGACGCCACCCGGGGACCCGACCCGAAACGGGGTCCAGGGGCCGGTATGGGGAATCGAACCTGGGACCTCGGGTGCCGGGATCCCGACATCACCCTGTGACGACACCCGGGGACCCGACCCGACCCGGGGTTTTCTGGACGGTATGGGGAATCGAATCTGGGACCTCGGGTGCTGGGGTCTCGACATCACCCTGTGATGCCACCCGGCAACCCGACCCGACCTGGGTTTTTTTGGCTGGTATGGGGAATTGAAACTTGGACCTGGGTTCCGGGGTCTCGACATCACCCTGTGATACCACCCGGGGACCCGACCCGACCCGTGGTTTTCTGGCCGGTATGGGGAATCGAACGTGGGACCTCGCTGCCGGGGTTTTGGCATCACCCTGTGATGCCACACGGCGACACGACCCGACCAGGGTTCCAGGCGCCGTTATGGGGAATCGAAAGTGGGACCTCGGGTGCCGGGGTCCCGACATCACCCTGTGACGCCTCCCGGGGACCCGACGCGACCTGGTGTCTAATGGCGGATATGGGGAATCGAACCTGGGACCTCAGTTGCCGGGGTCCCGACATCACCCTGTGACACCACCCGGGGACCCGACCCGACCCGGGGTTTTTTGGCCGGTATGGGGAATTGAACCTGGGTCCTCGGGTGCCGGGGTCCCGACATCACCCTGTGACGCCACCCGGGGACCCGACCCGTGGTTTTTTGGCCCGTATGGGGAATCAAACCTCGGACCTCGATGCCGGGGTCTCGACATCACCCTGTGAGGCTAGCCAGGGACCCGACCCGACACGGGGTCCAGGGGCCGGTATGGGGAATCGAACGTGGGACCTCGCTGCCGGGGTTTTGACATCACCCTGTGATGCCACCCGGTGACACAACCCGACCAGGGTTCCAGGCGCCGTTATGGGGAATGGAACCTGGGACCTCGGGTGCCGGGGTCCCAATATCACCCTGTGACGCCACCCGGGGACCCGACTCGACCCAGGGTTTTTTGGCCGGTATGGGGAATTGAACCTGGGACCTCTGGTGCCGGGGTCCCGACATCACCCTGTTACGCCACCCGGGAACCCGAACCGACCCGGGGTCCAGGGGCCGGTATGGGGAATCGAACGTGGGTTCTCGGGTGCCGGGGTCCCGACATCACCCTGTGACGCCACCCGGGGACCCGACCCATGGTTTTTTGGCCGCTATGGGGAATTGAACCTGCGACCTGGGGTGTCCTGGTCCCAATATCACCCTGTGACGCCACCCAGGGACCCGACCCGACCCGTGGTTTTCTGGCCGGTATGGGGAATCGAACGTGGGACCTCGCTGCCGGGGTTTTGGCATCACCCTGTGACGCCACCCGGGGACACAACCCGACCCAGGGTTTTTTGATTGGTATGGGGAATCGAACGTGGGACCTCAGGTGCTGGGGTGCCAACATCACCCTGTGACGCCACCCGGGGACCCGACCCGAAGCGTGGTTTTATGGCTGGAATGGGGAATGGAACCTGGGACATCGGGTACCAGGGTCCTGACATCACCCTGTGATGCCACCCGGGGACCGGACCCGACCTGGGGTCAAGGGTTCCGGTATGGGGAATCGAACCTGGGACCTCGGGTGCCGGGGTCCCGACATCACCCTGTGACGCCACCCGGGGACCCAACTCGACCCAGGGTTTTTTGGCCGGTATGGGGAATCATACGTGGGACCTCGGTTCCGGGGTCTCGACATCACCCTGTGATGCCACCCGGCGAACCGACCCGACAAGGGGTCCAGGGGCCGGTATGGGGAATCGAACGTGGGTTCTCGGGTGCCGGGGTCCCGACATCACCCTGTGACGCCACCCAGGGACCCGACCCGACCTGGGGTTTTTTGGCTGGTATGGGGAATTGAACTTGGGACCTCGGGTGCCGGGGTCCTGACATCACCCTGTGACGCCACCCGGGGACCCGACCCGACCCGGGGTTTTCTGGCCGGTATGGGGAATTGAACGTGGGACCTCGGGTGCCGGGGTCCCGACATCACCCTGTGACGCCACCCGGGGACCCGACCCGACCCAGGGTTTTTTGATTGGTATGGGGAATCGAACGTGGGACCTCAGGTGCCGGGGTGCCATCACCCTGTGACGTCACCCGGGGACCCGACCCGAAGCGTGGTTTTATGGCTGGAATGGGGAATGGAACCTGGGACATCGGGTACCAGGGTCCTGACATCACCCTCTGATGCCACCCGGGGTCCCGATCCGACCTGGGGTCAAGGGGTCGGTATGGGGAATCGAACGTGGGACCTCGGGTGCCGGGGTCCCGACATCACCCTGTGACGCCACCCGGGGACCCGACCCGAACCGTGGTTTTATGGCCAGAATGAGGAATGGAACCTGGGACCTCGGGTACCAGGGTCCCGACATCATCCTGTGACGCCATGCGGAGACCCGACCAGACCCGGGGTTTTTTGGCCGGTATGGGGAATTGAACCTTGGACCTCGGTTCCGGGGTCTCGACATCACCCTGTGATGCCACCCGGCGACCTGACTCGACCAGGGATCCAGGGGCCGTTATGGGGAATGGAACCTGGGACCTCGGGTGCCGGGGTCTCGACATCACCCTGTGATGCCACCCGGGGACCTGACCCGACCTTGGGTTTTTTGGCCAGTATGGGGAATCGAACCTGGGACCTCATGTGCCCGGGTCCCGACATCACCCTGTGATGCCACCCGGGGACCCAACCCGATCCGGGGTTTTTTGGCCGGTATGGGGACTCTAACCTGGGACCTCGGGTGCTCGGGTCCAGACATCACCCTGTGACGCCACCCGGGGACCCGACCCGACCTGGGTTTTTCTGGCCGGTATGGGGAATCGAACCTGGGACCTCGCTGCCGGGGTTTTGACATCACCCTGTGATGCCACCCGGCGACACGACCCGACCAGGGGTCCAGGCGCCGTTATGGGGAATCGAACCTGGGACCTCGGTGCCGGGGTCCCTACAGCACCCTGTGATGCCACCTGGGGACCCGACCCGACCCGGGGTCCAGGGGCCGGAATGGGGAATCGAACGTGGGACCTCGGGTGCCGGGGTCCCGACATCACCCTGTGACGCCACCCGGGGACCCGACCCGACCAGGGGTCCAGGGGCCGGTATGGGGAATCGAACCTGGGACCTCGGGTGCCGGGGTCCCGACAGCAGCCCGTGACGCCACCCGGGGACCCGACCCGACCCGGGGTTTTTTGGCCGGTATGGGGAATTGAATGTGGGACCTCGGCTGCCGGGGTCCCAATATCACCCTGTGACGCCACCCGGGGACCCGACTCGACCCAGGGTTTTTTGGCCGGTATGGGGAATCAAACCTGGGACCTCGGGTGCCGGGGTCCCGACATCACCCTCTGACGCCACCCTGGGACTCGACCCGACACGGGGATTTTAGGCCGGTATGGGGAATCGAACCTTGGACCTCGGGTGCCGGGGTCCTGACATCACCCTGTGACGCCATACGGGGACCAGACCCGACCCGGGGATTTTTGGCCGATATGGGGAATTGAATCTGCGACCTCGGGTGCCGGGGTCCCGACATCACCCTGAGACGCCACCCGGGGACCCGACCCGTGGTTTTTTGGCCAGTATGTGGAATCGAACCTGGGACCTCGGGTGCCGGGATCCCGACATCACCCTGTGACGCCACATGTGGACCCGACCCGACCCGGGTTCCAGGGGCCGGAATGGGGAATCGAACCTGGGACCTCGGGTGCCGGGGTCCCGACATCACCCTGTGACGCCACCCGGGGACCCGACCCGACCAGGGGTCCAGGGGCCGGTATGGGGAATCGAACCTGGGACCTCGGGTGCCGGGATACCGACATCACCCTGTTACGCCACCCGGGGACCCGACCCGACCCGGGGTTTTTTGGCCGGTATGGGGAATTGAAACTTGGACATCGGTTCCGGGGTCTCGACATCACCCTGTGATGCCACCCGGCGACCTGACCCGACCAGGGGCACAGGGGCCGTTATGGGGAATCGAACACGGGACCTCGCGTGCCGGGGTCCCGACATCACCCTGTGACGCCACCCGGGGACCCGACCCGAAACGGGGTCCAGGGGCCGTTATGGGGAATCGAACCTGGGACCTCGCGTGCCGGGGTCCCGACAGCACCCTGTGACGCCACCCAGTGACCCGACTCGACCCATGGTTTTTTGGCCGGTATGGGGAATCAAACTTGCGACCTCGGGTGCCGGGGTCCCGACATCACCCTGTGACGCCTCCCGGGGACCCGACGCGACCTGGGGTCTAATGGCCGGTATGGGGAATCGAACGCGGGACCTCAGTTGCCGGGGTCCCGACATCACCCTGTGACACCACCCGGGGACCAGACCCGACCCGGGGTTTTTTGGCCGGTATGGGGAATTGAACCTGGGACCTCGGGTGCCGGGGTCCCGACATCACCCTGTGACGCCACCCGGGGACCCGACGCGACCCGGGTTCTAATGGCCGGTATGGGGAATCGAACCTGCGACCTCGGGTGCCGGGATCCCGACAGAACCCTGTGACACCACCCGGGGACCCGACCCAACCCGGGCTTTTTTGGCCGGTATGGGGAATAGAACGTGGGACCTCGGGTGCCGGGGTCCCGACATCACCCTGTGACGCCACCCGGGGACCCGACCCGACCCGGGGTGTTTTGGCCGTTATGGGGAATCGAACCTGGGACCTCGGGTGCCAGGGTCCCGACATCACCCTGTGACGCCACCCGGGGACCTGACCCGATCCGGGGTTTTTTGGCCGGTATGGGGAATCGAACGTGGGACCTCGGTTCCGGGGTCTCGACATCACCCTGTGACGCCACCCGGGGACCCCAGCCGAACTGGGGTCAAGGGTTCCGGTATGGGGAATCTAACTTGGGACCTCGGGTGCCGGGGTCCCGACATTACCCTTTGACGCCACCCGGGGACCCGACCCGACCTGGGGTCAAGGGGTCGGTATGGGGAATCTAACCTGGGACCTTGGGTGCCGGGGTCCCGACATCACCCTGTGACGCCACCCGGGGACCCGACCCGACCCGGGGTTTTCTGGCCGGTATGGGGAATCGAACCTGGGACCTCGGGTGCCGGGGTGCCAACATCACCCTGTGACGCCACCCGGGGACCCGAACCTACTCGGGGTTTTTTGGCCGGTATGGGGAATCGTACGTGGGACCTCGGTTCCGGGGTCTCGACATCACCCTGTGATGTCACCCGGCGACCCGACCCGACAAGGGGTCCAGGAGCCGGTATGGGGAATCGAACGTGGGTTCTCGGGTGCCAGGGTCCCGACATCACCCTGTGACGCCACCCGGGGACCCGACCCGACCTGGGGTTTTTTGGCTGGTATGGGGAATCGAACTTGGGACCTCGGGTGCCGGGGTCCCGACATCACCCTGTGACGCCACCCAGGGACCCGACCCGACCCAGGGTTTTTTGATTGGTATGGGGAATCGAACGTGGGACCTCAGGTGCCGGGGTGCCAACATCACCCTGTGACGCCACCCGGGGACCCGAACCGAAGCGTGGTTTTATGGCTGGAATGGGGAATGGAACCTGGGACATCGGGTACCAGGGTCCTGACATCACCCTGTGATGCCACCCGGGGACCGGACCCGACCTGGGGTCAAGGGTTCCGGTATGGGGAATCGAACCTGGGACCTCGGGTGCCGGGGTCCCGACATCACCCTGTGACGCCACCCGGGGACCCGACCCGACCCGGGGTTTTTTGGCCGGTATGGGGAATCGAACGTGGGACCTCGGTTGCCGGGGTCCCGACATCACCCTGTGACGCCACCCGGGGACCCGACCCGAAGCGTGGTTTTATGGCTGGTATGGGGAATGGAACCTGGGTCCTCGGGTGCCGATGTCCCGACATCACCCTGTGACGCCACACGCGGACCCTACCCGACCCGGAGTTTTTTGGCCGGTATGGGGAATCGAACCTGGGACCTCGGTTCCGGGGTCTCGACATCACCCTGTGATGCCACCCGGCGACCTGACTCGACCAGGGGTCCAGGGGCCGTTATGGGGAATGGAACCTGGGACCTCGGGTGCCGGGGTCTCGACATCACCCTGTGATGCCACCCGGGGACCTGACCCGACCTTGGGTTTTTTGGCCAGTATTTGGAATCGAACCTGGGACCTCATGTGCCCGGGTCCCGACATCACCCTGTGATGCCACCCGGGGACCCAACCCGATCCGGGGTTTTTTGGCCGGTATGGGGACTCTAACCTGGGACCTCGGGTGTCGGGGTCCCAATATCACCCTCTGACGCCACCCAGGGACCCGACCCGACACGGGGTTTTTTGGCCGGTATGGGGAATCGAACGTGGGACCTCGGGTGCCCGGGTCCAGACATCACCCTGTGACGCCACCCGGGGACCCGACCCGACCTGGGTTTTTCTGGCCGGTATGGGGAATCGAACCTGGGACCTCGCTGCCGGGGTTTTGACATCACCCTGTGATGCCACCCGGCGACACGACCCGACCAGGGGTCCAGGCGCCGTTATGGGGAATCGAACCTGGGACCTCGGTGCCGGGGTCCCGACATCACCCCGTGACGCCACCCGGGGACCCGACCCGACCCGGGGTATTTTGGCCGGTATGGGGAATTGAATGTGGGACCTCGGCTGCCAGGGTCCCAATATCACCCTGTGACGCCACCCGGGGACCCGACTCGACCCAGGGTTTTTTGGCCGGTATGGGGAATCAAACCTGGGACCTCGGGTGCCGGGGTCCCGACATCACCCTCTGACGCCACCCTGGGACTCGGCCCGACACGGGGATTTTAGGCCGGTATGGGGAATCGAACCTTGGACCTCGGGTGCCGGGGTCCTGACATCACCCTGTGACGCCATACGGGGACCAGACCCGACCCGGGGATTTTTGGCCGGTATGGGGAATTGAATCTGGGACATCGGGTGCCGGGGTCCCGACATCACCCTGAGACGCCACCCGGGGACCCGACCCGTGGTTTTTTGGCAGTATGTGGAATCGAACCTGGGACCTCGGGTTCCGGGATCCCGACATCACCCTGTGATGCCACCTGGGGACCCGACCCGACCCGGGGTCCAGGGGCCGGAATGGGGAATCGAACGTGGGACCTCGGGTGCCGGGGTCCCGACATCACCCTGTGACGCCACCCGGGGACCCGACCCGACCAGGGGTCCAGGGGCCGGTATGGGGAATCGAACCTGGGACCTCGGGTGCCGGGATACCGACATCACCCTGTTACGCCACCCGGGGACCCGACCCGACCCGGGGTTTTTTGGCCGGTATGGGGAATTGAAACTTGGACATCGGTTCCGGGGTCTCGACATCACCCTGTGATGCCACCCGGCGACCTGACCCGACCAGGGGCACAGGGGCCGTTATGGGGAATCGAACCTGGGACCTCGCGTGCCGGGGTCCCGACATCACCCTGTGACGCCACCAGGGGACCCGACCCGAAACGGGGTCCAGGGGCCGTTATGGGGAATCGAACCTGGGACCTCGCGTGCCGGGGTCCCGACAGCACCCTGTGACGCCACCCAGTGACCCGACTCGACCCATGGTTTTTTGGCCGGTATGGGAAATCAAACTTGCGACCTCGGGTGCCGGGGTCCCGACATCACCCTGTGACGCCTCCCGGGGACCCGACGCGACCTGGGGTCTAATGGCCGATATGGGGAATCGAACCTGGGACCTCGGGTGCCGGGGTCCCGACATCACCCTGTGACACCACCCGGGGACCAGACCCGACCCGGGGTTTTTTGGCCAGTATGGGGAATTGAACCTGGGACCTCGGGTGCCGGGGTCCCAACATCACCCTGTGACGCCACCCGGGGACCCGAAACGACCTGGGGTTTTTTGGCCAGTATGGGGAATCGAACCTGGGACCTCGGTGCCGGGGTCCCGACATCACCCCGTGACGCCACCCGGGGACCCGACCCGACCTGGGGTTTTTTGGCCGGTATGGGGAATTGAATGTGGGACCTCGGCTGCCGGGGTCCCAATATCACCCTGTGACGCCACCCGGGGACCAGACTCGACCCAGGGTTTTTTGGCCGGTATGGGGAATCAAACCTGGGACCTCGGGTGCCGGGGTCCCGACATCACCCTCTGACGCCACCCTGGGACTCGACCCGACACGGGGATTTTAGGCCGGTATGGGGAATCGAACCTTGGACCTCGGGTGCCGGGGTCCCGACATTACCCTTTGACGCCACCCGGGGACCCGACCCGACCTGGGGTCAAGGGGTCGGTATGGGGAATCTTACGTGGGACCTCGGTTCCGGGGTCTCGACATCACCCTGTGATGTCACCCGGCGACCCGACCCGACAAGGGGTCCAGGAGCCGGTATGGGGAATCGAACGTGGGTTCTCGGGTGCCAGGGTCCCGACATCACCCTGTGACGCCACCCGGGGACCCGACCCGACCCGGGGTTTTTTGGCCGGTATGGGGAATCGAACGTGGGACCTCGGTTGCCGGGGTCCCGACATCACCCTGTGACGCCACCCGGGGACCCGACCCGAAGCGTGGTTTTATGGCTGGTATGGGGAATGGAACCTGGGTCCTCGGGTGCCGATGTCCCGACATCACCCTGTGACGCCACACGCGGACCCTACCCGACCCGGAGTTTTTTGGCCGGTATGGGGAATCTAACGTGGGACCTCGGGTGCCGGGGTCCTGACATCACCCTGTGACGCCACCCGGGGACACAACCCGACCAGGGTTCCAGGGTCCGGTATGGCGAATCGAACCTGGGACCTCGGATGCCGAGGTCCCAAAATCACCCTGTGACACCACCCGGGGACCCGATCCGACCCCTGGTCCAGGGGCCGTACAGGGAATCGAACCTGGGACCTCGGGTGCCGGGGTCCCGACATCACCCTCTGACGCCACCCGGGGACCCGACTCGACCCGGGGTCTAATGGCCGATATGGCGAATCGAACCTGGGACCTTAGTTGCCGGGGTCCTGAAGTTACCCTGTGACGCCACCAGGGGACCCGACCCGAAACGGGGTCTAGGGGCCGGTATGGGGAATGGAACCTGGGACCTCGGGTGCCGGGGTCCCAATATCATCCTGTGACACCACCCGGGGACCCGAACCTACTCGGGGTTTTTTGGTCAGTATGGAGACTCGAACCTGGGACCTCGGGTGCCAGGGTCCCGACATCACTCTGTGACACCACCCGGGGACCCGACCCGACCCGGGGTTTTTTGGCCGGTATGGGGAATCAAACCTCGGACCTCGGTGCCGGGGTCTCGACATCACCCTGTGACGCCACTCGGGGACCCGACCCAACCCGGGGTTTTTTGGCCGGTATGGGGAATCGAACGTGGGACCTCGGGTTCCGGGGTCCCGACATCACCCTGTGACGCCACCCGGGGACCCGACCCGACCCGGGGTCCAGGGGCCAGTGTGGGGAATCGAACCTGGGACCTCGGGTGCTAGGGTCCCGACATCACCCTGTGACTCCACCCAGGGACCTGACCCGACCCGGATTTTTTTGGCCGGTATGGCGAATCGAATGTTGGACCTCGGGTGCCGGTGTCCCGATATCAACCTGTGACGCAACTTGGGGACCCGATCCGACCCGGGGTTTTTTGGCTGTTATGGGGAATCGAACGTGGGACCTCGGGTGCCAGGGTCCCGACATCACCCTGTGACGCCACCAGGGACCTGACCCGACCCGGGGTTTTTTGGCCGTTATGGGGAATTGAACGTGGGACCTCGGGTGCCAGGATCCCGACATCACCCTGTGACACCACCCGGGGACCGGACCCGACCCGGTGTCCAGGGACCGGTATGGGGAATGGAACCTGGGACCTCGGGTGCCGGGGTCCCGACATAACCCTGTGACGCCACCCGGGGACCCGACCCGACTCGGGGTTTTTTGGCCGGTATCGGGAATCGAACGTGGGACCTCGGGTGCCGGGGTCTCGACATCACCCTGTGACGCCACCCGGGGACCCAACCCGACCTGGGGTCCAGGGGCCGTTATGGGGAATGGAACCTGGGACCTCGGGTGCCGGGGTCCCGACATCACCCTGTGATGCCATCCGGGGACCCGACCCAACCCGTGGTCCATCGGCCGGTGTGGGTGAATCGAACGTGGGACCTCGGGTGCCAGGGTCCTGATATCACCCTGTGACGACACCCGGGGACGTGACCCGAACCGGGGTTTTTTGGCCGGTATGTGGAATCGAAACTGGGACCTCGGTGCCAGGGTCTCGACATCACCCTGTGACGCCACACGGGGACCCAACGCGACCCGGGGTTTTTTGGCCGGTATGGGGAATTGAACCTGGAGCCTCGGGTGCCAGGGTCCCGACATCACCCTGTGACGCCACCTGGGGACCGAATCCGACGCGGGGTTTTTTGGCCGGTATGGGGAATCGAACGTGGGACCTCGGGTGCCAGGGTCCCGACATCACCCTGTGACGCCACCTGGGGACCGAATCCGAGCCGGGTTTTTTTCGCCGGTATGGGGAATCGAACGTGGGACCTCGTTACCGGGGTGTCAACATCACCCTGTGACGCCACCCGGGAACCCGACCCGACCTTGGGTTTTTTGGCTGGTATTGGGAATCCAACCTGGGACCTCGGGTGCCGGGGTCCTGACATCACCCTGTGACGCCACCCGGGGACCCGACCCAACCCGGTGTCCAAGTGCCGGAGTAGGGAATCGAACCTGGGACCTCGTGTGCCAGGGTCCTGACATCACCCTGTGACACCACCCGGGGACCTGACCCAACCCGGGGTTTTTTAGCCGGTATGGCGAATTGAATGTGGGACCTCGGGTGCCGGTGTACAGATATCACCCTGTGACGCCACCTGGGGACCCGATCCGACCCGGGGTTTTTTGGCCAGTATGGGGAATCGAACCTGGGACCTCGGTGCCGGGGTCTCGACATCACCCTGTGACGCCACCCGGGGAAACGACTCGACCCGGAGTTTTTTGGCCGGTATGGTGAATCGAACGTGGGACCTCGGGTGCCGGGATCCTGACATCACCCTGTGACGCCACCCAGGGACCCGAGCCGAACCGGTATTCAGGGGCCGGTATGGGGAATGGAACCTGGGACCTCGGGTGCCGGGGTCCCGACATCACCCTGTGACGCCACATGGGGACCTGATCCGACCAGGGGTTTTTTGGCCGGTATGGGGAATCGAACGTGGGACCTCGGTTGCCAGGGTCCCGACATCGCCCTGAGACGCCACCCGGGCACCCGACTCGACCCGGTGTTTTTTTACCGGTATGGGGAATCAAACCTGGGCCCTCGTGTGCCAGGGTCCCGACATCATCCTGTGACGCCACCCGGGTACTTGACCCGACCTGGGGTCCAGGGTCAAGTATGGGGAATCGAACGTGGGACCTCGGGTGCCAGGGTCCCGACATCACCCTGTGACGATACGTGGGGACCCGACCTGACCAGGGTTTTTTGGCTGGTATGTGGAATCGAACCTGGGACTTCGGTGCCAGGGTCTCGACATCACTCTCTGATGCCATCCGGGGACCTAACGCGACCCAGGGTTTTTTGATTGCTATGGGGAATCGAACGTGGGACCTCACGTGCCGGGGTGCAAACATCACACTGTGACGCCACCCGGGGACCCGACCCGACCCAGGGTTTTTTGATTGGTATGGGGAATCGAACGTGGGACCTCAGGTGCCGGCGTGCCAACATCACCCTGTGACGCCACCCGGGGACCCGACCCGAAGCGTGGTTTTATGGCTGGAATGGGGAATGGAACCTGGGACATCGGGTACCAGGGTCCTGACATCACCCTGTGATGCCACCTGGGGACCCGACCCGACCTGGGGTCAAGGGTTCCGGTATGGGGAATCGAACCTGGGACCTCAGTTGCCGGGGTCCCGACATCACCCTGTGACGCCACCCGGGGACCCGACCCGACCCGGGGTTTTTTGGCCGGTATGGGGAATCGTACGTGGGACCTCGGTTCCGGGGTCTCGACATCACCCTGTGATGCCACCCGGCGAACCGACCCGACAAGGGGTTCAGGGGCCGGTATGGGGAATCGAACGTGGGTTCTCGGGTGCCGGGGTGCAAACATCAAACTGTGACGCCACCCGGGGACACAACCCGACCCAGGGTTTTTTGATTGTTATGGCTAATCAAACGTGGGACCTCAGGTGCCGGGGTGCCAACATCACCCTGTGACGCCACCCGGGGACCCGAACCGAAGCGTGGTTTTATGGCTGGAATGGGGAATGGATCCTGGGACATCGGGTACCAGGGTCCTGACATCACCCTGTGATGCCACCTGGGGACCCGACCCAACCTGGGGTCAAGGGTTCCGGTATGGGGAATCGAACCTGGGACCTCGGGTGCCGGGGTCCCGACATCACCCTGTGACGTCACCCGGGGACCCGACCCGACCCGGGGTTTTTTGGCCGGTATGGGGAATCGTACGTGGGACCTCGGTTCCGGGGTCTCGACATCACCCTGTGATGCCACCCGGCGAACCGACCCGACAAGGGGTTCAGGGGCCGGTATGGGGAATCGAACGTGGGTTCTCGGGTGCCGGGGTCTCGACATCACCCTGTGACGCCACCCGGGGACCCGACCCGACCCAGGGTTTTTTGATTGGTATGGGGAATCGAACGTGGGACCTCAGGTGCCGGCGTGCCAACATCACCCTGTGACGCCACCCGGGGACCCGACCCGAAGCGTGGTTTTATGGCTGGAATGGGGAATGGAACCTGGGACATCGGGTACCAGGGTCCTGACATCACCCTGTGATGCCACCCGGGGACCCGACCCGACCTGGGGTCAAGGGTTCCGGTATGGGGAATCGAACGTGGGACCTCGGGTGCCGGGGTCCCGACATCACCCTCTGACGCCACCCGGGGACCCGATCCGACCTGGGGTCAAGGGGTCGGTATGGGGAATCGAACGTGGGACCTCAGTTGCCGGGGTCCCGACATCACCCTGTGACACCACCCGGGGACCCGACCCGAAGCGTGGTTTTATGGCTGGTATGGGGAATGGAACCTGGGTCCTCGGGTGCTGATGTCCCGACATCACCCTGTGACGCCACCCGCGGACCCTACCCGACCTGAGGTCCAGGGGCCGGTACGGGGAATGTAACCTGCGACCTCGGGTGCCAGGGTCCCGACATCACCCTGTGATGCCACCCGGGGACCAGACGCGACCCGGAGTTTTTTGGCCGGTATGGGGAATCGAACCTGGGACCTCGGGTGCCGGGGTCCCGACATCACCCTGTGACGCCACCCGAGGACCCGACCCGACCAGGGGTCCAGGGTCCGGTATGGGGAATCGAACCTTGGACCTCGGATGCCGAGGTCCCAAAATCACCGTGTGACGCCACCCGGGGACCCGACCCGACCCCTGGTCCAGGGGCCGTACAGGGAATCGAACCTGGGACCTCGGGTGCCGGGGTCCCGACATCACCCTCTGACGCCACCCGGGGACCCGACTTGACCCGGGGTCTAATGGCCGATATGGGGAATCGAACCTGGGACCTCAGTTGCCGGGGTCCTGAAGTTACCCTGTGACGCCACCCGGGGTACCCGACCCGAAACAGGGTCTAGGGGCCGGTATGGGGAATGGAACCTGGGACCTCGGGTGCCGGGGTCCCGACATCACCCTGTGACGCCACCCGGGGACCCAACCCGACCCGGGGTTTTTTGATTGGTATGGGGAATCGAATGTGGGACCTCGGGTGCCGGGGTCCCAATATCACCCTGTGACACCACCCGGGGACCCGAACCTACTCGGGGTTTTTTGGTCAATATGGAGAATCGAACCTTGGACCTCGGGTGCCGGGCTACCAATATCACCCTGTGATGCCACCCGGGGACCCGACCCGAAACGGGGTTTTTTGGCTGGTATGGGGAATCGAACGTGGGACCTCGGGTGCTTGGGTCCCAACATCACTCACCCTGTGACGCCACCTGGGGACCCGACCCAACCCGGGGTTTTTTGGCCGGTATGGGGAATCGAATGTGGGACCTCGGGTGCCGGGGTCCCGACATCACCCTCTGACGCCACCCGGGGACCCGACACGGCCCAACCCAGTGTTTTTTTCCCGGTATGGGGAATCGAACGTGGGACCTCGGTGCAGGGGTGTCAACATCACCCTGTGACGCCACCCGGGAACCCGACCCGAAACGGGGTCCAGGGGCTGGTATGGGGAATCGAACGTTGGACCTCGGGTGCCGGGATCCCGACATCACCCTGTGACGCCACCCGGGGACCCGACCCAACCCGGGGTCCAAGGGCCGGTGTGGGGAATCGAACCTGGGACCTCAGGTGCCAGGGTCCCGATATCACCCTGTGACACCACCCGGGGACCCGAACGTACTCGGTGTTTTTTGACCAGTATGGAGAATCGAACGTGGGACCTCGTGTGCCGGGGTCTCGACATCACCTGTGACGCCACCCGGGGACCCAATCCGACCTGTGGTCCAGGGGCCGGTATGGAGAATCGAACCTGGGACCTCGGGTGCCGGGGTCCCGACATCACCCTGTGATGCCACCCGGGGATCCGACCCGACCCCTGGTCCAGGGGCCGGTATGGGGAATTGAATGTGGGACCTCGGGTGCCGGGGTCCCGACATCACCCTGTGAGGCCACTTGGGGACCCGACTGACCTGGGTTTTTTTGGCCGGTATGGGGTATCGAAACTGGTTACCTCGGTGCCGGGGTCTTGACATAGCTCTGTGACGCCACCCGGGGACCCGACCCGATCCGGGGGTTATTGGCCGGTATGGGGAATTCAACGTGGGATGTAGGGTGCCGGGGTCCCGACATCACCCTGTGACACCACCTTGGGAACCCGACCCGACCTTGAGTTTTTTGGCCGGTATGGGAAATCGAACATGGGACCTCGGGTGCCGGGGTCCCGACATCACCCTGTGACGCCACCCGGGGACCTGACCCGACCCGGGGTTTTTTGGCTGGTATGGGGAATCGAACGTGGGACCTTGGTTCTGGGGTCCCGATATCACCATGTGACGCAACCTGGGGACCCGATCCGACCCGGGGTTTTTTAGTTGGTATGGGGAATGGAACCTGGGACCTCGGGTGCCGGTGTCCCAATATCATCCTGTGACACCACCCGGGGACCCGAACCTACTCGGGGTTTTTTGGTCAGTATGGAGACTCGAACCTGGGACCTCGGGTGCCAGGGTCCCGACATCACTCTGTGACACTACCCGGGGACCCGACCCGACCCGGGGTTTTTTGGCCGGTATGGGGAATCGAACCTGGGACCTCGGTGCCGGGGTCTTGACATCACCCTGTGACACCACCCGGGGACCCGACCCGACCCGGGGTTTTTTGGCCGGTATGGGGAATCGAACGTGGGACCTCGGGTGCCGGGGTCCCGACATCACCCTCTGACGCCACCCGGGGACCCGACCCGACCCGGGGTCCAGGGGCCGGTGTGGGGAATCGAACGTGGGACCTCGGGTGCCAGGGTCCCGACATCACCCTGTGACTCCACCTAGGGTCCTGACCCGACCCGGAGTTTTTTGGCCGGTATGACGAATCGAATGTTGGACCTCGGGTGCCGGTGTCCCGATATCAACCTGTGACGCAACTTGGGGACCCGATCCGACCCGGGGGTTTTTGGCTGTTATGGGGAATCGAACCTGGGACATCCCTGCCAGGGTCCCGACATCACCCTGTGACGCCACCCGGGGACCCGATCCGACCCCGGGTTTTTTGGCCGGTATGGGGAATCGAACCTGGGACATCCCTGCCAGGGTCCCGACATCACCCTGTGACGCCACCCGGGGACCCGACCCGACCTGGTTTTTTTTGGCCGGTATGGGGAATCAAACCTGGGACTTCGGGTTCCAGGGGTCCCGACATCACCCTGTGATGACACCCGGGGACCCGACCCTACCAGGGGTTTTTTGACCGGTATGGGAAATCGAACCTGGGACCTCGGGTGCCGGGGTCTCGACATCACCCTGTGACGCCACCCGGCGACCCGACCTGACCTAGGGTTTTTTGGCCAGCATGGGGAATTGAAACTCGGACCTCGGTGCCGGGGTCTCGACATCACGCAGTGACGCCACATGGGGACCCGACCCGACCCGGGGTCCAGGGGACGGTATGGGGAATCGATCCTGGGACCTCGGGTGCCGGGGTCCCGACATCACACTGTGACGTCACCCGGGGACCTGACCCAGCCTGGGGTCCAAGGGCCGTTATGGGGAATCGAACGTGGGACCTCGGGTGCCGGGGTCCTGACATCACCCTGTGACGCCACCCGGGGACCTGACCCGACCCGGGGTTTTTTGGCTGGTATGGGGAAAACAAACCTGGGACCTCAGATGCCAGGGTCCCGACATCACCCTGTGACGCCACCCGGGGACTTGACCCGACCCGGCCCACGGTTTTTTGACCGGTATGGGGAATCGAACCTGGGACCTCGGGTGCCAGGTTCCCGACATCATTCTGTGACGCCACCCGGGCACCGGACTCGACCCGGGGTTTTTTGGCCGGTATGGGGAATCAAACCTGGGCCCTCGGGTGCCGGGGTCCCGACATCACCCTGTGACGCCATGCGGTGACCCGATCCGACCTAGGGTTTTTTGGCCAGCATGGGGAATCGAAACTCGGACCTCGGTGCCGGGGTCTCGACATCACGCTGTGATGCCACACGGGGACCCGACCCGACCCAGGGTCCAGGGGCCGGTATGGGGAATCGTACCTGGGACCTCGGGTGCCAGGGTCCCGACGTCAGCCTGTGACGTCACCCGGGGACCCGAACCGACCCGGGGTCCAGAGGCCGGTATGGGAAATCAAACCTGGGACCTCGGTGCCAGGGTCTTGACATCACCGTGTGACGCCACCCGGCGACCCGAACCGACCTAAGGTTTTTTGGCCAGCATGGGGAATCGAAACTCGGACCTCGGTGCCGGGGTCTCGACATCACGCTGTGACGCCACACGGGGACCCGACCCAACCTGGGTTTTTTTGGCCGTTATGGGGAATCGAACGTGGGACCTCGGGTGCCGGGGTCCTGACATCACCCTGTGACGCCACCCGAGGACCCGACCCTACCAGGGTTTTTTTGGCCGGTATGGGGAATTCAACCTGGGACCTCAGGTGCCAGGGTCCCGACATCACCATGTGACGCCCCGGCGACCCGATCCGACCCGGGGTTCTTTGGCCGGTATGGGGAATCGAACCTGGGACCTCGGGTGTCAGGGTCCCGACGTCAGCCTGTGACGCCACCCGGGGACCAGAACCAACCCGGGGTTTTTTGGCCGGTATGGGGAATCGAACCTGGGACCTCGGTGCCGGGGTCCCGACATCACCCTGTGACGCCACCCGGGCACCTGACTCGACCCGGGGTTTTTTGGCCGGTATGGGGAATCGAACCTGGGACCTCGGTGCCGGGGTCTCGACATCACGCTGTGACGCCACCCGGGGACCCGACCCGAGCCGGGGTCCAGGGGCCGGTATGGGGAACCGTACCTTGGGACCTCGGGTGCCAGGGTCCCGACGTCAGCCTGTGACGTCACCCGGGGACCCGAACCGACCCGGGGTCCAGGGGCCGGTATGGGGAATCAAACCTGGGACCTCGGTGCCGGGGTCTTGACATCACCCTGTGACGCCACCCGGGGACCCGACCCTACCAGGGTTTTTTTGGCTGGTATGGGGAATCCAACCTGGGACCACGGGTGCCGTCGTCCCGAAATTACCCTGTGACGCCACCCAGGAATCCGACATAACCCGGGGTTTTTTGGCCGGTATGGGGAATCCAACGTGGGACCTCTGGTTCTAGGGTCCCGACATCATTCTGTGACGCCACCCGGACACCGGACTCGACCCGGGGTTTTTTGGCCGGTATGGGGAATCAAACCTGGGCCCTCGGGTGCCGGGGTCCCGACATCACCCTGTGACGCCATGCGGCGACCCGGGGACCTGATCTAGTGTTTTTTGGCCAGCATGGGGAATCGAAACTCGGACCTCGGTGCCGGGGTCTCGACATCACACTGTGACGCCACACGGGGACCTGACCCGACCAGGGGTCCAGGGGCCGTTATGGGGAATCGAACGTGGGACCTCGGGTGCCAGGGTCCTTACATCACCCTGTGATGCCACCCGGGGACCCGACCCTACCAGGGGTTTTTTAGCCGGTATGGGGAATCGAACCTGGGACATCGGGTGCCGGGCTCCCGACATCACCCTGTGACGCCACCCGGCGACCCGACCCAACCCGGGGTCCAAGGAGCGGTATGGGGAATCAAACCTGCGACCTCGGGTGCCAGGGTCCCGACGTCAGCCTGTGACGCCACCTGGGGACCCGATCCGACCCGGGGTTCAGGGGCCGATATGGGGAATCGAACCTGGGACCTCGGTGCCTTGGTCCCAACATCACCCTGTGACGCCACCCGGGGACCCGACCCGACCCGGGGTTTTTTGATTGGTGTGGGGAATCGAACGTGGGACCTCGGGTGCCTGGGTCCCGACATCACCCTGTGACGCCACCCGGCGACCCAACCCGACCTAAGGTTTTTTGGCCAGCATGGGGAATCGAAACTCGGACCTCGGTGCCGGGGTCTCGACATCACGCTGTGACGCCACACGGGGACCTGACCCGACCCGGGGTCCAGGGGCCGGTATGGGGAATCGAACGTGGGACCTTGGGTGCCAGGGTCCTTACATCACCCTGTGATGCCACCCGGGGACCCAATCCAACCTGGGGTTTTTTGGCCGGTATGGGGAAACAAACCTGGGACCTCGGGTGCCGGGGTCCCGACATCACCCTGTGACGCCACCCGAGGACCCGACCCGACCCGGGGTTTTTTGGCCGGTATGGGGAATTCAACCTGGGACCTCAGGTGCCAGGGTCCCGACATCACCATGTGACGCCCCGGCGACCCGATCCGACCCGGGGTTCTTTGGCCGGTATGGGGAATCGAACCTGGGACCTCGGTGCCAGGGTCTCGACTATCCCTGTGACGCCACCCGGGGACCAGAACCAACCCGGGGTTTTTTGGCCGGTATGGGGAATCGAACCTGGGACCTCGGTGCCGGGGTCCCGACATCACCCTGTGACGCCACCCGGGGACACAACCCGACCCGGGGTTTTTGGCCGGTATGGGGAATCAAACCTTGGACCTCGGGTGCCAGGGGTCCCGATATCACCCTGTGACGCCACCCGGGGACCCGATCCGACCCGGGGTTTTTTGGCCGGTATGGGGAATTTAACGTGGGACCTCGGGTGCCGGGGTCCCGACATCACCCTGTGACACCACCCGGCGACCCGACCTGACCTAGGGTTTTTTGGCCAGCATGGGGAATCGAACCTGGGACCTCGGTGCTGGGGTCTCGACATCACCCTGTGATGCCACCCGGGGACCGGACCCAGCCTGGGGTCCAAGGGCCGTTATGGGGAATCGAACGTGGGACCTCGGGTGCAGGGGTCCCGACGTCACCCTGTGACGCCACCCGGGAACCCGACCCGACCCGGGGTTTTTTGACCAGTATGGGGAATCGAACCATGGACCTCTATGCCGGCGTCTTGACATCACCCTGTGACGCCACCCGGGGACCCGATCCGACCCGGGGTTTCTTGGCCGGTATGGGGAATCGAACGTGGGACCTCGGGTGCCAGGGTCCCGACAGCACCCTCTGACGCCACCCTGGGATCCGACCCTACCAGGGGTTTTTTGGCCGGTATGGGGAATCGAACCTGGGACCTCGGGTGCCGGGTTCCCGACATCACCCTGTGACGCCACCCGGTGACCCGATTCGACCCGGGGTTTTTTGGCCGGTATGGGGAATCTAACCTGGGATCTCGGTGCCGGGGTCTCGATATCACCCTGTGACGCCACCTGAGCACCCGACCTGAGCCGGGATTTTTTGGCCGGTATGGGGAATCAAACCTGGGACATCGCTGCCAGAGTCCCGACATCACCCTGTGACGCCACCCTGGGACCTGACCCGACCCGGGGTTTTTTGGCCGGTATGGGGAAAACAAACCTGGGACCTCGGGTGCCAGGGTCCCGACATCACCCTGTGACGCCACCCGGGGACTTGACCCGACCCGGCCCAAGGTTTTTTGACCAGTATGGGGAATCGAACCTGGGACCTCGGGTGCCAGGTTCCCGACATCATTCTGTGACGCCACCCGGGCTCCGGACTCGACCCGGGGTTTTTTGGCCGGTATGGGGAATCAAACGTGGGACCTCGGTGCCGGGGTCTCGACATCACGCTGTGATGCCACACGGGGACTCGACCCGAGCCGGGGTCCAGGGGCCGGTATGGGGAATCGTACCTGGGACCTCGGGTGCCAGGGTCCCGACGTCAGCCTGTGACGTCACCCGGGGACCAGATCCGACCCCGGGTTTTTTGGCCGGTATGGGGAATCGAACCTGGGACCTCGGTGCTGGGGTCTTGACATCACCCTGTGACGCCACCCGGCGACCCGACCCGACCTAAGGTTTTATGGCCAGCATGGGGAATCGAAACTCGGACCTTGGTGCCGGGGTCTCGACATCACGCTGTGACGCCACACGGGGACCCGACCTGACCCGGGGTCCAGGGGCTGGTATGGGGAATCGAACGTGGGACCTCGGGTGCCAGGGTCCTTACATTACCCTGTGATGCCCCCTGGGGACCCGACACAGCCTGGGGTTTTTTGGCCGTTATGGGGATTCGAACGTGGGACCTCGGGTGCCGGGGTCCCGACATCACCCTGTGACGCCACCCGGGGACCCGACCCTACCAGGGTTTTTTTGGCCGGTATGGGGAATTCAACCTGGGACCTCAGGTGCCAGGGTCCCGACATCACCATGTGACGCCCCGGGGACCCGACCCGACCCGGGGTTCTTTGGCCGGTATGGGGAATCGAACCTGGGACCTCGGGTGTCAGGGTCCCGACGTCAGCCTGTGACGCCACCCGGGGACCTGACCCGAACCGGGGTTTTTTTGGCCGGTATGGGGAATGAAACCTGGGACCTCGGTGCCGGGGTCTTGACATCACCCTGTGACGCCACCCGGGGACCCGACCCGACCAGGGGTCCAGGGGCAGGTATGGGGAATCGAACCTGGAACCTCGGGTGCCGGGGTCATGACATCACCCTGTGACGCCACCCGGCGACCCGACCCAACCCGGCGTCCAAGGGCCGGAGTGGGGAATCGAATCTGGGACCTCGGGTGCCAGGGACCTGACATCACCCTGTGACGCCACCCGGGGACCCGATCCGACCCGGGGTTTTTTGGGTGGTATGGGGAATTGAACCTGGGACCTCGCGTGCCGGGTTCCCGACATCATTCTGTGACGCCACCCGGGCACCGGACTCGACCCGGGGTTTTTTGGCCGGTATGGGGAATCAAACCTGGGACCTCGGTGCCGGGGTCTCGACATCATGCTGTGACGCCACCCGGGGACCCGACCCGACCCGAGGTTTTTTGGCCGGTATGGGGAATCGTACCTGGGACCTCTGGTGCCAGGGTCCCGACGTCAGCCTGTGACGTCACCCGGGGACCCGAACCGACCCGGGGTCCAGGGGCCGGTATGGGGAATCCAACCTGGGACCTCGGTGCCGGGGTCTTGACATCACCCTGTGACACCACCCGGCGACCCGACCCGACCTAGGGTTTTTTGGCCAGCATGGGGAATCGAAACTCGGACCTCGGTGCCGGGGTCTCGACATCACGCTGTGACGCCACCCAGGGACCCGACCCGACCCGGGGTCCAGGGGCCGTTATGGGGAATCGAACGTGGGACCTCGGGTGCCGGGGTCCTGACATCACCATGTGACGCCACCCGGGGACCTGACCCAACCTGGGGTTTTTTGGCCGGTATGGGGAATCCAACCTCGGACCTCGGTGCCGGGGTCTTGACATCACTCTGTGACGCCACCCGGGGCCCCGACCCTACCAGGGTTTTTTTGGCCGGTATGGGGAATCCAACCTGGGACCTCTGGTTCTGGGGTCCCGACATTACCCTGTGACGCCACCCAGGAATCCGACATAACCCGGGGTTTTTTGGCCGGTATGGGGAATCGATCGTGGGACCTCTGGTTCTGGGGTCCCGACATCACCCTGTGACGCCACCCGGGGACCCGACCCGGGGTCCAGGGGCCGGTATGGGGAATCGATCCTGGGACCTTGGGTGCCGGGGTATCGACATCACCCTGTGATGCCACCCGGGGACCCGACCCAGCCTGGGGTCCAAGGGCCGTTATGAGGAATCGAACGTGGGACCTCGGGTGCCGGGGTCCCGACATCACCCTGTGACGCCACCCGGGCACCCGACCCGACCCGGGGTTTTTTGACCGGTATGGGGAATCGAACCATGGACCTCTATGCCGGCGTCTTGATATCACCCTGTGACGCCACCCGGGGACCCCACCCGACCCGGGGTTTTTTGGCCGGTATGGGGAATTTAACGTGGGACCTCGGGTGCCGGGGTCCTGACATCACCCTCTGACGCCACCCGGGGATCCGACCCGACCCGGGGTTTTTTGGCCGGTATGGGGAAACAAACCTGGGACCTCGGGTGCCAGTTTCCCGACATCATTCTGTGACGCCACCCGGACACCGGACTCGACCCGGGGTTTTTTGGCCGGTATGGGGAATCAAACCTGGGCCCTCGGGTGCCGGGGTCCCGACATCACCCTGTGACGCCATGCGGCGACCCGGGGACCCGACCTAGTGTTTTTTGGCCAGCATGGGGAATCGAAACTCGGACCTCGGTGCCGGGGTCTCGACATCACACTGTGACGCCACACGGGGACCTGACCCGACCAGGGGTCCAGGGGCCGTTATGGGGAATCGAACGTGGGACCTCGGGTGCCAGGGTCCTTACATCACCCTGTGATGCCACCCGGGGACCCGACCCAACCTGGGGTTTTTATGGCCGGTATGGGGATTTCAACCTGGGACCTCAGGTGCCAGGGTCCCGACATCACCATGTGACGCCCCGGCGACCCGATCCGACCCGGGGTTCTTTGGCCGATATGGGGAATCGAACCTGGGACCTCGGTGCAGGGTCTCGACTATCCCTGTGACGCCACCCGACCCAACCCGGAGTACAAGGGCCGGTATGGGGAATCGAACCTGGGACCTCGGGTGTCAGGGTCCCGACGTCAGCCTGTGACGCCACCCGGGGACCAGAACCAACCTGGGGTTTTTTGGCCGGTATGGGGAATCGAACCTGGGACCTCGGTGCCGGGGTCTTGACATCACTCTGTGACGCCACCCGGGGCCGTGACCCGACCCAATGTTTTTTGGCCGGTATGGGGAATCGAACGTTGGACCTCGGGTGCCGGGGTCCCGACATCACCCTGTGACGCCACCCGGGGACCCGACCTGACCCGGGGTTTTTTGGCCAGTATGCGGAATGGAACCTTGGACCTCGGGTGCCGGCGTCCCGACATCACCTTGTGGCGACACCCTGTGAACAGACCCAACCCGCGGTTGAACGGCCGGTATGGGGAATCGAACCTGGGACCTCGGGTTCCGAGGTCCTGACATCACCCTGTGTCGCCACCCAGGGACCCGACCAAACCCGGGGTCCAAAGGCCGTTATGCGGAATCGAACGTGGGACCTCGGTTGCCGGGGTCCCGACATCACCCTGTGACACACCCGGGGACCCGACCCGACCAGGGGTCAAGGGGCAAGTATGGGGAATCGAACCTGGGACCTCGGGTGCCGGCGTCCCGATATCACCCTGTGACGCCACCCAGGAACGCGACCCGAACCGGGGTTTTTTGGCCGGTATGGGGAATCGAACCTGGGACCTCGGGTGCCGGGGTACCAATATCACCCTGTGACGCCACCCGGGGACATGACACGACCAGGGGTCCAGGGGCAAGTATGGGGAATCGAACGTGGGACCTCGGGTGCCGGGGTCCCTACATCACCCTGTGACGCCACCCAGGGACCCGACCCGACCCGGGGTTTTTTGGCCAGTATGGGGAATCGAACGTGGGACCTCGGGTGCCAGGGTCCCGACATCACCCTCTGACGCCACCCGGTGACCCGACCCGACCCGGGGTCCAGGGGCCGGTACGGGGAATGGAACGTGGGACCTCGGGTGCCGGGGTCAAGACATCAACCTGTGACGCCACCCGGGCACCTGACCTGACCCGAGGTTTTCTGGCCGGTATGGGGAATCGAACCTGGGATCTCGGTGCCGGGGTCTCGATATCACCCTGTAACGCCACCCGGGGACCCTACCCGACCCGGGGTTTTTTGGCCAGTATGGGGAATCGAAGCTGGGACCTCGGGTGCCGAGGTCCTGACAACACCCTGTGACGCCACCCAGGGACCCGACCAAACCCGGGGTCCAAGGGCCGTTATGCGGAATCGAACGTGGGACCTCGGGTGCCGGCGTCCCGACATCACCCTGTGACGCCATCTGGGGACCCGACCCGACCCGGGGTTTTTTAGCCGGTATGGGGAATCGAACCTGGGACCTCAGGTGCCGGGGTCCCGACATCACCCTGTGACGCCACCCGGCGACCTGACCCAACCCGGGGTCCAAGGAGCGGTATGGGGAATCAAACCTGGGACCTCGGGTGCCAGGGTCCCGACGTCAGCCTGTGACGCCACCTGGGGACCCGAACCGACCCGGGGTCCAGGGGACGGTATGGGGAATCGATCCTGGGACCTCGGGTGCCGGGGTGTCGACATCACCCTGTGATGCCACCCGGGGACCCGACCCAGCCTGGCGTCCAAGGGCCGTTATGGGGAATCGAGCGTGGGACCTCGGGTGCCAGGGTCCCGACGTCACCCTCTGACGCCACATGGGGACCCGACCCGACCCGGGGTTTTTTGACCGGTATGGGGAATGGTACCTGGGACCTCGGGTGCCGGCGTCCTGACATCACCCTGTGATGCCACCCGGGGATCCGACCCAACCCGCGGTTCAAGGGCCGGTGTAGGGAATCGAACCTGGGACCTCGGGTGCCGGGGTCCCGACATCACCCTCTGACGCCACATGGGGACCCGACCCGACCCGGGGTTTTTTGACCGGTATGGGGAATGGTACCTGGGACCTCGGGTGCCGGCGTCCTGACATCACCCTGTGACGCCACCCGGGGATCCGACCCAACCCGCGGTTCAAGGGCCGGTGTAGGGAATCGAACCTGGGACCTCGGGTGCCAGGGTCCCGACTTCACCCTCTGACGCCACATGGGGACCCGACCCGACCCGGGGTTTTTTGGCCGGTATGGGGAATCGAAGCTGGGACCTCGTGTGCCAGGGTCCCGACATAACCCTCTGACGCCACCTGGGGACCCAACCCGCCCCGGGGTTTTTTGGCCGGTACGGGGAATGGAACGTGGGACCTCGGGTGCCGGGGTCAAGACATCAACCTGTGACGCCACCCGGGCACCCGACCTGACCCGAGGTTTTTTGGCCGGTATGGGGAATCGAACCTGGGATCTCGGTGCCGGGGTCTCGATATCACCCTGTAACGCCATCCGGGGACCCTACCCGACCCGGGGTTTTTTGGCCAGTATGGGGAATTGAACCTGGGACCTCGGGTGCCGAGGTCCTGACAACACCCTGTGACGCCACCCAGGGACCCGACCAAACCCGGGGTCCAAGGGCCGTTATGCGGAATCGAACGTGGGACCTCGGGTGCCGGCGTCCCGACATCACCCTGTGACGCCATCTGGGGACCCGACCTGACCTAGTGTTTTTTGGCCGGTATGGGGAATCGAACCTGGGACCTCGTGTGCCAGGGTCCCGACATCACCCTCTGACGCCACCTGGGGACCGGACCCGACCCGCGGTTTTTTGGCCAGTATGGGGAATCGAACGTGGGACCTCGGGTGCCTGGGTCCCGACATCACCCTGTGATGCCACCCGGGGACCCGACCCGACCCGGGGTTTTTTGGCCGGTATGGGGAATCGAACCTGGGACCTCAGGTGCCGGGGTCCCGACATCACCCTGTGACGCCACTCGGCGACCTGACCCAACCCGGGGTCCAAGGAGCGGTATGGGGAATCAAACCTGGGACCTCGGGTGCCAGGGTCCCGACGTCAGCCTGTGACGCCACCTGGGGACCCGATCCGACCCGGGGTCCAGGGGACGGTATGGGGAATCGATCCTGGGACCTCGGGTGCCGGGGTCCCGACATCACCCTGTGACCCCACCTGGGGACCCGATCCTACCCGGGGTTTTTTGGCTGGTATGGGGAATCAAACCTGGGATCTCGGTGCCGGGGTCTCGATATCATCCTGTGACGCCACCCGAGCACCCAACCTGAGCCGGGATTTTTTGGCCGGTATGGGGAATCAAACGTGGGACCTCGGGTGCCGGGGTCCTGACATCACCCTGTGACGACACCCGGGGACCCGACCCAACCCGCGGTTCAAGGGCCGGTGTAGGGAATCGAACCTGGGACCTCGGGTGCCGGGGTACCAATATCACCCTGTGACGCCACCCGGGGACATGACCCGACCAGAGGTCCAGGGGCATGTATGGGGAATCGAACGTGGGACCTCGGGTGCCGGGGTCCCGACATCACCCTGTGACGCCACCCAGAGACCCAACCCGACCCGGTGTCCAGGGGCAAGTATGGGGAATCGAATGTGGGACCTCGGGTGCCGGCGTCCCGACATCACCCTGTGATACCACCCGGGGACCTGACCCAGCCTGGTGTCCAAGGGCCGGTATGGGGAATCGAACGTGGGACCTCGCTGCCAGGGTCCCGATATCACCCTGTGACGCCTCCCGGGGACCCGAACCGACCCAGGGTTTTTTGGCCGGTATGGGGAATCAAACCTTGGACCTCGGGTGCCAGGGGTCCCAACATCACCCTGTGATGCCACCCGGGGACTCGACCCTACCAGGGGTTTTTTGGCTGGTATGGGGAATCGAACCTGGGACCTCAGGTGCCAGGATCCCGACATCACCCTGTGACGCCACCTAGGGACCCGATCCGACCCGGGGTTTTTTGGCCGGTATGGGGAATCGAACCTGGGACCTCGGTTGCCAGGGTCCCGGCATCACCCTGTGAGGCCATCCGGGGACCCAACGAGACCTGGGGTTTTTTGGCCGGTATGGGGAATCGAACGTGGGACCAAGGGTGCCAGGGTCCCGACGTCACCCTGTGACGCCACCCGGGCACCCGACCCGACCCGGGTGGTTTCGGCCCCTACGGGGAATCGAACCGGCAACCTTGGGGGCCGGGGGACCCGACATGACTCTGTGACCAGGGTCCCGGGTCACAACCCGACCCGGGGACCCGGGCTTGGGACCCGACATGACCCGGTGACCTGGGGCCAGGGTCCCAACCTGACACTGGTGCCCGGGCTGGGTACACGACATGACCCAGTGAACCGGGGCCAGGGTAGTCACCCGACCCTGGGACCCAGGCCAGGGACCCGAATGACCCGGGGACCTGGGGCCGGGGTGGTCCCCCGACACTGGTACCCGGGGATGGGAACAGACATGACCCGGTGACCTGGGGCCGGGGTCCCGACCTGACCCTGGTGCCCGGGCTGGGTACTCGACATGACCCGGTGACCCGGGGCCGGGGTCCCGACCTGACCCTGGGACCCGGGGATGGGAACAGACATGACCCGGTGACCTGGGGCTGGGGTCCCGACCTGACCCTGGGACCCGGGCCGGGGACACGACATGACCCGGGGACCTGGGGTCAGGGTGGTCAGCAGACCCTGGGACCCAGGCCGTTGACCCGACATGACTCAGCGCCCCGTGGCCAGGGTCCCGACCCGTCCAGGGGACCCGGGCCGGGGACCCGACAGGACCCGGTGATCCGGAGCCGGGGTCCCGACCAGACCCAGGGACCCCGGCCAGGGACCCAACCCGATCCAGGGACCTGGGATCGGGGTAGGGACCCGAACCTGGTGCCCGGGCTGGGTACCCGACATGACCCTGTGGCCCGGGGCTGGTATCCCGATGCAACCCGGGGATGCAGGACGGGAACCCCACGTGACCCGGGGACCTGGGGCCGGGGTGGTCACCCGACACTGGTACCCGGCGCAGGGAATCGACATGACCCAGTGACCCAGGGCCGGGGTCCCGACCCATCCTGGGGACCAGGACCAGGTACCGAACATTACCCGGGGTCCTGGTGCCGGGGTGGTCATCGGAACCTGGGAACCAGGCCGGGTACCAGACATGACCCGGTAACCCGGGGCAAGGGTAACAACCTGACCCGGGGACCCGGGCCTGGGACCCGACATGTCCCAGTGACCTGGGGCCGTGGTCTCGACCTGACCCTGGGACCCGGGCTGGGTACACGACATGACCCGGTGACCCGGGGCCAGGGTAACGACCAGACACTGGTACCCGGGGCAGGGACACGACATTGTCCGTTGACCAGGGGCCGGGGTCCCGACCCATCCCGGGGACCAGGGCCGGGTACCCAACATTACCCGGTGTTCTGGTGCCGGAGTGGTCATCGGAACCTGGGAACCAGGCTGGGTACCAGACATGACCCGGTGACCTGGGGCCAGGTTAACAATCCAAACCGGGGAACTGGGTCCGGGGTCCCGACCTGACCCGGTGACCTGGGGCCGGGGTCCCCACGTGACCCGCTGACCTGGGGCCGGGGTCCCCACGTGACCTGGTGACCTGGTGCCGGGGTGGTCACCGGAACCGGGAATCCAGGCTGGGTACCCGACATGACCTGGTGACCTGGGGCTGGGGTCCAGACCTGACCCTGGTGCCCGGGCTGGGTACCCGACATGACCCGGTGACCCGGGGCTGGGGTGTCGACTGGACTCGGGGACCTGGTCCGGGGACTCAACATGACCCGGGGACCTGGGGTCGGGGTGGTCACCAGACCCTGGTACCCAGGCCGTTGACCTGACATGACCCAGTGCCCCGGGGCCCCCACGTGACCCGCTGACCTGGGGCCGGGGTCCCCACGTGACCCAGGGTCCTGGTGCCGGGGTGGTCACCGGAACCTGGGAACCAGGCCGGGTACCAGACATTACCCGGTGACCTGGGGCCAGGGTAATGACCCGACCCGGGGACCCGGGCTGGGTACACGACATGACCCGGTGACCCGGGGCCGGGGTGGTCACCCAACCTTGGGACCCAGGCCAGGGACCCGACAGGACCCGGTGATCCGGAGCCGGGGTCCCAACCAGACCCAGGGACCCCGGCCAGGGACCAAACCTGATCCGGGCACCTGGGATAGGGGTTGGGACCCGAACCTGGTACCCTGGCCGGGGACCTGTCATGACCCTGTGACCCAGGGCCGGGGTCCCGACCAGAACCTGGTGACCGGGCTGGGTACCCAACATGACCCGGTGACCCGGGGCTGGTGTCCCGATGCAACCCGGGGACCTTGGCAGGGGACCCCACATGACCTGGGGACCTGGGGCCGGGGTGGTCACCCGACACTGGTACCTGGGGCAGGGACCCGACATGACCCGGTGACCCGAAGACAGGGTAACGACCCAAACCGGGGACTCGGGCCGGGGACACGACATGACCCGGTGACCTGGGGTCGGGGTCCTTATCCGACCCGGGGACCTGTGACGGGGATCCGACATGACCCGGTCGCCCACGGCCGGGGTCCTGACCGACCTTGGGACCCGGGCCGGGGACACAATATGACTCTTGGGAACCGGGGCGGAAGTCCCGATCCGACCTGGGGAGCTGGACAAGGGACCCAACATGACCCGGTGACCCGGGGCTGTGGTGTCGACCGGACTCGGGGACCCGACATGACCCGGTGACCTGGGGCCGGGGTCCCGACCTGAACCGGGGACCCGGGTCGGGGACCCGACATGACCCGGGGACCTGGGGTCGGGGTGGTCACCAGACCCTGGTACCCAGGCCGTTGACCCGACATGACCCAGTGCCCCGCGGCCGGGGTCCCGACCCGTCCTGGGGACCCGGGCCGGGGACCCGGTATGACCCCGTCTCCCAGGGCCGGGGTGGTCACTCGACCCGGGTACCTAGATCAGGGACCGACATGACCCGGTGACCCGGGTTCGGGGTCCCAACCCTACCCGGGGAACCGGACTGGAGACCCAACCCAAACCGAGGACCTGGGGCCAGGGTGGTCACCCGACCCTGGGACCTTGTCCGGGGACCTGACATGATCCGGTGACCCGGGGCCGGGATAATGACTCGTCCAGGGGACCCGGGCGAGAGATCCAACAGGACCCAGTGATCCGGCGCTGGTATCCCAAAGCAACCCGGGGACCCGGGCAGGGGACCCCACGTGACCCGTGGACCTGGGGCTGGGGTGGTCACCCGACACTGGTACCCGGGGAACGGACCCGACATGACCCGGTGACCCGGGGCCGGGGTCCCGACCCATCCCGGGGACCAGGGCCGGGTACCCAACATTACCCGGGGTCCTGGTGCCGGGGTGGTCATCGGAACCTGGGAACCAGGCTGGGTACCAGACATGACCCGGTGACCCGGGGCCAGGGTAACAATCCAAACCGGGGACCCGGGCCTGGGTCCCGACATGACCCGGTGACCTGGTTCTGGGGTCCCGACCTGACCCTGTGACCTGGGGCCGGGGTCCCCATGTGACCAGCTGACCTGGGGCCGGGGTCCCCACGTGACCCGGGGTCATTGTGCCGGCGTGGTCACCGGAACCTGGGACCCAGGCCGGGGACCCGACATGACCCGGTGACCTGGGGCCGGGGTAACGACCCGTCCAGGGGACCCGGGCCGGTGACCCGACAGGACCCGGTGATCCTTCGCTGGTGTCCTGATGCAACCCGGGGACCCGGGCCGGGGACCCCACGTGACCCGGGGACCTGGGGCCGGGGTGGTCACCCAACACTGGTACCCGGGGCAGGGACCAGACATGACCCGGTGTCCTGGGGCCAGGGTAACCACCCGACACGGGGACCCAGGCCTGGGACCCGACATGAGCCGGTGACCTGGGGCCGCGGTCCTGACCTGACCCTGGTGCCTGGGCTGGGTACCCGACATGACCCGGTGACCCGGAGCTGGTGTCCCGATGCAACCCGGGGATCCCGTCCGGGGATGCCACGTAACCCGGGGACCTGGGGCCGGGGTGGTCAGCCGGCACTGGTACCCGGGGCAGGGACCCGAAATTGTCCGTTGAGCCGGGGCCGGGTTCCCGACCCATCCCAGGGACCAGGGCCGGGTACCCAACATTACCCGGGGTCCTGGTGCCGGGGTGGTCATCGGAACCTGTGAACCAGGCTGGGTACCCGACATGACCCGGTGACCTGGGGCCGGTGTCCCCACGTGACCTGGTGACCTGGGGCCGGTGTCCCCACGTGACCCGGGGACCTGGGGCCGGGGTGGTCACCCGACACTGGTACCCGGGGCAGCGACCCGACATGACCCAGTGACCCGGGGCCGGGATCCCAACCCATCCCGGGGACCCGGGCCAGGTACCCAACATTACACGGGGTCTTGGTGCCGGGGTGGTCATCGAAACCTGGGAACCAGGCTGGGTACCAGACATGACCCGGTGACCCGGGGCCACGGAAAAAATCCAACCCGTGGACCCGGGCGGGGGACCAGACCTGACCCGGTGACCTGGGGCCGGGGTCCCCACGTCACCCGGGGTCCTTGTGCCGGGGTAGTCACCGGAACCTGGGAACCAGGCCGGGTACTAGACATGATCCGGTAACCCGGGACAAGGGTAACAAGCCAACCCGGGGACCCGGGCCTGGGACCCGACATGACCCGGTGACCTGGAGTCGGGGTCCCGACCTGACCCTGGTGCCCGGGCTGGGTATCCGACATGACCCGGTGACCCGGGGCCAGGGTAACGACCAGACACTGGTACCCGGGGAAGGGACCCGACATTGTCCGTTCACCAGGGGCCGGGGTCCCAACCCATCCCGGGGACCAGGGCCGGGTACCCAACATTACACGGGGTCTTGGTGCCGGGGTGGTCATCGAAACCTGGGAACCAGGCTGGGTACCAGACATGACCCGGTGACCCGGGGCCACGGAAAAAATCCAACCCGTGGACCCGGGCGGGGGACCAGACCTGACCCGGTGACCTGGGGCCGGGGTCCCCACGTCACCCGGGGTCCTTGTGCCGGGGTGGTCACCGGAACCGGGAAACCAGGCCGGGTACCCGACATGACCCGGTGACCTGGGGCTGGGGTAAAAACCCGACCCAGGGACCCGGGCCTGGGACCCGACATGACCCGGTGACCTGGGGCCAGGGTAACGACCCGAACCGGGGACCCGGGCTGGGAACCCGACAGGACCCGGGGACCTGGGGCCGGGGTGGTCACCCGACACTGGTAGCCGGGGCAGCGACCCGACACGACCCGGTGACCCGGGGCCGGGGTCCCGACCCATCCCGGGGACCAGGGCCGGGACCCAACGTTATCCGGGGTCCTGGTGCCGGGGTGGTCATCGGAACCTGGGAACCAGGCTGGGTACCAGACTTGACCCGGTGACCCGGGGCCACGGAAAAAATCCAACCTGGGGAACCGGGCCTGGGTCCCGACATGACCCGGTGACCTGGGTCCGGGGTCCCGAGCTGACCCGGTGACCTGCGGCCGGGGTCCCTACGTGACCCGGTGACCTGGGGCCGGGGTCCCCACGTGACCCGGGGTCCTGGTGCCGGGGTGGTCACCAGAACCTGGGAACCAGGCCGGGTACCCGACATGACCTGGTGACCTGGGGCCGGGGTCCCGAGCTGACCCTGGTGCCTGGGCTGGGTACCTGACATGACCAGGTGACCTGGGGCTGTGGTGTCGACCGGACTCGGGGACCTGGTCCGGGGACCCGACATGACCCGGGGACCTGGGGTCGGGGTGGTCACCAGACCCTGATACCCAGGCCGTTGACCCGACATGACCCGGTGACCCGGGGCCTGGGTCCCGACCCGTCCCGGGGACCAGGGCCGGCTACCCAACATTACCCGGGGTCCTGGTGCCGGGGTGGTCATCGGAACCTGGGAACCAGGCTGGGTACCAGACATGACCCGGTGACCTGGGGCTGGGGTAAAAACCGGACCCGGGGACCCGCGCGCCTTGGACCCGACATGACCCGGTGACCTGGGGCCGGGGTCCCGACCTGACCCTGTGACCTGGGGCCGGGGACCCCACGTGACCTGGTGACCTGGGGCCGGGGTCCCCACGTGACCCGGGGTCCTGATGCCGGGGTGGTCACGGGAACCTGGGAACCAGGCTGGGTACCCGACATGACCCGGTGACCTGGGGCTGGGGTAAAAACCCGACCCGGGGACCCAGGTCTGGGACCCGACATGACCCGGTGACCTGGGGCCAGGGTAACGACCCATCCCGGGAAACCAGGGCCGGGTACCCAACATTACCCAGGGTCCTGGTGCCGGGGTGGTTATCGGAACCTGGGAACTAGGCTGGATACCCGACATGACATGGGGATCTGGGGTCGGGGTGGTTACCCGACCCTGGGACCTGGTCCGGGGACCCGACATGACCCGGGGACCCGGGGCCGGGGTAACGACCTGTCCAGGGGATCCGGGCCGGGGACCCGGTATGACCCCGTCTCCCGTGGCCGGGGTGGTCACCCGACGCTGCGAACTGGGGCAGCGGCCCGACATGACCCGGTGACGCGGGGCCGGGGTCCCGACCCTTCCAGGGACCAGGGCCGGGTACCCAACATTACCCGGGGTCCTGGTGCCGGGGTGGTCATCGGAACCTGGGAACCAGGCTGGGTACCAGACATGACCCGGTGACCCGGGTCCGGGGTCCCGACCTTACCCGGTGACCTGGGGCTGGCGTAAAAACCCGACCTGGGGACCCCGGCCTGGGACCCGACATTACCTGGTGACCTGGGGCTGTGGTATCGTCCGGATTCGGGGACCTGGTCCGGGGACCCGACATGACCCGGGGACCTGGGGTCGGGGTGGTCACCAGACCCTGGTACCCAGGCCGTTGACCTGACATGACCCGGTGACCCGGGGCCTGGGTCCCGACCCTACCCGGAGAACCGGACCGGAGACCCAACCCAAACCGAGGACCTGGGGCCAGGGTGATCACCCGACCCTGGGACCGAGGCCGATGACCCGATATGAGCCAGTGACCCGGGGCCAGGGTCCCGACCCGAACCTGGTCCCCGGGCTGGGTACCCGACATGACCCGGTGACCCGGGGCCGGGGTAACAACCCGTCGAGGGGACGCGGGCTGGGGACCCGACAGGACCCTGTGATACGGAGTCGGGGTCCCGACCAGACCCAGGGACCCCGGCCAGGGACCCAACCCGATCCGGGGACCTGGTATCGGGACAGGGACCCGAAAGTGGCACCCATACTGGGGACCTGTCATGACCCTGTGACCTGGGGCCAGGGTCCCGTCCCGTCCCGGGGACCCGGGCCAGGGAACCGGTATGACCCCGTCTCCCGTGGCCGGGGTGGTCACCCGACGCTGCGACCCGGGGCAGCGAGCCGACATGACCCGGTGACCCGGGGCCGGGGTCCAGACCCATCCCGGGGACCAGGGCCGGGTACCCAACATTATCCGGGGTCCTGGTGCCGGGGTGGTCATCGGAACCTGGGAACCAGGCTGGGTACCAGACATGACCCGGTGACCTGGGGCCAGGATAACAATCCAACCCAGGGACCCGGGCCTTGGACCCGACATGACCTGGTGACCTGGGGCTGGGATCCGGACCTGACCCGGTGACCTGGGGCCGGGGTCCCCACGTGACCCGGTGTCCTGGTGCCGGGGTGGTCACCGGAACCTGTGAACCAGGCCGGGTACCCAACATGAAACTGGGACCTGGGGTCGGGGTGGTCACCCGACCCTGGGACCTGGTCCGGGGACCCGACGTGACCCGGTGACCCGGTGCCGGGGTAACGACCCGTCCAGGGTACCCGGGCCGGGGTCCCCACGTGACCCGGGGACCTGGGGTCGGGGTGGTCACCCGACCCTGGGACCTGGTCCGTGGACCCGACATGACCCAGTGACCCGGGCCCGGGGTCCCGACCCATCCCGGGGACCAGGGCCGGGTACCCAACATTACCCGGGGTCCTGGTGCCGGGGTGGTCATCGGAACCTGGGAACCAGGCTGGGTACCAGACATGACCCGGTGACCCGGGACCAGGGTAACAATCCAACCCAGGGTCCCGGGCCTGGGTCCCGACATGACCTGGTGACCTGGGTGCGGGGTCCCGACCTGACCCAGGGCTGACCTGGGGCTGGGGTTCCCACGTGACCCGGGGACCTGGAGCCGGGGTCCACACGTGACCCGGGGTAATTGTGCCGGGATGGTCACCGGAACCTGGGAACCAGGCGGGTACCCGACATAACCTGGGGACCTGGGGTCGGGGTGGTCACCCGACCCTGGGACCTGGTCCCTGGACCCGACATGACCCGGTGATCCGGTGCTGGTGTCCCGATGCAACCCAAGGACCCGGGCCGGGGACCCCACGTGACCCGGGGACCTGGGGCCGGGGTGGTCACTCGACACTGGTACCCGGGGCAGCGACCCGACACGACCCGGTGACCCGGGGCAGGGGTCCCGACCCATCCCGGGGACCAGGGCTGGGTACCCAAAATTACCCGGGGTCCTGGTGCCGGGGCGGTCACCGGAACGTGGGAACCAGGCCGGGTACCCGACATGACCCGGTGACCTGGAGCTGGGGTAAAAACCCGACCCGGGGACCCGGACCGGGTACCCGACATGACACGGGGACCTGGGGCCAGGGTAACGACATGACCCGGTGACCTGGGTCCGGGGTCCCGACCTGACCAGGTGACCTAGGGGCCGGGGTCCCCACGTGACCCGGGGTCTTGGTGGCGGGGTGGTCATAGGAACCTGGGAACCAGGCCGTTGTCTTGACATGACCAGGTGACCTGGGGCCAGGGTAACGATCCAACCCGGGGACCCAGGCCTGGGACCCGACATGACCCGGTGTACTGGGTCTATGGTCCTGACCTGACCCGGTGACCTGGGGTCGGGGTCCCCACGTGACCCGCTGACCTGGGGCCGGGATCCCCACGTGACCCGGGGTCCTGGGGCCGGGGTGGTCACCAGAACCTGGGAACCAGGCCGAGTACCTGACATGTCCTGGTGACCTGGGGCCGGGGTCCCGACCTGACCCGGTGACCTGGGGCCGGGATCCCCACGTGACCCGGGGTCCTGGTGCCGGGGTGGTCACCGGAACCTGGGAACCAGACCGGGTACTCGACATGACCCGGGGACCTGGGGTCGGCATGGTCACCCGACCCTGGGACATGGTCTGGGGACCCAACATGACCCGGTGACCCGGGGCCCGGGTAACGACCCATCCCGGGGACCAGGGCCGGGTACCCAACATTACCCGGGGTCCTGGTGCCGGGGTGGTCATCGGAACCTGGGAACCAGGCTAGGTACCAGACATGACCCGGTGACCTGGGTCCGGGGTCCCGAGCTGACCCGGTGACCTGTTGCCAGGGTCCCCACGTGACCCGCTGACCTGGGTCCGGGGTCCCCACGTGACCCGGGGTCCTGGTGCCGGGGTGGTCACCGGAACCTGGTAACCAGGCCGGGTACCTGACATGTCCTGGTGACCTGGGGCCGGGGTCCCGACCTGACCCTGGTGCCCGGGCTGGGTACGCGACATGACCCGGTGACCCGGGGCTGTGGGGTCAACCGGACTCGGGGACCTGGTCCAGGGTCCCGACATAACCCGGGGACCCGGGGCCTGGGTAACAATCCAACCCGGGGACCCGGGCCTGGGACCCGACATGACCCGGTGATCTGGGTCCAGGTTCCCGACCTGACCCGGTGACGTGAGGTCGGGGTCCCCACGTGACCCGGTGACGTGGGGCAGGGGTCCCCACGTGACCCGGGGTCCTGGTGCCGGGGTGGTCACCGGAGCCTGGGAACCAGGCCGGGTACTCGACATGACCCGGGGACATGGGGTCGGGGTGGTCACCCGACCCTGGGACCTGGTCCGTGGACCCGACATGACCCGGTGACCCAGGGCCAGGGTAACGACCTGTCCAGGGGACCCGTGCCGGGGACCCGACAGGACCCGGTGATCCAGTGCTGGTGTCTCGATGCAACCCGGGTATCCGGGCCGGGGACCCCACGTGACCCGGGGACCTGGGGCAAGGGTGGTCACCCGACACTGGTACCCGGGGCAGCGACCCGACAAGACCCTTTGACTTGGGGCTAGGGTAAAAACCCGACCCGGGGACCCGGGCTGGGGACCCGGTATGACCCCGTCTCCCGTGGCCGGGGTGGTCACCCGACGCTGCGACCCGGGGCAGTGACCTGACATGACCCGGTGACCCGGGGCCGGGGTCCCGACCCATCCCGGGGACCAGGGCCAGGTACCCAACATTACCCGGGGTCCTGGTGCCGGGGTGGTCACCGGAACCTGGGAACCAGGCCGGGTACCCGACATGACCTGGTGACCTGGGGCCGGGGTCCCGACCTGACCGTGGTGCCTGGGCTGGTTACCCGACATGACCCGGTGACCCGGGGCTGTGGTGTCGACCGGACTCGGGGACCTGGTCCGGGGTCCCGACATGACCAGGTGACCCGGGGCCTGGGTAACAATCCAACCCGGGGACCCGGGCCTGGGTCCCGACATGACCCGGTGACCTGGGTCCAGGGTCCCGAGCTGACCCGGTGACCTGGGGCCGGGGTCCCCACGTGACCCGGTGACGTAGGGCAGGGGTCCCCACGTGACCCGGGGTCCTGGTGCCGGGGTGGTCACCGGAACTTGGGAACCAGGCCGGGTACCCAACATGACACGGGGACCTGGGGTCGGGGTGGTCACCCGACCCTGGGACCTGGTCCGTGGACCCGACATGACCCGGTGACCCGGGTCCAGGGTAACAATCCAACCCGGGGACCCGGGCCTGGGTCCCGACATCACCAGGTGACCTGGGTCCGGGGTCCCCACGTGACCCGGGGACCTGGCGCCGGGGTCCCCAAGTGACCCGGGGTACTTGTGCCAGGGTGGTCACCGGAACCTGGGAACCAGGCCAGGTACCCGTCATGACCCAGTGACCTGGGTCCGTGGACCCGACATAAACCGGTGACCCGGGGTCGGGGTAAAGACCTGACCTGGTGACCTGGGGCCGGGGTCCCCACGTGACCCTGGGTCCTGGTGCCGGGGTGGTCACCGGAACATGGGAACCAGGCCGGGTACCGGACATGACATGGGGACCTGGGGCCAGGGTAACGACCCGACCCAGGGACCCGGGCCGGGGACCCGGTATGACCCCGTCTCCTGTGGCCCGGGTGGTAACCCAACGCTGCGACCCGGGGCAGCGACCCGACATGACCCGGTGACCCGGGGCCGGGGTAACGACCCATCCCGGGGACCAGGGCCGGGTACCCAACATTACCCGGGGTCCTTGTGCCGGGGTGGTCACCGGAACCTGGGACCTGGTCCGTGGACCCAACGTGACCCGGTGACCCGGGGCCGGGGTAACGACCCGTCCAGGAGACCCGGGCCGGGGACCCGACAGGACCCGGTGATCTGGTGCTGGTGTCCCGATGCAACCCGGGGATCCGGGCCGGGGACCCCACGTGACCCGGGGACCTGGGGCCGGGGATGTCACCCGACACTGGTACCCGGGGCAGTGACCCGACATGACCCGGTGACCTGGGGCCAGGGTAACGACCCGACCTGGGGACCCGGGCCTGGGAACCGGTATGACCCTGTCTCCCGTGGCCGGGGTGGTCACCCGACGCTGCGACCCGGGGCAGCGACCCGACATGACCCGGTGACCTGGGGCCAGAGTCCCGACCCATCCCGGGGACCAGGGCTGGGTACCCAACAGTACCCGGGGTCCTGGTGCCGGCGTGGTCGTCGGAACCTGTGAACCAGGCTGGGTACCCGACATGACCCGGTGACCTGGGGCCAGGGTAACGACCCGACCCGGGGACCTGGGGTCGGGTACCCAACATTACCCGGGGTCCTGGTGCCGGGGTGGTCGTCGGAACCTGGGAACCAGGCTGGGTACCTGACATGACCCGGTGACCTGGGGCCAGGGTAACGAGCCGACCCGGGGACCCGGACTGGGGACCCGGTATGACCCCGTCTCCCGTGGCCGGGGTGGTCACCCGACGCTGCGACCCGGGGCAGCGACCCGACAACCCGGTGACCCGCGGTGGGGTCCCGACCCATCCCGGGGACCTGGGGTCAGGTACCCAACATTACCCGGGGTCCTGGTGCCGGGGTGGTCATCGGAACTTGGGAAAAAGGCAGGGTAACAGACATGACCCGGGGACCTGGGTCCGGGGTCCTGAGATGACCCGGTGACCTGTGGCCGGGGTCCCCACGTGACCCGGTCACCTGGGACCGGGGTCCCAACGTGACCCGGTGTCCTGGTGCCGGGGTGGTCATCGGAACCTGGGAACCAGGCTGAGTAAAAAACATGACCCGGAGACCTGGGTCCGGGGTCCCTGGCTGACCCGGTGACCTGGGGCCGGGGTCCCCACGTGACCCAGTGACCTGGGTCCGGGGTCCCCACGTGACCCGGGGTCCTGGTGCCGGGGTGGTCACCGGAACCTGGGAACCAGGCCGGGTACCTGACATGACCCGGGGACCTGGGGTCGGGGTGGTCACCCGACCCTTGAACCTGTTCAAGTGGAACCGACATGACCCGGTGACCCGGGGCCGGGGTAACGACCTGTCCAGGGGACCCGGGCCGGGGACCCGACAGGACCCAGTGATCCGGCGCTGGTGTCCCGATGCAACCCGGGGACCCGGGCCGGGGACCCCACGTGACACGGGGCCCTGGGGCCGGGGATGTCACCCGACACTGGTACCCGGGGCAGAGACCCGATACGACCCGGTGACCCGGGGCCGGGGTCCCGACCCATCCCGGGGACCAGGGCCGGGTACCCAACAGTACCCGGGGTCCTTGTGCCGGGGTGGTCACCGGAACCTGGGAACCAGGCCGGGTACCCGACATGTCCTGGTGACCTGGGGCCGGGGTCCCGACCTGACCCTGGACCCCGGGCTGGGTACCCGACATGACCCGGTGACCCGGGGCTGTGGTGTCAACCGGACTCGGGGACCTTGTCCGGGGTCCCGACATGACCCGGGGACCTGGGGTCGGGGTGGTCACCCGACCCTGGGACCTGGTCCGTGGACCCGACATGATCCGGTGACCCGGGGCCGGGGTAACGACCTGTCCAGGGGATCCGGGCCGGGGACCTGACAGGACCCAGTGATCCGGCGCTGGTGTCCCGATGCAACCCGGGGACCCGGGCCGGGGACCCCACGTGACCCGGGGTACTGGGGCCGGGGTGGTCACCGGAACCTGGGAACCAGTCCGGGTATCCGACATGACCTGGTGACCTGGGGCCGGGGTCCTGAGCTGACCCTGGTGCCCGGGCTGGGTACCCGACATGACCCGGTGACCTGGGTCCGGGGTCCCGACCTGACCCGGTGACCTGGGGCCGGGGTCCCCACGTGACCCGCTGGCCTGGGGCCGGGATCCCCACGTGACCCGGGGTCCTGGTGCCGGGGTGGTCAGCGGAACCTGGGAACCAGGCTGGGTACCCGACATGACCCGGGGACCTGGGGTCGGGGTGGTCACCCGACCCTGGGACCTGGTCCGTGGACCCGACATGACCCGGTGACCCGGGGCCAGGGTAACGACCTGTCCAGGGGACCCGGGCCGGGGACCTGACAGGACCCAGTGATCCGGTACTGGTGTCCCGATGTAACCCGGGGACCCGGGCCGGGGACCCCACATGACCCGGGGACCAGGGGCCGGGGATGTCACCCGACAGTTGTACCCGGGGCAGCGACACGACACGACCTGGTGACCCGAGGCAGGGGTCCCGACCTGACCCGTTGACCTGGGGCCGGTGTCCCCACGTGACCCGGGGTCCTGGTGCCGGGGTGGTCACCGGAACCTGAGAACCAGGCCGGGTACCCGACATGTCCTGGTGACCTGGGGCCGGGGTCCCGAGCTGACCCTGGTGCCCGGGCTGGGTACCCGACATGACCCGGTGACCCTGGGCTGTGGTGTCAACCGGACTTGGGGACCTGGTCCGTGGACCCGACATGACCCGGTGACCCGGGGCCGGGGTAACGACCTGTCCAGGGGACCCGGGCCGGGGACCCGACAGGACCCAGTGACCTGGGACTGGGGTAAAAACCCGACCCGGGGACCCGGGTTGGGTACCCGACATGACGCGGTGACCCGGGGCCAGGGTAACAATCCAACCCGGGGACCCGGGCCTGGGTCCCGACCTGACCTGGTGACCTGGGTCCTGGGTCCCGACCTGACCCGGTGACCTGGGGTCGGGGTCCCCACGTGACCGGGGTACTTGTGGCGGGGTGGTCACCCGACCCTGGGACCTGGTCCATGGACCCGACATGACCCGGGGACCCGGGGCCGGGGTAACGACCTGTCCAGGAGACCTGGGCCGAGACCCGACAGGACCCGGTAACCCGGGGCCAGGGTAACAATCCAACCCGGGGACCCGGGCCTGGGTCCCGACCTGACCCGGTGACCTGGGGCCGGGGTCCCCACGTGACCCGCTGACCTGGGGCCGGGATCCCCACGTAACCCGGGGTACTTGTGGCGGGCTGGTAACCCGACCCTGGGACCTGGTCCGTGGACCCGACATGACCCGGGAACCCGGGGCCTGGGTAACGACCCGATCCTTGGACCAGGGCCGGGGACCCAGTATGACCGTGTCCCCCGGGGCTGGGGTGGTCACACGACGCTGCTACCCGGTGCAGCGACTCGACATGACCCGGTGACCCGGGGCCGGGGTCCCAACCCATCCCGGGGACCAGGGCCAGGTATCCAACATTACCCGGTTTCCTGGTGCCGGGGTGGTCACCGGAACCTGGGAACCAGGCCGGGTACCCGACATGACCTGGTGACCTGGGGCCGGGGTCCCGACCTGACCGTGGTGCCTGGGCTGGTTACCCGACATGACCCGGTGACCCGGGGCTGTGGTGTCGACCGGACTCGGGGACCTGGTCCGGGGTCCCGACATGACCCGGAGACCCGGGGCCTGGGTAACAATCCAACCCGGGGACCCGGGCCTGGGTCCCGACATGACCCGGTGACCTGGGTCCAGGGTCCCGAGCTGACCCGGTGACCTGGGGCCGGGGTCCCCACGTGACCCGGTGACGTAGGGCAGGGGTCCCCACGTGACCCGGGGTCCTGGTGCCGGGGTGGTCACCGGAACTTGGGAATCAGGCCGGGTACCCAACATGACACGGGGACCTGGGGTCGGGGTGGTCACCCGACCCTGGGACCTGGTCCGTGGACCCGACATGACCCGGTGACCCGGGTCCAGGGTAACAATCCAACCCGGGGACCCGGGCCTGGGTCCCGACATCACCAGGTGACCTGGGTCCGGGGTCCCCACGTGACCCGGGGACCTGGCGCCGGGGTCCCCAAGTGACCCGGGGTACTTGTGCCAGGGTGGTCACCGGAACCTGGGAACCAGGCCAGATACCCGTCATGACCCAGTGACCTGGGTCCGTGGACCCGACATAAACCGGTGACCCGGGGTCGGGGTAAAGACCTGACCTGGTGACCTGGGGCCGGGGTCCCCACGTGACCCTGGGTCCTGGTGCCGGGGTGGTCACCGGAACATGGGAACCAGGCCGGGTACCGGACATGACACGGGGACCTGGGGCCAGGGTAACGACCCGACCCAGGGACCCGGGCCGGGGACCCGGTATGACCCCGTCTCCTGTGGCCGGGGTGGTCACCAAACGCTGCGACCCGGGGAAGCGACCCAACAGGACCCGGTGACCCGGGGCCGGGGTAACGACCCATCCCGGGGACCAGGGCCGGGTACCCAACATTACTCGGGGTCCTGGTGCCGGGGTGGTCATCGGAACCTGGGACCCGGGCCTGGGTACCCGACATGACCCGGTGACCTGGGGCTGTGGTGTCGACTGGACTCGGGGACGTGGTCCGGGGTCCCGACATGACCCGGGGACCTGGTGTCAGGGTGGTCAGCGGAACCTGGGAACCAGGCCGGGTACCTGACATGACCCGGGGACCTGGGGTCGGCATGGTCACCCGACCCTGGGACATGGTCTGGGGACCCAACATGACCCGGTGACCGGGCCGGGGTCCCAACCCATCCCGGGGACCAGGGCCGGGTACCCAACATTACCCGGGGTCCTTGTGCCGGGGAGGTCACCGGAACCTGGGACCTGGTCTGGGGACCCAACGTGACCCGGGGCCGGGGTTCCAACCCATCCCGGGGACCAGGGCCGGGGACCCGACAGGACCCGGTGATCTGGTGCTGGTGTCCCTATGCAATCCGGGGATCCGGGCCGTGGACCCCACATGACCCGGGGACCTGGGGCCGGGGATGTCACCCGACACTGGTACCCGGGGCAGTGACCCGACAAGACCCTGTGACCTGGGGCTGGGGTAAAAACCCGACCCGGGGACCCGGGCTGGGTACCCGACATGACCCGGTGACCTGGGGCCAGGGTAACGACCCGACCCGGGGACCCGGGCCTGGGAACCGGTATGACCCCGTCTCCCGTGGCCGGGGTGGTCACCCGTCGCTGCGACCCGGGGCAGCGACCCGACATGACCCGGTGACCTGGGGCCGGGGTCCCCACGTGACCGGGGTACTTGTGCCGGGGTGGTCACCCGAACCTGGGACCTGGTCCATGGACCCGACATGACCTGGGGACCCGGGGCCTGGGTAACGACCCGATCCGGGGACCAGGGCCGGGGACCCAGTATGACCGTGTCCCCCAGGGCTGGGGTGGTCACACGACACTGCTACCCGGGCCATCGACCTGACATGACCCGGTGACCCGGGGCCGGAGTCCCGACCCATCCCGGGGACCAGGGCCGGGTACCCAACAGTACCCGGGGTCCTGGTGCCGGGGTGGTCGTCGGAACCCGGGAACCAGGCTGGGTACCCGACATGTCCTGGTGACCTGGGGCCGGGGTCCCGACCTGACCCTGGACCCCGGGCTGGGTACCCGACATGACCCATTGACCCGGGGCTGTGGTGTCAACCGGACTCGGGGACCTGGTCCGGGGTCCCGACATGACCCGGGGACCTGGGGTCGGGGTGGTCACCCGACCCTGGGACCTGGTCCGTGGACCCGACACGACCCGGTGACCCGGGGCCGGGGTAACGACCTGTCCAGGGGATCCGGGCCTGGGACGTGACAAGACCCAGTGATCCGGTACTGGTGTCCCGATGCAACCCGGGGACCCGGGCCGGGGACCCCACGTGACCCGGGGTCCTGGTGCTGGGGTGATCATCGGAACCTGGGAACCAGGCTGGGTCCCAACATAACCCGGTGACCTGGGTCCGGGGTCCCGACCTGACCCGGTGACCTGGGGCCGGGGTCCACACGTGACCTAGTGACCTGTGGCCGGGGTCCCCACGTGACCCGGGGTCCTGGTGCCGGGGTGGTCAGCGGAACCTGGGAACCAGGCCGGGTACCCGACATGACCCAGGGACCTAGGGTCGGGGTGGTCACCCGACCCTGGGACCTGGTCTGGGTACCCAAAATGACCCGGTGACCAGGTGCCGGGGTCCCGACCCATCCCGGGGACCAGGGGCGGGTACCCTACAGTACCCGGGGTCCTGGTGCCAGGGTGGTCATCGGAACCTGGGAACCAGGCTGGGAACCAAACATGACCCGGGGACCTGGGTCCGTGGTCCCCACGTGACCCGGGGTCCTGGGGCCGGGGTGGTTACCGGAACCTGTGAACCAGGCTGGGTACCCGACATGTCCTGGTGACCTGGGGCCGGGGTCCCGAGCTGACCCTGGTGCCCGGGCTGGGTACCCGACATGACCCGGTGACCCTGGGCTGTGGTGTCAACCGGACTCGGAGACCTGGTCTGGGGTCCCGACATGACCCGGGGACCTGGGGTCGGGGTTGTAACCAGACCCTGGTACCCAGGCCGTTGACCCGACCTGACCCGGTGACCCGGGGCCTGGGTAACAATCCAACCCGGGGACCCAGGCCTGGGTCCCGACATGACCCGGTGACCTGGGTCCTGGTTCCCGACCTGACCCGGTGACCTGGGGCCGGGGTCCCCACGTGACCGGCTGGCCTGTGGCCGGGATCCCCACGTGACCCGGGGTCCTGGTCCGGGGTGCTCACCGGAACCTGGGAACCAGGCCGGGTACCGGACATGACACGGGGACCTGGGGTCGGGGTGGTCACCCGACCCTGGGACCTGGTCCGTGGACCCGATATGACCCGGTGAGACGGGGCTGTGGTGTCGACCGGACTCGGGGACCTGGTCCGGGGTCACGACATGACCCGGTGACCCGGGGCCTGGGTAACAATCCAACCCGGGGACCCGGGCCTGGGTCCCGACATGACCTGGAAACCTGGGTCCACGGTCCCTACCTGACGCGGTGACCTGGGGCCGAGGTCCCCAAGTGACCCGGTGATGTGGGGCAGGGGTCCCCACGTGGCATGGGGTCCTGGTGCCGGGGTGGTCACCGGAACCTGGGAACCAGGCCACGTACCTGACATGACACGGGGACCTGGAGTCGGGGTCGTCACCCGACCCTGGGACCTCGTCCGTGGACCCGACATGACCCGGTGACCCGGGGCCGGGGTAACGGCCTGTCCAGGGGACCCGTGCCGGGGACCCGACAGGACCTGGTGATCCAGTGCTGGTGTCCTGATGCAACCCGGGGATCCGGGCCGGGGACCCCACGTGGCCCGGGGACCTGGGGCCGGGGTGGTCACCCGACACTGGTACCCAGGGCAGCGACCCGACAAGACCCTGTGACCCGGGGCCGGGGTCCAGACCCATCCCGTGGACCCGGGCTGAGTACCAGACATGACCCGGTGACCTGGGGCCAGGGTAACAACCCAACCCGGGGACCCGGGCCTGGGACCCGACATGACCCGGTGACCCGGGGCCGGGGTAACAACCTGTCCAGGGGACCCGGGCCGCAGACCTGACAGGACCCGGTGATCCGGCGCTGGTGTCCCGATGCAACCCGGGGCCCGGGCCGGGGACCCCACCTGACCCGGGGACCTGGGGCCGGGGATGTCACTCGACACTGGTACCCGGGGCAGCGACCCGACACGACCCGGTGACCCAGGGCCGGGGTCCCGACCCATCCCGGGGACCAGGGACGGGTACCCAACATTCCCTGGGGTCCTGGTGCCGGGGTGGACCTCAGAACCTGGGAACCAGGCTGGGTACCAGACATGACCCGGTGACCCGGGGCCTGGTAACAATCCAACCCCGGGACCCGGGCCTGGGACCCGACATGACCCGTTGACCTGGGTCCTGGGACCCGACCTGACCCGGTGACCTGGGGCCGGGGTCCCCACGTGACCCGGTGACCTGGGGCCGGGGTCCCCACGTGACCCGGGGTCCTGGTGCCGGGGTGGTCATCGGAGCCTGGGAACCAGGCCGGGTACCCGACATGACCCGGGGACCTGGGGTCGGGGTGGTCACCCGACCCTGGGACCTGGTCCGTGGGCCCGATATGACCCGGGGCCGGGGTAACGACCTGTCCAGGGGACCCGGGCCGGGGACCCGACAGGACCCGGTGACCTGGGACTGGGGTAAAAACCCGACCCGGGGACCCAGGCTGGGTACCCGACATGACGCGGTGACCCGGGGCCAGGGTAACAATCCAACCCGGGGACCCGGGCCTGGGTCCCGACCTGACCCGGTGACCTGGGTCCGGGGTCCCGACCTGACCCGGTGACCTGGGGCCGGGGTCCCCACGTGACCCGGTGACCTGGGGCTGGGGTCCCCACGTGACCGGGGTACTTGTGGCGGGGTGGTCACCCGACCCTGGGACCTGGTCCGTGGACCCGACATGACCCGGGGACCCGGGGCCGGGGTAACGACCTGTCCAGGAGACCTGGGCCGAGACCCGACAGGACCCGGTAACCCGGGGCCAGGGTAACAATCCAACCCGGGGACCCGGGCCTGGGTCCCGACATGACCCGGTGACCTGGGTCCGGGATCCCGACCTGACCCGGTGACCTGGGGCCGGGGTCCCCACGTGACCCGCTGACCTGGGGCCGGGATCCCCACGTGACCTGGGGTACTTGTGGCGGGCTGGTAACCCGACCCTGGGACCTGGTCCGTGGACCCGACATGACCCGGGGACCCGGGGCCTGGGTAACGACCCGATCCGGGGACCAGGGCCGGGGACCCAGTATGACCGTGTCCCCCGGGGCTGGGGTGGTCACACGACGCTGCGACCCGGGGCAGCAACCCGACATGACCCGGTGACCTGGGGCCGGAGTCCCGACCCATCCCGGGGACCAGGGCCGGGTACCCAACAGTACCCGGGGTCCTGGTGACGGTGTGGTCGTCGGAACCTGTGAACCAGGCTGGGTACCCGACATGACCCGGTGACCTGGGGCCAGGGTAACGAGCCGACCCGGGGACCCGGGGTCCTGGTGACGGCGTGGTCGTCGGAACCTGTGAACCAGGCTGGGTACCCGACATGACCCGGTGACCTGGGGCCAGGGTAACGACCCGACCCGGGGACCTGGGGTCGGGTACCCAACATTACCCGGGGTCCTGGTGCCGGGGTGGTCGTCGGAACCTGGGAACCAGGCTGGGTACCTGACATGACCCGGTGACCTGGGGCCAGGGTAACGAGCCGACCCGGGGACCCGGACCGGGGACAGGGTATGACCCCGTCTCCCGTGGCCGGGGTGGTCACCCGACGCTGCAACCCGGGGCAGCGACCCGACAACCCAGTGACCCGCGGTGGGGTCCCGACCCATCCCGGGAACCTGGGGTCAGGTACCCAACATTACCCGGGGTCCTGGTGCCGGGGTGGTCATCGGAACCTGGGAACAAGGCTGGGTACCAGACATGACTCGGGGACCTGGGTCCGAGGTCCCGAGCTGACCCGGTGACCTGTGGCCGGGGTCCCCACGTGACCCGGTCACCTGGGACCGAGGTCCCACCGTGACCCGGTGTCCTGGTGCCGGGGTGGTCATCGGAACCTAGGAACCAGGCTGAGTAACAAACATGACCCGGTGACCTCGGTCCGGGGTCCCGAGCTGACCCGGTGACCTGGGGCCGGGGTCCCCACGTGACCCGGGGTCCTGGTGCCGGGGTGGTCACCGGAACCTGGGAACCAGGCCGGGTACCCGACATGACCCGGGGACCTGGGGTCGGGGTGGTCACCCGACCCTTGAACCTGTTCAAGTGGAACCGACATGAACTGGTGACCCGGGGCTGTGGTGTCAACCGGACTCGGGGACCTGGTCCGGGGTCCCGACATGACCCGGGGACCTGGGGTCGGGGTGGTCACCAGACCCTGGTACCCAGGCCATTGACCCGACATGACCCGGTGACCCGGGGCCTGGGTAACAATCCAACCCGGGGACCCGGGCCTGGGTACCCGACATGACCCGGGGACCTGGGGTCGGGGTGGTCACCCGACCCTGGGACCTGGTCCGTGGACCCGACATGACCCGGTGACCCGGGGCCGGGGTAACGACCTGTACAGGGGACCGGGGCCAGGGACCCGACAGGACCTGGTGATCCAGTGCTGGTGTCCCGATGTAACCCGGGGACCCGGGCCGGGGACCCCACGTGACCCGGGGTACTGGGGCCGGGGTGGTCACCGGAACCTGGGAACCAGGCCGGGTATCTGACATGACCTGGTGACCTGGGGCCGGGGTCCTGAGCTGACCCTGGTGCCCGGGCTGGGTACCCGACATGACCCGGTGACCTGGGTCCGGGGTCCCAACCTGACCCAGTGACCCGGGGCCGGGGACCCGACCCATCCCGGGGACCAGGGCCGGGTATCCAACATTACCCGGGGTCCTGGTGCCGGGGTGATCATCGGAACCTGGGAACCAGGCTGGGTCCTGACATGACCCGGTGACCTGGGTCCGGGGTCCCGAGCTGACCCGGTGACCTGGGGCCGGGGTCCCCACGTGACCCAGTGACCTGGGGCCGGGGTCCCCACGTGACCCGGGGTCCTGGTGCCGGGGTGGTCAGCGGAACCTGGGAACCAGGCTGGGTACCCGACATGACCCGGGGACCTGGGGTCGGGGTGGTCACCCGACCCCGGGACCTGGTCTGGGTACCCAATTAACCCGGTGACCAGGTGCCGGGGTCCCGACCCATCCTGGGGACATGGGCCGGGTACACAACAGTACCCGGGGTCCTGGTGCCGGGGTGGTCATAGGAACCTGGGAACCAGGCTGGGAACCAGACATGACCCGGGGACCTGGGTCCGTGGTCCCGACCTGACCCGGTGACCTGTGGCCGGGGTCCCCACGTGACCCGCTGACCTGGGTCCGGGGTCCCCACGTGACCCGGGGTCCTGGTGCCGGGGTGGTCAGCGGAACCTGGGAACCAGGCCGGGTACCCGACATGACCCGGGGACCTGGGGTCGGGGTGGTCACCCGACCCTGGGACCTGGTCCGTGGACCCGACATGACCCGGTGACCCGGGGCCGGGGGTAACGACCTGTCCAGGGGACCCGGGCCGGGGACCTGAAAGGACCCAGTGATCCGGTACTGGTGTCCCGATGTAACCCGGGGACCCTGGCCGGGGACCCCACGTGACCAGGGGCCCTGGATCCGGGGATGTCACCCGACACTGGTACCCGGGGCAGCGACCTGACACGACCCGGTGACCCGGGGCAGGGGTCCCGACGTGACCCGGTGACCTGAGGGCGGGGTCATCACGTGACCCGCTGACCTGCGGCCGGGGTCCCCACGTGACCCGGAGTACTGGGGCCGGGGTGGTCACCGGAACCTGGGAACCAGGCCGGGTATCCGACATGACCTGGTGACCTGGAGCCAGGGTCCCGACCTGACCCTGGTGCCCGGGCTGGGTACCAGACAAGACCCGGTGACCTGGGGCTGTGGTGTCAACCGGATTCAGGGACCTGGTCCGGGGTCCTGACATGACCCATGGACCTGGGGTCGGGGTGGTCACCAGACCCTGGTACCCAGGCCGTTGACCCAACATGACCCGGTGACCGGGGTCCATGGTCCCGACGTGACCCGGTGACCTGGGTCCTGGGTCCCGACCTCACCCGGTGACCTGGGGCCGGGGTCCCCACGTGACCCGGTGACCTGGGGCCGGGGTGGTCATCGGTACCTGGGAACCTGGCTGGGTACCAGACATGACCTGGTGACCCTGGACCAGGGTAACAATCCAACCCGGGGACCCGGGCCTGGGTCCCGACATGACCCGGTGACCTGGGGCCAGGGTACCCACGTGACCCGCTGACCTGGGGCCGGGGTCCCCACGTGACACGTGGTCCGGGTGCCGGGGTGGTCACCGGAACTTGGGAACCAGGCCGGGTACCCGACACGAACCGGGGACCTGGTGTCGGCGTGGTCACCCGACCCTTGGACCTGGTCCGTGGACCCGACATGACCCGGTGACCCGGGGCCAGGGTAACGAGCCGACCCGGGGACCCGGGCTGGGTACCCGACATGACCCCGTCCCCCGGGGCTGGGGTGGTCACCCGACGCTGCTAGCCGGGGTAGCGACCCGACATGACCCGGTGACCCGGGGCCGGGGTCCCGACCTGACCCGGTGACCTGGGGCCGGTGTCCCCACGTGACCCGGGGACCTGAGGTCGGGGTGGTCACCCGACCCTGTGACCTGGTCCGTGGACCCGACATGACCCGGTTGGACTGGGGCCAGGGTAATGACCCGACCTGGGGACCTGGGGTCGGGTACCCAACATTACCCGGGGTCCTGGTGCCGGGGTGGTCATCGGAACCTGGGAATCAGGCTGGGTACCAGACATGACCCGCTGACCTGGGTCCGGGGTCCCCACGTGACCCGGTGACCTGGGGCCGGGGTCCCCACGTGACCCGGTGTCCTGGTGCCGGGGTGGTCATCGGAACCTAGGAACAAGGCTGGGTACCCGACATGACCCGGGGACCTCGGGTCGGGGTGGTCACCCGACCCTTGAACCTGGTCCGTGGACACGACATGACCCGGTGACCCGGGGCCGGGGTAACGACCTGTCCAGGGGACCCGGGCCGGGGACCTGAGAGGACCCGGTGATCCGGCGCTGGTGTCCCGATGCAACCCGGGGACCCTGGCCGGGGACCCCACGTGACCCGGTGATCCGGTGCTGGTGTCCCGATGCAACCCGGGGACCCGGGCCGGGGAGCCCATGTGACCCGACGACCTTGCCCCGGCGATGTCACCCGACACTGGTACCCGGGGCAGCGACCCGACATGACCCGGTGACCCAGGGCCGGGGTCCCGACCCATCCCGTAGACCAGGGACGGGTACCCAACATTACCCGGGGTCCCGGTGCCGGGGTGGATCTCGGAACCTGGGAACCAGGCTGGGTACCAGACATGACCCGGTTACCCGGGGCCAGGGTAACAATCCAACCTGGTGAACAGGGCCTGGGACCCGACCTGACCCGGTGACATGGGTCCGGGGTCCTGACCTGACCTGGTGACCTGGGGCCGGTGTCCCCACATGACCCGCTGACCTGGCGAACGGGGTCCCCACGTGACCTGGGGTACTTGTGCCGGGGTGGTCACTGGAACCTGGGAACCAGGCTGGGTACCCGACATTACCCGGGGACCTGAGGCCAGGGTAACCACCCGACCCGGGGACCCGGGCCGCGGACCCGGTATGACCCCCGTCTCCCGGGGCCGGGGTGGTCACCCGACCCTTGGACCTGCTCGGTGGACCTGACATGACCCGGGGACCCGGGGCCAGGGTAACGACCCGATCCGGGGACCCGGGCCGGGGACCCCGTATGACCGTGTCCCCCGGGGCCGGGGTGGTCACACGACGCTGCTACCCGTGGCAGCGACCTTACATGACCCGGTGACCCGGGGCGGGGGTCACGACCCATCCTGGGGACCAGGGCCGGGTACCCAACATTACCCGGGGTCCTGGTGCCGGGGTGGTCGTCAGAACCTGTGAACCAGGCTGGGTACCCGACATGACCCGGTGACATGGGGCCAGGGTAACGAACCGACCCGTGGACCTGGGGTCGGGTCCCGACGTTACCCGGTGACCCGGGGCCGGGGTAACGACCTGTCCAGGAGACCTGGGCCGGGGACCCGACAGGACCTGGTGACCTGGGGCTGGGGTAAAAAGCAGACCCGGGGACCCGGGCTGGGTACCCGACATGACCCGGTGACCTGGGGCCAGGGTAACGAGCCGACCCGGGGACCCGGACCAGGGACGCGGTATGACCCCGTCTCCCGGGTCTGGGGTGGTCACCCGAATCTGCTACCCGGGGTAGCGACCCGACACGACACGGTGACCCGGGGTGGGGTCCCGACCCATCCCGGGCACCTGGGGTCGGGTACCCAAGATTACCCGGGGTCTTGGTGCCGGGGTGGTCATCGGAACCTGGGAACCAGGCTGGGTACCAGACATGACCCGGTGACCTGGGTCCGGGGTCCCCACGTGACCCGGTGACCCGGGGCCGGGGTAATACCTGTCCAGGAGACCCGGGCAGGGGACCCGACAGGACCCGGTGACCTGGGACTGGGGTAAAAACCCGACCCAGGGACCCGGGCTGGGTACCCGACAGGACACGGTGACCCGGGGCCGGGGTCCCGACCCATCCCGGGGACCAGGGCCGGGAACCCAACATTACCCGGGGTCCCGGTGCCGGGGTGGACCTCGGAACCTGGGAACCAGGCTGGGTACCAGACATGACCCGGTGACTCGGGGCCAGGGTGACAATGCAACCTGGGGACCCGGGCCTGGGACCCGACATGACCCGGTGACCTGCGGCCGGGGTCCCCACGTGACCCGGGGTACTTGTTCCGGGGTGGACACCGGAACCTGGGAACCAGGCCGGGTACCCGACATGACCCGGGGACCTGGGGTCGGGGTGGTCACCCGACCCTTGGACCTGGTCCGTGGACCCGACTTGACCCGGTGACCCTGGGCCGGGGTAACGACCTGTCTAGGGGACCCGGGCCGGGGACCCGACAGGACCCGGTGATCCGGCGCTGGTATCCCGATGCAACCCGGGGACCCGGGCCGGGGACCCCACATGACCCAGTGATCTGGTGCTCGTGGCCCGTAGCAACCCGGGGACCCGGGCAGGGGACCCCACGTGACCCGGGGACCTGGGGCCGGGGATGTCACTCGACACTGGTACCCGGGGCAGCGACCCGACACGACCCGGTGACCCGGGGCCGGGGTCCCGACCCATCCCGGGCACCTGGGGTCGGGTACCCAACATTACCCGGCGTCCTGGTGCCGGGGTGGTCATCGGAACCTGGGAACCAGGCTGGGTACAAGACATGACCCGGTGACCTGGGTCCGGGGTCCCCTCGTGACCCGGTGACCCGGGGCCGGGGTAACGACATGTCCAGGAGACCAGGGCCTGGGACCCGACAGGACCCGGTGATCTGGGGCTGGGGTATAAACCCGACCTGGGGACCCGGGCTGGGTACCCGACATGACCCGGTGACCTGGGGCCAGGGTAACGAGCCAACCCGGGGACCCGGACCAGGGACGCGGTATGACCCCGTCTCCCGTGGCCGGGGTGGTCACCCGATGCTGCTACACGGGGCAGCGACCTGACATGACCCGGTGACCCGGGGTGGGGTCCCGACCCATCCCGGGGACCTGGGGTCGGGTACCCAACATTACCCGGCGTCCTGGTGCCGGGGTGGTCATCGGAACCTGGGAACCAGGCTGGGTACCAGACATGACCCGGTGACCTGGGTCCGGGGTCCCGAGCTGACCCGGTGACCTATGGCCGGGGACCCCACGTGACCCGCTGACCTGGGGCCGGGGTCCCAACGTGACCCGGGGTCCTGGTGCCGGGGTGGTCACCGGAACCTGGGAACCAGGCCGGGTACCCGACATGACCCGGGGACCTGGGGTCGGGGTGGTCACCCGACCCTTGAACCTGGTCCGTGGACACGACATGACCCGGTGACCCGGGGCCGGGGTAACGACCTGTCCAGGAGACCCGGGCAGGGGACCCGACAGGACCCGGTGACCTGGGACTGGGGTAAAAACCCGACCCAGGGACCCGGGCTGGGTACCCGACAGGACACGGTGACCCGGGGCCGGGGTCCCGACCCATCCCAGGGACCAGGGCCGGGTACCCAACATTACCCGGGGTCCCGGTGCCGGGGTGGACCTCGGAACCTGGGAACCAGGCTGGGTACCAGACATGACCCGGTGACTCGGGGCCAGGGTGACAATCCAACCCGGGGACCCGGGCCTGGGACCCGACATGACCCGGTGACCTGGGTCCGGGGTCCCGACCTGACCCGGTGACCTGGGGCCGGTGTCCCCACGTGACCCGCGGACCTGGGGCCGGGGTCCCCACGTGACCCGGGGTACTTGTTCCGGGGTGGACACCGGAACCTGGGAACCAGGCCGGGTACCCGACATGACCCGGGGACCTGGGGTCGGGGTGGTCACCCGGCCCTGGGACCTGGTCCGTGGACCCGACATGACCTGGTGACCCGGGGCTTGGGTAACGACCTGTCTAGGGGACCCGGGCCGGGGACCCGACAGGACCCGGTGAGCTGGGGTTGGGGTAAAAACCCGACCCGGGGATCCGGGCTGGGTACCCGACATGACAGGGAGTCCCGGGGCCAGGATAACAATCCAACCCGGGGACCCAGGCCTGGGTCCCGACATGACCCGGTGACCTGGGTCCGGGGTCCCGACCTGACCCGGTGAGCTGCGGCCGGTGTCCCCACGTGACCCTGTGACCTGGGGCCAGGGTCCCCACGTGACCCGGAGTCCTGGTGCGGGGTGGTCATCGAAACCTGGGAACCAGGCTGAGTACCAGACATGACCCGGTGACCTGGGGCCAGGGTAACGACCCGACGCGGGGACCCGGGCCGGGGACCCGACATGACCTGGTGACCTGGGTCCGGGGTCCCCACGTGACCCGGGGACCTGGGGTCAGGGTGGTCACCCGACCCTGGGACCTGGTCCGTGGACCCGACATGACCCGGTGACCCGGGGCCGGGATAAAAACCCGACATGGGGACCCAGGCTGGGTACCCGACATGACCCGGTGACCCGGGGCCTGGGTAACAATCCAACCCGGGGACCCGGGCCTGGATCCCGACATGACCCGGTGACCTGGGGTCGGGGACCCGCCTGACCCGGTGACCTGGGACCGGTGTGCCCATGTGACCCAGTGACCTGGGGTCCGGGGTCCCCACGTGACCCGGGGTACTTGTGCTGGGGTGGTCACCGGAACCTGGGAACCAGGCCGGGTACCCGACTTGACCGAGGAACCTGGGGTCGGGGTGGTCACCCGACCCTGGGACCTGGTCCGTGGACCCGACATGACCCGGGGACCCGGGGCCGTGGTAACGACCTGTCAAGGGGACCCGGGCCGGGGACCCGATAGGACTAGGTGACCTGGGGCTGGGGTAAAAACCCGACCCGGGGACCCGGGCTAGGTACCCGACATGACCCGGTGACCCGGGGCCAGGGTAACAATCCAACCCGTGGACCCGAGCCTGGGTCCCGACATGACCCGGTGACCTGGGTCCGGGGTCCCGACCTGACCCGGTGACCTGGGGCCGGTGTCCCCACGTGACCCAGTGGCCTGGGGCCGGGGTCCCAACGTGACCCGGGGTACATGTGCCGGGGTGGTCAGCCGACCCTGGGACCTGGTCCGTGGACCCAACATGACCCGGGGACCCTGTGTCGGGGTAACGACCTGTCCAGGAGACCCGGGCCGGGGACCCGACAGGACCCGGTGACCTGGGGCTGGGGTAAAAACCCGACCCGGGGACCTGGGTTCGGGTACCCAACATTACCCGGGGTCCTGGTGCTGGGGTGGTCACCCGAACCTGGGAACCAGGCCGGGTACCCGACATGACCCGGGGACCTGGGGTTGGGGTGGTCACCCGACCCTTGAACCTGGTCAGTGGACCCAACATGACCCGGGGATGCGGGTCCAGGGTAACGACCTGTCCAGGGGACGCAGACCGGGGACCTGACAGGACCCGGTGATCCGGCGCTGGTGTCCCGATGCAACCCGGGGACCCGGGCCGGGGACCCCACGTGACCTGGTGATCCGGTGCTGGTGTCCCGATGCAACCCGGGGACCCGGGCCAGGGACCCCACGTGACCTGGGGACCTGGGGCCAGGGATATCACCCGACACTGGTACCCGGGGCAGCGACCCGATACGACCCGGTGACCTGGGTCCTGGTTCCCGACCTGACCCGGTGACCTGGGGCCAGGATAACAACCTGACCCGGGGACCCGGGCCGGGGCCCCGGTATGACCCCGTCTCCCGGGGCCGGGGTGGTCACCTGACACTGGTACCCGGGGCAGCGACCCGACATGACCCGGTGACCCAGGGCCGGGGCCCCGACCCATCCCGGGGACCAGGGACGGGTACCCAATATTACCCGGGGTCCTGGTGCCGCGGTGGACCTCGGAACCTGGGAACCAGGCTGGGTACCAGACATGACCCGGTGACCCGGGGCCTGGGTAACAATCCAACCAGGGGACCCGGGCCTGGGACCCGACCTGACCCAGTGACCTGGGTCTGGGGTCCCGACCTGACCCCGTTACCTGGGGCTGGGGTCCCCACATGACCCGGTGACCTTGGTCCGGGGTCCCGACCTGACCCGGGGTCCTGGTGCCGGGGTGGTCACCGGAACCTTGGAACCAGGCCGGGTACCCGACATGACCCGGGGACCTGGAGTCGGGGTGGTCACCCGACCCTGGGACCTGGTCCATGGACCCGACATGACCCGGTGACCCGGGGCCGGGGTAACGAGGTGTCCAGGGGACCCGGGCGTGGTACCCAACATTACCCGAGGTCCTGGTTCCGGGGTGGTCATCGGAACCTGGGAACCAGGCTGGGTACCCGACTTGACCCGGTGACCTGGGACCAAGGTAACAATGCGACCCGGGGACACGGGGCTGTGGTGTCGACCGCACTCGGGGACCTGGTCCGGTGTCCCGACATGACCCGGGGACCTGGGGCCTGGGTAACAATCCAACCCGGGGACCCGGGCTTGGGACCTGACATGACCCGACCTGGGACCGGGGTCCCGACCAGACCCGGTGACCTGGTGCTGGGGTCCCCACGTGACCCGGAGTACATGTGCCGGGGTGGTCGGCCGACCCTGGGACCTGGTCCGTGGACCCAACATGACCCGGGGACCTTGGGCCGGGGTAACGACCTGTCCAGGAGACCCTGGCCGGGGACCCGACAGGACCCGGTGACCTGGGGCTGGGGTAAAAACCCGACCCGGGGACCCGGGCTGGGTACCCGACATTTTCCGGTGAACTGGGGCCAGGGTAACGACCCGACCCGGGGAGCTGGGGTCGGGTACCCAACATTACCCGGGGTCCTGGTGCCGGGGTGGTCGTCGGAACCTGGGAACCACGCTGGGTACCTGACATGACCCGGTGACCTGGGGCCAGGGTAACAAGCCGACCCGGGGACCCGGACCGGGGACCCGGTATGACCCCGTCTCCAGTGGCCAGGGTGGTCACCCGACGCTGCTAGCCGGGGTAGCGACCGGACACGACCTGGTGTCCCGAGGCCTGGGTCCCGACCCATCCCGGGGACCTGGGGTCGGGTACCCAACATTACCCAGGGTCCTGGTGCCGGGGTTGTCATCGGAACCTGGGAACCAGGCTGGGTACCAGACATGACCCGGTGACCTGGGTCCGGGGTCCCCACGTGACCCGGTGACCTGGGGCCGGGGTCGCACGTAACCCGGGGTACTGGTGCCGGGGTGGTCACTGGAACCTGGGAACCAGGCCGGGCATCCGACAAGACCTGGTGACCTTGGGCCGGATTCCCGAGCTGACCCTGGTGCCCGGGCTGAGTACTTGACATGACCTGGTGACCCGGGGCTGTGGTGTCGACCGCACTTGGGGACCTGGTCCGGGGTCCCGACATGACCCGGGGACCTGGGGTCGGGGTTGTAACCAGACCCTGGTACCCAGGCCGTTGACCCGACATGACCCGGTGACCTGGGTCCTGGGTCCCGACGTGACCCGGTGACCTGGGGCCGGGGTCCCCTTGTGACCCGCTGACCTGGGGCCGGGGTCCCCACGTGACCCGCTGACCTGGGGCCGGGGTGGTCAGCGGAACCTGGGAACCAGGCCGGGTACCCGACATGACCCGGGGACCCGGGGTCGGGGTGGTCACCCGGCCCTGGGACCTGGTCCGTGGACCCGACATGACCCAGTGACCCAGGGCCGGGGTAAAGACCTGTCCAGGGGACCAGGGCCGGACACCCAACATTACCTGGGGTGCTGGTGCCGGGGTGGTCACCGGAACCTGAGAACCAGGCCGGGTACCCGACATGACATGGGGACCTTGGGCCGGGGTGTTCACCAGACCCTGGTACCCGGGGCAGCGACCCGACACGACCCGGTGACCCAGGGCCGGGGTCCCGACCCATCCCGGGGACCAGGGACGGGTACCCAACATTACCCGGGGTCCTGGTGCCGGGATGGTCATCGGAACCTGGGAACCAGGCTGGGTACCAGACATGACCCGGGGACCTGGGGCCAGGACAACAATCCAACCTGGGGACCCGGGCCTGGGTCCCAACATGACCTTGGTCCGGGGTCCCGACCTGACCTGGTGACGTGGGGCTGGGGTCCCCACGTGACCCGGGGTCCTGGTGCCGGAGTGGTCACCGGACCCTGGGAAACAGGCCAGGTACCCGACATGACCCGGTGACCTTGGTCCGGGGTCCCGACCTGACCTGGTGACATGGGGCTGGTGTCCCGATGTAACCCGGGAACCTGGGCCTGGGACCCCACGTGACACGGGGCCCTGGGGCCGGGGATGTCACCCGACACTGGTACCCGGGGCAGCGACACGACATGACCCGGTGACCCGGGGGCGGCGTCCCGACCTGACCCGGTGACCTGGGGCCGGGGTCATCAAGTGACCCGCTGACCTGGGGCCGGGATCCCCACGTGACCCGGGGTCCTGGGGCCGGGGTGGTCACCGGAACCTGGGAACCAGGCCAGGTATCCGACATGACCTGGTGACCTGGGGCCGGGGTCCCGAGCTGACCCTGTTGCCCGGGCTGGGTACCCAACATGACCCGGTGACCCGGGGCTGTGGTGTCAACCGGACTCGGAGACCTGGTCCGGGGTCCTGACATGACCCGGTGACCTGGGTCCTGGGTCCCAACCTGACCCGGTGACCTGGGGCCGGGGACCCGACCCATCCCGGGGACCAGGGCCGGGTATCCAACATTACCCGGGGTCCTGGTGCCAGGGTGATCATCGGAACCTGGGAACCAGGCTGGGTACCAGACATGACCCGGTGACCTGGGGCCAGGGTAACGACCTGTCCAGGGGACCCGGGCTGGGGACCTGACAGGACCCGGTGATCCGGCGCTGGTGTCCCGATGCAACCCGGGGACCCGGGCCGGGGACCCCACGTGATCCAGTGATCCGGTGCTCGTGTCCCGATGCAACCCGGGGACCCGGGCCAGGGACCCCACGTGACCTGGGGACCTGGGGCCGGGGATGTCACCCGACACTGGTACCCGGGGCAGCGACCCGATACGACCCGGTGACCTGGGTCCTGGTTCCCGACCTGACCCGGTGACCTGGGGCCAGGGTAACCACCTGACCCGGGGACCCGGGCCGGGGACCCGGTATGACTCCGTCTCCCGGGGCCGGGGTGGTCACCTGACACTGGTACCCGGGGCAGCGACCCGACCTGACCCGGTGACCCGGGGCCGGGGTAACGACCTGTCCAGGGGACCCGGGCCGGGGACCCGACAGAACCCGGTGATCTGGGGCTGGGGTAAAAACCCGTCCCGGGGACCCGGGCTGGGTACCCGACATGACGCGGTGACCCGGGGCCAGGGTAACAATCCAACCCGGGGACCCGGGCCTGGGTCCCGACATGACCCGGTGACCTGGTTCCAGGGTCCCGACCTGACCCGGTGACCTGGGGCTGTGGTGTCGACCACAATCGGGGACCTGGTCCGGGGTCCCGATATGACCCGGGGACCTGGGGTCGGGGTGGTCACCAGACCCTTGTACCCAGGCCGTTGACCCGACATGACCCGGTGACCCGGGGCCAGGGTAACAATCCAACCCGGGGACCCGGGTCTGGGACCTGACATGACCCGACCTGGGTCCGTTGTCCCGACCTGACCTGGTTACCTGGGACCGGTATCCCCACGTGACCCGGTGACCTGGGGCTGGGGTAAAAACCCAACCCTGGGACCCGGGCTGGGTACTCGACATTTTCCGGTGACCTGGGGCCAGGGTAACGAGCCGACCCAGGGACCCGGACCAGGGACCCGGTATGACCCCGTCTCCCGTGGCCGGGGTGGTCACCCGACGCTGCTAGCCGGGGTAGCGACCCGACATGACCCGGTGACCCGGGGTGGGGTCCCAACCCATCCCAGGGACCTGGGGTCGGGTACCCAACATTACCTGGGGTCCTGGTGCCGGGGTGGTCATCGGAACCTGGGAACCAGGCTGGGTACCAGACATGACCACGTGACCTGGGTCCGGGGTCCCCAAGTGACCCGGTGACCTGTGGCCGGGGACCCCACGTGACCCGGTCACCTGGGGCCGGGGTCCCCACGTGACCCGGGGTCCTGATGCCGGGGTGGTCATCGGAACCTGGGAACCAGGCCGGGTACCCGACATGACCCGGGGACCTGGGGTCGGGGTGGTCACCCGACCCTTGAACCTGGTCCGTGGACCCGACATGACCCGGTGACCTGGGTCCGGGGTCCCGACCTGACCCGGTGACCTGGGGCCGGGGTCCCCACGTGACCCGGGGTACTAGTGCCGGGGTGGTCATCCGACCCTGGGACGTGGTCCGTGGACCCAACATGACCCGGGGACCCGGGGCCGGGGTAACGACCTGTCCAGGAGACCCAGGCCGGGGATCCGACAGCACCCGGTGACCTGGGGCTGGGGAAAAAACCCGACCCGGGGACCCGGGCTGGGTACCCGACATGACCCGGTGACCTGGGGTTAGGGTAACGAGCCGACCCGGGGACCCGGACCGGGGACCCGGTATGACCCGGTCTCCCGTGGCCGGGGTGGTCACCCGACGCTGCTAGCTGGGGTAGCGACTGGACACGACCCGGTGACCCGGGGCCGGGTTCCCCACGTGACCCGGTGACCTGGGGGCGGGGTCCCCATGTGACCCGGGGTCCTGGTGGCGGGGTGGTCATCGGAACCTGGGAACCAGGCTGGGTGTCAGACATGACCCGGGGACCTGGGGTCGGGGTTGTCACCCGACCCTGGGACCTGGTCCGTGGACACGACATGACCCGGTGACCCGGGGCCAGGGTAACAATCCCACCCGGTGACCAGGAGTCGGGGTCCCGACCCGTCCCGGGGACCTGGGGTCGGGTACCCAACATTACCCGGGGTCCTGGTGCCGGGGTGGTCATCGGAACCTGGGAACCTGGCCGGGTACCCGACATGACCCGGTGACCCGGGGCCGGGGTAACGACCTGTCCAGGGGACCAGGGCCGGGAACCTGACAGGACCCGGTGATCCGGCGCTGGTGTCCCGATGCAACCCAGGGACCCGGGGACCCGGGAGCCCACGTGACCCGGGGACCTGGGGCCGGGGATGTCACCCGACACTGGTATCCGGGGCAGCGACCCGACACGACACGGTGAGCCGGGGCCGGGGTCCCGACCCATCCCGGGGACCAGGGCCGGGTACCCAACATTACCCGGGGTCCCGGTGCCGGGGTGGACCTCGGAACCTGGGAACCAGGCTGGGTAGCAGACATGAGCGGTGACCCAGGGCCAGGGTGACAATCCAACCCGGGGACCCGGGCCTGGGACCCGACGTGACCCGGTGACCTGGTTCCGGGGTCCCGACCTGACCCGGTGACCTGGGGCCGGTGTCCCCACGTGACCCGCTGACCTGGGGCCGGCGTCCCCACTTGATCAGGGGTCCTGGTGCCGGGGTGGTCATTGGAACCTGGGAACCAGGCCGGGTACCCGACATGACCCGGGGACCTGGGGTCGGGGTGGTCAACCGACTCTGGGACATGGTCTGTGGACCCAACACGACCTGGGGACCCGGGGCCGGGGTAACGACCTGTCCAGGAGACCCGGGCCGGGGACCCGAAAGGACCCGGTGACCTGGGGCTGGGGTAAAAACCCGACCCGGGGACCTGGGGTCGAGTACCCAACATTACCAGGGGTCTTGGGGCCAGGGTAACGAGCCGACCCGGCGACCCAGACCGGGGACCCGGTATGACCCCTTCTCCCGTGGCCGGGGTGGTCACCCGACGCTGCTAGCCGGGGTAGCGACCCGACACGACTCGATGACCCGGGGCCGGGGTCCCCACGTGACCCGCGGACCTGGGGCCGGGGTCCCGACCTGACCCGGGGTCCTGGTACCGGGGTGGTCATCAGAACCTGGGAACCAGGCTGGGTGTCCGACATGACCCGGGGACCTGGGGTCGGGGTGGTCACCCGACCCTGGGACCTGGTCCGTGGACCCGACATGACCCGGTGACCCGGGGCCGGGGTAACGACCTGTCCAGGGAACCCGGGCCGGGGACCCGACAGGACCCGGTGATCCTTCGCTGGTGTCCCGATGCAACCCGGGGACCCGGGCTGGGGAGCCCACGTGACCCGGGGACCTGGGGCCGGGGATGTCACCCGACACTGGTACCCGGGGCAGCGAACCGACATGACCCGGTGACCTGGTTCCGGGGTCCCGACCTGACCCGGTGACCTTGGGCCTGGGTCCCAACGTGACCCGGGGTACATGTGCCGGGGTGGTCATCCGACCCTGGGACCTGGTCCGTGGACACGACATGACCCGGGGACCCGGGGCCGGGGTAACGACCTGTCCAGGAGACCCGGGGTCGAGTACCCAACATTACCCGGGGGTCTGGTGCCAGGGTGGTCGTCGGAACCCGGGAACCAGGCTGGGTACCCGACATGACCCGGTGACCTGGGGTTAGGGTAACGAGCCGACCCGGGGACCAGGACCGGGGACCCGGTATGACCCCGTCTCCCGTGGCAGGGGTGGTCACCCGACGCTGCTAGCCCTTGTAGCGACCGGACATGACCCAGTGACTCGGGGCCGGGGTCCCCACGTGACCCGGTGTCCTGATGCCGGGGTGGTCATCGGAACCTGGGAACCAGGCTGGGTGTCCGACATGACCCGGGGACCTGGGGTCGGGGTGGTCACCCGACCCTGGGACCTGGTCCGTGGACACGACATTACCCGGTGACCCGGAGCCGGGGTAACGACCTGTCCAGGGGACCCGGGCCGGGGACCCGAGAGGACCCAGTGATCCGGCGCTGGTGTCCCGATGGAACCCGGGGACCCGGGCCGGGGAGCCCACGTGATCCAGTGATCCGTTGCTCGTGTCCCGATGCAATCCGGGGACCCGGGCCGGGGACCCCACGTGACCCGGGGACCTGGGGCCGGGGATGTCACCCGACACTGGTACCCGTGGCAGCGAACCGACATGACCCGGTGACCCGGGGCCAGGTCCCCGACCCATCCTGGGGACCAGGGACTAGTACCCAACATTACCCGGGGTCCTGGTGCCGGGGTGGTCGTCAGAACCTGGGAACCAGGCTGGGTACCCGACATGACCCGGTGACCTGGGTCCGGGGTCCCGACCTGACCCGGTGACCTGGGCCCGGGGTCCCCACGTGACCCGGTGACCTGTAGCTGGGATCCCCACGTGACCCGGGGTACTTGTTCCGGGGTGGTCACCCGACCCTGGGACCTGGTCTGTGGACCCGACATGACCCGGGGACCCGGGGCCGGGGTAACGACCTGTCCAGGAGACCCGGGCCGGGGACCCGACAGGACCCGGTGACCTGGGGCTGGGATAAAAACCCGACGCAGGGACCCGGGCTGGGTACCCTATATGACCCGGTGACCTGGGGCCAGGGTAACGAGCCTATCCGGGGACCCGGACCGGGGACCCGGTATGACCCCGTCTCCCGTGGCCGGGGTGGTCACCTGACGCTGCTACCCGGGGCAGCGACCTGACATGACCCGGTGACCCGGGGTGGGGTCCCGACCCATCCCGGGGACCTGGGGTCGGGTACCCAACCTTACCTGGGGTCCTGGTGCCGGGGTGGTCATCGGAACCTGGGAACCAGGCCGGGTACCCGACATGACCCGGTGACCCGGGGCCGGGTTAACGACCTGTCCAGGGGACCCGGGCCGGGGACCTGACAGGACCCGGTGATCCGGCGCTGGTGTCCCGATGCAACCCGGGGACCCGGGCCGGGGACCCCACGTGACCCGGGGACCTGGGGACGGGGATGTCACCCGACACTGGTACCCGGGGCAGCGACCCGACATGACCCGGTGACCCGGGGCCGGAGTCCCGACCCATCACAGGGACCCAACATTACCCGGGGTCCCGGTGCCGGGTTGGACCTCGGCACCTGGGAACCAGGCTGGGTACCAGACATGAGCGGTGACCCGGGGCCAGGGTGACAATCCAACCAGGGGACCCGGGCCTGGGACCCGACCTGACCCGGTGACCTGGTTCCGGGGTCCCGACCTGACCCGGTGACCTGGGGCCGGGGTCCCCACGTGACCCGCTGACCTGGGGCCGACGTCCCCACGTGACCCGGGGTACTTGTGCCGGAGGGGTCACCGCAACCTGGGAACTAGGCCGGGTACCCGACATGACACGGGGACCTGGGGTCGGGGTGGTCACCCGATCCTGGGACCTGGTCCGTGGACCCAACATGACCCGGTGACCCGGGGCCGGGGTAACGACCTGTCCAGGAGACCCGGGCCGGGGACCCGACAGGACCCAGTGACCTGGGGCCGGGGTCCCCACGTGACCCAGGGTACTTGTGCCGGGGTTTTCACCGGAACCTGGGAACCAGGCAGGGTACCCGACATGACCCGGTGACCCGGGTCCAATGTAACAATGCAACCCGGGGACCCGGGGCTGTGGTGTCGACCGGACTCGGGGACCTGGTCCGGTGTCCCGACATGACCCGGGGACCTGGGGTCGGGGTGGTCACCAGACCCCTGTACCCAGGCCATTGACCCGACATGACCCGGTGACCCGGGGCCTGGGTAACAATCCAACCTGGGGACCCGGGCCTGGGACCTGACATGACCCGACCTGGGTCCGGGGTCCCGACCTGACCCGGTGACGTGGGGCCGGTGTCCCCACGTGACCCAGGGTACATGTGCCGGGGTGGTCACCCGACCCTGGGACCTGGTCCGTGGACCCAACATGACCCGGGGACCCGGGGCCGGGGTAACGACCTGTCCAGGAGACCCGGGCCGGGGACCTGAAAGGACCCGGTGACCTGGGGCTGGGGTAAAAACCCGACATGACCCGGTGACCTGGGGCCAGGGTAACGACCCGACCCGGGGACCTGGGCTCGGGTACCCAACATTACCCGGGGTCCTGGTGCCGGGGTGGTCGTCGGAACCTGGGAACCAGGCTGGGTACCCGACATGACCCGGTGACCCGGGGCCAGGGTAACAATCCAACACAGGGAACCGGGCCAGGGTCCCGACATGACCCGGTGACCTGGTTCCGGGTTCCCGACCTGACCCGGTGACCTGGGGCTGTGGTGTCGACCGCACTCGGGGACCTGGTCCGGTGTCCCGACCTGACCCGGGGACCTGGGATCGGGGTGGTCACCAGACCCTGGTACCCAGGCCGTTGACCCGACATGACCCTGTGACCCGGGGCCAGGGTAACAATCCAACCCGGGGACCCGGGCATGGGACGTGACATGACCCGACCTGGGTCCGTGGTCCAGACCTGACCCGGTTACCTGGGGCCGGTGTCCCGACGTGACCCGGTGACCTGGGGCCAGGGTCCCCACGTGACCCAGGGTACATGTACCGGGGTGGTCATCCGAACCTGGGACCTGGTCCGTGGACCCAACATGACCGGGGACCCGGGGCCGGGGTAACGACCTGTCCAGGAGACCCAGGCCGGGGACCCGACAGGACCCGGTGACCTGGGGCTGGGGTAAAAACCCGACCCGGGGACCTGACATTTTCCGGTGACCTGGGGCCAGGGTAACGACCCGACCCGGGGAGCTGGGGTCGGGTACCCAACATTACCCGGGGTCCTGGTGCCGGGGTGGTCGTCGGAACCCGGGAACCAGGCTGGGTACCTGACATGACCCGGTGACCTGGGGCCAGGGTAACGAGCCGACCCGGGGACCCGGACCGGGGACGCGGTATGACCCCGTCTCCTGTGGCCGGGGTGGTCACCCGACGCTGCTAGCCGTGGTAGCGACCCGACACGACCCGGTGACCCGGGGTGGGGTCCCGATCCATCCCAGGGACCTGGGGTCGGGTACCCAACATTACCCGGGGTCCTGGTGCCGGGGTGGTCACCGGAACCTGGGAACCAGGCTGGGTACCAGACATGACCAGGTGACCCGGGACCAAGGTAACAGTCCAACCCGGGGACCCGGGCCTGGATCCCGACATGACCCGACCTGGGTCCGGGGTCCCGACATGACCCGGGGACCTGGGGTCGGGGTGGTCACCAGACCCTTGTACCCAGTTCCGTTGACCCGACATGACCCTGTGACCCGGGGCCTAGGTAACAATCCAAACCGGGGACCCGAGCCTGGGACCTGACATGACCCGACCTGGGTCCGGGGTCCCGACCTGACCCGGTGACCTGGGGCAGTGTCCCCATGTGACCCGGTGACCTGGGGCCGGGGTCCCCACGTGACCCGGGGTACATGTGCCGGGGTGGTCACCCGACCCTGGGACCTGGTCCTTGGATCCAACATGACCCAGGGACCCGGGGCCGGGGTAACGACCTGTCCAGGGGACCCGGGCCGGGGACCTGACAGGACCCGGTGATCCGGTGCTGGTGTCCCGATGCAACCCGGGGACCCGGGCCGGGGACCCCACGTGACCCGGGGTCCTGGTGCCGGGGTGGTCATCGGAACCTGGGAACCAGGCCAAGTACCCGACATGACCCGGGGACCTGGGGCCAGGGTAAAGACCCGATCCGGGTACCAGGCCGTGTACCCAACATTACCCGGGGTCCTGGTGCCGGGGTGGTCACGGGAACCTGGGAACCAGGGCTGGGTACCCGACAAGACCCGGTGACCTGGGGCCAGGGTAACAACCCGACCCGGGGACCCGGGCCGGGGACCCGGTATGACCCCGTCTCCTGTGGCAGGGGTGGTCACCCGACGCTGGTACTCGGGGCAGCGACCCGACATGACCCAGTGACCCGGGGCCGGGGTCCCGACCCATCCCGGGGACCAGGTCGGGGTACCCAAACTTACCCGGGGTCCTGGTGCCGGGGTGGTCATCGGAACCTGGGAACCAGGCTGGGTCCCGACATGACCCGGTGACCTGGTTCCGGGGTGCCGTGCTGACCCGGTAACCTGTGGCCGGGGTCAGCACGTGACCCGCTGACCTGGGGCCGGGGTCCCCACGTGACCTGGGGTCCTGGGGCCGGGGTGGTCACCGGAACCTGGGAACCAGACCAGGTATCCGACATGACCTGGTGACCTGGGGCCGGGGTCCCGAGCTGACCCTGGTGCCCGGGCTGGGTACCAGACATGTCCCGGTATCCCGGGGCAGTGGTGTCGACCGGACTCGGGGACCTGGTCCGGGGTCCCGACATGACCCGGGGACCTGGGTCCTGGGTCCTGACCTGACCCGGTTATCCGGGGCCGGGGTCCGGACCCATCCCGGGGACCAGGGCCGGGTACCCAACATTAACTGGGGTCCTGGTGCCAAGGTTGTTCATCGGAACCTGGGAACAAGGCTGGGTACCCGACATGACCCGGTGACCCGGGGCTGTGGTATCGACCGGACTAGGGGACCTGCTCCGGGGACCCGACATGACCCGGGGACCTGGTGTCGGGGTGGTCACCAGACCCTGGTACCCAGGCCGTTGACCCGACATGACCCAGTGACCCGGGGCCAGGGTAACAATCCAACCCGGGGACCCAGGCCTGGGTCCCGACATGACCCGGTGACCTGGGGCCGGGGTCCCAACCTGACCCGGTGACCTGGGGCCGGGGTCCCCACGTGACCCGGGGTCCTGGTGCCGGGGTGGTCACCGCAAGCTGGGAACCAGGCCGGGTACCCGACATGACCCGGGGACCTGGGGTCGGGGTGGTCACCCGACCCTGGTACCTCGTCCGTGGACCCGACATGACCCGGTGACCCAGGGCCGGGATAACGACCTCTCCAGGGGACCCGGGCTGGGGACCCGACAGGACCCGGTGATTCGGTGCTGGTGTCCCGATACAACCCGGGGACCCGGGCCGGGGACCCCACGTGACCCGGGGACCTGGGGCCGGGGATGTCACCCGACACTGGTACCCGGGGCAGCTACCCGACATGACCCGGTGACCCGGGGTTGGGGTCCCCACGTGACCCGGTTACCTGGGGCCGGAATCCCCACGTGACCCGGGGTCCTGGTGCCGGGGTGGTCACCGGAACCTGGGAACCAGACCGGGTATCCGACATGACCTGTTGACCTGGGGCTGGGGTCCCAAGCTGACCCTGGTGCCCGGGCTGAGTACCCGACATGTCCCGGTGTCCCGGGGCTGTGGTGTTGACCGGACTCGGGGACCTGGTCCGGGGTCCCGACATGACCCGGGGACCTGGGTCCTGGTCCCGCCCTGACCCGGTGACCCGGGGCCGGGGTCCGGACCCATCCCGGGGACCAGGGCCGGGTACCCAACATTACCCGGGGTCCTGGTGCCGGGGTGGACCTCGGAACCTGGGAACCAGGCTGGGTACCAGACATGCCCCGGTGACCTGGGGCCAGGGTAACAATCCAACCCGGGGACCCGGGCCAGGGAACCGACATGACCTAGGGACCTGGGGTCGGGGTGGTCACCCGACCCTGGGAACTGGTCCGTGGACACGACATGACCCGGTGACCCAGGGCCGGGGTCCCGACCCGTCCCGGGGACCAGGGCCGGGTACCCAACATTACCCGGGGTCCTGGTGCCGGGGTGGTCACCGGAACCTGGGAACCAGGCCGGGTACTCGACATGACACGGGGACCTGGGGTCGAGGTGGTCACCTGACCCTTGAATCTGGTCCGTGGACCCGACATGACCCAGTGACCCGGGGTCGTGGTAACGAGCTGTCCAGGGGACCCGGGCCGGGGACCCCACGTGACCCGGTGATCCGGAGCTGGTGTCCCAATGCAACCCGGGGACGGGGGCCGGGGACCCCACGTGACCAGGGGACCTGGGGCCAGGGATGTCACCCGACAGTGGTACCCGGGGCAGCGACCCGACACAACTCGGTGACCCGGGGCCGGGGTTCCGACCAATCCCGGGGACCAGGGCCGGGTACCCAACATTACCCGGGATCCTGGTGCCGGGGTGGTCATGGGTACCTGGGAACCAGGCTGGGTACCAGACATGACCCGGTGACCCTGGACCAGGGTAACAATCCGACCCGGGGACCAGGGCCTGGGTCCCGACATGACCCGCTGACCTGGGGCCGGTGTCCCCACGTGACCCGGGGTCCTGGGGCCGGGGTGGTCACCGGAACCAGGCCAGGTATCCGACATGACCTGGTGACCTGGGGCCGGGGTCCCGAGCTGACCCTGGTGCCCGGGCTGGGTACCCGACAAGACCCGGTGACCCGGGGCTGGTGTCCCGATGCAACCCGGGGACCTGGGGCTGGGGTGGTCACCCGACACTGGTACCCGGGGCAGGGACCCGACATGACCCAGTGTCCCGGGTCCCCGGGTTGGGTTGGGACTCCGGCCCCGGGTCCTGTGGTTTTATCCGGTCCTCGGCCCTGGTCCCCGGGTTGGGTTATTACCCCTGCTCTGGGTCACCGGGTCTTGTTGGGTTCCCGGCCTGGGTCCCCTGGTCTGGTCGCGACCCTGGCCCCGGGTATCCGGGTCATGTCGGGTCCCCATCCCGGGTCCCCTTGTTGGGTCGTGACCCCAGCCCCGGGTCCCCATGTCATATCTGGTGCCTGACCTGGGTCCCAGGGTCTGGTCTTGGCTCTAGACCCGGGTGACCAGCTCATATCGTGTCCGCGGCCTGGGTCCCAGGGTCGGGTCGGGGCCCTAGACCCTGGTGACCAGGTCATATGTGGTCCCTGGCCCGAGTCCCAGGGTCGGGTCGGGACCCAAGCCCCGTGTCACAGGCTCATGACGGGTCCCCGGCCCGGGTCCCCGGGTCTGGTAGGGACCCCGAACCCGGTTCACCGAGTCATGTTGGGTCCCCGGCCTGGGTCCCCATGTCGCGTGACCACCCCGGACCCAGGTCACCGTGTCATGTTGGGTTCCTGCCCCGGGTCCCCGTGTCGGGTTGGGTCCCCGGCCCCAGGTCACAGGGTCATGTCGGGTCAACGGCCTGGGTCCCAGGGTCAGGTGATCACCCCGGTCCCAGGTCCCAGGTCATGTCGGGTCCCTGGCCCGTGTCCCTGCATTGGGTCGGGACCCCGGTCCCTGTTCACCGGGTCATGTCAGGTCCACAGCCCGGGTACTAGGGTCGGATCCCCACCCCGGTCCCGGGTCACCAGTTCATGTCGGGTCCATGGTCCGGGTCTGCGGGTCGGGTTGGGACCTAAGCCCAGGGTCCCAGTGTCATGTCCAGTCCTCGGCCCTGGTCCCTGGGTCGAGTTGGGACCCCGGCCCCAGTCCCTCTGTCGGGTTGGGAACCCGGCCCCAGGTCACGGGGTCATGTCTGGTCCCTGGACCAGGTCCCCGAGTAGGATCGGGACCCCATCCCCAGGTCACCGGGTCATAAACGGTCCCCAGACTGGCTCCATGGGTCGTATCGGGACACTAGCCCCGGGTCACCGGGTCACGTCGGTTCCCTGACCCGGATCCCAGGGTCGGGTGACCACCCTGAACCCAGGACCCCGGGCCGGGGTCCCGACCTGACCCGGTGACCTGGGGCCGGGGTCCCCACGTGACCCGGTAACCTGGGACCGGGGTCCCCACGTGACCCGGGGTCCTGGTGCCGGGTTGGTCACCGGAACCTGGGAACCAGGCCAGGCACCCGACATGACAAGGGGACCTGGGGTCAGGGTGGTCACCCGACCCTGGGACCTGGTTCGGGGACCCGACATGACACGGTGACCTGGGGCTGTGTTAACGACCTGTCCAGGGGACCCGTGCCGGGGACCCGACAGGACCCAGTGATCCGGCGCTGGTGTCCCGATGCAACCCGGGGACCCGGGCCGGGGTCCCCACGTGACCCGGGGACCTTGGGCCGGGGTGGTCACCCGTCACTGGTACCTGGGGCAGCGACCCGACATGAGCCAGTGACCCGGGGCCGGGGTCCCGACCCGAACCTGGTTCCCGGGCTGGGTACCCAACATGACCCGGTGACCCGGGGCTGGGGTAACAGCCCGTCGAGGGGACCCGGGCCGGGGACCAGACAGGACCCTGTGATCCGGAGTCGGGGTCCCGAAGAGACCCAGGGACCCCGGCCAGGGACCAAACCCGATCCGGGGACCTGGGATCGGGGTAGGGACCCAAACGTGGCACCCGTGCCGGGGACGTGTCATGACCCTGTGACCCTGGGCCGGGGTCCCAAACCGTGCCGGGAACCCGTTATGACCCTGTCTCCCGGGGCCGGGGTGGTCACCCGACGCTGGTACCCGGGGCAGAGACCTGACATGACCCTGTGACCCAGGGCCGGGGTCCCGACCCATCCCAGGGCCGGGTACCCAACATTAACCGGGGTCCTGGTGCTGGGGTGATCATCGGAACCTGGGAACCAGGCTGGGTGCCAGACATGACCCGGTGACCTGGGGCCAGGATAACAATCGAACCCGGGGACGCGGGCCTGGGACCTGACATGACCCGACCTGGGTCCGGGGTCCCGACCTGACCCGGTGACCTGGGGCCAGGGTAACCACCTGACCCGGGGACCCGGGCCAGGGACCCGGTATGACACCGTCTCCCAGGGCCGGGCTGGTCACCTGACACTGGTACCCGGGGCAGTGACCCGACATGACCCGGTGACCCGGGGCCGGGGCCCCGACCCATCCCGGGGACCTGGGGTCTGGGTGGTCACCCGACCCTGGGACCTGGTCCGTGGACCCGACATGACCCGGTGACCCGGGGCCGGGGTAACAACCTGTCCAGGGGACCCGGGTCGGGAACCTGACAAGTCCCGGTGATCCGGCGCTGGTGTCCCGATGCAACCCGGGGTCCCGGGCCGGGGAGCCCACGTGACCCGGGGACCTGGGGCCGGGGATGTCACCCGACACTGGTACCCGGGGCAGCGACCCGACACGACACGGTGACCTGGGTCCGGGGTCCCGACCCATCCCGGGGACCAGGGCCGGGTACCCAACATTACCCGGGGTCCTGGTGCCGGGGTGGTCATCGGAAACTGGGAACCAGGCCGGGTACCCGACATGACCCGGGGACCTGGGGTCGGGGTGGTCACCCGACCCTGGGACCTGGTCCATGGACCCGACATGACCCGGTGACCCGGGGCCGTGGTAACGACCTGTCCAGGGGACCAGGGCCGGGGACCTGACAGGACCTGGTGATCCGGCGCTGTTGTCCCGATGCAACCCAGGGACACGGGCCGGGGACCCCACGTGACCCGGTGATCCGGTGCTGGTGTCCCGATGCAACCCGGGGACCCGGGCTGGGGAGCCCACGTGACCCGGGGACCTGGGGCCGGGGATGTCACCCGACACTGGTACCCGGGGCAGCGACACGACACGACACGGTGACCCGGGGCCGGGGTCCCGACCCATCCCGGGGTCCAGGGCCGGGAACCCAACATTACCCGGGGTCCCGGAGCCGGGGTAGACCTCGGAACCTGGGAACCAGGCTGGGTACCAGACATGACCCGGTGACCCGGGGCCAGGGTGACAATCCAACCCAAGGACCCGGGCCTGGGACCCGACCTGACCCGGTGACCTGGGTCCGGGGTCCCGACCTGACCCGGTGACCTGGGGCCGGTGTCCCCACGTGACCCGGGGTCCTGGTGCCGGGGTGGTCACCGCAAGCTGGGAACCAGGCCGGGTACCCGACATGACCCGGGGACCTGGGGTCGGGGTGGTCACCCGACCCTGGGACCTGGTCCGTGGACCCGACATGACCCGGTGACCCGGGGCCGGGGTAACGACCTGTCCAGAGGACCCGGGCCGGGGACCCGACAGGACCCAGTGACCTGGGGCCGGGGTGCCCACGTGACCTGGGGTACTTGTGCCGGGGTTTTCACCGGAACGTGGGAACCAGGCCGGGTACCAGACATGACCCGGTGACCCGGGACCAAGGTAACAGTCCAACCCGGGGACCCGGGCCTGGGTCCCGACATGACCCGGTGACCTGGTCCAGTACAACCCGGGGACCAGGGACGGGTACCCAACATTACCCGGGGTCCTGGTGCCGGGGTGGACCTCGGAACCTGGGAACCAGGCTGGGTACCAGACATGACCCGGTGACCTGGGTCCAAGGTCCCGACCTGACCCGGTGACCTGGGGCTGGGGTCCCCACGTGACCCGCTGACCTGGGGCCGGGGTCCCCACGTGACCCGGGGTACTTGTTCCGGGGTGGTCACACGACCCTGGGACCTGGTCTGTGGACCCGACATGACCCGGGGACCCGGTGCCAAGGTAACGACCTGTCCAGGAGACCCGGGCAGGGAACCCGACAGGACCCGGTGACCTGGGGCTGGGGTAAAAACCCGACCCGGGGACCCGGACCGGGGACCCGGTATGACCCCATCTCCCGTGGCCGGTGTAGTCACCAGACACTGCTACCCGGGGCAGCGACCCGACACGACCCGGTGACCCGGGGTGGGGTCCTGACCCATCCCGGGGACCTGGGGTCGGGTACCCAACCTTACCCGGGGTCCTGGTGCCGGGGTGGTCATCGGAACCTGGGAACCAGGCCGGGTACCCGACATGACCCGGGGACCTGGGGTCGGGGTGGTCCCCCGACCCTTGAACCTGGTCCGTGGACCCGACATGACCCGCTGACCCGGGGCCGTGGTAACCACCTGTCCAGGGGACCCGGGCCGGGAACCTGACAGGACCCGGTGATCCGGCGCTGGTGTCCCGATGCAACCCGGGGACCCGGGCCGGGGACCCCACGTGACCCGGGGACCTGGGGACGGGGATGTCACCCGACACTGGTACCCGGGCAGCGACCAGACACGACACGGTAACCCGGGGCCGGGGTCCCGACCAATCCCGGGGACCAGGGCCGGGTACCCAACATTACCCGGGGTCCTGGTGCCGGGGTGGTCATCGGAACCTGGGAACCAGGCTGGGTACCCGACTTGACCCGGTGACCCGGGACCAAGGTAACAATCCAACCCGGGGACCCGGGGCTGTGGTGTCGACCGGACTAGGGGACCTGGTCCGGTGTCCCGACATGACCCGGGGACCTGGGGTCGGGGTGGTCACCAGACCCTTGTACCCAGGCCGTTCACCCGACATGACCCGGTGACCCGGGGCCTGGGTAACAATCCAACCCGGGGACACGGGCCTGGGTCCCGACATGACCCGGTGACCTGGTTCCGGGGTCCCGACCTGACCCGGTGACCTGGGGCCGGTGTCCCCACTTGATCCGGGGTCCTGGTGCCGGGGTGGTCATCGGAAACTGGGAACCAGGCTGGGTACCAGACATGACCCGGTGACCCAGGGCCACGGAAAAAATCCAACCTGGGGAACCGGGCCTGGGTCCCGACCTGACCCGGTGACCTGCGTCCGGGGTTCCGACCTGACCCGGTGACCTGGGGCCGGTGTCCCCATGTGACCCGCTGACCTGGGGCCGGGGTCCCCACGTGACACAGGGTACATGTGCCGGGGTGGTCAGCCGACCCTGGAACCTGGTCCTTGGACCTAACATGACCCGGGGACCTTGGGCCGGGGTAACGACCTGTCCAGGAGACCTGGGCCGGGGACCCGACAGGACCCGGTGACCTGGGGCTGGGGTAAAAACCCGACCCGGGGACCCGGACCGGGGATCCGGTATGACCCCATCTCCCGTGGCCGGTGTAGTCACCAGACACTGCTACCCGGGGCAGCGACCCGACACGACCCGGTGACCCGGGGTGGGGTCCCGACCCATCCCGGGGACATGGGGTCGGGTACCCAACCTTACCCGGTGTCCTGGTGCCGGGGTGGTCATCGGAACCTGGGAACCAGGCTGGGTACAAGACATGACCACGTGACCTGGGACCGGGGTCCCAACGTGACCCGGTGTCCTGATGCCGGGGTGGTCATCGGAACCTGGGAACCAGGCCGGGTACCCGACATGACCCGGGGACCTGGGGTCGGGGTGGTCACCCGACCCTGGGACCTGGTCCGTGGACCCGACATGACCCGGTGACCCGGGGCCGTGGTAACGACCTGTCCAGGGGACCCGGGCCGGGAACCTGACAGGACCCGGTGATCCGGCGCTGGTGTCCCGATGCAACCCGGGGACCCGGGCCGGGGACCCCACGTGACCCGGGGACCTGGGGCCGGGGATGTCACCCGACACTGGTACCCGGGGCAGCGACCCGACACGACACGGTAACCCGGGGCCGGGGTCCCGACCAATCCCGGGGACCAGGGCCGGGTACCCAACATTACCCGGCGTCCTGGCGCCGGGGTGGACCTCGGAACCTGGGAACCAGGCTGGGTACCCGACTTGACCCGGTGACCCGGGACCAAGGTAACAATCCAACCCGGGGACCCGGGGCTGTGGTGTTGACCGGACTCGGGGACCTGGTCCGGTGTCCCGACATGACCCGGGGACCTGGGGTCGGGGTGGTCACCAGGCCCTTGTACCCAGGCCGTTCACCCGACATGACCCGGTGACCTGGGGCCAGGGTAACGACCCGACCCGGGGACCTGGGGTCGGGTACCCAACATTACCCGGGGTCCTGGTGCCGGGGTGGTCGTCAGAACCTGGGAACCAGGCTGGGTACCCGACATGACCCGGTGACCTGGGGCCTGGGTAACGAGCCGACCCAGGGACCCGGACCGGGGTCTCGGTATGACCACGTCTCCCGTGGCCGGGGTGGTCACCTGACACTGGTACCCGGGGCAGCGACCCGACACGACACGGTAACCCGGGGCCGGGGTCCCGACCCATCCCGTAGACCAGGGCCGGGTACCCAACATTACCCGGGGTCCTGGTGCCGGGGTGGACCTCGGAACCTGGGAACCAGGCTGGGTACCCGACTTGACCCGGTGACCCTGGACCAAGGTAACAATCCAACCCGGGGACCCGGGGCTGTGGTGTCGACTTGACTAGGGGACCTGGTCCGGTGTCCCGACATGACCCGGGGACCTGGGGTCGGGGTGGTCACCAGGCCCTTGTACCCAGGCCGTTCACCCGACATGACCCGGTGACCCGGGGCCTGGGTAACAATCCAACCCTGGGACCCAGGCCTGGGACCTGACATGACCCAGTGATCTGGGTCCGGGGTCCCGACCTGACCCGGTGACCTGGGGCCGGTGTCCCCACGTGACCCGCTGACCTGGGGCCGGGGTCCCCACGTGACCCGGGGTACATGTGCCGGGGTGGTCAGCCGACCCTGGGACCTGGTCCTTGGACCTAACATGACCCGGGGACCTTGGGCCGGGGTAACGACCTGTCCAGGAGACCCGGGCCGGGAACCCGACAGGACCCGGTGACCTGGGGCTGGGGTAAAAACCCGACCCGGGGACCCGGGCTGGGTACCCGACATGACCTGGTGACCTGGGGCCAGGGTAACGACCCGATTTGGGGAGCTGGGGTCGGGTACCCAACATTACCCGGGGTCCTGGTGCCGGGGTGGACCTCGGAACCTGGGAACCAGGCTGGGTACCCGACATGACCCGGTGACCTGGGTCCGGGGTCCCGACCTGACCAGGTGACCTGGGGCCAGTGTCCCCACGTGACCCGCTGACCTGGGGCCGGGGTACCCACGTGACCCGGGGTACTTGTTCCGGGGTGTTCACACGACCCTGGGACCTGGTCTGTGGACCTGACATGACCCGGGGACCCGGTGCCGGGGTAACAACCTGTCCAGGAGACCCGTGCCAGGGACCCGACAGGACCCGGTGACCTGGGGCTGGGGTGAAAACCCGACCCGGGGACCCGGACCGGGAACCCGGTATGACCCCGTCTCCCGTGGCCGGGGTGGTCACCCGACGCTGCTACCCGGGGCAGCCACCCGACACGACCCGGTGACCCGGGGTGGGGTCCCGACCCATCCCGGGGACCTGGGGTCGGGTACCCAACATTACTCGGGTTCCTGGTGCCGGGGTGGTCATCGGAACCTGGGAACCAGGCTGGGTACCAGACATGACCACGTGACCTGGGTCCGGGGTCCCCACGTGACCCAGTGACCTGTGGCCGAGGACCCCACGTGACCCGGTCACCTGGGACAAGGGGTCCCAACGTGACCCGGTGTCCTGATGCCGGGGTGGTCATCGGAACCTGGGAACCAGGCCGGGTACCCGACATGACCCGGGGACCTGGGGTCAGGGTGGTCACCCGACCCTTGAACCTGGTCCGTGGACCCGACATGACCCGGTGACCTGGTTCCGGGGTCCCGACCTCACCCGGTGACCTGGGGCCGGTGTCCCCACTTGACCCGGGGTCCTGGTGCCGGGGTGGTCATCGGAACCTGGGAACCAGGCCGGGTACTCGACATGACCCAGGGACCTGGTGTCGGGGTGGTCACCCGACTCTGGGACCTCGTCCGTGGACCCGACATGACCCGGTGACCCGGGGCCTGGGTAACAATACAACCCGGGGACCCGGGCCTGGGACCTGACATGACCCGACCTGGGTCCGGGGTCCCGACCTGACCCGGTGACCTGGGGCCAGGGTAACCACCTGACCCGGGGACCCGGGCCAGGGACCCGGTATGACCCCATCTCCCGGGGCCGGGGTGGTCACCTGACACTGGTACCCGGGGCAGTGACCCGACATGACCCGGTGACCCGGGGCCGGGGCCCCGACCCATCCCGGGACCAGGGACGGGTACCCAACATTACCCGGGGTCCTGGTGCCGGGGTGGACCTCGGAACCTGGGAACCAGGCTGGGTACCAGACATGACCCGGTGACCTGGGTCCGGGGTCCCGACGTGACCCGGTGTCCTGATGCCGGGGTGGTCATCGGAACCTGGGAACCAGGCCGGGTACCCGACATGACCCGGGGACCTGGGGTCAGGGTGGTCACCCGACCCTTGAACCTGGTCCGTGGACCCGACATGACCCGGTGACCTGGTTCCGGGGTCCCGACCTCACCCGGTGACCTGGGGCCGGTGTCCCCACTTGACCCGGGGTCCTGGTGCCGGGGTGGTCATCGGAACCTGGGAACCAGGCCGGGTACTCGACATGACCCAGGGACCTGGTGTCGGGGTGGTCACCCGACTCTGGGACCTCGTCCGTGGACCCGACATGACCCGGTGACCCGGGGCCTGGGTAACAATACAACCCGGGGACCCGGGCCTGGGACCTGACATGACCCGACCTGGGTCCGGGGTCCCGACCTGACCCGGTGACCTGGGGCCAGGGTAACCACCTGACCCGGGGACCCGGGCCAGGGACCCGGTATGACCCCATCTCCCGGGGCCGGGGTGGTCACCTGACACTGGTACCCGGGGCAGTGACCCGACATGACCCGGTGACCCGGGGCCGGGGCCCCGACCCATCCCGGGACCAGGGACGGGTACCCAACATTACCCGGGGTCCTGGTGCCGGGGTGGACCTCGGAACCTGGGAACCAGGCTGGGTACCAGACATGACCCGGTGACCTGGGTCCGGGGTCCCGACGTGACCCAGTGACCTGTGGCCGGGGTCCCCACGTGACCCGGTGACCTGGGGCCGGGGTCCCCACGTGACCCGGGGTACTTGTTCCAGGGTGGTCACACGACCCTGGGACCTGGTCTGTGGACCCGACATGACCCGGGGACCCGGTGCCGGGGTAACGACCTGTCCAGGAGACCCGGGCCGGGGACCCGACAGGACCCGGTGACCTGGGGCTGGGGTAAAAACCCGACCCGGGGACCTGGACCGGGGATCCGGTATGACCCCATCTCCCGTGGCCGGTGTAGTCACCAGACACTGCTACCCGGGGCAGCGACCCGACACGACCCGGTGACCCGGGGTGGGGTCCCGACCCATCCCGGGGACCTGGGGTCGGGTACCCAACATTACCCGGCGTCCTGGTGCCGGGGTGGTCATCGGAACCTGGGAACCAGGCTGGGTACCAGACATGACCACGTGACCTGGGTCCGGGGTCCCGACGTGACCCGGTGACCTGTGGCCGGGGACCCCAGGTGACCCGGTCACCTGGGACCGGGGTCCCAACGTGACCCGGTGTCCTGATGCCGGGGTGGTCATCGGAACCTGGGAACCAGGCCGGGTACCCGACATGACCCGGGGACCTGGGGTCGGGGTGGTCACCCGACCCTGGGACCTGGTCCGTGGACACGACATGACCCGGTGACCCGGGGCCGTGGTAACGACCTGTCCAGGGGACCCGGGCCGGGAACATGACAGGACCCGGTGATCCGGCGCTGGTGTCCCGATGCAACCCGGGGACCCGGGCCGGGGACCCCACGTGACCCGGGGACCTGGGGCCGGGGATGTCACCCGACACTGGTACCCGGGGCAGCGACCCGACACGACACGGTAACCCGGGGCCGGGGTCCCGACCAATCCCGGGGACCAGGGCCGGGTACCCAACATTACCCGGCGTCCTGGCGCCGGGGTGGACCTCGGAACCTGGGAACCAGGCTGGGTACCCGACTTGACCCGGTGACCCTGGACCAAGGTAACAATCCAACCCGGGGACCCGGGGCTGTGGTGTCGACCGGACTCGGGGACCTGGTCCGGTGTCCCGACATGACCCGGGGACCTGGGGTCGGGGTGGTCACCAGGCCCTTGTACCCAGGCCGTTCACCCGACATGACCCGGTGACCCGGGGACTGGGTAACACTCCAACCCGGGGACCCGGGCTGGGTACCCGACACGACCCGGTGACCTGGGGCCAGGGTAACGACCCGACCCAGGGACCTGGGGTCGGGTACCCAACATTACCCGGGGTCCTGGTGCCGGGGTGGTCGTCGGAACCTGGGAACCAGGCTGGGTACCCGACATGACCCGGTGACCTGGGGCCTGGGTAACGAGCCGACCCAGGGACCCGGACCGGGGTCTCGGTATGACCCGGTGACCTGGTTCCGGGGTCCCGACCTGACCCGGTGACCTGGGGCCGGTGTCCCCACTTGATCCGGGGTCCTGGTGCCGGGGTGGTCATCGGAACCTGGGAACCAGGCCGGGTACCCGACATGACCCAGGGACCTGGGGTCAGGGTGGTCACCCGAATCTGGGACCAGGTCCGTGGACCCGACATGACCCGGTTACCTGGGGCCGGGGTAACGACCTGTCCAGGGGAAACGGGCCTGGGACCTGACATGACCCGACCGGGGTCCTGGGTCCTGAACTGACCCGGTGACCTGGGGCCTGTGTCCCCACATGACCCGCTGACCTGGGGCCGGGGTCCCCACGTGACCCGCTGACCTGGGGCCGGGGTCCCCATGTGACCCGGGGTCCTGGTGCCGGGGTGGTCACCGGAACCTGGGAACCAGGCCGGGTGAGCGACATGACCCGGTGACCCGGGGCCGGGTTAACGACCTGTCCAGGGGTCCCGGGCCGGGGACCCGACAGGACCCGGTGATCCTTCGCTGGTGTCCCGATGCAACCCGGGGACCCGGGCCGGGGACCCCACGTGACCCAGGGACCTGGGGTCGGGGATGTCACCCGACACTGGTACCCGGGGCAGCGACCCGATATGACCCGGTGACCTGGGTCCGGGGTCCCGACCTGACCCAGTGACCTGGGGCCAGGGTGACAATCCAACCTGGGGACCCGGGCCGGGGACCCGGTATGACTCCGTCTCCTGGGGCCGAGGTGGTCACCTGACACTGGTACCCGGGGCAGCGACCCGATACGACACGGTGACCTGGGTCCGGGGTCCCGACCTGACCCGGTGACCCGGGGCCGGGGTAACGACCTGTCCAGGGGACCCGGGCCGGGGACCCGACAGGACCAGGTGATCTGGGGCTGGGGTAAAAACCCGTCCCGGGTACCCGGGCTGGGTACACGACAGGACCCGGAGACCCGGGGCCAGGGTAACAATCCAACCCGGGGAACCGGGCCTGGGTCCGACATGACCCGGAGACCTGGTTCCGGGGTCCCGACCTGACCCGGTGACCTGGGGCTGTGGTGTCGACCGGACTCGGCGACCTGGTCCGGTGTCCCGACATGACCCGGGGACCTGGGATCGGGGTGGTCACCAGGCCTTTGTACCCAGGCCGTTGACCCGACATGACCCTGTGACCCGGGGCCTGGGTAACAATCCAACCCGGGGAACCAGGCCTGGGTCCCGACATGACCCGGTGACCTGGGTCCGGGGTCCCGACCTGACCCGGTGACCTGAGGTCGGTGTCCCAACATGACCCGGTGACCTGGGGCCGGGGTCCCCACGTGACCCGCTGACCTGGGGCCGGGGTCCCCACGTGACCCGGGGTACATGTTCCGTGGTGGTCAGCCTACCCTGGGACCTGGTCCGTGGACCCCATATGACCTGGGGACCAGGGGCCGGGGTAACGACCTGTCCAGGAGACCCGGGCCGGGGACCCGACAGGACCCGGTGACCTGGGGCTGGGGTAAAAACGCGACCCGGGGACCCGGGCTGGGTACCCGACATTTTCCGGTGACCTGGGGCCAGGGTAACAACCCAACCTGGGGACCCGGGCCGGGGACCCCACGTGACCCGGGGACCTGGGGCCGGGGATGTCACCCGACACTGGTACCTGGGGCAGCGACCCGATACGACCCGGTGACCTGGGTCCGGGGTCCCGACCTGACCCGGTGACCTGGGGCCAGGGTAACCACCTGACCCGGGGACCCGGGCCGGGGACCCGGTATGACTCCGTCTCCTGGGGCCGGGGTGGTCAGCTGACACTGGTACCCGGGGCAGCGACCTGACATGACCCGGTGACCCGGGGCCTGGGTAAAAATCCAACCCGGGGACCCGGGCATGGGACGTGACATGACCCGACCTGGGTCCAGGGTCCCGACCTGACCCGGTGACCTGGGGCCAGGGTAACCACCTGACCCGGTGACCTGGGGCCGGTGTCCCCACGTGACCCGCTGACCTGGGGCCGGTGTCCCAACGTGACACAGGGTTCTGGTGCCGGGGTGGTCATCGGAACCTGGGAACCAGGCCGGGTGCGCGACATGACCCGGTGACCCGGGGCCGGGTTAACGACCTGTCCAGGGGACCCGGGCCGGGGACCCGACAGGACCCGGTGATCCTTCGCCGGTGTCCCGCGTCAACACGGGGACGCGGGCCCGGGACCCCACGTGATCCAGTGATCCGGTGCTGGTGTCCCGATGCAACCCGGGAACCTGGGGCCGGGGTCCCGACCTGACCCGGTTACCTGGGGCCGGTGTCCCCACGTGACCCGCTGACCTGGGGCCGGGGTCCCCACATGACCCGGGGTCCTGGTGCTGGGGTGGTCACCGGAACCTGGGAACCAGGCCGGGTGCGCGACATGACCCGGTGACCCGGGGCCGGGTTAACGACCTGTCCAGGGGACCCGGGCCGGGGACCCGACAGGACCCGGTGATCCTTCGCTGGTGTCCCGATGCAACCCGGGGACCCGGGCCGGGGACCCCACGTGACCCGGGGACCTGGGGCCGGGGATGTCACCCGACACTGGTACCCGGGGCAGCGACCCGATACGACCCGGTGACCTGGGTCCGGGGTCCCGACCTGACCCGGTGACCTGGGGCCAGGGTAACCACGTGACCCGGGGACCCGGGCCGGGGACCCGGTATGACTCCGTCTCCCGGGGCCGGGCTGGTCACCTGACACTGGTACCCGGGACAGCGACCCGACATGACCCGGTGACCCGGGGCCGGGGTAACGACCTGTCCAGGGGACCTGGGCCGGGGACCCGACAGGACCCGGTGATCTGGGGCTTGGGTAAAAACCCGTCCCGGGGACCCAGGCTGGGTCCCGACATGACCTGGTGACCTGGTTCCGGGGTGCCGACCTGACCCGGTGACCTGGGGCTGTGGTGTCGACCGGACTCGGGGACCTGGTCCGGTGTCCCGTCATGACCCGGGGACCTGGGGTCGGGGTGGTCAGCAGACCGTTGTACCCAGGCCGTTGACCCGACATGACCCTGTGACCCGGGGCCTGGGTAAAAATCCAACGCGGGGACCCGGGCATGGGACGTGACATGACCCGACCTGGGTCCGGGGTCCCGACCTCAACCGGTGACCTGGGGCCGGTGTCCCCACGTGACCCGGTGACCTGTGGCCGGGGTCCCCACGTGACCCGGGGACCTGGGGCCGGGGATGTCACCCGACACTGGTACCCGGGGCAGCGACCCGATACGACCCGGTGACCTGGGTCCGGGGTCCCGACCTGACCCGGTGACCTGGGGCCAGGGTAACCACCTGACCCGGGGACCCGGGCCGGGGACCCGGTATGACTCCGTCTCCCGGGGCCGGGGTGGTCACCTGACACTGGTACCCGGGGCAGCGACCCGACATGACCCGGGGACCTGGGGCCAGGGTAACGAGCCGACCCGGGGACCCGGACCGGGGACCCGGTATGACCCCATCTCCCGTGGCCGGGGTGGTCACCCGACGCTGCTACCCGGGGCAGCGACCCGACACGACCCGGTGACCCGGGGTGGGGTCCCGACCCATCCCGGGGACATGGGTCGGGTACCCAACATTACCCGGCGTCCTGGTGCCGGGGTGGTCATCGGAACCTGGGAACCAGGCTGGGTACCCGACTTGACCCGGTGACCCTGGACCAAGGTAACAATCCAACCCGGGGACCCGGGGCTGTGGTGTCGACCGGACTCGGGGACCTGGTCCGGTGTCCCGACATGACCCGGGGACCTGGGGTCGGGGTGGTCACCAGGCCCTTGTACCCAGGCCGTTCACCCGACATGACCCGGTGACCCGGGGACTGGGTAACACTCCAACCCGGGGACCCGGGCTGGGTACCCGACACGACCCGGTGACCTGGGGCCAGGGTAACGACCCGACCCAGGGACCTGGGGTCGGGTACCCAACATTACCCGGGGTCCTGGTGCCGGGGTGGTCGTCGGAACCTGGGAACCAGGCTGGGTACCCGACATGACCCGGTGACCTGGGGCCTGGGTAACGAGCCGACCCAGGGACCCGGACCGGGGTCTCGGTATGACCCGGTGACCTGGTTCCGGGGTCCCGACCTGACCCGGTGACCTGGGGCCGGTGTCCCCACTTGATCCGGGGTCCTGGTGCCGGGGTGGTCATCGGAACCTGGGAACCAGGCCGGGTACCCGACATGACCCAGGGACCTGGGGTCAGGGTGGTCACCCGAATCTGGGACCAGGTCCGTGGACCCGACATGACCCGGTTACCTGGGGCCGGGGTAACGACCTGTCCAGGGGAAACGGGCCTGGGACCTGACATGACCCGACCGGGGTCCTGGGTCCTGAACTGACCCGGTGACCTGGGGCCTGTGTCCCCACATGACCCGCTGACCTGGGGCCGGGGTCCCCACGTGACCCGCTGACCTGGGGCCGGGGTCCCCATGTGACCCGGGGTCCTGGTGCCGGGGTGGTCACCGGAACCTGGGAACCAGGCCGGGTGAGCGACATGACCCGGTGACCCGGGGCCGGGTTAACGACCTGTCCAGGGGTCCCGGGCCGGGGACCCGACAGGACCCGGTGATCCTTCGCTGGTGTCCCGATGCAACCCGGGGACCCGGGCCGGGGACCCCACGTGACCCAGGGACCTGGGGTCGGGGATGTCACCCGACACTGGTACCCGGGGCAGCGACCCGATATGACCCGGTGACCTGGGTCCGGGGTCCCGACCTGACCCAGTGACCTGGGGCCAGGGTGACAATCCAACCTGGGGACCCGGGCCGGGGACCCGGTATGACTCCGTCTCCTGGGGCCGAGGTGGTCACCTGACACTGGTACCCGGGGCAGCGACCCGATACGACACGGTGACCTGGGTCCGGGGTCCCGACCTGACCCGGTGACCCGGGGCCGGGGTAACGACCTGTCCAGGGGACCCGGGCCGGGGACCCGACAGGACCAGGTGATCTGGGGCTGGGGTAAAAACCCGTCCCGGGTACCCGGGCTGGGTACACGACAGGACCCGGAGACCCGGGGCCAGGGTAACAATCCAACCCGGGGAACCGGGCCTGGGTCCGACATGACCCGGAGACCTGGTTCCGGGGTCCCGACCTGACCCGGTGACCTGGGGCTGTGGTGTCGACCGGACTCGGCGACCTGGTCCGGTGTCCCGACATGACCCGGGGACCTGGGATCGGGGTGGTCACCAGGCCTTTGTACCCAGGCCGTTGACCCGACATGACCCTGTGACCCGGGGCCTGGGTAACAATCCAACCCGGGGAACCAGGCCTGGGTCCCGACATGACCCGGTGACCTGGGTCCGGGGTCCCGACCTGACCCGGTGACCTGAGGTCGGTGTCCCAACATGACCCGGTGACCTGGGGCCGGGGTCCCCACGTGACCCGCTGACCTGGGGCCGGGGTCCCCACGTGACCCGGGGTACATGTTCCGTGGTGGTCAGCCTACCCTGGGACCTGGTCCGTGGACCCCATATGACCTGGGGACCAGGGGCCGGGGTAACGACCTGTCCAGGAGACCCGGGCCGGGGACCCGACAGGACCCGGTGACCTGGGGCTGGGGTAAAAACGCGACCCGGGGACCCGGGCTGGGTACCCGACATTTTCCGGTGACCTGGGGCCAGGGTAACAACCCAACCTGGGGACCCGGGCCGGGGACCCCACGTGACCCGGGGACCTGGGGCCGGGGATGTCACCCGACACTGGTACCTGGGGCAGCGACCCGATACGACCCGGTGACCTGGGTCCGGGGTCCCGACCTGACCCGGTGACCTGGGGCCAGGGTAACCACCTGACCCGGGGACCCGGGCCGGGGACCCGGTATGACTCCGTCTCCTGGGGCCGGGGTGGTCAGCTGACACTGGTACCCGGGGCAGCGACCTGACATGACCCGGTGACCCGGGGCCTGGGTAAAAATCCAACCCGGGGACCCGGGCATGGGACGTGACATGACCCGACCTGGGTCCAGGGTCCCGACCTGACCCGGTGACCTGGGGCCAGGGTAACCACCTGACCCGGTGACCTGGGGCCGGTGTCCCCACGTGACCCGCTGACCTGGGGCCGGTGTCCCAACGTGACACAGGGTTCTGGTGCCGGGGTGGTCATCGGAACCTGGGAACCAGGCCGGGTGCGCGACATGACCCGGTGACCCGGGGCCGGGTTAACGACCTGTCCAGGGGACCCGGGCCGGGGACCCGACAGGACCCGGTGATCCTTCGCCGGTGTCCCGCGTCAACACGGGGACGCGGGCCCGGGACCCCACGTGATCCAGTGATCCGGTGCTGGTGTCCCGATGCAACCCGGGAACCTGGGGCCGGGGTCCCGACCTGACCCGGTTACCTGGGGCCGGTGTCCCCACGTGACCCGCTGACCTGGGGCCGGGGTCCCCACATGACCCGGGGTCCTGGTGCTGGGGTGGTCACCGGAACCTGGGAACCAGGCCGGGTGCGCGACATGACCCGGTGACCCGGGGCCGGGTTAACGACCTGTCCAGGGGACCCGGGCCGGGGACCCGACAGGACCCGGTGATCCTTCGCTGGTGTCCCGATGCAACCCGGGGACCCGGGCCGGGGACCCCACGTGACCCGGGGACCTGGGGCCGGGGATGTCACCCGACACTGGTACCCGGGGCAGCGACCCGATACGACCCGGTGACCTGGGTCCGGGGTCCCGACCTGACCCGGTGACCTGGGGCCAGGGTAACCACGTGACCCGGGGACCCGGGCCGGGGACCCGGTATGACTCCGTCTCCCGGGGCCGGGCTGGTCACCTGACACTGGTACCCGGGACAGCGACCCGACATGACCCGGTGACCCGGGGCCGGGGTAACGACCTGTCCAGGGGACCTGGGCCGGGGACCCGACAGGACCCGGTGATCTGGGGCTTGGGTAAAAACCCGTCCCGGGGACCCAGGCTGGGTCCCGACATGACCTGGTGACCTGGTTCCGGGGTGCCGACCTGACCCGGTGACCTGGGGCTGTGGTGTCGACCGGACTCGGGGACCTGGTCCGGTGTCCCGTCATGACCCGGGGACCTGGGGTCGGGGTGGTCAGCAGACCGTTGTACCCAGGCCGTTGACCCGACATGACCCTGTGACCCGGGGCCTGGGTAAAAATCCAACGCGGGGACCCGGGCATGGGACGTGACATGACCCGACCTGGGTCCGGGGTCCCGACCTCAACCGGTGACCTGGGGCCGGTGTCCCCACGTGACCCGGTGACCTGTGGCCGGGGTCCCCACGTGACCCGGGGACCTGGGGCCGGGGATGTCACCCGACACTGGTACCCGGGGCAGCGACCCGATACGACCCGGTGACCTGGGTCCGGGGTCCCGACCTGACCCGGTGACCTGGGGCCAGGGTAACCACCTGACCCGGGGACCCGGGCCGGGGACCCGGTATGACTCCGTCTCCCGGGGCCGGGGTGGTCACCTGACACTGGTACCCGGGGCAGCGACCCGACATGACCCGGGGACCTGGGGCCAGGGTAACGAGCCGACCCGGGGACCCGGACCGGGGACCCGGTATGACCCCATCTCCCGTGGCCGGGGTGGTCACCCGACGCTGCTACCCGGGGCAGCGACCCGACACGACCCGGTGACCCGGGGTGGGGTCCCGACCCATCCCGGGGACATGGGTCGGGTACCCAACATTACCCGGCGTCCTGGTGCCGGGGTGGTCATCGGAACCTGGGAACCAGGCTGGGTACCCGACATGACCCGGGGACCTGGGGCCGGGGTCCCGACCTGACCCGGTTACCTGGGGCCGGTGTCACCACGTGACCCGCTGACCTGGGGCCAGGGTCCCCACGTGACCAGGTGACCTGGGGCCGGGGTGGTCATCGGAACCTGGGAACCAGGCCGGGTACCCGACATGACCCGAGGATCTGGGGCCGGGGTCCCGAGCTGCCTTGGTTACCTGGGGCCGGGGTCCCCACGTGACCCGCTGACCTGGGGCCGGGGTCCCCACGTGACCCGGGGTCCTGGTGCCGGGATGGTCACCGGAACCTGGGAACCAGGCCGGGTGCGCGACATGACCCGGTGACCCGGGGCCAGGTTAACGACCTGTCCAGGGGACCCGGGCCGGGGACCCGACAGGACCCGTTGATCCTTCGCTGGTGTCCCGATGCAACCCGGGGACCCGGGCCGGGGACCCCACGTGACCCGGGGACCTGGGGCCGGGGATGTCACCCGACACTGGTACCCGGGGCAGCGACCCGATACGACCCGGTGACCTGGGTCCGGGGTCCCGACCTGACCCGGTGACCTGGGGCCAGGGTAACCACGTGACCCGGGGACCCGGGCCGGGGACCCGGTATGACTCCGTCTCCCGGGGCCGGGCTGGTCACCTGACACTGGTACCCGGGACAGCGACCCGACATGACCCGGTGACCCGGGGCCGGGGTAACGACCTGTCCAGGGGACCTGGGCCGGGGACCCGACAGGACCCGGTGATCTGGGGCTTGGGTAAAAACCCGTCCCGGGGACCCAGGCTGGGTCCCGACATGACCTGGTGACCTGGTTCCGGGGTGCCGACCTGACCCGGTGACCTGGGGCTGTGGTGTCGACCGGACTCGGGGACCTGGTCCGGTGTCCCGTCATGACCCGGGGACCTGGGGTCGGGGTGGTCAGCAGACCGTTGTACCCAGGCCGTTGACCCGACATGACCCTGTGACCCGGGGCCTGGGTAAAAATCCAACGCGGGGACCCGGGCATGGGACGTGACATGACCCGACCTGGGTCCGGGGTCCCGACCTCAACCGGTGACCTGGGGCCGGTGTCCCCACGTGACCCGGTGACCTGTGGCCGGGGTCCCCACGTGACCCGGGGACCTGGGGCCGGGGATGTCACCCGACACTGGTACCCGGGGCAGCGACCCGATACGACCCGGTGACCTGGGTCCGGGGTCCCGACCTGACCCGGTGACCTGGGGCCAGGGTAACCACCTGACCCGGGGACCCGGGCCGGGGACCCGGTATGACTCCGTCTCCCGGGGCCGGGGTGGTCACCTGACACTGGTACCCGGGGCAGCGACCCGACATGACCCGGGGACCTGGGGCCAGGGTAACGAGCCGACCCGGGGACCCGGACCGGGGACCCGGTATGACCCCATCTCCCGTGGCCGGGGTGGTCACCCGACGCTGCTACCCGGGGCAGCGACCCGACACGACCCGGTGACCCGGGGTGGGGTCCCGACCCATCCCGGGGACATGGGTCGGGTACCCAACATTACCCGGCGTCCTGGTGCCGGGGTGGTCATCGGAACCTGGGAACCAGGCTGGGTACCCGACATGACCCGGGGACCTGGGGCCGGGGTCCCGACCTGACCCGGTTACCTGGGGCCGGTGTCACCACGTGACCCGCTGACCTGGGGCCAGGGTCCCCACGTGACCAGGTGACCTGGGGCCGGGGTGGTCATCGGAACCTGGGAACCAGGCCGGGTACCCGACATGACCCGAGGATCTGGGGCCGGGGTCCCGAGCTGCCTTGGTTACCTGGGGCCGGGGTCCCCACGTGACCCACTGACCTGGGGCCGGGGTCCCCACGTGACCCGCTGACCTGGGGCCGGGGTCCCCACGTGACCCGGGGTCCTGGTGCCGGGATGGTCACCGGAACCTGGGAACCAGGCCGGGTGCGCGACATGACCCGGTGACCCGGGGCCAGGTTAACGACCTGTCCAGGGGACCCGGGCCGGGGACCCGACAGGACCCGGTGATCCTTCGCTGGTGTCCCGATGCAACCCGGGGACCCGGGCCGGGGACCCCACGTGACCCGGGGACCTGGGGCCGGGGATGTCACCCGACACTGGTACCCGGGGCAGCGACCCGATACGACCCGGTGACCTGGGTCCGGCGTCCCGACCTGACCCGGTGACCTGGGGCCAGGGTAACCACCTGACCCGGGGACCCGGGCCGGGGACCCGGTATGACTCCGTCTCCCGGGGCCGGGGTGGTCACCTGACACTGCTACCCGGGACAGCGACCCGACATGACCCGGTGACCCGGGGCCGGGGTAACGACCTGTCCAGGGGACCTGGGCCGGGGACCCGACAGGACCCGGTGATCTGGGGCTTGGGTAAAAACCCGTCCCGGGGACCCGGGCTGGGTCCCGACATGACCCGGTGACCTGGTTCCGGGGTGCCGACCTGACCCGGTGACCTGGGGCTGTGGTGTCGACCGGACTCGGGGACCTGGTCCGGTGTCCCGTCATGACCTGGGGACCTGGGGTCGGGGTGGTCACCAGACCGTTGTACCCAGGCCGTTGACCCGACATGACCCTGTGACCCGGGGCCTGGGTAAAAATCCAACGCGGGGACCCGGGCATGGGACGTGACATGACCCGACCTGGGTCCGGGGTCCCGACCTGACCCGGTGACCTGGGGCCGGTGTCCCCACGTGACCCGGTGACATGGGGCCGAGGTCCCCACATGACCCGGTGACCTGGGGCCGGTGTCCCCACGTGACCCGGTCACCTGGGGCCGGTGTCCCCACGTGACCCGGGGTCCTGGTGCCGGGGTGGTCATCGGAACCTGGGAACCAGGCTGGGTACCAGACATGACCAGGTGACCTGGGTCCGGGGTCCCCACGTGACCCGCTGACCTGGGGCCGGTGTCCCCACGTGACCCGGGGTCCTGGTGCCGGGGTGGTTATCGGAACCTGGGAACCAGGCCAGGTACCCGACACAACCCGGTGACCCGGGGCTGTGGTGTCAACGGACTTGTGGAACTGGGTTCAGGGTCCCGACCTGACGCGGTGACTTGGGGCCAGTGTCCCCACGTGACCCGGTGACCTGGGGCCGGTGTCCCCACGTGACACGGAGTCCTGGTGCCGGGGTGGTCATCGGTACCTGGGAACCAGGCCGGGTACCCGACATGACCCGAGGACCTGGGGCCGGGGTCCCGACCTGACCCGGTTACCTGGGGCCGGGGTCCCCACGTGATCCGGGGTCCTGGTGCCGGGGTGGTCACCGGAACCTGGGAACCAGGCCGGGTGCGCGACATGACCCGGTGACCCGGGGCCGGGTTAACGACCTGTCCAGGGGACCCGGGCCGGGGACCCGACAGGACCCGGTGATCCTTCGCTGGTGTCCCGATGCAACCCGGGGACCCGGGCCGGGGACCCCACGTGACCCGGGGACCTGGGGCCGGGGATGTCACCCAACACTGGTACCCGGGGCAGCGACCCGATACGACCCGGTGACCTGGGTCCGGGGTCCCGACCTGACCCGGTGACCTGGGGCCAGGGTAACCACCTGACCCGTGGACCCGGGCCGGGGACCTGGTATGACTCCGTCTCCCGGGGCCGGGGTGGTCACCTGACACTGGTACCCGGGGCAGCGACCCGACATGACCCGGGGACCTGAGGCTAAGGTAAAAATCCGACACGGGGACCCGGGCTGGGTACCCGACATGACCCGGGGACCTGGGGCCGGGGATGTCACCCAACACTGGTACCCGGGGCAGCGACCCGATACGACCCGGTGACCTGGGTCCGGGGTCCCGACCTGACCCGGTGACCTGGGGCCAGGGTAACCACCTGACCCGTGGACCCGGGCCGGGGACCTGGTATGACTCCGTCTCCCGGGGCCGGGGTGGTCACCTGACACTGGTACCCGGGGCAGCGACCCGACACGACCCGGTGACCCGGGGTGGGGTCCCGACCCATCCCGGGGACATGGGTTCTGGTACCCAACATTACCCGGCGTCCTGGTGCCGGGGTGGTCATCGGAACCTGGGAACCAGGCTGGGTACCCGACATGACCCGGGGACCTGGGGCCGGGGTCCTGACCTGACCCGGTTACCTGGGGCCGGTGTCCCCACGTGACCCGCTGACCTGGGGCCGGGGTCCCCACGTGACCAGGTGACCTGGGGCCGGGGTCCCCACGTGACCCGGGGTCCTGGTGCCGGGGTGGTCATCGGAACCTGGGAACCAGGCCGGGTACCCGACGTGACCCGAGGACCTGGGGCCGGGGTCCCGAGCTGCCTTGGTTACCTGGGGCCGGTGTCCCCAAATGACCCGTTCACCTGGGGCCGGGGTCCCCACGTGACCCGGGGTCCTGGTGCCGGGGTGGTCATCGGAACCTGGGAACCAGGCCGGGTACCCGACATGACCCGGGGACCTGGGGCCGGGGTCCCGACCTGACCCAGTTACCTGGGGCCGGTGTCCCCACTTGACCCGCTGACCTGGGGCCGGGGTCCCCACGTGACCCGGGGTCCTGGTGCCGGGGTGGTCACCGGAACCTGGGAACCAGGCCGGGTGCGCGACATGACCCGGTGACCCGGGGCCGGGTTAACGACCTGTCCAGGGGACCCGGGCCGGGGACCCGACAGGACCCGGTGATCCTTCGCTGGTGTCCCGATGCAACCCGGGGACCCGGGCCGGGGACCCCACGTGACCCGGGGACCTGGTGGCGGGGTCCCCACATGACCCGGTTACCTGGGGCCGGTGTCCCCACGTGACCCGCTGACCTGGGTCCGGGGTCCCCACGTGACCCGGTGACCTGGGGCCGGGGTCCCCACGTGACCCGGGGTCCTGGGGCCGGGGTCCCCACGTGACCCGGGGTCCTGGTGCCGGGGTGGTCATCGGAACCTGGGAACCAGGCTGGGTACCCGACATGACCCAGGGACCTGGGTCCGGGGTCCCGACCTGACCCGGTTACCTGGGGCCGGTGTCCCCACGTGACCCGCTGACCTGGGGCCGGGGTCCCCACGTGACCCGCTGACCTGGGGCCGGGGTCCCCACGTGACCCGGTTACCTGGGGCCGGTGTCCCCACGTGACCCGCTGACCTGGGGCCGGTGTCCCCACGTGACCCGCTGACCTGGGGCCGGGGACCCCACGTGACCCGGGGACCTGGTGCCGGGGTCCCCACGTGACCCGGTTACCTGGGGCCGGTGTCCCCACGTGACCCGGTTACCTGGGGCCGGTGTCCCCACGTGACCCGCTGACCTGGGGCCGGTGTCCCCACGTTACCCGGTGACCTGGGGCCGGGGTCCCCACGTGACCCGGGGTCCTGGTGCCGGGGTGGTCATCGGAACCTGGGAACCAGGCTGGGTACCCGACATGACCCAGGGACCTGGGTCCGGGGTCCCGACCTGACCCGGTTACCTGGGGCCGGTGTCCCCACGTGACCCGCTGACCTGGGGCCGGGGTCCCCACGTGACCCGCTGACCTGGGGCCGGGGTCCCCACGTGACCCGGGGTCCTGGTGCCGGGGTGGTCATCGGAACCTGGGAACCAGGCCGGGTACCCGACATGACCCGGGGACCTGGGGCTGGGGTCCCGAGCTGCCTTGGTTACCTGGGGCCGGTGTCCCCACGTGACCCGCTGACCTGCGGCCGGGGTCCCCACGTGACCTGCTGACCTGGGGCCGGGGTCCCCACGTGAGCCGGGGTCCTGATGCCGGGGTGGTCATCGGAACCTGGGAACAAGGCCGGGTGCGCGACATGACCGGGTGACCCGGGGCCGGGTTAACGACCTGTCCAGGGGACCCGGGCCGGGGACCCGACAGGACCCGGTGATCCTTCGCTTGTGTCCCGATGCATCCCGGGGACCCGGGCCCGGGACCCCACGTGATCCAGTGATCCGGTGCTGGTGTCCCGATGCAACCCGGGGACACGGGCCGGGGACCCCACGTGACCCGGGGACCTGGGGCCGGGGTCCCGAGCTGACCCGGTTACCTGGGGCCGGTGTCCCCCCGTGACCCGCTGACCTGGGGCCGGGGTCCCCACGTGAGCCGGGGTCCTGGTGCCGGGGTGGTCACCGGAACCTGGGAACCAGGCCGGGTGCGCGACATGACCCGGTGACCCGGGGCCGGGTTAACGACCTGTCCAGGGGACCCGGGCCGGGGACCCGACAGGACCCGGTGATCCTTCGCTGGTGTCCCGATGCAACCCAGGGACCCGGGCCGGGGACCCCACGTGACCCGGGGACCTGGGGCCGGGGATGTCACCCGACACTGGTACCCGGGGCAGCGACCCGATACGACCCGGTGACCTGGGTCCGGGGTCCCGACCTGACCCGGTGACCTGGGGCCAGGGTAACCACCTGACCCGGGGACCCGGGCCGGGGACCCGGTATGACTCCGTCTCCCGGGGCCGGGGTGGTCACCTGACACTGGTACCCGGGACAGCGACCCGACATGACCCGGTGACCCGGGGCCGGGGTAACGACCTGTCCAGGGGACCTGGGCCGGGGACCCGACAGGACCCGGTGATCTGGGGCTTGGGTAAAAACCCGTCCCGGGGACCCGGGCTGGGTCCCGACATGACCCGGTGACCTGGTTCCGGGGTCCCGACCTGACGCGGTGACCTGGGGCCAGTGTCCCCACGTGACCCGGTGACCTGGGGCCGGGGTCCCCACGTGACCCGGAGTCCTGGTGCCGGTGTGGTAATCGGAACCTGGGAACCAGGCCGGGTACCCGACATGACCCGGGGACCTGGGACCGGGGTCCCGACCTGACCCGGTTACCTGGGGCCGGTGTCCCCACGTGACCCGCTGACCTGGGGCCGGTGTCCCCACGTGACCCGCTGACCTGGGGCCGGGGTCCCCACATGACCCGGGGACCTGGGGCCGGGGATGTCACCCGACACTGGTACCCTGGGCAGCGACCCGATACGACCCGGTGACCTGGGTCCGGGGTCCCGACCTGACCCGGTGACCTGGGGCCAGGGTAACCACCTGACCCGTGGACCCGGGCCGGGGACCCGGTATGACTCCGTCTCCCGGGGCCGGGGTGGTCACCTGACACTGGTACCCGGGGCAGCGACCCGACATGACCCGGGGACCTGAGGCTAAGGTAAAAATCCGACACGGGGACCCGGGCTGGGTACCCGAGATGACCCGGTGACCTGGGGCCAGGGTAACGAGCCGACCCGGGGACCCGGAACGGGGACCCGGTATGACCCCGTCTCCCGTGGTAGGGGTGGTCACCCGACGCTGCTACCCAGGGCAGCGACCCGACACGACCCGGTGACCCGGGGTGGGGTCCCGACCCATCCCGGGGACATGGGTTCTGGTACCCAACATTACCCGGCGTCCTGGTGCCGGGGTGGTCATCGGAACCTGGGAACCAGGCTGGGTACCCGACATGACCCGGGGACATGGGGCCGGGGTCCTGACCTGACCCGGTTACCTGGGGCCGGTGTCCCCACGTGACCCGCTGACCTGGGGCCGGGGTCCCCACGTGACCAGGTGACCTGGGGCCGGGGTCCCCACGTGACCCGGGGTCCTGGTGCCGGGGTGGTCATCGGAACCTGGGAACCAGGCCGGGTACCCGACGTGACCCGAGGACCTGGGGCCGGGGTCCCGAGCTGCCTTGGTTACCTGGGGCCGGTGTCCCCAAATGACCCGTTCACCTGGGGCCGGGGTCCCCACGTGACCCGGGGTCCTGGTGCCGGGGTGGTCATCGGAACCTGGGAACCAGGCCGGGTACCCGACATGACCCGGGGACCTGGGGCCGGGGTCCCGACCTGACCCAGTTACCTGGGGCCGGTGTCCCCACTTGACCCGCTGACCTGGGGCCGGGGTCCCCACGTGACCCGGGGTCCTGGTGCCGGGGTGGTCACCGGAACCTGGGAACCAGGCCGGGTGCGCGACATGACCCGGTGACCCGGGGCCGGGTTAACGACCTGTCCAGGGGACCCGGGCCGGGGACCCGACAGGACCCGGTGATCCTTCGCTGGTGTCCCGATGCAACCCGGGGACCCGGGCCGGTGTCCCCACGTGACCCGCTGACCTGGGGCCGGGGACCCCACGTGACCCGGGGACCTGGTGCCGGGGTCCCCACGTGACCCGGTTACCTGGGGCCGGTGTCCCCACGTGACCCGGTTACCTGGGGCCGGTGTCCCCACGTGACCCGCTGACCTGGGGCCGGTGTCCCCACGTTACCCTGTGACCTGGGGCCGGGGTCCCCACGTGACCCGGGGTCCTGGTGCCGGGGTGGTCATCGGAACCTGGGAACCAGGCTGGGTACCCGACATGACCCAGGGACCTGGGTCCGGGGTCCCGACCTGACCCGGTTACCTGGGGCCGGTGTCCCCACGTGACCCGCTGACCTGGGGCCGGGGTCCCCACGTGACCCGCTGACCTGGGGCCGGGGTCCCCACGTGACCCGGGGACCTGGGGCCGGGGATGTCACCCGACACTGGTACCCGGGGCAGGGACCTGATACGACCCGGTGACCTGGGTCCGGGGTCCCGACCTGACCCGGTGACCTGGGGCCAGGGTAACCACCTGACCCGGGGACCCGGGCCGGGGACCCGGTATGACTCCGTCTCCCGGGGCCGGGGTGGTCACCTGACACTGGGACCCAGGACAGCGACCCGACATGACCCGGTGACCCGGGGCCGGGGTAACGACCTGTCCAGGGGACCTGGGCCGGGAACCCGAAAGGACCCGGTGATCTGGGGCTTGGGTAAAAACCCGTCCCGGGGACCCGGGCTGGGTCCCGACATGACTCGGTGACCTGGTTCCGGGGTGCCGACCTGACCCGGTGACCTGGGGCTGTGGTGTCGACGGACTCGTGGAACTGGGTTCAGGGTCCCGACCTGACGCGGTGACCTGGGGCCAGTGTCCCCACGTGACCCGGTGACCTGGGGCCGGTGTCCCCACGTGACCCGAAGTCCTGGTGCCGGGGTGGTCATCGGAACCTGGGAACCAGGCCGGGTACCCGACATGACCCGGGGACCTGGGGCCGGGGTCCCGAGCTGACCCGGTGACCTGGGGCCGGTGTCCCCACGTGACCCGCTGACCTGGGGCCGGGGTCCCCACGTGACCCGCTGACCTGTGGCCGGGGTCCCCACGTGACCCGGGGTCCTGGTGCCGGGGTGGTCATCGGAACCTGGGAACCAGGCCGGGTGCGCGACATGACCCGGTGACCCGGGGCCGGGTTAACGACCTGTCCAGGGGACCCGGGCCGGGGACCCGACAGGACCTGGTGATCCTTCGCTGGTGTCCCGATGCAACCCGGGGACCCAGGCCCGGGACCCCACGTGACCCGGGGACCTGGGGCCGGGGATGTCACCCGACACTGGTACCCGGGGCAGCAACCCGATACGACCCGGTGACCTGGGTCCGGGGTCCCGACCTGACCCGGTGACCTGGGGCCAGGGTAACCACCTGACCCAGGGACCCGGGCCGGGGACCCGGTATGACTCCGTCTCCCGGGGCCGGGGTGGTCACCTGACACTGGTACCCGGGGCAGCGACCCGACATGACCCGGGGACCTGGGGCTGGGGTAAAAATCCGACCCGGGGACCCGGGCTGGGTACCCGACATGACCCGGTGACCTGGGGCCAGGGTAACGAGCCGACCCGGGGACCCGGACCGGGGACCCGGTATGACCCCGTCTCCCGTGGCCGGGGTGGTCACCCGACGCTGCTACCCGGGGCAGCGACCCGACACGACCCGGTGACCCGGGGTGGGGTCCCGACCCATCCCGGGGACATGGGGTCGGGTACACAACATCACCCGGCGTCCTGGTGCCGGGGTGGTCATCGGAACCTGGGAACCAGGCTGGGTACCCGACATGACCCGGGGACCTGGGGCCGGGGTCCCGACCTGACCCGGTGACCTGGGGCCTGTGTCCCCACGTGACCCGCTGACCTGGGGCCGGGGTCCCCACGTGACCCGCTGACCTGGGGCCGGGGTCCCCACGTGACCCGGTCACCTGGGGCCGGGGTGGTCATCGGAACCTGGGAACCAGGCCGGGTACTCGACATGACCCGGGGACCTGGGGCTGGGTTCCCGACCTGACCCGGTTACCTGGGGCCGGTGTCCCCACGTGACCCGCTGACCTGGGGCCGGGGTCCCCACGTGACCCGCTGACCTGGGGCCGGGGTCCCCACGTGACCCGGTGTCCTGGTGCCGGGGTGGTCACCGGAACCTGGGAACCAGGCCCGGTGCGCGACATGACCCTGTGACCCGGGGCCGGGTTAACGACCTGTCCAGGGGACCCGGGCCGGGGACCCGACAGGACCCGTTGATCCTTCGCTGGTGTCCCGATGCAACCCGGGGACCCGGGCCGGGGACCCCACGTGACCCGGGGACCTGGGGCCGGGGATGTCACCCGACACTGGTACCCGGGGCAGCGACCCGATACGACCCGGTGACCTGGGGCCAGGGTAACCACCTGACCCGGGGACCCGGGCCGGGGACCCGGTATGACTCCGTCTCCCGGGGCCGGGCTGGTCACCTAACACTGGTACCCGGGACAGCGACCCGACATGAACCGGTGAAGCGGGGCCGGGGTAACGACCTGTCCAGGGGACCCAGGCTGGGTCCCGACATGACCCGGTTACCTGGTTCCGGGGTGCCGACCTGACCCGGTGACCTGGGGCTGTGGTGTCGACCGGACTCGGGGACCTGGTCCGGTGTCCCGTCATGACCCGGGGACCTGGGGTCGGGGTGGTCACCAAACCGTTGTACCCAGGCCGTTGAGCCGACATGACCCTGTGACCCGGGGCCTGGGTAAAAATCCAACGCGGGGACCCGGGCATGGGACGTGACATGACCCGACCTGGGTCCGGGGTCCCGACCTGACCCGGTGACCTGGGGCCGGTGTCCCCACGTGACCCGGTGACATGGGGCCGGGGTCCCCACGTGACCCGGTGACCTGGGGCCGGTGTCCCCACGTGATCCGGTGACCTGGGGCCGGTGTCCCCACGTGACCCGGGGTCCTGGTGCCGGGGTGGTCATCGGAACCTGGGAACCAGGCTGGGTACCAGACACAAACTGTAGACCCGGGGCTGTGGTGTCGACGGACTCGTGGAACTGGGTTCAGGGTCCCGACCTGACGCGGTGACCTGGGGACGGTGTCCCCACGTGACCCGGTGACCTGGTGCCGGTGTCCCCACGTGACCCGCTGACCTGGGGCCGGGGTCCCCACGTGACCCGGGGTCCTGGTGCCGGGGTGGTCACCGGAACCTGGGAACCAGGCCGGGTGCGCGACATGACCCGGTGACCCGGGGCCGGGTTAACGACCTGTCCAGGGGACCCGGGCCCGGGACCCGACAGGACCCGGTGATCCTTCGCTGGTGTCCCGATGCAACCCGGGGACCCGGGCCGGTGTCCCCACGTGACCCGCTGACCTGGGGCCGGGGACCCCACGTGACCCGGGGACCTGGTGCCGGGGTCCCCACGTGACCCGGTTACCTGGGGCCGGTGTCCCCACGTGACCCGGTGACCTGGGGCCGGTGTCCCCACGTGACCCGCTGACCTGGGGCCGGTGTCCCCACGTTACCCTGTGACCTGGGGCCGGGGTCCCCACGTGACCCGGGGTCCTGGTGCCGGGGTGGTCATCGGAACCTGGGAACCAGGCTGGGTACCCGACATGACCCAGGGACCTGGGTCCGGGGTCCCGACCTGACCCGGTTACCTGGGGCCGGTGTCCCCACGTGACCCGCTGACCTGGGGCCGGGGTCCCCACGTGACCCGCTGACCTGGGGCCGGGGTCCCCACGTGACCCGGGGACCTGGGGCCGGGGATGTCACCCGACACTGGTACCCGGGGCAGGGACCTGATACGACCCGGTGACCTGGGTCCGGGGTCCCGACCTGACCCGGTGACCTGGGGCCAGGGTAACCACCTGACCCGGGGACCCGGGCCGGGGACCCGGTATGACTCCGTCTCCCGGGGCCGGGGTGGTCACCTGACACTGGGACCCAGGACAGCGACCCGACATGACCCGGTGACCCGGGGCCGGGGTAACGACCTGTCCAGGGGACCTGGGCCGGGAACCCGAAAGGACCCGGTGATCTGGGGCTTGGGTAAAAACCCGTCCCGGGGACCCGGGCTGGGTCCCGACATGACTCGGTGACCTGGTTCCGGGGTGCCGACCTGACCCGGTGACCTGGGGCTGTGGTGTCGACGGACTCGTGGAACTGGGTTCAGGGTCCCGACCTGACGCGGTGACCTGGGGCCAGTGTCCCCACGTGACCCGGTGACCTGGGGCCGGTGTCCCCACGTGACCCGAAGTCCTGGTGCCGGGGTGGTCATCGGAACCTGGGAACCAGGCCGGGTACCCGACATGACCCGGGGACCTGGGGCCGGGGTCCCGAGCTGACCCGGTGACCTGGGGCCGGTGTCCCCACGTGACCCGCTGACCTGGGGCCGGGGTCCCCACGTGACCCGCTGACCTGTGGCCGGGGTCCCCACGTGACCCGGGGTCCTGGTGCCGGGGTGGTCATCGGAACCTGGGAACCAGGCCGGGTGCGCGACATTACCGGGTGACCCGGGGCCGGGTTAACGACCTGTCCAGGGGACCCGGGCCGGGGACCCGACAGGACCTGGTGATCCTTCGCTGGTGTCCCGATGCAACCCGGGGACCCAGGCCCGGGACCCCACGTGACCCGGGGACCTGGGGCCGGGGATGTCACCCGACACTGGTACCCGGGGCAGCGACCCGATACGACCCGGTGACCTGGGTCCGGGGTCCCGACCTGACCCGGTGACCTGGGGCCAGGGTAACCACCTGACCCAGGGACCCGGGCCGGGGACCCGGTATGACTCCGTCTCCCGGGGCCGGGGTGGTCACCTGACACTGGTACCCGGGGCAGCGACCCGACATGACCCGGGGACCTGGGGCTGGGGTAAAAATCCGACCCGGGGACCCGGGCTGGGTACCCGACATGACCCGGTGACCTGGGGCCAGGGTAACGAGCCGACCCGGGGACCCGGACCGGGGACCCGGTATGACCCCGTCTCCCGTGGCCGGGGTGGTCACCCGACGCTGCTACCCGGGGCAGCGACCCGACACGACCCGGTGACCCGGGGTGGGGTCCCGACCCATCCCGGGGACATGGGGTCGGGTACACAACATCACCCGGCGTCCTGGTGCCGGGGTGGTCATCGGAACCTGGGAACCAGGCTGGGTACCCGACATGACCCGGGGACCTGGGGCCGGGGTCCCGACCTGACCCGGTGACCTGGGGCCTGTGTCCCCACGTGACCCGCTGACCTGGGGCCGGGGTCCCCACGTGACCCGCTGACCTGGGGCCGGGGTCCCCACGTGACCCGGGGTCCTGGTGCCGGGGTGGTCATCGGAACCTGGGAACCAGGCCGGGTACTCGACATGACCCGGGGACCTGGGGCTGGGTTCCCGACCTGACCCGGTTACCTGGGGCCGGTGTCCCCACGTGACCCGCTGACCTGGGGCCGGGGTCCCCACGTGACCCGCTGACCTGGGGCCGGGGTCCCCACGTGACCCGGTGTCCTGGTGCCGGGGTGGTCACCGGAACCTGGGAACCAGGCCCGGTGCGCGACATGACCCTGTGACCCGGGGCCGGGTTAACGACCTGTCCAGGGGACCCGGGCCGGGGACCCGACAGGACCCGTTGATCCTTCGCTGGTGTCCCGATGCAACCCGGGGACCCGGGCCGGGGACCCCACGTGACCCGGGGACCTGGGGCCGGGGATGTCACCCGACACTGGTACCCGGGGCAGCGACCCGATACGACCCGGTGACCTGGGGCCAGGGTAACCACCTGACCCGGGGACCCGGGCCGGGGACCCGGTATGACTCCGTCTCCCGGGGCCGGGCTGGTCACCTAACACTGGTACCCGGGACAGCGACCCGACATGAACCGGTGAAGCGGGGCCGGGGTAACGACCTGTCCAGGGGACCCAGGCTGGGTCCCGACATGACCCGGTTACCTGGTTCCGGGGTGCCGACCTGACCCGGTGACCTGGGGCTGTGGTGTCGACCGGACTCGGGGACCTGGTCCGGTGTCCCGTCATGACCCGGGGACCTGGGGTCGGGGTGGTCACCAAACCGTTGTACCCAGGCCGTTGAGCCGACATGACCCTGTGACCCGGGGCCTGGGTAAAAATCCAACGCGGGGACCCGGGCATGGGACGTGACATGACCCGACCTGGGTCCGGGGTCCCGACCTGACCCGGTGACCTGGGGCCGGTGTCCCCACGTGACCCGGTGACATGGGGCCGGGGTCCCCACGTGACCCGGTGACCTGGGGCCGGTGTCCCCACGTGATCCGGTGACCTGGGGCCGGTGTCCCCACGTGACCCGGGGTCCTGGTGCCGGGGTGGTCATCGGAACCTGGGAACCAGGCTGGGTACCAGACACAAACTGTAGACCCGGGGCTGTGGTGTCGACGGACTCGTGGAACTGGGTTCAGGGTCCCGACCTGACGCGGTGACCTGGGGACGGTGTCCCCACGTGACCCGGTGACCTGGGGCCGGTGTCCCCACGTGACCCGGAGTGCTGGTGCCGGGGTGGTCATCGGAACCTGGGAACCAGGCCGGGTACCCGACATGACCCGGGGACCTGGGGCCGGGGTCCCGACCTGACCCAGTTACCTGCGGCCAGGGTAACCACCTGACCCGGGGACCCGGGCCGGGGACCCGGTATGACTCCGTCTCCCGGGGCCGGGGTGGTCACCTGACACTGGTACCCGGGGCAGCGACCCGACACGACCCGGTGACCCGCGGTGGGGTCCCGACCCTTCCGGGGACATGGGGTCGGGTACCCAACATTACCCGGCGTCCTGGTGCCGGGGTGGTCATCGGAACCTGGGAACCAGGCTGGGTACCCGACATGACCCAGGGACCTGGGGCCGGGGTCCCGACCTGACCCGGTGACCTGGGGCCGGTGTCCCCACGTGACCCGCTGACCTGGGGCCGGGGTCCCCACGTGACCCGCTGACCTGGGGCCGGGGTCCCCACGTGACCCGGGGTCCTGGTGCCGGGGTGGTCATCGGAACCTGGGAACCAGGCCGGGTACCCGACATGACCCGAGGACCTGGGGCCGGGGTCCCGACCTGCCTTGGTTACCTGGGGCCGGTGTCCCCACGTGACCCGCTGACCTGGGGCCGGGGTCCCCACGTGACCCGCTGACCTGGGGCCGGGGTCCCCACGTGACCCGGGGTCCTGGTGCCGGGGTGGTCACCGGAACCTGGGAACCAGGCCGGGTGCGCGACATGACCCGGTGACCCGGGGCCGGGTTAACGACCTGTCCAGGGGACCCGGGCCGGGGACCCGACAGGACCCGTTGATCCTTCGCTGGTGTCCCGATGCAACCCGGGGACCCGGGCCCGGGACCCCACGTGATCCAGTGATCCGGTGCTGGTGTCCCGATGCAACCCGGGGACCCGGGAGGGGAACCCCACGTGACCCGGGGACCTGGGGCCGGGGTCCCGAGCCGACCCGGTTACCTGGGGCCGGTGTCCCCACGTGACCCGCTGACCTGGGGCCGGGGTCCCCACGTGACCCGGGGTCCTGGTGCCGGGGTGGTCATCGGAACCTGGGAACAAGGCCGGGTACCCGACATGACCCGGGGACCTGGGACCGGGGTCCCGAGCTGCCTTGGTTACCTGGGGCCGGGGTCCCCACGTGACCCGGGGTCCTGGTGCCGGGGTGGTCATCGGAACCTGGGAACCAGGCCAGGTACCCGACATGACCCGAGGACCTGGGGCCGGGGTCCCCACGTGACCCGGTCACCTGGGGCCGGTGTCCCCACGTGACCCGCTGACCTGGGGCCGGGGTCCCCACGTGACCCGGGGTCCTGGTGCCGGGGTGGTCATCGGAACCTGGGAACCAGGCCAGATACCCGACATGACCCGAGGACCTGGGGCCGGGGTTCTGACCTGACCCAGTTACCTGGGGCCGGTGTCCCCACGTGACCCGCTGACCTGGGGCCGGGGTCCCCACGTGACCCGGGGTCCTGGTACCGGGGTGGTCACCGGAACCTGGGAACCAGGCCGGGTGCGCGACATGACCCGGTGACCCGGGGCCGGGTAAACGACCTGTCCAGGGGACCCGGACCGGGGACCCGACAAGACCCGTTGATCCTTCGCTGGTGTCCCGATGCAACCCGGGGACCCGGGCCGGGGACCCCACGTGACCCGGGGACCTGGGGCCGGGGATGTCACCCGACACTGGTACCCGGGGCAGCGACCCGATACGACCCGGTGTCCTGGGTCCGGGGTCCCGACCTGACCCGGTGACCTGGGGCCAGGGTAACCACCTGACCCGGGGACCCGGGCCGGGGACCCGGTATGACTCCGTCTCCCGGGGCCGGGGTGGTCAGCTGACACTGGTACCCGGGACAGCGACCCGACATGACCCGGTGACCCGGGGCCGGGGTAACGACCTGTCCAGGGGACCTGGGCCGGGGACCCGACAGGACCCGGTGATCTGGGGCTTGGGTAAAAACCCGTCCCGGGGACCCGGGCTGGGTCCCGACATGACCCGGTGACCTGGTTCCGGGGTGCCGACCTGACCCGGTGACCTGGGGCTGTGGTGTCGACGGACTCGTGGAACTGGGTTCAGGGTCCCGACCTGACGCGGTGAACTGGGGCCAGTGTCCCCACGTGACCCGGTGACCTGGGGCCGGTGTCCCCACGTGACCCGGAGTCCTGGTGCCGGGGTGGTTATCGGAACCTGGGAACCAGGCCGGGTACCCGACATGACCCGGGGACCTGGGGCCGGGGTCCCGACCTGACCCGGTTACCTGGGGCCGGTGTCCCCACGTGAACCGGTAACCTGGGGCCGGGGTCCCCACGTGACCCGCTGACCTGTGGCCAGGGTCCCCACGTGACCCGGGGTCCTGGTGCCGGGGTGGTCACCGGAACCTGGGAACCAGGCCGGGTGCGCGACATGACCCGGTGACCCGGGGCCGGGTTAACGACCTGTCCAGGGGACCCGGGCCGGGGACCCGACAGGACCTGGTGATCCTTCGCTGGTGTCCCGATGCAACCCGGGGACCCGGGCCGGGGACCCCACGTGACCCGGGGACCTGGGGCCCGGGGCAGGGACCCGATACGACCCGGTGACCTGGGTCCGGGGTCCCGACCTGACCCAGTGACCTGGGGCCAGGGTAACCACCTGACCCGGGGACCCGGGCCGGGGACCCGGTATGACTCCGTCTCCCGGGGCCGGGGTGGTCACCTGACACTGGTACCCGGGGCAGCGACCCGACATGACCCGGGGACCTGGGGCTGGGGTAAAAATCCGACCCGGGGACCCGGGCTGGGTACCCGACATGACCCGGTTACCTGGGTCCAGGGTAACGAGCCGACCCGGGGACCCGCACCGGGGACCCGGTATGACCCCGTCTCCCGTGGCCGGGGTGGTCACCCAACGCTGCTACCCGGGGCAGCGACCCGACACGACCCGGTGACCCGCGGTGGGGTCCCGACCCATCCCGGGGACATGGGGTCGGGTACCCAACATTACCCGGCGTCCTGGTGGCGGGGTGGTCATCGGAACCTGGGAACCAGGCTGGGTACCCGACATGACCCGGGGACCTGGGGCCGGGGTCCCGACCTGACCCGGTTACCTGGGGCCGGTGTCCCCACGTGACCCGCTGACCTGGGGCCGGGGTCCCCACGTGACCCGGTGACCTGGGGCCGGGGATGTCACCCGACACTGGTACCCGGGGCAGGGACCTGATACGACCCGGTGACCTGGGTCCGGGGTCCCGACCTGACCCGGTGACCTGGGGCCAGGGTAACCACCTGACCCGGGGACCCGGGCCGGGGACCCGGTATGACTCCGTCTCCCGGGGCCGGGGTGGTCACCTGACACTGGTACCCGGGACAGCGACCCGACATGACCCGGTGAAGCAGGGCCGGGGTAACGACCTGTCCAGGGGACCTGGGCCGGGGACCCGACAGGACCCGGTGATCTGGGGCTTGGGTAAAAACCCGTCCCGGGGACCCGGGCTGGGTCCCGACATGACCCGGTGACCTGGTTCCGGGGTGCCGACCTGACCCGGTGACCTGGGGCTGTGGTGTCGACCGGACTCGGGGACCTGGTCCGGTGTCCCGTCATGACCCGGGGACCTGGGGTCGGGGTGGTCACCAGACCGTTGTACCCAGGCCGTTGACCCGACATGACCCTGTGACCCGGGGCCTGGGTAAAAATCCAACCCGGGGACCCGGGCATGGGACGTGACATGACCCGACCTGGGTCCGGGGTCCCGACCTGACCCGGTGACCAGGGGCCGGTGTCCCCACGTGACCCGGTGACCTGGGGCTGGGGTCCCCACGTGACCCGATGACCTGGGGCCGCTGTCCCCACGTGACCCGGTCACCTGGGGCCGGTGTCCCCACGTGACCCGGGGTCCTGGTGCCGGGGTGGTCATCGGAACCTGGGAACCAGGCTGGGTACCCGACACAAACCGTTGACCCGGGGCTGTGGTGTCGACGGACTCGTGGAACTGGGTTCAGGGTCCCGACCTGACGCGGTGACCTGGGGCCGGGGTCCCCACGTGACCCGGAGTCCTGGTGCCGGGGTGGTCATCGGAACCTGGGAACCAGGCCGGGTACCCGACATGACCCGGGGACCTGGGGCCGGTGTCCCCACGTGACCCGCTGACCTGGGGCCGGGGTCCCCACGTGACCCGGGGTCCTGGTGCCGGGGTGGTCACCGGAACCTGGGAACCAGGCCGGGTGCGCGAGATGACCCGGTGACCTGGGTCCGGGGTCCCGACCTGACCCGGTGACCTGGGGCCAGGGTAACCACCTGACCCGGGGACCCGGGCCGGGGACCCGGTATGACTCCGTCTCCCGGGGCCGGGGTGGTCACCTGACACTGGTACCCGGGGCAGCGACCCGACATGACCCGGGGACCTGGGGCTGGGGTAAAAATCCGACCCGGGGACCCGGGCTGGGTACCCGACATGACCCGATGACCTGGGGCCAGGGTAACGAGCCGACCCGGGGACCCGGACTGGGGACCTGGTATGACCCCGTCTCCCGTGGCCGGGGTGGTCACCCGACGCTGCTACCCGGGGCAGCGACCCGACACGACCCGGTGACCCGGGGTGGGGTCCCGACCCATTCCGGGCACATGGGGTCGGGTACCCAACATTACCCAGCGTCCTGGTGCCGGGGTGGTCATCGGAACCTGGGAACCAGGCTGGGTACCCGACATGACCCGGGGACCTGGGGCCGGGGTCCCGAGCTGACCCGGTTACCTGGGGCCTGTGTCCCCACGTGACCCGCTGACCTGGGCCCGGGGTCCCCACGTGACCCGCTGACCTGGGGCAGGGGTCCCCACGTGACCCGGGGTCCTGGTGCCGGGGTGGTCATCGGAACCTGGGAACCAGGCTGGGTACCTGACATGACCCGAGGACCTGGGGCCGGGGTCCAGAGCTGCCTTGGTTACCTGGGGCCGGTGTCCCCACGTGACCCGCTGACCTGGGGCTGGGGTCCCCACGTGACCCGCTGACCTGGGGCCGGGGTCCCCACGTGACCCGGGGTCCTGGTGCCGGGGTGGTCACCGGAACCTGGGAACCAGGCCGGGTGCGCGACATGACCCGGTGACCCGGGGCCAGGTTAACGACCTGTCCAGGGGACCCGGGCCGGGGACCCGACAGGACCCGGTGATCCTTCGCTGGTGTCCCGATGAAACCCGGGGACCCGGGCTGGGGAACCCACGTGATCCAGTGATCCGGTGCTGGTGTCCCGATGCAACCCGGGGACCTAAGCCGGGGACCCCACGTGACCCGGGGACCTGGGGCCAGGGTCCCGACCTGACCCGGTTACCTGGGGCCGGTGTCCCCACGTGACCCGCTGACCTGGGGCCGGGGTCCCCACGTGACCCGGGGTCCTGGTGCTGGGGTGGTCACCGGAACCTGGGAACCAGGCCGGGTGCGCGACATGACCCGGTGACCCGGGGCCAGGTTAACGACCTGTCCAGGGGACCCGGGCCGGGGACCCGACAGGACCCGGTGATCCTTCGCTGGTGTCCCGATGCAACCCGGGGACCCGGGCCGGGGACCCCACGTGACCCGGGGACCTGGGGCCGGGGATGTCACCCGACACTGGTACCCGGGGCAGCGACCCGATACGACCCGGTGACCTGGGGCCAGGGTAACCACCTGACCCGGGGACCCGGGCCGGGGACCCGGTATGACTCCGTCTCCCGGGGCCGGGGTGGTCACCTGACACTGGTACCCGGGACAGCGACCCGACATAACCCGGTGACCCGGGGCCGGGGTAACGACCTGTCCAGGGGACCTGGGCCGGGGACCCGACAGGACCCGGTGATCTGGGGCTTGGGTAAAAACCCGTCCCGGGGACCCGGGCTGGGTCCCGACATGACCCGGTGACCTGGTTCCGGGGTGCCGACCTGACCCGGTGACCCGGGGCTGTGGTGTCGACGGACTCGTGGAACTGGGTTCAGGGTCCCGACCTGACGCGGTGAACTGGGGCCGGTGTCCCCACGTGACCCGGTGACCTGGGGCCGGGGTCCCCACGTGACCCGCTGACCTGGGGCCGGGGTCCCCACGTGACCCGGGGTCCTGGTGCCGAGGTGGTCACCGGAACCTGGGAACCAGGCCGGGTGCGCGACATGACCCGGTGACCCGGGGCCGGGTTAACGACCTGTCCGGGGGACTCGGGCCGGGGACCCGACAGGACCCGGTGATCCTTCGCTGGTGTCCCGATGCAACCCGGGGACCCGGGCCGGGGACCCCACGTGACCCGGGGACCTGGTGCCGGGGTCCCCACGTGACCCGGTTACCTGGGGCCGGTGTCCCCACGTGACCCGGTGACCTGGGGCCGGTGTCCCCACGTGACCCGCTGACCTGGGGCCGGTGTCCCCACGTTACCCTGTGACCTGGGGCCGGGGTCCCCACGTGACCCGGGGTCCTGGTGCCGGGGTGGTCATCGGAACCTGGGAACCAGGCTGGGTACCCGACATGACCCAGGGACCTGGGTCCGGGGTCCCGACCTGACCCGGTTACCTGGGGCCGGTGTCCCCACGTGACCCGCTGACCTGGGGCCGGGGTCCCCACGTGACCCGCTGACCTGGGGCCGGGGTCCCCACGTGACCCGGGGACCTGGGGCCGGGGATGTCACCCGACACTGGTACCCGGGGCAGGGACCTGATACGACCCGGTGACCTGGGTCCGGGGTCCCGACCTGACCCGGTGACCTGGGGCCAGGGTAACCACCTGACCCGGGGACCCGGGCCGGGGACCCGGTATGACTCCGTCTCCCGGGGCCGGGGTGGTCACCTGACACTGGGACCCAGGACAGCGACCCGACATGACCCGGTGACCCGGGGCCGGGGTAACGACCTGTCCAGGGGACCTGGGCCGGGAACCCGAAAGGACCCGGTGATCTGGGGCTTGGGTAAAAACCCGTCCCGGGGACCCGGGCTGGGTCCCGACATGACTCGGTGACCTGGTTCCGGGGTGCCGACCTGACCCGGTGACCTGGGGCTGTGGTGTCGACGGACTCGTGGAACTGGGTTCAGGGTCCCGACCTGACGCGGTGACATGGGGCCAGTGTCCCCACGTGACCCGGTGACCTGGGGCCGGTGTCCCCACGTGACCCGAAGTCCTGGTGCCGGGGTGGTCATCGGAACCTGGGAACCAGGCCGGGTACCCGACATGACCCGGGGACCTGGGGCCGGGGTCCCGAGCTGACCCGGTGACCTGGGGCCGGTGTCCCCACGTGACCCGCTGACCTGGGGCCGGGGTCCCCACGTGACCCGCTGACCTGTGGCCGGGGTCCCCACGTGACCCGGGGTCCTGGTGCCGGGGTGGTCATCGGAACCTGGGAACCAGGCCGGGTGCGCGACATTACCGGGTGACCCGGGGCCGGGTTAACGACCTGTCCAGGGGACCCGGGCCGGGGACCCGACAGGACCTGGTGATCCTTCGCTGGTGTCCCGATGCAACCCGGGGACCCAGGCCCGGGACCCCACGTGACCCGGGGACCTGGGGCCGGGGATGTCACCCGACACTGGTACCCGGGGCAGCGACCCGATACGACCCGGTGACCTGGGTCCGGGGTCCCGACCTGACCCGGTGACCTGGGGCCAGGGTAACCACCTGACCCAGGGACCCGGGCCGGGGACCCGGTATGACTCCGTCTCCCGGGGCCGGGGTGGTCACCTGACACTGGTACCCGGGGCAGCGACCCGACATGACCCGGGGACCTGGGGCTGGGGTAAAAATCCGACCCGGGGACCCGGGCTGGGTACCCGACATGACCCGGTGACCTGGGGCCAGGGTAACGAGCCGACCCGGGGACCCGGACCGGGGACCCGGTATGACCCCGTCTCCCGTGGCCGGGGTGGTCACCCGACGCTGCTACCCGGGGCAGCGACCCGACACGACCCGGTGACCCGGGGTGGGGTCCCGACCCATCCCGGGGACATGGGGTCGGGTACACAACATCACCCGGCGTCCTGGTGCCGGGGTGGTCATCGGAACCTGGGAACCAGGCTGGGTACCCGACATGACCCGGGGACCTGGGGCCGGGGTCCCGACCTGACCCGGTGACCTGGGGCCTGTGTCCCCACGTGACCCGCTGACCTGGGGCCGGGGTCCCCACGTGACCCGCTGACCTGGGGCCGGGGTCCCCACGTGACCCGGGGTCCTGGTGCCGGGGTGGTCATCGGAACCTGGGAACCAGGCCGGGTACTCGACATGACCCGGGGACCTGGGGCTGGGTTCCCGACCTGACCCGGTTACCTGGGGCCGGTGTCCCCACGTGACCCGCTGACCTGGGGCCGGGGTCCCCACGTGACCCGCTGACCTGGGGCCGGGGTCCCCACGTGACCCGGTGTCCTGGTGCCGGGGTGGTCACCGGAACCTGGGAACCAGGCCCGGTGCGCGACATGACCCTGTGACCCGGGGCCGGGTTAACGACCTGTCCAGGGGACCCGGGCCGGGGACCCGACAGGACCCGTTGATCCTTCGCTGGTGTCCCGATGCAACCCGGGGACCCGGGCCGGGGACCCCACGTGACCCGGGGACCTGGGGCCGGGGATGTCACCCGACACTGGTACCCGGGGCAGCGACCCGATACGACCCGGTGACCTGGGGCCAGGGTAACCACCTGACCCGGGGACCCGGGCCGGGGACCCGGTATGACTCCGTCTCCCGGGGCCGGGCTGGTCACCTAACACTGGTACCCGGGACAGCGACCCGACATGAACCGGTGAAGCGGGGCCGGGGTAACGACCTGTCCAGGGGACCCAGGCTGGGTCCCGACATGACCCGGTTACCTGGTTCCGGGGTGCCGACCTGACCCGGTGACCTGGGGCTGTGGTGTCGACCGGACTCGGGGACCTGGTCCGGTGTCCCGTCATGACCCGGGGACCTGGGGTCGGGGTGGTCACCAAACCGTTGTACCCAGGCCGTTGAGCCGACATGACCCTGTGACCCGGGGCCTGGGTAAAAATCCAACGCGGGGACCCGGGCATGGGACGTGACATGACCCGACCTGGGTCCGGGGTCCCGACCTGACCCGGTGACCTGGGGCCGGTGTCCCCACGTGACCCGGTGACATGGGGCCGGGGTCCCCACGTGACCCGGTGACCTGGGGCCGGTGTCCCCACGTGATCCGGTGACCTGGGGCCGGTGTCCCCACGTGACCCGGGGTCCTGGTGCCGGGGTGGTCATCGGAACCTGGGAACCAGGCTGGGTACCAGACACAAACTGTAGACCCGGGGCTGTGGTGTCGACGGACTCGTGGAACTGGGTTCAGGGTCCCGAACTGACGCGGTGACCTGGGGACGGTGTCCCCACGTGACCCGGTGACCTGGGGCCGGTGTCCCCACGTGACCCGGAGTGCTGGTGCCGGGGTGGTCATCGGAACCTGGGAACCAGGCCGGGTACCCGACATGACCCGGTGTCCTGGGTCCGGGGTCCCGACCTGACCCGGTGACCTGGGGCCAGGGTAACCACCTGACCCGGGGACCCGGGCCGGGGACCCGGTATGACTCCGTCTCCCGGGGCCGGGGTGGTCACCTGACACTGGTACCCGGGGCAGCGACCCGACACGACCCGGTGACCCGCGGTGGGGTCCCGACCCTTCCGGGGACATGGGGTCGGGTACCCAACATTACCCGGCGTCCTGGTGCCGGGGTGGTCATCGGAACCTGGGAACCAGGCTGGGTACCCGACATGACCCAGGGACCTGGGGCCGGGGTCCCGACCTGACCCGGTGACCTGGGGCCGGTGTCCCCACGTGACCCGCTGACCTGGGGCCGGGGTCCCCACGTGACCCGCTGACCTGGGGCCGGGGTCCCCACGTGACCCGGGGTCCTGGTGCCGGGGTGGTCATCGGAACCTGGGAACCAGGCCGGGTACCCGACATGACCCGAGGACCTGGGGCCGGGGTCCCGACCTGCCTTGGTTACCTGGGGCCGGTGTCCCCACGTGACCCGCTGACCTGGGGCCGGGGTCCCCACGTGACCCGGTGACCTGGGGCCGGGGTCCCCACGTGACCCGGGGTCCTGGTGCCGGGGTGGTCACCGGAACCTGGGAACCAGGCCGGGTGCGCGACATGACCCGGTGACCCGGGGCCGGGTTAACGACCTGTCCAGGGGACCCGGGCCGGGGACCCGACAGGACCCGTTGATCCTTCGCTGGTGTCCCGATGCAACCCGGGGACCCGGGCCCGGGACCCCACGTGATCCAGTGATCCGGTGCTGGTGTCCCGATGCAACCCGGGGACCCGGGAGGGGAACCCCACGTGACCCGGGGACCTGGGGCCGGGGTCCCGAGCCGACCCGGTTACCTGGGGCCGGTGTCCCCACGTGACCCGCTGACCTGGGGCCGGGGTCCCCACGTGACCCGGGGTCCTGGTGCCGGGGTGGTCATCGGAACCTGGGAACAAGGCCGGGTACCCGACATGACCCGGGGACCTGGGACCGGGGTCCCGAGCTGCCTTGGTTACCTGGGGCCGGGGTCCCCACGTGACCCGGGGTCCTGGTGCCGGGGTGGTCATCGGAACCTGGGAACCAGGCCAGGTACCCGACATGACCCGAGGACCTGGGGCCGGGGTCCCCACGTGACCCGGTCACCTGGGGCCGGTGTCCCCACGTGACCCGCTGACCTGGGGCCGGGGTCCCCACGTGACCCGGCGTCCTGGTACCGGGGTGGTCACCGGAACCTGGGAACCAGGCCGGGTGCGCGACATGACCCGGTGACCCGGGGCCGGGTAAACGACCTGTCCAGGGGACCCGGACCGGGGACCCGACAAGACCCGTTGATCCTTCGCTGGTGTCCCGATGCAACCCGGGGACCCGGGCCGGGGACCCCACGTGACCCGGGGACCTGGGGCCGGGGATGTCACCCGACACTGGTACCCGGGGCAGCGACCCGATACGACCCGGTGTCCTGGGTCCGGGGTCCCGACCTGACCCGGTGACCTGGGGCCAGGGTAACCACCTGACCCGGGGACCCGGGCCGGGGACCCGGTATGACTCCGTCTCCCGGGGCCGGGGTGGTCAGCTGACACTGGTACCCGGGACAGCGACCCGACATGACCCGGTGACCCGGGGCCGGGGTAACGACCTGTCCAGGGGACCTGGGCCGGGGACCCGACAGGACCCGGTGATCTGGGGCTTGGGTAAAAACCCGTCCCGGGGACCCGGGCTGGGTCCCGACATGACCCGGTGACCTGGTTCCGGGGTGCCGACCTGACCCGGTGACCTGGGGCTGTGGTGTCGACGGACTCGTGGAACTGGGTTCAGGGTCCCGACCTGACGCGGTGAACTGGGGCCAGTGTCCCCACGTGACCCTGTGTCCTGGGGCCGGTGTCCCCACGTGACCCGGAGTCCTGGTGCCGGGGTGGTTATCGGAACCTGGGAACCAGGCCGGGTACCCGACATGACCCGGGGACCTGGGGCCGGGGTCCCGACCTGACCCGGTTACCTGGGGCCGGTGTCCCCACGTGAACCGGTAACCTGGGGCCGGGGTCCCCACGTGACCCGCTGACCTGTGGCCAGGGTCCCCACGTGACCCGGGGTCCTGGTGCCGGGGTGGTCACCGGAACCTGGGAACCAGGCCGGGTGCGCGACATGACCCGGTGACCCGGGGCCGGGTTAACGACCTGTCCAGGGGACCCGGGCCGGGGACCCGACAGGACCTGGTGATCCTTCGCTGGTGTCCCGATGCAACCCGGGGACCCGGGCCGGGGACCCCACGTGACCCGGGGACCTGGGGCCCGGGGCAGGGACCCGATACGACCCGGTGACCTGGGTCCGGGGTCCCGACCTGACCCAGTGACCTGGGGCCAGGGTAACCACCTGACCCGGGGACCCGGGCCGGGGACCCGGTATGACTCCGTCTCCCGGGGCCGGGGTGGTCACCTGACACTGGTACCCGGGGCAGCGACCCGACATGACCCGGGGACCTGGGGCTGGGGTAAAAATCCGACCCGGGGACCCGGGCTGGGTACCCGACATGACCCGGTTACCTGGGTCCAGGGTAACGAGCCGACCCGGGGACCCGCACCGGGGACCCGGTATGACCCCGTCTCCCGTGGCCGGGGTGGTCACCCAACGCTGCTACCCGGGGCAGCGACCCGACACGACCCGGTGACCCGCGGTGGGGTCCCGACCCATCCCGGGGACATGGGGTCGGGTACCCAACATTACCCGGCGTCCTGGTGGCGGGGTGGTCATCGGAACCTGGGAACCAGGCTGGGTACCCGACATGACCCGGGGACCTGGGGCCGGGGTCCCGACCTGACCCGGTTACCTGGGGCCGGTGTCCCCACGTGACCCGCTGACCTGGGGCCGGGGTCCCCACGTGACCCGGTGACCTGGGGCCGGGGATGTCACCCGACACTGGTACCCGGGGCAGGGACCTGATACGACCCGGTGACCTGGGTCCGGGGTCCCGACCTGACCCGGTGACCTGGGGCCAGGGTAACCACCTGACCCGGGGACCCGGGCCGGGGACCCGGTATGACTCCGTCTCCCGGGGCCGGGGTGGTCACCTGACACTGGTACCCGGGACAGCGACCCGACATGACCCGGTGAAGCAGGGCCGGGGTAACGACCTGTCCAGGGGACCTGGGCCGGGGACCCGACAGGACCCGGTGATCTGGGGCTTGGGTAAAAACCCGTCCCGGGGACCCGGGCTGGGTCCCGACATGACCCGGTGACCTGGTTCCGGGGTGCCGACCTGACCCGGTGACCTGGGGCTGTGGTGTCGACCGGACTCGGGGACCTGGTCCGGTGTCCCGTCATGACCCGGGGACCTGGGGTCGGGGTGGTCACCAGACCGTTGTACCCAGGCCGTTGACCCGACATGACCCTGTGACCCGGGGCCTGGGTAAAAATCCAACCCGGGGACCCGGGCATGGGACGTGACATGACCCGACCTGGGTCCGGGGTCCCGACCTGACCCGGTGACCAGGGGCCGGTGTCCCCACGTGACCCGGTGACCTGGGGCTGGGGTCCCCACGTGACCCGATGACCTGGGGCCGCTGTCCCCACGTGACCCGGTCACCTGGGGCCGGTGTCCCCACGTGACCCGGGGTCCTGGTGCCGGGGTGGTCATCGGAACCTGGGAACCAGGCTGGGTACCCGACACAAACCGTTGACCCGGGGCTGTGGTGTCGACGGACTCGTGGAACTGGGTTCAGGGTCCCGACCTGACGCGGTGACCTGGGGCCGGGGTCCCCACGTGACCCGGAGTCCTGGTGCCGGGGTGGTCATCGGAACCTGGGAACCAGGCCGGGTACCCGACATGACCCGGGGACCTGGGGCCGGTGTCCCCACGTGACCCGCTGACCTGGGGCCGGGGTCCCCACGTGACCCGGGGTCCTGGTGCCGGGGTGGTCACCGGAACCTGGGAACCAGGCCGGGTGCGCGAGATGACCCGGTGACCTGGGTCCGGGGTCCCGACCTGACCCGGTGACCTGGGGCCAGGGTAACCACCTGACCCGGGGACCCGGGCCGGGGACCCGGTATGACTCCGTCTCCCGGGGCCGGGGTGGTCACCTGACACTGGTACCCGGGGCAGCGACCCGACATGACCCGGGGACCTGGGGCTGGGGTAAAAATCCGACCCGGGGACCCGGGCTGGGTACCCGACATGACCCGATGACCTGGGGCCAGGGTAACGAGCCGACCCGGGGACCCGGACCGGGGACCTGGTATGACCCCGTCTCCCGTGGCCGGGGTGGTCACCCGACGCTGCTACCCGGGGCAGCGACCCGACACGACCCGGTGACCCGGGGTGGGGTCCCGACCCATTCCGGGCACATGGGGTCGGGTACCCAACATTACCCAGCGTCCTGGTGCCGGGGTGGTCATCGGAACCTGGGAACCAGGCTGGGTACCCGACATGACCCGGGGACCTGGGGCCGGGGTCCCGAGCTGACCCGGTTACCTGGGGCCTGTGTCCCCACGTGACCCGCTGACCTGGGCCCGGGGTCCCCACGTGACCCGCTGACCTGGGGCAGGGGTCCCCACGTGACCCGGGGTCCTGGTGCCGGGGTGGTCATCGGAACCTGGGAACCAGGCTGGGTACCTGACATGACCCGAGGACCTGGGGCCGGGGTCCCGAGCTGCCTTGGTTACCTGGGGCCGGTGTCCCCACGTGACCCGCTGACCTGGGGCTGGGGTCCCCACGTGACCCGCTGACCTGGGGCCGGGGTCCCCACGTGACCCGGGGTCCTGGTGCCGGGGTGGTCACCGGAACCTGGGAACCAGGCCGGGTGCGCGACATGACCCGGTGACCCGGGGCCAGGTTAACGACCTGTCCAGGGGACCCGGGCCGGGGACCCGACAGGACCCGGTGATCCTTCGCTGGTGTCCCGATGAAACCCGGGGACCCGGGCTGGGGAACCCACGTGATCCAGTGATCCGGTGCTGGTGTCCCGATGCAACCCGGGGACCTAAGCCGGGGACCCCACGTGACCCGGGGACCTGGGGCCGGGGTCCCGACCTGACCCGGTTACCTGGGGCCGGTGTCCCCACGTGACCCGCTGACCTGGGGCCGGGGTCCCCACGTGAGCCGGGGTCCTGGTGCTGGGGTGGTCACCGGAACCTGGGAACCAGGCCCGGTGCGCGACATGACCCGGTGACCCGGGGCCAGGTTAACGACCTGTCCAGGGGACCCGGGCCGGGGACCCGACAGGACCCGGTGATCCTTCGCTGGTGTCCCGATGCAACCCGGGGACCCGGGCCGGGGACCCCACGTGACCCGGGGACCTGGGGCCGGGGATGTCACCCGACACTGGTACCCGGGGCAGCGACCCGATACGACCCGGTGACCTGGGGCCAGGGTAACCACCTGACCCGGGGACCCGGGCCGGGGACCCGGTATGACTCCGTCTCCCGGGGCCGGGGTGGTCACCTGACACTGGTACCCGGGACAGCGACCCGACATAACCCGGTGACCCGGGGCCGGGGTAACGACCTGTCCAGGGGACCTGGGCCGGGGACCCGACAGGACCCGGTGATCTGGGGCTTGGGTAAAAACCCGTCCCGGGGACCCGGGCTGGGTCCCGACATGACCCGGTGACCTGGTTCCGGGGTGCCGACCTGACCCGGTGACCCGGGGCTGTGGTGTCGACGGACTCGTGGAACTGGGTTCAGGGTCCCGACCTGACGCGGTGAACTGGGGCCGGTGTCCCCACGTGACCCGGTGACCTGGGGCCGGGGTCCCCACGTGACCCGCTGACCTGGGGCCGGGGTCCCCACGTGACCCGGGGTCCTGGTGCCGAGGTGGTCACCGGAACCTGGGAACCAGGCCGGGTGCGCGACATGACCCGGTGACCCGGGGCCGGGTTAACGACCTGTCCGGGGGACTCGGGCCGGGGACCCGACAGGACCCGGTGATCCTTCGCTGGTGTCCCGATGCAACCCGGGGACCCGGGCCGGGGACCCCACGTGACCCGGGGACCTGGGGCCGGGGATGTCACCCGACACTGGTACCCGGGGCAGCGACCCGATACGACCCGGTGACCTGGGTCCGGGGTCCCGACCTGACCCGGTGACCTGGGGCCAGGGTAACCACCTGACCCGGGGACCCGGGCTGGGGACCCGGTATGACTCCGTCTCCCGGGGCCGGGGTGGTCACCTGACACTGGTACCCAGGGCAGCGACCCGACATGACCCGGGGACCTGGGGCTGGGGTAAAAATCCGTCCCGGGGACCCGGGCTGTGTACCCGACATGACCCGGTGACCTGGTTCCGGGGTGCCGACCTGACCCGGTGACCTGGGGCTGTGGTGTCGACCGGACTCGGGGACCTGGTCCGGTGTCCCGTCATGACCCGGGGAACTGGGGTCGGGGTGGTCACCAGACCCTTGTACCCAGGCCGTTGACCCGACATGACCCTTTGACCCGGGGCCTGGGTAAAAATCCAACGCGGGGACCCGGGCATGGGACGTGACATGACCCGACCTGGGTCCGGGGTCCCGACCTGACCCGGTGACCTGGGGCCGGTGTCCCCACGTGACCCGCTGACCTGGGGCCGGGGTCCCCACGTGACCCGCTGACCTGGGGCCGGTGTCCCCACGTGACCCGGTCACCTGGGGCCGGTGTCCCCACATGACCCGGGGTCCTGGTGCCGGGGTGGTCATCGGAACCTGGGAACCAGGCTGGGTACCAGACATGACCAGGTGACCTTGGTCCAGGGTCCCCACGTGACCCGCTGACCTGGGGCCGGTGTCCCCACGTGACCCGGGGTCCTGGTGCCGGGGTGGTCATCGGAACCTGGGAACCAGGCCAGGTACCCGACACGACCCGGTGACCCGGGGCTGTGGTGTCGACGGACTCATGGAACTGGGTTCAGGGTCCCGACCTGACGCGGTGACGTGGGGCCGGTGTCCCCACGTGACCCGGGGACCTGGGGCCGGGGTGGTCATCGGAACCTGGGAACCAGGCCGGGTACCCGACATGACCTGGGGACCTGGGGCCGGGGTCCCGACCTGACCCTGTTACCTGGGGCCGGTTCCCCACGTGACCCGGTGACCTGGGGCCGGTGTCCCCACGTGACCCGGGGACCTGGGGCCGGGGATGTCACCCGACACTGGTACCCGGGGCAGCGACCCGACATGACCCGGGGACCTGGGGCTGGGGTAAAAATCCGACCCGGGGACCCGGGCTGGGTACCCGACATGACCCGGTGACCTGGGGCCAGGGTAACGAGCCGACCCGGGGACCCGGACCGGGGACCCGGTATGACCCCGTCTCCCGTGGCCGGGGTGGTCACCCGACGCTGCTACCCGGGGCAGCGACCCGACACGACCCGGTGACCCGCGGTGGGGTCCCGACCCATCCCGGGGACATGAGGTCGGGTACCCAACATTACCCGGCGTCCTGGTGCCGGGGTGGTCATCGGAACCTGGGAACCAGGCTGGGTACCCGCCATGACCCGGGGACCTGGGGCCGGGGTCCCGACCTGACCCGGTTACCTGGGGCCGGTGTCCCCACGTGACCCGCTGACCTGGGGCCGGGGTCCCCACGTGACCCGCTGACCTGGGGCCGGGGTCCCCACGTGACCCGGGGTCCTGGTGCCGGGGTGGTCATCGGAACCTGGGAACCATGCCGGGTACCCGACATGACCCGAGGATCTGGGGCCGGGGTCCCGAGCTGCCTTGGTTACCTGGGGCCGGTGTCCCCACGTGACCCGCTGACCTGGGGCCGGGGTCCCCACGTGACCCGCTGACCTGGGGCCGGGGTCCCCACGTGACCCGGGGTCCTGGTGCCGGGGTGGTCATCGGAACCTGGGAACCAGGCCGGGTACCCGACATGACCCGGGGACCTGGGGTCGGGGTCCCGACCTGACCCGGTTACCTGGGGCCGGTGTCCCCACGAGACCCTGTTACCTGGGGCCGGGGTCCCCACGTGACCCGGGGTCCTGGTGCCGGGGTGGTCATCGGAACCTGGGAACCAGGCCCGGTGCGCGACATGACCCGGTGACCCGGGGCCGGGTTAACGACCTGTCCAGGGGACCCGGGCCGGGGACCCGACAGGACCCGGTGATCCTTCGCTGGTGTCCCGATGCAACCCGGGGACCCGGGCCGGGGACCCCACGTGACCCGGCGACCTGGGGCCGGGGATGTCACCCGACACTGGTACCCGGGGCAGCGACCCGATACGACCCGGTGACCTGGGTCCGGGGTCCCGACCTGACCCGGTGACCTGGGGCCAGGGTAACCACCTGACCCGGGGACCCGGGCCGGGGACCCGGTATGACTCCGTCTCCCGGGGCCGGGCTGGTCACCTAACACTGGTACCCGGGGCAGCGACCCGACATGAACCGGTGAAGCGGGGCCGGGGTAACGACCTGTCCAGGGGACCCGGGCTGGGTCCCGACATGACCCGGTTACCTGGTTCCGGGGTGCCGACCTGACCCGGTGACCTGGGGCTGTGGTGTCGACCGGACTCGGGGACCTGGTCCGGTGTCCCGTCATGACCCGGGGACCTGGGGTCGGGGTGGTCACCAAACCGTTGTACCCAGGCCGTTGACCCGACATGACCCTGTGACCCGGCGCCTGGGTAAAAATCCAACCCGGGGACCCGGGCATGGGACGTGACATGACCCGACCTGGGTCCGGGGTCCCGACCTGACGCGGTGACCTGGGGCCGGTGTCCCCACGTGACCCGCTGACCTGGGGCCGGGGTCCCCACGTGACCCGGTGACCTGGGGCCGGTGTCCCCACGTGACCCGGTGACCTGGGGCCGGTGTCCCCACGTGACCCGGGGTCCTGGTGCCGGGGTGGTCATCGGTACCTGGCAACCAGGCTGGGTACCAGACACAAACCGTTGACCCGGGGCTGTGGTGTCGACGGACTCGTGGAACTGGGTTCAGGGTCCCGACCTGACGCGGTGACCTGGGGCCGGTGTCCCCACGTGACCCGCTGACCTGGGGCCGGGGTCCCCACGTGACCCGGAGTGCTGGTGCCGGGGTGGTCATCGGAACCTGGGAACCAGGCCGGGTACCCGACATGACCCGGGGACCTGGGGCCGGGGTCCCGACCTGACCCGGTGACCTGGGGCCAGGGTAACCACCTGACCCGGGGACCCGGGCCGGGGACCCGGTATGACTCCGTCTCCCGGGGCCGGGGTGGTCACCTGACACTGGTACCCGGGGCAGCGACCCGACAGGACCCGGTGACCCGCGGTGGGGTCCCGACCCATCCCGGGGACATGGGGTCGGGTACCCAACATTACCCGGGGTCCTGGTGCCGGAATGGTCATCGGAACCTGGGAACCAGGCTGGGTACCCAACATGACCCGGGGACCTGGGGCCGGGGTCCCGACCTGACCCGGTTACCTGGGGCCGGTGTCCCCACGTGACCCGCTGACCTGGGGCCGGGGTCCCCACGTGACCCGGTGACCTGGGGCCGGGGTCCCCACGTGACCCGGGGTCCTGGTGCCAGGGTGGTCATCGGAACCTGGGAACCAGGCCGGGTACCCGACATGACCCGAGGACCTGGGGCCGGGGTCCCGAGCTGCCTTGGTTACCTGGGGCCGGTGTCCCCACGTGACCCGCTGACCTGGGGCCGGGGTCCCCACGTGACCCGCTGACCTGGGGCCGGGGTCCCCACGTGACCCGGGGTCCTGGTGCCGGGGTGGTCATCGGAACCTGGGAACCAGGCCGGGTACCCGACATGACCCGGGGACCTGGGGTCGGGGTCCCGACCTGACCCGGTTACCTGGGGCCGGTGTCCCCACGTGACCCTGTTACCTGGGGCCGGGGTCCCCACGTGACCCGGGGTCCTGGTGCCGGGGTGGTCATCGGAACCTGGGAACCAGGCCCGGTGCGCGACATGACCCGGTGACCCGGGGCCGGGTTAACGACCTGTCCAGGGGACCCGGGCCGGGGACCCGACAGGACCCGGTGATCCTTCGCTGGTGTCCCGATGCAACCCGGGGACCCGGGCCGGGGACCCCACGTGACCCGGCGACCTGGGGCCGGGGATGTCACCCGACACTGGTACCCGGGGCAGCGACCCGATACGACCCGGTGACCTGGGTCCGGGGTCCCGACCTGACCCGGTGACCTGGGGCCAGGGTAACCACCTGACCCGGGGACCCGGGCCGGGGACCCGGTATGACTCCGTCTCCCGGGGCCGGGCTGGTCACCTAACACTGGTACCCGGGGCAGCGACCCGACATGAACCGGTGAAGCGGGGCCGGGGTAACGACCTGTCCAGGGGACCCGGGCTGGGTCCCGACATGACCCGGTTACCTGGTTCCGGGGTGCCGACCTGACCCGGTGACCTGGGGCTGTGGTGTCGACCGGACTCGGGGACCTGGTCCGGTGTCCCGTCATGACCCGGGGACCTGGGGTCGGGGTGGTCACCAAACCGTTGTACCCAGGCCGTTGACCCGACATGACCCTGTGACCCGGCGCCTGGGTAAAAATCCAACGCGGGGACCCGGGCATGGGACGTGACATGACCCGACCTGGGTCCGGGGTCCCGACCTGACGCGGTGACCTGGGGCCGGTGTCCCCACGTGACCCGCTGACCTGGGGCCGGGGTCCCGACCTGACCCGGTGACCTGGGGCCAGGGTAACCACCTGACCCGGGGACCCGGGCCGGGGACCCGGTATGACTCCGTCTCCCGGGGCCGGGGTGGTCACCTGACACTGGTACCCGGGGCAGCGACCCGACACGACCCGGTGACCCGCGGTGGGGTCCCGACCCATCCCGGGGACATGGGGTCGGGTACCCAACATTACCCGGCGTCCTGGTGCCGGGATGGTCATCGGAACCTGGGAACCAGGCTGGGTACCCAACATGACCCGGGGACCTGGGGCCGGGGTCCCGACCTGACCCGGTTACCTGGGGCCGGTGTCCCCACGTGACCCGCTGACCTGGGGCCGGGGTCCCCACGTGACCCGGTGACCTGGGGCCGGGGTCCCCACGTGACCCGGGGTCCTGGTGCCGGGGTGGTCATCGGAACCTGGGAACCAGGCCGGGTACCCGACATGACCCGGGGACCTGGGACCGGGGTCCCGAGCTGCCTTGGTTACCTGGGGTCGGTGTCCCCATGTGACCAGCTGACTTGGGGCCGGGGTCCCCACGTGACCCGCTGACCTGGGGCCGGGGTCCCCACGTGACCCGGGGTCCTGGTGCCGGGGTGGTCACCGGAACCTGGGAACCAGGCCGGGTGCGCGACATGACCCGGTGACCCGGGGCCGGGTTAACGACCTGTCCAGGGGACCCGGGCCGGGGACCCGACAGGACCCGGTGATCCTTTGCTGGTGTCCCGATGCAACCCGGGGACCCGGGCCGGGGACCCCACGTGATCCAGTGATCCGGTGCTGGTGTCCCGATGCAACCCGGGGACTCGAGCCGGGGACCCCACGTAACCCGGGGACCTGGGCCCGGGGTCCCGACCTGACCCGGTTACCTGGGGCCGGTGTCCCCACGTAACCCGGTGACCTGGGGCCGGTGTCCCCACGTGACCCGCTGACCTGGGGCCGGGGTCCCCACGTGACCCGGTGACCTGGGGCCGGGGTGGTCATCGGAACCTGGGAACCAGGCTGGGTACCCGACATGACCCGAGGACCTGGGGCCGGGGTTGTGACCTGACCCGCTGACCTGGGGCCGGTGTCCCCACGTGACCCGCTGACCTGGGGCCGGGGTCCCCACGTGACCCCGTGACCTGGGGCAGGGGTCCCCACGTGACCCGGGGTCCTGGTGCCGGGGTGGTCATCGGAACCTGGGAACCAGGCTGGGTACCTGACATGACCCGAGGACCTGGGGCCGGGGTCCCGAGCTGCCTTGGTTACCTGGGGTCGGTGTCCCCACGTGACCCTGTTACCTGGGGCCGGGGTCCCCACGTGACCCGGGGTCCTGGTGCCGGGGTGGTCACCGGAACCTGGGAACCAGGCCGGGTGCGCGACATGACCGGGTGACCCGGGGCCGGGTTAAAGACCTGTCCAGGGGACCCGGGCCGGGGACCCGACAGGACCCGGTAATCCTTCGCTGCTGTCCCGATGCAACCCGGGGACCCGGGCCGGGGACCCCACTTGATCCAGTGATCCGGTGCTGGTGTCCCGATGCAACCCGGGGACCTAAGCCGGGGACCCCACGTGACCCGGGGACCTGGGTCCGGGGTCCCGACCTGACCCGGTTACCTGGTGCCGGTGTCCCCACGTGACCCGCTGACCTGGGGCCGGGGTCCGGACGTGACCCAAGGTCCTGGTGCTGGGGTGGTCACCGGAACCTGGGAACCAGGCCGGGTGCGCGACATGACCCGGTGACCCGGGGCCGGGTTAACGACCTGTCCAGGGGACCCGGGCCGGGGACCCGACAGGACCCGGTGATCCTTCGCTGGTGTCCCGATGCAACCCGGGGACCCGGGCCGGGGACCCCACGTGACCCGGGGACCTGGGGCCGGGGATGTCACCCGACACTGGTACCCAGGACAGCGACCCGATACGACCCGGTGACCTGGGGCCAGGGTAACCACCTGACCCGGGGACCCGGGCCGGGGACCCGGTATGACTCCGTCTCCCGGGGCCGGGGTGGTCACCTGACACTGGTACCCGGGACAGCGACCCGACATGACCCGGTGACCCGGGGCCGGGGTAACGACCTGTCCAGGGGACCTGGGCCGGGGACCCGACAGGACCCGGTGATCTGGGGCTTGGGTAAAAACCCGTCCCGGGGACCCTGGCTGGGTCCCGACATGACCCGGTGACCTGGTTCCGGGGTGCCGACCTGACCCGGTGACCCGGGGCTGTGGTGTCCACGGACTCGTGGAACTGGGTTCAGGGTCCCGACCTGACGCGGTGAACTGGGGCCGGTGTCCCCACGTGACCCGGTGACCTGGGGCCGGGGTCCCCACGTGACCCGCTGACCTGGGGCTGGGGTCCCCACGTGACCCGGGGTCCTGGTGCCGAGGTGGTCACCGGAACCTGGGAACCAGGCCGGTTGCGCGACATGACCTGGTGACCCGGGGCCGGGTTAACGACCTGTCCGGGGGACCCGGGCCGGGGACCCGACAGGACCCGGTGATCCTTCGCTGGTGTCCCGATGCAACCCGGGGACCCGGGCCGGGGACCCCACGTGACCCGGGGACCTGGGGCCGGGGATGTCACCCGACACTGGTACCCGGGGCAGCGACCCGATACGACCCGGTGACCTGGGTCCGGGGTCCCGACCTGACCCGGTGACCTGGGGCCAGGGTAACCACCTGACCCGGGGACCCGGGCTGGGGACCCGGTATGACTCCGTCTCCCGGGGCCGGGGTGGTCACCTGACACTGGTACCCGGGGCAGCGACCCGACATGACCCGGGGACCTGGGGCTGGGGTAAAAATCCGTCCCGGGGACCCAGGCTGGGTACCCGACATGACCCGGTGACCTGGTTCCGGGGTGCCGACCTGACCCGGTGACCTGGGGCTGTGGTGTCGACCGGACTCGGGGACCTGGTCCGGTGTCCCGTCATGACCCGGGGACCTGGGGTCGGGGTGGTCACCAGACCCTTGTACCCAGGCCGTTGAGCCGACATGACCCTGTGACCCGGGGCCTGGGTAAAAATCCAACGCGGGGACCCGGGCATGGGACGTGACATGACCCGACCTGGGTCCGGGGTCCCGACCTGACCCGGTGACCTGGGGCCGGTGTCCCCACGTGACCCGCTGACCTGGGTCCGGGGTCCCCACGTGACCCGCTGACCTGGGGCCGGTGTCCCCACGTGACCCGGTCACCTGGGGCCGGTGTCCCCACGTGACCCGGGGTCCTGGTGCCGGGGTGGTCATCGGAACCTGGGAACCAGGCTGGGTACCAGACATGACCAGGTGACCTGGGTCCGGGGTCCCCACGTGACCCGCTGACCTGGGGCCGGTGTCCCCACGTGACCCGGGGTCCTGGTGCCGGGGTGGTCATCGGAACCTGGGAACCAGGCCAGGTACCCGACACGACCCGGTGACCCGGGGCTGTGGTGTCGACGGACTCATGGAACTGGGTTCAGGGTCCCGACCTGACGCGGTGACGTGGGGCCGGTGTCCCCACGTGACCCGGGGACCTGGGGCCGGGGTGGTCATCGGAACCTGGGAACCAGGCCGGGTACCCGAAATGACCTGGGGACCTGGGGCCGGGGTCCCGACCTGACCCGGTTACCTGGGGCCGGTTCCCCACGTGACCCGGTGACCTGGGGCCGGTGTCCCCACGTGACCCGGGGACCTGGGGCCGGGGATGTCACCCGACACTGGTACCCGGGGCAGCGACCCGACATGACCCGGGGACCTGGGGCTGGGGTAAAAATCCGACCCGGGGACCCGGGCTGGGTACCCGACATGACCCGGTGACCTGGGGCCAGGGTAACGAGCCGACACGGGGACCCGGGCCGGGGACCCGGTATGACCCCGTCTCCCGTGGCCGGGGTGGTCACCCGACGCTGCTACCCGGGGCAGCGACCCGACACGACCCGGTGACCCGGGGTGGGGTCCCGACCCATCCCGGGGACATGGGGTCGGGTACCCAACATTACCCGGCGTCCTGGTGCCGGGGTGGTCATCGGAACCTGGGAACCAGGCTGGGTACCCGACATGACACGGGGACCTGGGGCCGGGGTCCCGACCTGACCCGGTTACCTGGGGCCAGTGTCCCCACGTGACCCGCTGACCTGGGGCCGGGGTCCCCACGTGACCCGGGGTCCTGGTGCCGGGGTGGTCATCGGAACCTGGGAACCATGCCGGGTACCCGACATGACCCGAGGACCTGGGGCCGGGGTCCCGACCTGCCTTGGTTACCTGGGGCCGGTGTCCCCACGTGACCCGCTGACCTGGGGCTGGGGTCCCCACGTGACCCGCTGACCTGGGGCCGGGGTCCCCACGTGACCCGGGGTCCTGGTGCCGGGGTGGTCATCGGAACCTAGGAACCAGGCCGGGTACCTGACATGACCCGGGGACCTGGAGTCGGGGTCCCGACCTGACCCGGTTACCTGGGGCCGGTGTCCCCACGTGACCCTGTTACCTGGGGCCGGGGTCCCCACGTGACCCGGGGTCCTGGTGCCGGGGTGGTCACCGGAACCTGGGAACTAGGCCGGGTACCCGACATGACCCGGGGACCTGGGGCCGGGGTCCCGAGCTGACCCTGGTGCCCGGGCTGTGTACCCGACACGACCCGGTGACCCGGGGCTGTGGTGTCGACGGACTCGTGGACCTGGGTTCGGGGTCCCGACCTGACGCGGTGACCTGGGGCCGGTGTCCCCACGTGACCTGGGGTCCTGGTGCCGGGGTGGTCATCGGAACCTGGGACCCAGGCTGGGTACCAGACATGACCAGGTGACCTGGGTCCGGGGTCCCCACGTGACCCGGTCACCTGGGGCCGGTGTCCCCACGTGACCCGGTCACCTGGGCCGGGGCCGGGGCCGGGGTAACGACCTGTCCAGGGGACCTGGGCCGGGGACCCGACAGGACCCGGTGATCTGGGGCTTGGGTAAAAACCCGTCCCGGGGACCCGGGCTGGGTCCCGACATGACCCGGTGACCTGGTTCCGGGGTGCCGACCTGACCCGGGGACCTGGGGCTGTGGTGTCGACCGGACTCGGGGACCTGGTCCGGTGTCCCGTCATGACCCGGGGACCTGGGGTCGGGGTGGTCACCAGACCGTTGTACCCAGGCCGTTGACCCGACATGACCCGGTGATCTGGGGCCTGGGTAAAAATCCAACGCGGGGACCCGGGCATGGGACGTGACATGACCCGACCTGGGTCCGGGGTCCCGACCTGACCCGGTGACCTGGGGCCGGTGTCCCCACGTGACCCGCTGACCTGGGTCCGGGGTCCCTAAGTGACCCGCTGACCTGGGGCCGGTGTCCCCACGTGACCCGGGGTCCTTGTGCCGGGGTGGTCACCGGAACCTGGGAACCAGGCCGGGTACCCGACATGACCCGGGGACCTGGGGTCGGGGTCCCAACCTGACCCGGTTACCTGGGGCCGGTGTCCCCACGTGACCCGCTGACCTGGGGCCGGGGTCCCCACGTGACCCAGGGTCCTGGTGCCGGGTTGGTCATCGGAACCTGGGAACCAGGCCGGGTACCCGACATGACCCGGTGACCCGGGGCCGGGTTAACGACCTGTCCAGGGGACCCGGGCCGGGGACCCGACAGGACCCGGTGATCCTTCGCTGGTGTCCCGATGCAACCCGGGGACCCGGGCCGGGGACCCCACGTGACCCGGGGACCTGGGGCCGGGGATGTCACCCGACACTGGTACCCGGGGCAGCGACCCGATACGACCCGGTGACCTGGGTCCGGGGTCCCGAGCTGACCCGGTGACCTGGGGCCAGGATAACCACCTGACCCGGGGACCCGGGCCGAGGACCCAGTATGACTCCGTCTCCCGGGGTCGGGGTGGTCACCTAACCCTGTGACCCGGGGCCTGGGTAAAAATCCAACGCGGGGACTCGGGCATGGGACGTGACATGACCCGACCTGGGTCCGGGGTCCCGACCTGACCTGGTGACCTGGGGCCGGTGTCCCCACGTGACCTGCTGACCTGGGGCCGGGGTCCCCACGTGACCCGGAGTCCTGGTGCCGGGGTGGTCACCGGAACCTGGGAACCAGGCCAGGTGCGCGACATGACCCGGTGACCCGGGGCCGGGTTAACGACCTGTCCAGGGGACCCGGGCCGGGGACCCGACAGGTCCTGGTGATCCTCCGCTGGTGTCCCGATGCAACCCGGGGACCCGGGCCCGGGACCCCACGTGATCCAGTGATCCGGAGCTGGTGTCCCGATGCAACCCGGGGACCCGGGCCGGGGACCCCTCGTGACCCGGGGACCTGGGCCCGGGGTCCCGACCTGACCCGGTTACCTGGGGCCGGTGTACCCAACGTGACCCGCTGACCTGGGGCCGGGGTCCCCACGTGACCCGGGGTCCTGGTGCCGGGGTGGTCACCGGAACCTGGGAACCAGGCCGGGTACCCGACATGACCCGGTGACCCGGGGCCGGGTTAACCACCTGTCCAGGGGACCCTGGCCGGGGACCCGACAGGACCAGGTGATCCTCCGCTGGTGTCCCGATGCAACCCGGGGACCCGGGCCCGGGACCCCACGTGATCCAGTGATCCGGAGCTGGTGTCCCGATGCAACCCGGGGACCCGGGCCGGGGACCCCACGTGACCCGGGGACCTGGGGCCGGGGATGTCACCCGACACTGGTACCCGGGGCAGCGACCTGATACGACCCGGTGACCTGGGTCCGGGGTCCCGACCTGACCCGGTGACCTGGGGCCAGGGTAACCACCTGACCCGGGGACCCGGGCCGGGGACCCGGTATGACTCCGTCTCCCGGGGCCGGGGTGGTCACCTGACACTGCTACCCGGGACAGCGACCCGACATGACCCGGTGACCCGGGGCCGGGGTAACGACCTGTCCAGGGGACCTGGGCCGGGGACCCGACAGGACCCGGTGATCTGGGGCTTGGGTAAAAACCCGTCCCGGGGACCCGGGCTGGGTCCCGACATGACCCGGTGACTTGGATCCGGGGTGCCGACCTGACCCGGTGACCTGGGGCTGTGGTGTCGACCGGACTCGGGGACCTGGTCTGGTGTCCCGTCATGACCCGGGGACCTGGGGTCGGGGTCCCCACCTGACCCGGTGACCTGGGGCCGGTGTCCCCACGTGACCCGCTGACCTGGGGCCGGGGTCCCCACGTGACCCGGGGTCCTGGTGCCGGGGTGGTCATCGGAACCTGGGAACCAGGCCGGGTGCGCGACATGACCCGGTGACCCGGGGCCGGGTTAACGACTTGTCCAGGGGACCCGGGCCGGGGACCCGAAAGGACCCGGTGATCCGGCGCTGGTGTCCCGATGCAACCCGGGGACCCGGGCCGGGGACCCCACGTGACCCGGGGACCTGGGGCCGGGGATGTCACCCGACACTGGTACCCGGGGCAGCAACCCGATACGACCCGGTGACCTGGGTCCGGGGTCCCGACCTGACCCGGTGACCTGGGGCCAGGGTAACCACCTGACCCGGGGACCCGGGCCGGGGACCCGGTATGACTCCGTCTCCCGGGGCCGGGGTGGTCACCTGACACTGGTACCTGGGGCAGCGACCCGACATGACCCGGGGACCTGGGGCCAGGGTAACGAGCCGACCCGGGGACCCGGACCGGGGACCCGGTATGACCCCGTCTCCCGTGGCCGGGGTGGTCACCCGACGCTGCTACCCGGGGCAGCGACCCGACACGACCCGGTGACCCGGGGTGGGGTCCCGACCCATCCCGGGGACATGGGGTCGGGTACCCAACATTACCCGGCGTCCTGGTGCCGGGGTGGTCATCGGAACCTGGGAACCAGGCTGGGTACCCGACATGACCCGGGGACCTGGGGCCGTGGTCCCGACCTGACCCGGTGACCTGAGGCCGGTGTCCCCACGTGACCCGCTGACCTGGGTCCGGGGTCCCCACGTGACCGCTGACCTGGGGCCGGGGTCCCCACGTGACCCGGGGTCCTGGTGCCGGGGTGGTCATCGGAACCTGGGAACCAGGCTGGGTACCCGACATGCCCCGAGGACCTGGGGCCGGGGTCCCGAGCTGCCTTGGTTACCTGAGGCCGGTGTCCCCACGTGACCCGCTGACCTGGGGCCGGTGTCCCCACGTGACCCGCTGACCTGGGACCGGGGTCCCCACGTGACCCGCTGACATGGGGCCGGGGTGGTCATCGGAACCTGGGAACCAGGCCGGGTGCGCGACATGACCCGGTGACCCGGGGCCGGGTTAACGACCTTTCCAGGGGACACGGGACGGGGACCCGACAGGACCCGGTGATCCTTCGCTGGTGTCCCGATGCAACCCGGGGACCCGGGCCGGGGACCCCACGTGACCCGGGGACCTGGGGCCGGGGATGTCACCCGACACTGGTACCCGGGGCAGCGGCCCGATACGACCCGGTGACCTGGGTCCGGGGTCCCGACCTGACCCGGTGACCTGGGGCCAGGGTAACCACGTGACCCGGGGACCCGGGCCGGGGACCCGGTATGACTCCGTCTCCCGGGGCCGGGGTGGTCACCTGACACTGGTACCCGGGGCAGCGACACGACATGACCCGGGGACCTGGGGCTGGGGTAAAAATCCGACCCGGGGACCCGGGCTGGGTACCCGACATGACCCGGTGACCTGGGGCCAGGGTAACGAGCCGACCCGGGGACCCGGACCGGGGACCCGGTATGACCCCGTCTCCCGTGGCCGGGGTGGTCACCCGACGCTGCTACACGGGGCAGCGACCCGACACGACCCGCTGACCCGGGGTGGGGTCCCGACCCATCCCGGGGACATGGGGTCGGGTACCCAACATTACCCGGCGTCCTGGTGCCGGGGTGGTCATCGGAACCTGGGAACCAGGCTGGGTACCCGACATGACCCGGGGACCTGGGGCCGGGGTCCCGACCTGACCCGGTTACCTGGGGCCGGTGTCCCCACGTGACCCGCTGACCTGGGACCGGGGTCCCCACGTGACCCGCTGACCTGGTGCCGGGGTGGTCATCGGAACCTGGGAACCAGGCCGGGTGCGCGACATGACCCGGTGACCCGGGGCCGGGTTAACGACCTGTCCAGGGGACCCGGGCCAGGGACCCGACAGGACCCGGTGATCCTTCGCTGGTGTCCCGATGCAACCCGGGGACCCAGGCCGGGGACCCCACGTGACCCGGGGACCTGGGGCCGGGGATGTCACCCGACACTGGTACCCGGGGCAGCGACCCGATACGACCCCGTGACCTGGGTCCGGGGTCCCGACCTGACCCGGTGACCTGGGGCCAGGGTAACCACCTGACCCGGGGACCCGGGCCGGGGACCCGGTATGACTCCGTCTCCCGGGGCCGGGGTGGTCACCTGACACTGGTACCCGGGGCAGCGACCCGACACGACCCGGTGACCCGGGGTGGGGTCCCGACCCATCCCGGGGACATGGGGTCGGGTACCCAACATTACCCGGCGTCCTGGTGCCGGGGTGGTCATCGGAACCTGGGAACCAGGCTGGGTACCCGACATGACCCGGGGACCTGGGGCCGGGGTCCCGACCTGACCCGGTTACCTGGGGCCGGTGTCCCCACATGACCCGCTGACCTGGGGCCGGGGTCCCCACGTGACCCGGTGACCTGGGGCCGGTGTCCCCACGTGACCTGTTCACCTGGGGCCGGTGTCCCCACGTGACCCGGTGTCCTGGTGCCGGGGTGGTCATCGGAACCTGGGAACCAGGCTGGGTACCAGACATGACCAGGTGACCTGTGTCCGGGGTCCCCACGTGACCCGATGACCTGGGGCCGGGGTCCCCACGTGACCCGGGGTCCTGGTGCCCGGATGGTCACCGGAACCTGGGAACCAGGCCGGGTGCGCGACATGACCCGGTGACCCGGGGCCGGGTTAACGGCCTGTCCAGGGGACCCGGGCCGGGAACCCGAAAGGACCCGGTGATCTGGGGCTTGGGTAAAAATCCGTCCCGGGGACCCGGGCTGGGTCCCGACATGACCCGGTGACCTGGTTCCGGGGTGCCGACCTGACCCGGTGACCTGGGGCTGTGGTGTCGACGGACTCGTGGAACTGGGTTCAGGTTCCCGACCTGACGCGGTGACCTGGGACCGGGGTCCCCACGTGACCCGCTGACCTGGGGCCGGGGTCCCCATGTGCCCCGGGGTCCTGGTGCCGGAGTGGTCATCGGAACCTGGGAACCAGGCCGGGTACCCGACATGACCCGGGGACCTGGGGCCGGGGTCCCGACCTGACCCGGTTACCTGGGGCCCGTGTCCCCACGTGACCCGCTGACCTGGGGCCGGGGTCCCCACGTGACCCGGGGTCCTGGTGCCGGGGTGGTCACCGGAACCTGGGAACCAGGCCGGGTGCGCGACATGACCCGGTGACCCGGGGCCGGGTTAACGGCCTGTCCAGGGGACCCGAGCCGGGGACACGACAGGACCCGGTGATCCTTCGCTGGTGTCCCGATGCAACCCGGGGACCCGGGCCCAGGACCCCACGTGATCCAGTGATCCGGTGCTGGTGTCCCGATGCAACCCGGGGACCAGGGCCGGGGACCCCACGTGACCCGGGGACCTGGGGCCGGGGTGCCGACCTGACCCGGTTACCTGGGGCCGGTGTCCCCACGTGACCCGGAGTCCTGGTGCTGGGGTGGTCATCGGAACCTGGGAACCAGGCCGGGTACCCGACATGACCCGGGGACCTGGGGCCGGGGTCCCGACCTGACCCGGTTACCTGGGGCCGGTGTCCCCACGTGACCCGCTGACCTGGGGCCGGGGTCCCCACGTGATCCGGGGTCCTGGTGCCGGGGTGGTCACCGGAACCTGGGAACCAGGCCGGGTGCGCGACATGACCCGGTGACCCGGGGCCGGGGTCCCCACGTGACCCGATGACCTGGGGCCGGGGTCCCCACGTGACCCGGGGTCCTGGTGCCCGGATGGTCACCGGAACCTGGGAACCAGGCCGGGTGCGCGACATGACCCGGTGACCCGGGGCCGGGTTAACGGCCTGTCCAGGGGACCCGGGCCGGGAACCCGAAAGGACCCGGTGATCTGGGGCTTGGGTAAAAATCCGTCCCGGGGACCCGGGCTGGGTCCCGACATGACCCGGTGACCTGGTTCCGGGGTGCCGACCTGACCCGGTGACCTGGGGCTGTGGTGTCGACGGACTCGTGGAACTGGGTTCAGGTTCCCGACCTGACGCGGTGACCTGGGACCGGGGTCCCCACGTGACCCGCTGACCTGGGGCCGGGGTCCCCATGTGCCCCGGGGTCCTGGTGCCGGAGTGGTCATCGGAACCTGGGAACCAGGCCGGGTACCCGACATGACCCGGGGACCTGGGGCCGGGGTCCCGACCTGACCCGGTTACCTGGGGCCCGTGTCCCCACGTGACCCGCTGACCTGGGGCCGGGGTCCCCACGTGACCCGGGGTCCTGGTGCCGGGGTGGTCACCGGAACCTGGGAACCAGGCCGGGTGCGCGACATGACCCGGTGACCCGGGGCCGGGTTAACGGCCTGTCCAGGGGACCCGAGCCGGGGACACGACAGGACCCGGTGATCCTTCGCTGGTGTCCCGATGCAACCCGGGGACCCGGGCCCAGGACCCCACGTGATCCAGTGATCCGGTGCTGGTGTCCCGATGCAACCCGGGGACCAGGGCCGGGGACCCCACGTGACCCGGGGACCTGGGGCCGGGGTCCCGACCTGACCCGGTTACCTGGGGCCGGTGTCCCCACGTGACCCGGAGTCCTGGTGCTGGGGTGGTCATCGGAACCTGGGAACCAGGCCGGGTACCCGACATGACCCGGGGACCTGGGGCCGGGGTCCCGACCTGACCCGGTTACCTGGGGCCGGTGTCCCCACGTGACCCGCTGACCTGGGGCCGGGGTCCCCACGTGATCCGGGGTCCTGGTGCCGGGGTGGTCACCGGAACCTGGGAACCAGGCCGGGTGCGCGACATGACCCGGTGACCCGGGGCCGGGTTAACGACCTGTCCAGGGGACCCGGGCCGGGGACCCGACAGGACCCGGTGATCCTTCGCTGGTGTCCCGATGCAACCCGGGGACCTGGGCCGGGGACCCCACGTGACCCGGGGACCTGGGGCCGGGGATGTCACCCGACACTTGTACCCGGGGCAGCGTCCCGATACGACCCGGTGACCTGGGTCCGTGGTCCAGACCTGACCCGGTGACCTGGGGCCAGGGTAACCACCTGACCCGGGGACCCGGGCCGGGGACCCGGTATGACTCCGTCTCCCGGGGCCGGGCTGGTCACCTGACACTGGTACCCGGGACAGCGAACCGACATGACCCGGTGACCCGGGGCCGGGGTAACGACCTGTCCAGGGGACCTGGGCCGGGGACCCGACAGGACCCGGTGATCTGGGGCTTGGGTAAAAACCCGTCCCGGGGACCCGGGCTGGGTCCCGACATGACCCGGTGACCTGGTTCCGGGGTGCCGACCTGACCCGGTGACCTGGGGCTGTGGTGTAGACCGGACTCGGGGACCTGGTCCGGTGTCCCGTCATGACCCGGGGACCTGGGGTCGGGGTGGTCACCAGACCCTTGTACCCAGGCCGTTGACCAGACATGACCCTGTGACCCGGGGCCTGGGTAAAAATCCAACCCGGGGACCCGGGCATGGGACGTGACATGACCCGACCTGGGTCCGGGGTCCCGACCTGACCCGGTGACCTGGGGCCGGTGTCCCCACGTGACCCGGTGACCTGGGGCCGGGGTCTCCACGTGACCCGGTGACCTGGGGCAGGTGTCCCCACGTGACCCGGTCACCCGGGGCCGGTGTCCCCACGTGACCCTGGGTCCTGGTGCCGGGGTGGTCATCGGAACCTGGGAACCAGGCTGGGTACCAGACATGACCAGGTGACCTGGGTCCGGGGTCCCCACGTGACCCGCTGACCTGGGGCCGGTGTCCCCACGTGACCCGGGGTCCTGGTGTCGGGGTGATCATCGGAAGCTGGGAACCAGGCCGGGTACCCGACATGACCCGGGGACCTGGGGCCGGTGTCCTGACCTGACCCGCTGACCTGGGTCCGGGGTCCCCACGTGACCCCGTGACCTGGGGCCGGGGTCTCCACGTGACCCGGGGTCCTGGTGCCGGGGTGGTCACCGGAACCTGGGAACCAGGCCGGGTGTGCGACATGACCCGGTGACCCGGGGCCGGGTTAACGACCTGTCCAGGGGACCCAGGCCGGGGACCCGACAGGACCCGGTGATCCTTCGCTGGTGTCCCGATGCAACCCGGGGACCCGGGCCGGGGACCCCACGTGACCCGGGGACCTGGGGCCGCGGATGTCACCCGACACTGGTACCCGGGGCAGCGACCCGATACGACCCGGTGACCTGGGTCCGGGGTCCCGACCTGACCCGGTGACCTGGGGCCAGGGTAACCACCTGACCCGGGGACCCGGGCCGGGGACCCGGTATGACTCCGTCTCCCGGGGCCGGGCTGGTCACCTGACACTGGTACCCGGGGCAGCGACCCGACATGACCCGGGGACCTGGGGCTGGGGTAAAAATCCGACCCGGGGACCCGGGCTGGGTACCCGACATGACCCGGTGACCTGGGGCCAGGGTAACGAGCCGACCCGGGGACCCGGACCGGGGACCCGGTATGACCCCGTCTCCCGTGGCCGGGGTGGTCACCCGACGCTGCTACCCGGGGCAGCGACCTGACACGACCCGGTGACCCGGGGTGGGGTCCCGACCCATCCCGGGGACATGGGGTCGGGTACCCAACATTACCCAGCGTCCTGGTGCCGGGGTGGTCATCGGAACCTGGGAACCAGGCTGGGTACCCGACATGACCCGGGGACCTGGGGCCGGGGTCCCGACCTGACCCGGTTACCTGGGGCCGGTGTCACCACGTGACCCGCTGACCTGGGTCCGGGGTCCCCACGTGACCCGGGGTCTTGGTGCCGGGGTGGTCATCGGAACCTGGGAACCAGGCCGGGTACCCGACATGACCCGAGGACCTGGGGCCGGGGTCCCGAGCTGCCTTGGTTACCTGGGGCCGGGGTTCCCCACGTGACCCGCTGACGTGGGGCCGGGTTCCCCACGTGACCCGCTGTCCTGGTGCTGGGGTGGTCACCGGAACCTGGGAACCAGGCCGGGTGCGCGACATGACCCGGTGACCCGGTGCCGGGTTAACGACCTGTCCAGGGGACCCGGGCCGGGGACCCGACAGGACCCGGTGATCCTTCGCTGGTGTCCCGATGCAACCCGGGGACCCGGGCCCGGGACCCCACGTGATCCAGTGATCCGGTGCTGGTGTCCCGATGCAACCCGGGGACTCGGGCCGGGGACCCCACGTGACCCGGGGACCTGGGGCCGGGGTCCCGACCTGACGCGGTGACCTGGGGCCGGTGTCCCCACGTGACCCGCTGACCTGGGGCCGGGGTCCCCACGTGACCCGGGGTCCTGGTGCCGGGGTGGTCACCGGAACCTGGGAACCAGGCCGGGTGCGCGACATGACCCGGTGACCCGGGGCCGGGTTAACGACCTGTCCAGGGGACCCGGGCCGGGGACCCGACAGGACCCGGTGATCCTTCGCTGGTGTCCCGATGCAACCCGGGGACCCGGGCCGGGGACCCCACGTGACCCGGGGACCTGGGGCCGGGGTGGTCACCTGACACTGGTACCCGGGACAGCGACCCGACATGACCCGGTGACCCGGGGCCGGGGTAACGACCTGTCCAGGGGACCTGGGCCGGGGACCCGACAGGACCCGGTGATCTGGGGCTTGGGTAAAAACCCGTCCCGGGGACCCGGGCTGGGTCCCGACATGACCCGGTGACCTGGTTCCGGGGTGCCGACCTGACCCGGGGACCTGGGGCTGTGGTGTCGACCGGACTCGGGGACCTGGTCCGGTGTCCCGTCATGACCCGGGGACCTGGGGTCGGGGTGGTCACCAGACCGTTGTACCCAGGCCGTTGAGCCGACATGACCCTGTGACCCGGGGCCTGGGTAAAAATCCAACGCGGGGACCCGGGCATGGGACGTGACATGACCCGACCTGGGTCCGGGGTCCCGACCTGACCCGGTGACCTGGGGCCGGTGTCCCCACGTGACCCGGTGACCTGGGGCCGGGGTCCCCACGTGACCCGGTCACCTGGGGCCGGTGTCCCCACGTGACCCGGTCACCTAAGGACGGTGTCCCCACGTGACCCGGGGTCCTGGTGCCGGGGTGGTCATCGGAACCTGGGAACCTGGCTGGGTACCAGACATGACCAGGTGACCTGTGTCCGGGGTCCCCACGTGACCCGATGACCTGGGGCCGGTGTCCCCACGTGACCCGGGGTCCTGGTGCCGGGGTGGTCATCGGAAGCTGGGAACCAGGCCGGGTACCCGACATGACCCGGGGACCTGGGGCCGGGGTCCCGACCTGTCCAGGGGACCTGGGCCGGGGACCCGACAGGACCCGGTGATCCTTCGCTGGTGTCCCGATGCAACCCGGGGACCCGGGCCGGGGACCCCACGTGACCCGGGGACCTGGGGCCGGGGATGTCACCCGACACTGGTACCCGGGGCAGCGACCCGATACGACCCGGTGACCTGGGTCCGGGGTCCCGACCTGACCCGGTGACCTGGGGCCAGGGTAACCACCTGACCCGCGGACCCGGGCCGGGGACCCGGTATGACTCCGTCTCCCGGGGCCGGGGTGGTCACCTGACACTGGTACCCGGGGCAGCGACCCGACATGACCCGGGGACCTGGGGCTGGGGTAAAAATCCGACCCGGGGACCTGGGCTGGGTACCCGACATGACCCGGTGACCTGGGGCCAGGGTAACGAGCCGACCCGGGGACCCGGACGGGGGACCCGGTATGACCCCGTCTTCCGTGGCCGGGGTGGTCACCCGACGCTGCTACCCGGGGCAGCGACCCGACACGACCCGGTGACCCGGGGTGGGGTCCCGACCCATCCCGGGGACATGGGGTCGGGTACCCAACATTACCCGGCATCCTGGTGCCGGGGTGGTCATCGGAACCTGGGAACCAGGCTGGGTACCCGACATGACCCGGGGACCTGGGGCCGGGGTCCCGACCTGACCAGGTTACCTGGGGCCGGTGTCCCCACGTGACCCGCTGACCTGGGGCCGGGGTCCCCACGTGACCCGCTGACCTGGGGCCGGTGTCCCCACGTGACCCGGGGTCCTGGTTCCGGGGTGGTCACCGGAACCTGGGAACAAGGCCGGGTGCGCGACATGAACCGGTGACCCGGGGCCGGGTTAACGACCTGTCCAGGGGACCCGGGCCGGGGACCCGACAGGACCCGGTGATCCTTCGCTGGTGTCCCGATGCAACCTGGGGACCCGGGCCCGGGACCCCACGTGATCCAGTGATCCGGTGCTGGTGTCCCGATGCAACCCGGGGACCCGGGCCGGGGACCCGGTATGACTCCGTCTCCCAGGGCCGGGGTGGTCACCTGACACTGGTACCCGGGACAGCGACCCGACATGACCCAGTGACCCGGGGCCGGGGTAACGACCTGTCCCGGGGACCCGGGCTGGGTCCCGACATGACCCGGTGACCTGGTTCCGGGGTGCCGACCTGACCCGGTGACCTGGGGCTGTGGTGTAGACCGGACTCGGGGACCTGGTCCGGTGTCCCGTCATGACCCGGGGACCTGGGGTCGGGGTGGTCACCAGACCGTTGTACCCAGGCCGTTGACCCGACATGACACTGTGACCCGGGGCCTGGGTAAAAATCCAACCCGGGGACCCGGGCATGGGACGTGACATGACCCGACCTGGGTCCGGGGTCCCGACCTGACCCGGTGACCTGGGGCCGGTGTCCCCACGTGACCCGCTGACCTGGGTCCGGGGTCCCCACGTGACCCGGTCACCTGGGGCCGGTGTCCCCACGTGACCCGGGGTCCTGGTGCCGGGGTGGTCATCGGAACCTGGGAACCAGGCTGGGTACCAGACATGACCAGGTGACCTGGGTCCGGGGTCCCCACGTGACCCACTGACCTGGGGCCGGTGTCCCCACGTGACCCGGGGTCCTGGTGCCGGGGTGGTCATCGGAACCTGGGAACCAGGCCAGGTACCCGACACAACCCGGTGACCCGGGGTTGTGGTGTCGACGGACTCGTGGAACTGGGTTCAGGGTCCCGACCTGACGCGGTGACCTGGGGCCGGTGTCCCCACGTGACCCGTAGTCCTGGTGCCGGGGTGGTCATCGGAACCTGGGAACCAGGCTGGGTACCCAACATGACCCGGGGACCTGGGGCCGGGGTCCCGACCTGACCCCGTTACCTGGGGCCGGTGTCCCCACGTGACCCGCTGACCTGGGGCCGGGGTCCCCACGTGACCCGCTGACCTGGGGCCAGGGTCCCCACGTCACACGGGGTCCTGGTGCCGGGGTGGTCATCGGAACCTGGGAACCACGCCAGGTACCCGACACAACCCGTTGACCCGGGGCTGTGGTGTCGACGGACTCGTGGAACTGGGTTCAGGGTCCCGACCTGACGCGGTGACCTGGGGCCGGTGTCCCCACGTGACCCGGTGACCTGGGGCCGGTGTCCCCACGTGACCAGGAGTCCTGGTGCCGGGGTGGTCATCGAACCTGGGAACCAGGCCGGGTACCCGACATGACCCGGGGACCTGGGGCCGGTGTCCCCACGTGACCCGCTGACCTGGGGCCGGTGTCCCCACGTGACCTGCTGACCTGGGGCCGGGGTCCCCACGTGACCCGGGGTCCTGGTGCCGGGGTGGTCACTGGAACCTGCGAACCAGGCCGGGTGCGCGACATGACCCGGTTACCCGGGGCCGGGTTAACGACCTGTCCAGGGGACCCGGGCCGGGGACCCGACAGGACCCGGTTATCCTTCGCTGGTGTCCCGATGCAACCCGGGGACCCGGGCCGGGGACCCCACGTGACCCGGGGACCTGGGGCCGGGGATGTCACCCGACACTTGTACCCGGGGCAGCGACCCGATACGACCCGGGGACCTGGGGCTGGGGTAAAAATCCGACCCGGGGACCCGGGCCGGGGACCCGGTATGACTCCGTCTCCCGGGGACGGGGTGGTCACCTGACACTGGTACCCGGGGCAGCGACCCGACATGACCCAGGGACCTGGGGCTGGGGTAAAAATCCGACCCGGGGACCCGGGCCGGGGACCCGACAGGACCCGGTGATCCTTCGCTGGTGTCCCGATGCAACCCGGGGACCTGGGCCCGGGACCCCACGTGATCCAGTGATCTGGTGCTGGTGTCCTGATGCAACCCGGGGACCCGGGCCGGGGACCCCACGTGACCCGGGGAGCTGGGGCCGGGGTCCCGACCTGACCCGGTTACCTGGGGCCAGGGTAACCACCTGACCCGGGGATCCGGGCCGGGGACCCGGTATGACTCCGTATCCCGGGGCCGGGGTGGTCACCTGACACTGGTTCCCGGGACAGCGACCCGACATGACCCGGTGACCCGGGGCCGGGGTAACGACCTGTCCAGGGGACCTGGGCCGGGGACCCGACAGGACCCGGTGATCTGGGGCTTGGGTAAAAACCCGTCCCGGGGACCCGGGCTGGGTTCCGACATGACCCGGTGACCTGGTTCCGGGGTGCCGACCTGACCCGGTGACCTGGGGCTGTGGTGTCGACCGGACTCGGGGACCTGGTCCGGTGTCCCGTCATGACCCGGGGACCTGGGGTCGGGGTGGTCACCAGACCGTTGTACCCAGGCCGTTGACCCGACAGGACACTGTGACCCGGGGCCTGGGTAAAAATCCAACGCGGGGACCCGGGCATGGGACGTGACATGACCCGACCTGGGTCCGGGGTCCCGACCTGACCCGGTGACCTGGGGCCGGTGTCCCCACGTGACCCGCTGACCTGGGTCCGGGGTCCCCACGTGACCCGCTGACCTGGGGCCGGTGTCCCCACGTGACCCGCTGACCTGGTGCCGGGGTGGTCATCGGAACCTGGGAACCAGGCCGTGTACCCGACATGACCCGGCGACCTGGGGCCGGGGTCCCGACCTGACCCGGTTACCTGCGGCCGGTGTCCCCACGTGACCCGCTGACCTGGGGCCGGTGTCCCCCACCTGACCCGGTGACCTGGGGCCGGGGTCCCCACGTGACCCGGGGTCCTGGTGCCGGGGTGGTCACCGGAACCTGGGAACCAGGCCGGGTGCGCGACATGACCCGGTGACCCGGGGCCGGGTTAACGACCTGTCCAGGGGACCTGGGCCGGGGACCCGACAGGACCCGGTGATCCTTCGCTGGTGTCCCGATGCAACCCGGGGACCCGGGCCCGGGACCCCACGTGATCCAGTGATCCGGTGCTCGTGTACTGATGCAACCCGGGGACCCGGGCCGGGGACCCCACGTGACCCGGGGACCTGGGGCCGGGGATGTCACCCGACACTGGTACCCACGGAAGCGACCCGATACGACCCGGGGACCTGGTTCCGGGGTGCCGACCTGACCCGGTGACCCGGGGCTGTGGTGTCGACGGACTCGAGGACCTGGGTTCGGGGTCCCGACCTGACGCGGTGACCTGGGACTGGTGTCCCCACGTGACCGGCTGACCTGGGGCCGGTGTCCCCACATGACCCGGTCAACTGGGGCTGGTGTCCCCACGTGACCCGGGGTCCTGGTGCCGGGGTGGTCATCGGAACCTGTGAACCAGGCCAGGTACCCGACACAACCCGGTGACCCGTGGCTGTGGTGTCGACGGACTCGTGGAACTGGGTTCAGGGTCCAGCCTGACCCGCTGACCTCGGGCCATTGTCCCCACGTGACCCGGGGTCCTGGTGCCAGGGTGGTCACCGGAACCTGGGAACCAGGCCGGGTGCGCGACATGACCCGGTGACCCGGGGCCGGGTTAACGACCTGTCCAGGGGACCCGGGCCGGGGACCCGGTATGACTCCGTCTCCCGGGGCCGGGGTGGTCACCCGACACTGGTACCCGGGACAGCGACCCGACATGACCTGGTGACCCGGGGCCGGGGGTAACGACCTGTCCAGGGGACCTGGGCCGGGGACCCGACAGGACCCGGTGATCTAGGGCTTGGGTAAAAACCCGTCCGGGGGACCCGGGCTGGGTCCCGACATGACCCAGTGACCTGGTTCCGGGGTGCCGACCTGACCCGGTGACCTGGGGCTGTGGTGTCGACGGACTCGTGGAACTGGGTTCAGGGTCCCGACCTGACGCGGTGACCTGGGGCCGGGGTCCCCACGTGACCCGGGGTCCTGGTGCCGGGGTGGTCACCGGAACCTGGGAACCAGGCCGGGTGCGCGACATGACCCGGTGACCCGGGGCCGGGTTAACGACCTGTCCAGGGGACCCGGGCCGGGGACCCGACAGGACCCGGTGATCCTTCGCTGGTGTCCCGATGCAACCCGGGGACCCGGGCCGGGGACCCCACGTGACCCGGGGACCTGGGGCCGGGGATGTCACCCGACACTGGTACCCGGGGCAGCGACCCGATACATCCCGGTGACCTGGGTCCGGGGTCCCGACCTGACCCGGTGACCTGGGGCCAGGGTAACCACCTGACCCGGGGACCCGGGCCGGGGACCCGGTATGACTCCGTCTCCCGGGGCCGGGGTGGTCACCTGACACTGGTACCCGGGGCAGCGACCCGACATGACCCGGGGACCTGGGGCCAGGGTAACGAGCCGACCCGGGGACCCGGACCGGGGACCCGGTATGACCCCGTCTCCCGTGGCCGGGGTGGTCACCTGACGCTGCTACCCGGGGCAGCGACCCGACACGACCCGGTGACCCGGGGTGGGGTCCCGACCCATCCCGGGGACATGGGGTCGGGTACGCAACATTAACCGGCGTCCTGGTGCCGGGGTGGTCATCGGAACCTGGGAACCAGGCCGGGTGCGCGACATTACCGGGTGACCCTGGGCCGGGTTAACGACCTGTCCAAGGGACCCGGGCCGGGGACCCGACAGGACCCGGTGATCCTTCGCTGGTGTCCCGATGCAACCCGGGAACCCGGGCCGGGGACCCCACGTGACCCGGGGACCTGGGGCCGGGGATGTCACCCGACACTGGTACCCGGGGCAGCGACCCGATACGACCCGGTGACCTGGGTCCGGGGTCCCGACCTGACCCGGTGACCTGGGGCCAGGGTAACCACGTGACCCGGGGACCCGGGCCGGGGACCCGGTATGACTCCGTCTCCCGGGGCCGGGGTGGTCACCTGACACTGGTACCCGGGGCAGCGACCCGACATGACCCGGGGACCTGGGGCTGGGGTAAAAATCCGACCCGGGGACCTGGGCTGGGTACCCGACATGACCCGGTGACCTGGGGCCAGGGTAACGAGCCGACCCGGGGACCCGGACCGGGGACCCGGTATGACCCCGTCTCCCGTGGCCGGGGTGGTCACCCGACGCTGCTACCCGGGGCAGCGACCCGACATGACCCGGTGACCCGGGGTGGGGTCCCGACCCATCCCGGGGACATGGGGTCGGGTACCCAACATTACCCGGCGTCCTGGTGCCGGGGTGGTCATCGGAACCTGGGAACCAGGCTGGGTACCTGACATGACCAGGGGACCTGGGGCCGGGGTCCCGACCTGACCCGGTTACCTGGGGCCGGTGTCCCCACGTGACCCAGTGACCTGGGGCCGGGGTCCCCACGTGACCCGGGGTCCTGGTGCCGGGGTGGTCATCCGAACCTGGGAACCAGGCCGGGTACCCGACATGACCCGAGGACCTGGGGCCGGGGTCCCGAGCTGACCCGGTTACCTGGGGCCGGGGTCCCCACGTGACCCGCTGACCTGGGGCCGGGGTCCCCACGTGACCCGGGGTCCTGGTGCTGGGGTGGTCACCGGAACATGGGAACAAGGCCGGGTGCGCGACATGACCGGGTGACCCGGGGCTGGGTTAACGACCTGTCCAGGGGACCCGGGCCGGGGACCCGACAGGACCCGGTGATCCTTTGCTGGTGTCCCGATGCAACCCGGGGACCCGGGCCGGGGACCCCACGTGACCCGGGGACCTGGGGCCGGGGTTCCGACCTGACCCGGTTACCTGGGGCCGGTGTCCCCACGTGACCCGCTGACCTGGGGCCGGGGTCCCCACGTGACCCGGGGTCCTGGTGCCGGGGTGGTCACCGGAACCTGGGAACCAGGCCGGGTGCGCGACCTGACCCGGTGACCTGGGGCCAGAGTAACCACCTGACCCGGGGACCCGGGCCGGGGACCCGGTATGTCTCCGTCTCCCGGGGCCGGGGTGGTCACCTGACACTGGTACCCGGGACAGCGACCCGACATGACCTGGTGACCCGGGGCCGGGGTAACGACCTGTCCAGGGGACCTGGGCCGGGGACCCGACAGGACCCGGTGATCTGGGGCTTGGGTAAAAACCCGTCCCGGGGACCCGGGCTGGGTCCCGACATGACCCGGTGACCTGGTTCCGGGGTGCCGACCTGACCCGGTGACCTGGGGCTGTGGTGTCGACCGGACTCGGGGACCTGGTCCGGTGTCCCGTCATGACCCGGGGAACTGGGGTCGGGGTGGTCACCAGACCGTTGTACCCAGGCCGTTGACCCGACATGACCCTGTGACCCAGGGCCTGGGTAAAAATCCAACGCAGGGACCCGGGCATGGGACGTGACATGACCCGACCTGGGTCCGGGGTCCCGACCTGACCCGGTGACCTGGGGCCGGTGTCCCCACGTGACCCGGTGACCTGGGGCCGGGGTCCCCACGTGACCCGGTCACCTGGGGCCGGTGTCCCCACGGGACCCTGGGTCCTGGTGCCGGGGTGGTCATCGGAACCTGGGAACCAGGCCAGGTACCCGACACGACCCGGTGACCCAGGGCTGTGGTGTCGACGGACTCGTGGAACTGGGTTCAGGGTCCCGACCTGACGCGGTGACCTGGGGCCGGTGTCCCCACGTGACCCGCTGACCTGGGGCCGGGGTCCCCACGTGACCCGGAGTCCTGGTGCCGGGGTGGTCATCGGAACCTGGGAACCAGGCCGGGTACCAGACATGACCCGGGGACCTGGGCCCGGGGTCCCGACCTGACCTGGTTACCTGGGGCCGGTGTCCCCACGTGACCCGCTGACCTGGGGCCGGGGTCCCCACGTGACCCGCTGACCTGGGGCCGGGGTCCCCACGTGACCCGGGGTCCTGGTGCCGGGGTGGTCACCGGAACCTGGGAACCAGACCGGGTGCGCGACATGACCCTGTGACCCGGGGCCTGGGTAAAAATCCAACCCTGGGACCCGGGCATGGGACGTGACATGACCCGACCTGGGTCCGGGGTCCCGACCTGACCCGGTGACCTTGGGCCGGTGTCCCCACGTGACCCGGTCACCTGGGGCCGGTGTCCCCACGTGACCCGGGGTCCTGGTGCCGGGGTGGTCATCGGAACCTGGGGACCAGGCCGGGTACCCGACATGACCCGGGGACCTGGGGCCGGGGGTCCCGACCTGACCCGGTTACCTGGGGCCGGTGTCCCCACGTGACCCGCTGACCTGGGGCCGGGGTCCCCACGTGACCCGGGGACCTGGGGCCGGGGATGTCACCCGACACTGGTACCCGGGGCAGCGACCCGATACGACCCGGTGACCTGGGTCCGGGGTCCCGACCTGACCCGGTGACCTGGGGCCAGGGTAACCTCCTGACCCGGGGACCCGGGCCGGGGACCCGGTATGACTCCGTCTCCCGGGGCCGGGGTGGTCACCTGACACTGTTACCCGGGGCAGCGACCCGATACGACCCGGTGACCTTGGTCCGGGGTCCCGACCTGACCCGGTGACCTGGGGCCAGGGTAACCACCTGACCCGGGGACCCGGGCCGGGGACCCGGTATGACTCCGTCTCCCGGGGCCGGGGTGGTCACCTGACACTGGTACCCGGGACAGCGACCCGACATGACCCGGTGACCCGGGGCCGGGGTAACGACCTGTCCAGGGGACCTGGGCCGGGGACCCGACAGGACCCGGTGATCTGGGGCTTGGGTAAAAACCCGTCCCGGGGACCCGGGCTGGGTCCCGACATGACCCGGTGACCTGGTTCCGGGGTGCCGACCTGAGCCGGTGACCTGGGGCTGTGGTGTCGACCGGACTCGGGGACCTGGTCCGGTGTCCCGTCATGACCCGGGGACCTGGGGTCGGGGTGGTCACCAGACCGTTGTACCCAGGCCGTTGAGCCGACATGACCCTGTGACCCGGGGCCTGGGTAAAAATCCAAACCAGGGACCCGGGCATGGGACGTGACATGACCCGACCTGGGTCCGGGGTCCCGAACTGACCTGGTGACCTGGGGCCGGTGTCCCCACGTGACCCGGGGTCCTGGTGCCGGGGTCGTCATTGGAACCTGGGAACCAGGCCGGGTGCGCGACATGACCCAGTGACCCGGGGCCTGGGTAAAAATCCAACGCGGGGACCCGGGCATGGGACGTGACATGACCCGGTTACCTGGGGCCGGTGTCCCCACGTGACCCGGTGACCCGGGGACGGTGTCCCCACGTGACCCGCTGACCTGGGGCCGGGGTCCCCACGTGACCCGGTCACCTGGGGCCGGGGTCCCCACGTGACCCGGGGTCCTGGTGCCGGGGTGGTCATCGGAACCTGGGAACCAGGCTGGGTACCCGACACGACCCGGTGACCCAGGGCTGTGGTGTCGACGGACTCGTGGACCTGGGTTCAGGGTCCCGACCTGACGCGGTGACCTGGGGCCGGTGTCCCCACGTGACCCGGTCACCTGGGGCCGGTGTCTCCACGTGACCCGGAGTCCTGGTGCCGGGGTGGTCATCGGAACATGGGAACCAGGCCGGGTACCAGACATGACCCGGGGACCTGGGCCCGGGGTCCCGACCTGACCCGGTTACCTGGATCCGGTGTCCCCACGTGACCCGCTGACCTGGGGCCGGTGTCCCCACGTGACCTGCTGACCTGGGGCCGGTGTCCCCACGTGACCCGGGGTCCTGGTGCCGGGGTGGTCACCGGAACCTGGGAACCAGGCCGGGTGCGCGACATGACCCTGTGACCCGGCGCCTGGGTAAAAATCCAACCCTGGGACCCGGGCATGGGACGTGACATGACCCGACCTGGGTCCGGGGTCCCGACCTGACCCGGTGACCTGGGGCCGGTGTCCCCACGTGACCCGCTGACCTGGGTCCGGGGTCCCCACGTGACCCTGTGACCTGGGGCCGGTGTCCCCACGTGACCCGGTCACCTAGGGGCCGGTGTCCCCACGTGACCCGGGGTCCTGGTGCCGGGGTGGTCATCGGAACCTGGGAACCAGGCTGGGTACCAGACATGACCCGGGGACCTGGGTCCGGGGTCCCCACGTGACCCGCTGACCTGGGTCCGGGGTCCCCACGTGACCCGGTGACCTGGGGCTGGTATCCCCACATAACCCGGTCACCTGGGGCCGGTGTCCCCACGTGACCCGGGGTCCTGGTGCCGGGGTGGTCATCGGAACCTGGGAACCAGGCTAGGTACCAGACATGACCCGGGGACCTGGGGCCGGTGTCCCCACGTGACCCGCTGACCTGGGTCCGGGGTCCCCACGTGACCCGGTGACATGGGGCCGGTGTCCCCACATGACCTCGTCACCTGGGGCCGGTGTCCCCACGTGACCCGGGGTCCTGGTGCCGGGGTGGTCATTGGAACCTGGGAACCAGGCCGGGTACCAGACATGACCCAGGGACCTGGGCCCGGGGTCCCGACCTGACCCGGTTACCTGGGGCCGGGGTCCCCACGTGACCCGGTGACCTGGGGCCGGGGTCCCCACGTGACCCGCTGACCTGGGGCCGGGGTCCCCACATGACCCGGGGTCCTGGTGCCGGGGTGGTCACCGGAACCTGGGAACCAGGCCGGGTGCGCGACACGACCCGGTGACCCGGGGCCGGGTTAACGACCTGTCCAGGGGACCCGGGCCGGGGACCCGACAGGACCCGGTGATCCTTCGCTGGTGTCCCGATGCAACCCGGGGACCCGGGCCGGGGACCCCACGTGACCCGGGGACCTGGGGCCGGGGATGTCACCCGACACTGGTACCCGGGGCAGCAACCCGATACGACCCGGTGACCTGGGTCCGGGGTCCCGACCTGACCCGGTGACCTGGGGCCAGGGTAACCACCTGACCCGGGGACCCGGGCCGGGGACCCGGTATGACTCCGTCTCCTGGGGCCGGTTTGGTCACCTGACACTGGTACCCGGGGCAGCGACCCGACATGAACCGGGGACCTGGGGCCAGGGTAACGAGCCGACCCGGGGACCCGGACCGGGGACCCGGTATGACCCCGTCTCCCGTGGCCGGGGTGGTCACCCGACGCTGCTACCCGGGGCAGAGACCCGACACGACCCGGTGACCCGGGGTGGGGTCCCGACCCATCCCGGGGACATGGGGTCGGGTACCCGACATGACCCGGGGTCCTGGTGCCGGGGTGGTCATCGGAACCTGGGAACCAGGCTGGGTACCCGACATGACCCGGGGACCTGGGGCCGGGGTAACGACCTGTCCAGGGGACCTGGGCCGGGGACCCAACAGGACCCGGTGATCTGGGGCTTGGGTAAAAACCCGTCCCGGGGACCAGGGCTGGGTCCCGACATGACCCGGTGACCTGGTTCCGGGGTGCCGACCTGACCCGGTGACCTGGGGCTGTGGTGTCGACCGGACTCGGGGACCTGGTCCGGTGTCTCGTCATGACCCGGGGACCTGGGGTCGGGGTGGTCACCAGACCCTTGTACCCAGGCCGTTGACCCGACATGACCCTGTGACCCGGGGCCTGGGTAAAAATCCAACCCGGGGACCCGGGCATGGGACGTGACATGACCCGACCTGGGTCCGGGGTCCCGACCTGACCCGGTGACCTGGGACCGGTGTCCCCACGTGACCCGGTGACCTGGGGCCGGGGTCCCCACGTGACCCGGTCACCTGGGGCCGGTGTCCCCACGGGACCCTGGGTCCTGGTGCCGGGGTGGTCATCGGAACCTGGGAACCAGGCTGGGTACAAGACATGACCCTGGGACCTGGGGCCGGTGTCCCCACGTGACCCGGTGACCTGTGGCCGGGGTCCCCACGTGACCCGGTGACCTGGGACCGGTGTCCCCTCATGACCCGGTATCCTGGGGCCGGTGTCCCCACGTGACCCGGGGTCCTGGTGCCGGGGTGTTCATCGGAACCTGGGAACCAGGCTGGGTACCAGACATGACCAGGTGACCTGGGTCCGGGGTCCCCACGTGACCCGGTGACCTGGGGCCGGTGTCCCCACGTGACCCGGGGTCCAGGTGCCGGGGTGGTCATCGGAAACTGGGAACCAGGCCGGGTACCCGACATGACCCGGGGACCTGGGGCCGGGGTCCCGACCTGACCCGGTTACCTGGGGCCGGTGTCCCCACGTGACCCGGTGACCTGGGGCCGGGGTCCCCACGTGACCCGCTGACCTGGGGCCGGAGTCCCCACGTGACCCAGGGTCCTGGTGCCGGGGTGGTCACCGGAACCTGGGAACCAGGCCGGGTGCGCGACACGACCCGGTGACCCGGGGCCGGGTTAACGACCTGTCCAGGGGACCCGGGCCGGGGACCCGGCAGGACCCGGTGATCCTTCGCTGGTGTCCCGATGCAACCCGGGGACCCAGGCCGGGGACCCCACGTGACCCGGGGACCTGGGGCTGGGGTGGTCATCGGAACCTGGGAACCAGGCCGGGTACCCGACATGACCCGCTGACCTGGGGCCGGTGTCCCCACATGACCCGGTCATCTGGGGCTGGTGTCCCCACGTGACCCGGGGTCCTGGTGCCGGGGTGGTCATCGGAACCTGGGAACCAGGCTGGTACCAGACATGTCCAGGTGACCTGGGGCCGGTGTCCCCACGTGACCCGCTGACCTGGTGCCGGGGTGGTCATCGGAACCTGGGAACCAGGCCGGGTACCCGACATGACCCGCTGACCTGGGGCCGGAGTCCCCACGTGACCCGCTGACCTGGGGCCGGGGTCCCCACATGACCCGGGGTCCTGGTGCCGGGGTGGTCACCGGAACCTGGGAACCAGGCCGGGTGCGCGACACGACCCGGTGACCCGGGGCCGGGTTAACGACCTGTCCAGGGGACCCGGGCCGGGGACCCCACGTGACCCGGGGACCTGGGGCCGGGGATGTCACCCGACACTGGTACCCGGGGCAGCAACCCGATACGACCCGGTGACCTGGGTCCGGGGTCCCGTCCTGACCCGGTGACCTGGGGCCAGGGTAACCACCTGACCCGGGGACCCGGGCCGGGGACCCGGTATGACTCCGTCTCCCGTGGCCGGGGTGGTCACTTGACACTGGTACCCGGGGCAGCGACCCGACATGAACCGGGGACCTGGGGCCAGGGTAACGAGCCGACCCGGGGACCCGGACCGGGGACCCGGTATGACCCCGTCTCCCGTGGCCGGGGTGGTCACCCGACGCTGCTACCCGGGGCAGCGACCCGACACGACCCGGTGACCCGGGGTGGGGTCCCGACCCATCCCGGGGACATGGGGTCGGGTACCCAACATTACCCGGCGTCCTGGTGCCGGGGTGGTCATCGGAACCTGGGAACCAGGCTGGGTACCAGACATGACCCGGGGACCTGGGTCCGGGGTCCCCATGTGACCCGCTGACCTGGGGCCGGGGTCCCTACGTGACCCGGGGTCCTGGTGCCGGGGTGGTCACCGGAACCTGGGAACCAGGCCGGGTGCGCGACATGACCCGGTGACCCGGGGCCGGGTTAACGACCTGTCCAGGGGACCCGGGCCGGGGACCCGACAGGACCCGGTGATCCTTCGCTGGTGTCCCGACGCAACCCGGGGACCCGGGCCGGGGACCCCACGTGACCCGGGGACCTGGGGCCGGGGATGTCACCCGACACTGGTACCCGGGGCAGCGACCCGATACGACCCGGTGACCAGGGTCCGGGGTCCCGACCTGACCCGGTGACCTGGGGCCAGGGTAACCACCTGACCCGGGGACCCGGGCCGGGGACCCGGTATGACTCCGTCTCCCGGGGCCGTATTGGTCACCTGACACTGGTACCCGGGGCAGCGACCCGACATAACCCGGGGACCTGGGGCTGGGGTAAAAATCCGACCCGGGGACCCGGGCTGGGTACCCGACATGACCCGGTGACCTGGGGCCAGGGTAACGAGCCGACCCGGGGACCCGGACCGGGGAGCCGGTATGACCCCGTCTCCCGTGGCCGGGGTGGTCATCCGACGCTGCTACCCGGGGCAGCGACCCGACACGACCCGGTGACCCGGGGTGGGGTCCCGACCCATCCCGGGGACATGGGGTCGGGTACCCTACATTACCCGGCGTCCTGGTGCCGGGGTGGTCATCGGAACCTGGGAACCAGGCTGGATACCCGACATGACCCGGGGACCTGGGGCCGGGGTCCCGACCTGACCCGGTTACCTGGGGCCGGTGTCCCCACGTGACCCGCTGACCTGGGTCCGGGGTCCCCACGTGACCCGCTGACCTGGGGCCGGGGTCCCCACGTGACCCGGGGTCCAGGTGCCGGGGTGGTCATCGGAACCTGGGAACCAGGCCGGGTACCCGACACAATCCGGTGACCCGGGGCTGTGGTGTCGACGGACTCGTGGACCTGGGTTCTGGGTCCCGACCTGACGCGGTGACCTGGGGCCTGTGTCCCCACGTGACCCGCTGACCTGGGGCCGGGGTCCCCACGTGACCCGGGGTCCTGGTGCCGGGGTGGTCACCGGAACCTGGGAACCAGGCCGGGTGCGCGACATGACCCGGTGACCCCGGGCCGGGTTAACGACCTGTCCAGGGGACCCGGGCCGGGGACCCGACAGGACCCGGTGATCCTTCGCTGGTGTCCCGATGCAACCCGGGGACCCGGGCCGGGGACCCCACGTGACCCGGGGACCTGGGGCCGGGGATGTCACCCGACACTGGTACCCGGGGCAGCGACCCGATACGACCCGGTGACCTGGGTCCGGGGTCCCGACCTGACCCGGTGACCTGGGGCCAGGGTAACCACCTGACCCGGGGACCCGGGCCGGGGACCCGGTATGACTCCGTCTCCCGGGGCCGGGGTATTCACCTGACACTGGTACCCGGGACAGTGACCCGACATGACCCGGTGACCCGGGGCCGGGGTAATGACCTGTCCAGGGGACCTGGGCCGGGGACCCGACAGGACCCGGTGATCTGGGGCTTGGGTAAAAACCCGTCCCGGGGACCCGGGCTGGGTCCCGACATGACCCGGTGACCTGGTTCCGGGGTGCCGACCTGACCCGGTGACCTGGGGCTGTGGTGTCGACCGGACTCGGGGACCTGGTCCGGTGTCCCGTCATGACGCGGGGACCTGGGGTCGGGGTGGTCACCAGACCGTTGTACCCAGGCCGTTGACCCGACATGACCCTGTGACCCGGGGCCTGAGTAAAAATCCAACCTGGGGACCCGGGCATGGGACGTGACATGACCCGACCTGGGTCCGGGGTCCCCACGTGACCCGGTGACCTGGGGCCGGTGTCCCCACGTGACCCGCTGACCTGGGTCCGGGGTCCCCACGTGACCCGGTGACCTGGAGCCGGTGTCCCCACGTGACCCGGTCACCTGGGGCAGGTGTCCCCATGTGACCCGGGGTCCTGGTGCCGGGGTGGTCATCGGAACCTGGGAACCAGGCTGGGTACCAGACATGACCAGGTGACCTGGGGCCGGTGTCCCCACGTAACCCGGTGACCTGGGTCCGGAGTCCCCACGTGACCCGGTGAACTGGGGCCGGTGTCCCCACGTGACCCGGGGTCCTGGTGCAGGGGTGGTCATCGGAACCTGGGAACCAGGCCAGGTACCCGACACGACCCAGGGACCTGGTCCCGAGGTCCCGACCTGAACCGGTTAACTGGGGCCGGTGTCCCTACGTGACCTGGTCACCTGGGTCCGGGTTCCCCACGTGACCCGCTGACCTGGGGCCGGGGTCCCCACGTGATCCGGGGTCCTGGTGCCGGGGTGGTCACCGGAACCTGGGAACCAGGCCGGGTGCGCGACATGACCCGGTGACCCGGGGCCTGGGTAAAAATCCAACCCTGGGACCCGGGCATGGGACGTGACATGACCCGACCTGGGTCCGGGGTCCCGACCTGACCCGGTGACCTGGGGCCGGTGTCCCCACGTGACCCGCTGACCTGGGTCCGGGGTCCCCACGTGACCCGGTGACCTGAGGCCGGTGTCCCCACTTGACCCGCTGACCTGGGGCCGGGGTCCCCACGTGACCCGGTGACCTGAGGCCGGTGTCCCCACGTGACCCGCTGACCTGGGGCCGGGGTCCCCACGTAACCCGGGGTCCTGGTGCCGGGGTGGTCATCGGAACCTGGGAACCAGGCTGGGTACCAGACACGACCAGGTGACCAGGGTCCGGGGTCCCCACGTGACCCGCTGACCTGGGGCCGGTGTCCCCACGTGACCCGGGGTCCTGGTGCCGGGGTGATCACCGGAACCTGGGAACCAGGCCGGGTACCCGACATGACCCGGGGACCTGGGGCCGGGGTCCCGACCTGACCCGGTTACCTGGGGCCGGTGTCCCCACGTGACCCGCTGACCTGGGGCCGGGGTCCCCACGTGACCCGGTCACCTAGGGGCCGGTGTCCCCACGTGACCCGGGGTCCTGGTGCCGGGGTGGTCACCGGAACCTGGGAACCAGGCTGGGTACCAGACATGACCCGGGGACGTGGGGCCGGGGTCCCCACGTGACCCGGTCACCTGGGGCCGGTGTACCCACGTGACCCGGGGTCCTGGTGCCGGGGTGGTCATCGGAACCTGGGAACCAGGCTGGGTACCAGACATGACCCGGTGACCCGGGGCCGGGTTAACGACCTGTCCAGGGGACCCGGGCCGGGGACCCGACAGGACCCGGTGATCCTTCGCTGGTGTTTCGATGCAACCCGGGGACCCAGGCCGGGAACCCCACGTGACCCGGGGACCTGGGGCCGGGGATGTCACCTGACACTGGTACCCGGGGCAGCGACCCGATACGACCCGGTGACCTGGGTCCGGGGTCCCGACCTGACCCGGTGACCTGGGGCCAGGGTAACCACCTGACCCGGGGACCCGGGCCGGGGACCCGGTATGACTCCGTCTCCCGGGGCCGGGGTGGTCACCTGACACTGGTACCCGGGGCAGCGACCCGACATGAACCGGGGACCTGGGGCCAAGGTAACGAGCCGACCCGGGGACCCGGACCGGGGACCCGGTATGACCCCGTCTCCCGTGGCCGGGGTGGTCACCCGACGCTGCTACCCAGGGCAGCGACCTGACACGACCCGGTGACCCGGGGTGGGGTCCCGACCCATCCCGGGGACATGGGGTCGGGTACCCAACATTACCCGGCGTCCTGGTGCCGGGGTGGTCATCGGAACCTGGGAACCAGGCTGGGTACCCGACATGACCCGGGGACCTGGGGCCGGGATCCCGACCTGACCCGGTTACCTGGGGCCGGTGTCCCCACGTGACCCGCTGACCTGGGGCCGGGGTCCCGACCTGACCCGCTGACCTGGGGCCGGGGTCCCCACGTGACCCGCTGACCTGGGGCCGGGGTCCCCAAGTGACCCGGGGTCCTGGTGCCGGGGTGGTCACCGGAACCTGGGAACCAGGCCGGGTACCCGCCATGACACGGGGACCTGGGGCCGGGGTACGGAGCTGACCCTGGTGCCCGGGCTGTGTACCCGACACGACCCGGTGACCCGGGGCTGTGGTGTCGACGGACTCGTGGACCTGGGTTCAGGGTCCCCACGTGACCCGGTGACCTGGGACCGGTGTCCCCACGTGACCGGGTGACCTGGGGCCGGGGTCCCCACGTGACCCGGGGTCCTGGTGCCGGGGTGGTCATCGGAACCTGGGAACCAGGCCGGGTACCCGACATGACCCGGGGACCTGGGCCCGGGGTCCCGACCTGACCCGGTTACCTGGGGCCGGTGTCCCCACGTGACCCGGTGACCTGGGGCCGGGGTCCCCACGTGACCCGGTGACCTGGGGCCGGGGTCCCCACGTGACCCGGGGTCCTGGGGCCGGGGTGGTCACCGGAACCTGGGAACCAGGCCGGGTGCGCGACATGACCGGGTGACCCGGGGCTGGGTTAAAGACCTGTCCAGGTGTCCCGGGCCGGGGACCTGACAGGACCCGGTGATCCTTCGCTGGTATCCCGATGCAACCCGGGGACCCGGGCCCGGGACCCCACGTGATCCAGTGATCTGGTGCTGGTGTCCTGATGCAACCCGGGGACCCGGGCCGGGGACCCCACGTGACCCGGTCACCTGGGGCCGGGGTCCCCACGTGACCCGGGGTCCTGGTGCCGGGATGGTCATCGGAACCTGGGAACCAGGCTGGGTACCAGACATGACCCGGAGACCTGGGGCCGGGTTCCCCACGTGACCCGCTGACCTGGGTCCGGAGTCCCCACGTGACCCGCTGACCTGGGGCCGGTGTCCCCACGTGACCCGGTCACCTGGGGTCGGTGTCCCCACGTGACCCGGGGTCCTGGTGCCTTGGTGGGCATCGGAACCTGGGAACCAGGCTGGGTACCAGACATGACCAGGTGACCTGGGGCCGGTGTCCCCACGTGACCCGGTGACCTGGGGCCGGGGTCCCCACGTGACCCGGTGACCTGCTGCCGGGGTGGTCATCGGAACCTGGGAACCAGGCCGGGTACCCGACATGACCCGGGGACCTGGGGCCGGGATCCCGACATGACCCGCTGACCTGGGGCCGGTGTCCCCACGTGACCCGCTAACCTGGGGCCGGGGTCCCCACGTGACCCGCTGACCTGGGGCCGGGGTCCCCACGTGACCCGTGGTCCTGGGGCCGGGGTGGTCACCGGAACCTGGGAACCAGGCCGGGTGCGCGACATGACCCGGTGACCCGGGGCCGGGTTAACGACCTGTCCAGGGGACCCGGGCCGGGGACCCGACAGGACCCGGTGATCCTTCGCTGGTTTTTCGATGCATCCCGGGGACCCGGGCCGGGGACCCCACGTGACCCGGGGACCTGGGGCCGGGGATGTCACCCGACACTGGTATCCGGGGCAGCGACCCGATACGACCCGGTGACCTGGGTCCGGGGTCCCGACCTGACCCGGTGACCTGGGGCCAGGGTAACCACCTGACCCGGGGACCCGGGGCCGGGGTCCCCACGTGACCCGGGGTCCTGGTGCCGGGGTGGTCACCGGAACCTGGGAACCAGGCCGGGTGCACGACATGACCGGGTGACCCGGGGCTGGGTTAAAGACCTGTCCAGGTGTCCCGGGCCGGGGACCTGACAGGACCCGGTGATCCTTCGCTGGTGTCCCGATGCAACCCTGGGACCTGAGCCCGGGACCCCACGTGATCCAGTGATCCGGTGCTGGTGTCCTGATGCAACCCGGGGACCCGGGCCGGGGACCCCACGTGACCCGGGGACCTGGGGCCGGGGTCCCGACCTGACCCGGTTACCTGGGGCCGGTGTCCCCACGTGACCCGCTGACCTGCGGCCGGGGACCCCACATGACCCGGGGACCTGGGGCCGGGGATATCACCCGACACTGGTACCCGGGGCAGCGACCCGATACGACCCGGTGACCTGGGTCCGGGGTCCCGACCTGACCCGGTGACCTGGGGCCAGGGTAACCACCTGACCCGGGGACCCGGGCCGGGGACCCGGTATGACTCCGTCTCCGGGGGCCGGGGTGGTCACCTGACACTGGTACCCGGGACAGCGACCCGACATGACCCGGTGACCCGGGGCCGGGGTAACAACCTGTCCAGGGGACCTGGGCCGGGGACCCGACAGGACCCGGTGATCTGGGGCTTGGGTAAAAACCCGTCCCGGGGACCCGGGCTGGGTCCCGACATGACCCGGTGACCTGGTTCCGGGGTGCCGACCTGACCCGGTGACCTGATGCTGTGGTGTCGACCGGACTCGGGGACCTGGTCCGGTGTCCCGTCATGACCCGGGGAACTGGGGTCGGGGTGGTCACCAGACCGTTGTACCCAGGCCGTTGACCCGACATGACCGTGTGACCCGGGGCCTGGGTAAAAATCCAACCCGGGGACCCGGGCATGGGACGTGACATGACCCGACCTGGGTCCGGGGTCCCGACCTGACCCGGTGACCTGGGGCCAGGGTAACCACCTGACCCGGGGACCCGGGCCGGGGACCCGGTATGACTCCATCTCCCGGGGCCGGGGTGGTCACCTGACACTGGTACCCGGGGCAGCGACCCGACATGACCCGGGGACCTGGGGCTGGGGTAAAAATCCGACCCGGGTACCCGGGCTGGGTACCCGACATGACCCGGTGACCTGGGGCCAGGGTAACGAGCCGACCCGGGGACCCGGACCGGGGACCCGGTATGACCCCGTCTCCCGTGGCCGGGGTGGTCACCCGACGCTGCTACCCGGGGCAGCGACCCGACATGACCCGGTGACCCGGGGTGGGGTCCCGACCCATCCCGGGGACATGGGGTCGGGTACCCAACATTACCCGGCGTCCTGGTGCCGGGGTGGTCATCGGAACCTGGGAACCAGGCTGGGTACCTGACATGACCCGGGGACCTGGGGCCGGGGTCCCAACCTGACCCGGTTACCTGGGGCCGGTGTCCCCACGTGACCCGCTGACCTGGGGCCGGGGTCCCCACGTGACCCGGTGACCTGGGGCCGGGGTCCCCACGTGACCCGCTGACCTGGTGCCGGGGTGGTCACCGGAACATGGGAACAAGGCCGGGTGCGCGACATGACCCGGTGACCCGGGGCTGGGTTAACGACCTGTCAAGGGGACCCGGGCCGGGGACCCGACAGGACCCGGTGATCCTTTGCTGGTGTCCCGATGCAACCCGGGGACCCGGGCCGGGAACCCCACGTGACCCGGGGACCTGGGGCCAGGGTCCCGACCTGACCCGGTTACCTGGGGCCGGTGTCCCCACGTGACCGGGTGACCTGGGGCCGGGGTCCCCACGTGACCCGCTGACCTGGGGCCGGGGTCCCCACGTGACCCGGGGTCCTGGTGCCGGGGTGGTCACCGGAACCTGGGAACCAGGCCGGGTGCGCGACATGACCCGGTGACCCGGGACCGGGTTAACGACCTGTCCAGGGGACCCGGGCCGGGGACCCGACAGGACCCGGTGATCCTTCGCTGGTGTCCCGATGCAACCCGGGGACCCGGGCCGGGGACCCCACGTGACCCGGGGACCTGGGGCCGGGGATGTCACCCGACACTGGTACCCGGGGCAGCGGCCCGATACAACCCGGTGACCTGGGTCCGGGGTCCCGACCTGACCCGGTGACCTGGGGCCAGGGTAACGAGCCGACCCGGGGACCCGGACCGGGGACCCGGTATGACCCCGTCTCCCGTGGCCGGGGTGGTCACCTGACGCTGCTACCCGAGGCAGCGACCCGACACGACCCGGTGACCCGGGGTGGGGTCCCGACCCATCCCGGGGACATGGGGTCGGGTACCCAACATTACCCGGCGTCCTGGTGCCGGGGTGGTCATCGGAAACTGGGAACCAGGCTGGGTACCCGACATGACACGGGGACCTGGGGCCCGGGTCCCGAGCTGACCCTGGTGCCCGGGCTGTGTACCCGACACGACCCGGTGACCCGGGGCTGTGGTGTCGACGGACTCGTGGACCTGGGTTCGGGGTCCCGACCTGACGCGGTGACCTGGGACCGGTGTCCCCACGTGACCGGCTGACCTGGGGCCGGTGTCCCCACATGACCCGGTCACCTGGGGCTGGTGTCCCCACGTGACCCGGGGCCCTGGTGCCGGGGTGGTCATCGGAACCTGGGAACCAGGCCAGGTACCCGACACAACCCGGTGACCCAGGGCTGTGGTGTCGACGGACTCGTGGAACTGGGTTCAGGGTCCCGACCTGACCCGCTGATCTGGGGCCGGGGTCCCCACGTGACCCGGGTTCCTGGTGCCGGGGTGGTCACCGGAACCTGGGAACCAGGCCGGGTGCGCGACATGACCCGGTGACCCGGGGCCGGGTTAACGACCTGTCCAGGGGACCTGGGCCGGGGACCCGACAGGACCCGGTGATCTGGGGCTTGGGTAAAAACCCGTCCGGGGGACCCGGGATGGGTCCTGACATGACCCAGTGACCTGGTTCCGGGGTGCCGACCTGACCCGGTGACCTGGGGCTGTGGTGTCGACGGACTCGTGGAACTGGGTTCAGGGTCCCGACCTGACGCGGTGACCTGGGGCCAGGGTAACCACCTGTCCCGGGGACCCGGGCCGGGGACCCGGTATGACTCCGTCTCCCGGGTCCAGGGTGGTCACCTGACACTGGTACCCGGGGCAGCGACCCGACATGACCCGGTGACCTTGGTCCGGGGTCCCGACCTGACCCGGTTACCTGGGGCCAGGGTAACCACCTGACCCGGGGACCCGGACCGGGGACCCGGTATGACCCCGTCTCCCGTGGCCGGGGTGGTCACCCGACGCTGCTACCCGGGGCAGCGACCCGACACGACCCGGTGACCCGGGGTGGGGTCCCGACCCATCCCGGGGACATGGGGTCGGGTACCCAACATTACCCGGCGTCCTGGTGCCGGGGTGGTCATCGGAACCTGGGAACCAGGCCGGGTACCAGACATGACCAGGTGACATGGGGCCGGTGTCCCCACGTGACCCGGTCACCTGGGGCCGGTGTCCCCACGTGACCCGGGGTCCTGGTGCCGGGGTGGTCATCGGAACCTGGGAACCAGGCCGGGTACCCGACATGACCCGGGGACCTGGGGCCGGGGTCCCGACCTGACCCGGTTACCTGGGGCCGGTGTCCCCACGTGACCCGCTGACCTGGGGCCGGGGTCCCCACGTGACCCGGGGTCCTGGTGCCGGGGTGGTCACCGGAACCTGGGAACCAGGCCGGGTGCGCGACATGATCCGGTGACCCGGGGCCGGGTTAACGACCTCTCCAGGGGACCCGGGCCGGGGACCCGACAGGACCCGGTGATCCTTCGCTGGTGTCCCGATGCAACCCGGGGACCCGGGCCGGGGACCCCACGTGACCCGGGGACCTGGGGCCGGGGTCCCGACCTGACCCGGTTACCTGGGGCCGGGGTCCCCACGTGACCCGCTGACCTGGGGCCGGGGTCCCCACGTGACCCGGGGTCCTGCTGCCGGGGTGGTCACCGGAACCTGGGAACCAGGCCGGGTGCGCGACATGACCCGGTGACCCGGGGCCGGGTTAACGACCTGTCCAGGGGACCCGGGCCGGGGACCCGACAGGACCCGGTGATCCTTCGCTGGTGTCCCGATGCAACCCGGGGACCCAGGCCCGGGACCCCACGTGATCCAGTGATCCGGTGCTGGTGTCTCGATGCAACCCGGGGACCCGGGCCGGGGACCCCACGTGACCCAGGGACCTGGGGCCGGGGTCCCGACCTCCCTTCGTTACCTGGGGCCGGTGTCCCCACGTGACCCGCTGACCTGGGGCCGGTGTCCCCACGTGACCCGCTGACCTGGGGCCGGGGTCCCCACGTGACCCGGTGTCCTGGTGCCGGGGTGGTCACCGGAACCTGGGAACCAGGCCGGGTACCCGCCATGACCCGGGGACCTGGGGCCAGGGTACCGAGCTGACCCTGGTGCCCGGGCTGTGTACCCGACACGACCCGGTGACCCGGGGCTGTGGTGTCGACGGACTCGTGGACCTGGGTTCGGGGTCCCGACCTGACGCGGTGACCTGGGACCGGTGTCCCCACGTGACCGGGTGACCTGGGGCCGGTGTCCCCACGTGACCCGGGGTCCTGGTGCCGGGGTGGTCATCGGAACCTGGGAACCAGGCCGGGTACCCGACATGACCCGGGGACCCGGGCCTGGGACCCCACGTGATCCAGTGATCCGGTGCTGGTGTCCTGATGCAACCCGGGGACCCGGGCCGGGGACCCCACGTGACCTGGGGACCTGGGGCCGGGGTCCCGACCTGACCCGGTTACCTGGGGCCGGTGTCCCACGTGACCCGCTGACCTCGGGCCGGGGACCCCACGTGACCCGGGGACCTGGGGCCGGGGTGGTCATCGGAACCTGGGAACCAGGCCGGGTACCCAACATGACCCGGGGACCTGGGGCCGGGGTCCCGACCTGCCTTGGTTACCTGGGGCCGGTGTCCCCACGTGACTCGGTGACCTGGGGCCGGGGTCCCCACGTGACCCGGGGTCCTGGTGCCGGGGTGGTCACCGGAACCTGGGAACCAGGCCGGGTGTGCGACATGACCGGGTGACCCGGGGCTGGGTTAAAGACCTGTCCAGGTGTCCCGGGCTGGGGACGTGACAGGACCCGGTGATCCTTCGCTGGTGTCCCGATGCAACCCGGGGACCCGGGCCCGGGACCCCACGTGATCCAGTGATCCGGTGCTGGTGTCCTGATGCAACCCGGGGACCCGGGCCGGGGACCCCACGTGACCCGGGGAACTGGGGCCGGGGTCCCGACCTGACCCGGTTACCTGGGGCCGGTGTCCCCACGTGACCCGCTGACCTGGGGCCGGGGTCCCCACGTGACCCGGGGTCCTGGTGCCGGGGTGGTCACCGGAACCTGGGAACCAGGCCGGGTGCGCGACATGACCCGGTGACCCGGGGCCGGGTTAACGACCTGTCCAGGGGACCCGGGCCGGGGACCCGACAGGACCCGGTGATCCTTCGCTGGTGTCCCGATGCAACCCGGGGACCCGGGGCAGCGACCCCACGTGATCCAGTGATCCGGTGCTGGTGTCCCGATGCAACCCGGGGACCCGGGCCGGGGACCCCTCGTGACCCGGGGACCTGGGGCCGGGGTCCCGACCTGACCCGGTTACCTGGGGCCGGTGTCCCCACGTGACCCGCTGACCTCGGGCCGGGGACCCCACGTGACCCGGGGACCTGGGGCCGGGGTGGTCATCGGAACCTGGGAACCAGGCCGGGTACCCGACATGACCCGGGGACCTGGGGCCGGGGTCCCGACCTGCCTTGGTTACCTGGGGCCGGTGTCCCCACGTGACCCGGTGACCTGGGGCCGGGGTCCCCACGTGACCCGGGACCTGGGGCCGGGGTCCCCACGTGACCCGGGGTCCTGGTGCCGGGGTGGTCACCGGAACCTGGGAACCAGGCCGGGTGTGCGACATGACCGGGTGACCCGGGGCTGGGTTAAAGACCTGTCCAGGTGTCCCGGGCCGGGGACCTGACAGGACCCGATGATCCTTCGCTGGTGTCCCGATGCAACCCGGGGACCCGGGCTGGGGACCCCACGTGACCAGGGGACCTGGGGCCGGGGTCCCGACCTGACCCGGTTACCTGGGGCCGGTGTCCCCACGTGACCCCCTGACCTGGGGCCGGGGTCCCCACGTGACCCGGGGTCCTGGTGCCGGGGTGGTCACCGGAACCTGGGAACAAGGCCAGTGTGCGACATGACCGAGTGACCCGGGGCCGGGTTAACGACCTGTCCAGGGGACCCGGGCCGGGGACCCGACAGGACCCGGTGATCCTTCGCTGGTGTCCCGATGCAACCCGGGGACCCAGGCCCGGGACCCCACGTGATCCAGTGATCCAGTGCTGGTGTCCCGATGCAACCCGGGGACCCGGGCCGGGGACCCCACGTGACCCGGGGACCTGGGGCTGGGGTCCCGACCTGACCCGGTTACCTGGGGCCGGTGTCCCCACGTGACCCGCTGACCTGGGGCCGGGGTCCCCACGTGACCCGGGGTCCTGGTGCCGGGGTGGTCACCGGAACCTGGGAACCAGGCCGGGTGCGCGACATGACCCGGTGACCCGGGGCCGGGTTAACGACCTGTCCAGGGGACCCGGGCCGGGGACCCGACAGGACCCGGTGATCCTTCGCTGGTGTCCCGATGCAACCCGGGGACCCGGGCCCGGGACCCCACGTGATCCAGTGATCCGGTGCTGGTGTCCCGATGCAACCCGGGGACCCGGGCCGGGGACCCCTCGTGACCCGGGGACCTGGGGCCGGGGTCCCGACCTGACCCGGTTACCTGGGGCCGGTGTCCCCACGTGACCCGCTGACCTCGGGCCGGGGACCCCACGTGACCCGGGGACCTGGGGCCGGGGTGGTCATCGGAACCTGGGAACCAGGCCGGGTACCCGACATGACCCGGGGACCTGGGGCCGGGGTCCCGACCTGCCTTGGTTACCTGGGGCAGGTGTCCCCACGTGACCCGGTGACCTGGGGCCGGGGTCCCCACGTGACCCGGGACCTGGGGCCGGGGTCCCCACGTGACCCGGGGTCCTGGTGCCGGGGTGGTCACCGGAACCTGGGAACCAGGCCGGGTGTGCGACATGACCGGGTGACCCGGGGCTGGGTTAAAGACCTGTCCAGGTGTCCCGGGCCGGGGACCTGACAGGACCCGATGATCCTTCGCTGGTGTCCCGATGCAACCCGGGGACCCGGGCTGGGGACCCCACGTGACCAGGGGACCTGGGGCCGGGGTCCCGACCTGACCCGGTTACCTGGGGCCGGTGTCCCCACGTGACCCGCTGACCTGGGGCCGGGGACCCCACGTGACCCAGGGACTTGGGGCCGGGGATGTCACCTGACACTGTTACCCGGGGCAGCGACCCGATACGACCCGGTGACCTGGGGCCAGGGTAACCACCTGACCCGGGGACCCGGGGCTGGGGTAACGACCTGTCCAGGGGACCTGGGCCGGGGACCTGACAGGACCCGGTGATCTGGGGCTTGGGTAAAAACCCGTCCCGGGGACCCGGGCTGGGTCCCGACATGACCCGGTGACCTGGTTCCGGGGTGCCGACCTGACTCGGTGACCTGGGGCTGTGGTGTCGACCGGACTCGGGGACCTGGTCCGGTGTCCCGTCATGACCCGGGGACCTGGGGTCGGGGTGGTCACCAGACCGTTGTACCCAGGCCGTTGACCCGACATGACCCTGTGACCCGGGGCCTGGGTAAAAATCCAACCCGGGGACCCGGGCATGGGACGTGACATGACCCGACCTGGGTCCAGGGTCCCGACCTGACCCGGTGACCTGGGGCCGGTGTCCCCATGTGACCGGGTGACCTGGGGCCGGTGTCCCCACGTGACCCGGGGTCCTGGTGCCGGGGTGGTCATCGGAACCTGGGAACCAGGCCGGGTACCCGACATGACCCGGGGACCCGGGCCTGGGACCCCACGTGATCCAGTGATCCGGTGCTGGTGTCCTGATGCAACCCGGGGACCCGGGCCGGGGACCCCACGTGACCCGGGGACCTGGGGCCGGGGTCCCGACCTGACCCGGTTACCTGGGGCCGGTGTCCCCACGTGACCCGCTGACCTCGGGCCGGGGACCCCACGTGACCCGGGGACCTGGGGCCGGGGTGGTCATCGGAACCTGGGAACCAGGCCGGGTACCCGACATGACCCGGGGACCTGGGGCCGGGTTCCCGACCTGCCTTGGTTACCAGGGCCGGTGTCCCCACGTGACCCGGTGACCTGGGGCCGGGGTCCCCACGTGACCCGGGGACCTGGGGCCGGGGTCCCCACGTGACCCGGGGTCCTGGTGCCGGGGTGGTCACCGGAACCTGGGAACCAGGCCGGGTAACCGACATGACCCGGGGACCTGGGGCCGGGGTCCCGAGCTGACCCTGGTGCCCGGGCTGTGTACCCGACACGACCCGGTGACCCGGGGCTGTGGTGTCGACAGTCTCGTGGACCTGGGTTCGGGGTCCCGACCTGACGCGGTGACCTGGGGCCGGTGTCCCCACGTGACCCGGGGTCCTGGTGCCGGGGTGGTCATCGGAACCTGGGAACCAGGCCGGGTACCCGACATGACCCGAGGACCTGGGGCCGGGGTCCTGACCTGCCTTGGTTACCTGGGGCCGGTGTCCCCACGTGACCCGGTGACCTGGGGCCGGGGTCCCCACGTGACCCGGGGTCCTGGTGCCGGGGTGGTCACCGGAACCTGGGAACAAGGCCGGGTACGCGACATGACCGGGTGACCCGGGGCCGGGTTAACGACCTGTCCAGAGGACCCGGGCCAGGGACCCGACAGGACCTGGTGATCCTTCGCTGGTGTCCCGATGCAACCTGAGGACCCGGGTCCGGGACCCCACGTGATCCAGTGACCCGCTGCTAGTGTCCCGATGCAACGGGGGACCCGGGCCGGGGACCCCACGTGACCCGGGGACCTGGGTCCGGGGTCCCGACCTGACCCGGTGACCTGGGGCCAGGGTAACCACCTGACCCGGGGACCCGGGCCGGGGACCCGGTATGACTCCGTCTCCCGGGGCCGGGGTGGTCACCTGACACTGATACCCGGGACAGCGACCCGACATGACCTGGTGACCCGGGGCCGGGGTAACGACCTGTCCAGGGGACCTGGGCCGGGGTCCCGACATGACCCGGTGACCTGGTTCCGGGGTGCCGATCTGACCCGGTGACCTGGGGCTGTGGTGTCGACCGGACTCGGGGACCTGGTCCGGTGTCCCGTCATGACCCGGGGACCTGGGGTCGGGGTGGTCACCAGACCCTTGTACCCAGGCCGTTGACCCGACATGACCCTGTGACCCGGGGCCTGGGTAAAAATCCAACGCGGGGACCCGGGCATGGGACGTGACATGACCCGACCTGGGTCCGGGGTCCCGACCTGACCCGGTGACCTGGGGCCGGTGTCCCCACGTGACCCGGTGACCTGGGGCCGGTGTCCCCACGTGACCCGGGGTCCTGGTGCCGGGGTGGTCATCGGAACCTGGGAACCAGGCTGGGTACCAGACATGACCAGGTGACCTGGGGCCGGTGTCCCCACGTGACCCGGTCACCTAGGGGCCGGTGTCCCCACGTGACCCGGGGTCCTGGTGCCGGGGTGGTCATCGGAACCTGGGGACCAGGCCGGGTACCCGACATGACCCGGGGACCTGGGGCCGGGGTCCCGAGCTGACCCTGGTGCCCGGGCTGTGTACCCGACACGACCCGGTGACCCGGGGCTGTGGTGTCGACGGACTCGTGGACCTGGGTTCGGGGTCCCGACCTGACGCGGTGACCTGGGGCCGGGGGTCCCGACCTGACTCGGTGACCTGGGTCCGGGGTCCCCACGTGACCCGGGGTCCTGGTGCCGGGGTGGTCATCGGAACCTGGGAACCAGGCCGGGTACCAGACATGACCCGGGGTCCTGGTGCCGGGGTGGTCATCGGAACCTGGGAACCAGGCTGGGTACCAGACATGACCAGGTGACCTGGGTCCGGGGTCCCCACGTGACCCGCTGACCTGGGGCCGGTGTCCCCACGTGACCCGGGGTCCTGGTGCCGGGTTGGTCACCGGAACCTGGGAACCAGGCCGGGTACCCGACATGACCCGGGGACCTGGGGCCGGGGTCCCGAGCTGACCCTGGTGCTCGGGCTGTGTACCCGACATGACCCGGTGACCCGGGGATGTGGTGTCGACGGACTCGTGGACCTGGGTTCAGGGTCCCGACCTGACGCCGTGACCTGGGGCCGGTGTCCCCACGTGACCCGCTGACCTGGGGCCGGGGTCCCAACGTGACCCGGGGTCCTGGTGCCGTTGTGGTCATCGGAACCTGGGAACCAGGCCGGGTACCCGACATGACCCGAGGACCTGGGGCCGGGGTCCCGACCTGACCCGCTGACCTGGGGCCGGTGTCCCCACGTGACCCGCTGACCTGGGGCCGGGGTCCCCACGTGACCCGGGGTCCTGGTGCCGGGGTGGTCACCAGAACCTGGGAACCAGGCCGGGTGCGCGACATGACCTGGTGACGCGGGGCCGGGTTAACGACCTGTCCAGGGGACCTGGGCCGGGGACCTGACAGGACCCGGTGATCCTTCGCTGGTGTCCCGATGCAACCCGGGGACCCGGGCCCGGGACCCCACGTGACCCGGGGACCTGGGGCCGGGGATGTCACCCGACACTGGTACCCGGGGCAGCGACCCGATACGACCCGGTGACCTGGTTCCGGGGTGCCGACCTGACCCGGTGACCTGGGGCTGTGGTGTCGACCGGACTCGGGGACCTGGTCCGGTGTCCCGACATGACCCGGGGACCTGGGGTCGGGGTGGTCACCAGACCGTAATAACCAGGCCGTTGACCCGACATGACCCTGTGACCCGGGGCCTGGGTAAAAATCCAACGCGGGGACCCGGGCATGGGACGTGACATGACCCGACCTGGGTCCGGGGTCCCGACCTGACCCGGTGACCTGGGGCCGGTGTCCCCATGTGACCCGGTGACCTGGGTCCGGGGTCCACACGTGACACGGTGACCTGGGGCCGGTGTCCCCACGTGACCCGCTGACCTGGGTCCGGGGTCCCCACGTGACCCGGGGTCCTGGTGCCGGGGTGGTCATCGGAACCTGGGAACCAGGCTGGGTACCAGACATGACCCGGGGACCTGGGTCCGGGGTCCCCACGTGACCCGCTGACCTGGGGCCGGTGTCCCCACGTGACCCGGGGTCCTGGTGCCGGGGTGGTCATCGGAACCTGGGAACCAGGCCAGGTACCCGACACGACCCGGTGACCCGGGGCTGTGGTGTCGACGGACTCGTGGAACTGGGTTCAGGGTCCCGACCTGAAGCAGTGACGTGGGGCCGGGGTCCCCACGTGACCTGGAGTCCTGGTGCCGGGGTGGTCATAGGAACCTGGGAACCAGGCCGGGTACCCGACATGACCCGGGGACCTGGGGCCGGGGTCCCGACCTGACCCGGTGACCTGGGGCCAGGGTAACCACCTGACCCTGGGACCCGGGCCGGGTACCCGGTATGACTCCGTCTCCCGGGGCCGGGGTGGTCACCTGACACTGGTACCCGGGGCAGCGACCCGACATGACCCGGGGACCTGGGGCTGGAGTAAAAATCCGACCCGGGGACCCGGGCTGGGTACCCGACATGACCCGGTGACATGGGGCCAGGGTAACGAGCCGACCCGGGGACCCGGACCGGGGACCCGGTATGACCCCGTCTCCCGTGGCCGGGGTGGTCACCCGACGCGGCTACCCGGGGTAGAGACCTGACACGACCCGGTGACCCGGGGTGGGGTCCAGACCCATCCCGGGGACATGGGGACGGGTACCCAACATTACCCGGCGTCCTGGTGCCGGGGTGGTGATCGGAACCTGGGAACCAGGCTGGGTACCCGACATGACACGGGGACCTGGGGCCGGGGTCCCGACCTGACCCGGTTACCTGGGGCCGGTGTCCCCACGTGACCCGCTGACCTGGGGCCGGGGTAACAACGTGACCCGCTGACCTGGGGCCGGGGTCCCCACGTGACCCAGGGTCCTGGTGCCGGGGTGGTCACCGGAACCTGGGAACCAGGCCGGGTATGCGACATGACCGGGTGACCCGGGGCCGGGTTAACGACCTGTCCAGAGGACCTGGGCCGGGGACCCGACAGGACCCGGTGATCTGGGGCTTGGGTAAAAACCCGTCCCGGGGACCCGGGCTGGGTCCCGACATGACCCGGTGACCTGGTTCCGGGGTGCCGACCTGACCCGGTGACCTGGGGCTGTGGTGTCGACCGGACTCGGGGACCTGGTCCGGTGTCCCGTTATGACCCGGGGACCTGGGGTCGGGGTGGTCACCAGACCGTTGTACCCAGGCCGTTGACCCGACATGACCCTGTGACCCGGGGCCTGGGTAAAAATCCATCGCGGGGACCCGGGCATGGGACGTGACATGACCCGACCTGGGTCCGGGGTCCCGACCTGACCCGGTGACCTGGGGCCGGTGTCCCCACGTGACCCGCTGACCTGGGTCCGGGGTCCCCACGTGACCCGGTGACCTGGGGCCGGTGTCCCCACGTGACCCGGTCACCTGGGGCCGGTGTCCCCACGTGACCCGCTGACCTGGTGCCGGGGTGGTCACCGGAACCTGGGAACCAGGCCGGGTACCCGACGTGACCCGGTCACCTGGGGCCGGGGTCCCGAGCTGCCTTGGTTACCTGGGGCCGGTGTCCCCACGTGACCCGCTGACCTGGGGCCGGGATCCCCACGTTACCCGCTGACCTGGGGCCGGGGTCCCCACGTGACCCGGGGTCCTGGTGCCGGGGTGGTCACCGGAACCTGGGAACAAGGCCGGGTGCGCGACATGACCCGGTGACCCGGGGCCGGGTTAACGACCTGTCCAGGGGACCCGGGCCGGGGACCCGACAGGACCCGGTGATCCTTCGCTGGTGTCCCGATGCAACCCGGGGACCCGGGCCCGGGACCCCACGTGATCCAGTGATCGGGTGCTGGTGTCCCGATGCAACCCGGGGACCCGGGCCGGGGACCCCACGTGACCCGGGGACCTGGGGCCGGGGTCCCGACCTGACCCGGTTACCTGGGGCCGGTGTCCCCACGTGACCCGCTGACCTGGGGCCGGGGTCCCCACGTGACCCGGGGTCCTGGTGCCGGGGTGGTCACCGGAACCTGGGAACAAGGCCGGGTGCGCGACATGACCCGGTGACTCGGGGCCGGGTTAACGACCTGTCCAGGGGACCCGGGCCGGGGACCCGACAGGACCCGGTGATCCTTCGCTGGTGTCCCGACGCAACCGGGGGACCCGGGCCGGGGACCCTACGTGACCCGGGGACCTGGGGCCGGGGATGTCACCCGACACTGGTACCCGGGGCAGCGACCCGACATGACCCGGGGACCTGGGGCTGGGGTAAAAATCCGACCCGGGGACCCGGGCTGGGTACCCGACATGACCCGGTGACCTGGGGCCAGGGTAACGAGCCGACCCGGGGACCCGGACCGGGGACCGAGTATGACCCCATCTCCCGTGGCCGGGGTGGTCACCCGACGCTGCTACCCGGGGCAGCGACCCGACACGACCCGGTGACCCGGGGTAGGGTCCCGACCCATCCCGGGGACATGGGGTCGGGTACCCAAAATTACCCGGCGTCCTGGTGCCGGGCTGGTCATCGGAACCTGGGAACCAGGCTGGGTATGCGACATGACCGGGTGACCCGGGGCCGGGTTAACGACCTGTCCAGAGGACCTGGGCCGGGGACCCGACAGGACCCGGTGATCTGGGGCTTGGGTAAAAACCCGTCCCGGGGACCCGGGCTGGGTCCCGACATGACCCGGTGACCTGGTTCCGGGGTGCCGACCTGACCCGGTGACCTGGGGCTGTGGTGTCGACCGGACTCGGGGACCTGGTCCGGTGTCCCGTCATGACCCGGGGAACTGGGGTCGGGGTGGTCACCAGACCGTTGTACCCAGGCCGTTGAGCCGACATGACCCTGTGACCCGGGGCCTGGTTAAAAATCCAACGCGGGGACCCGGGCATGGGACGTGACATGACCCGACCTGGGTCCGGGGTCCCGACCTGACCCGGTGACCTGGGGCCGGTGTCCCCACGTGACCCGCTGACCTGGGTCCGGGGTCCCCACGTGACCCGGTGACCTGGGGCCGGTGTCCCCACGTGACCCGGGGTCCTGGTGCCGGGGTGGTCATCGGAACCTGGGAACCAGGCTGGGTACCAGACATGACCCGGGGACCTGGGGCCGGGGTCCCCACGTGACCCGGTTACCTGGGGACGGTGTCCCCACGTGACCTGGGGTCCTGGTGCCGGGGGTGGTCACCGGAACCTGCGAACCAGGCCGGGAACCCGACATGACCCGGGGACCTGGGGCCGGGGTCCCGAGCTGACCCTGGTGCCCGGGCTGTGTAACCGACACGACCCGGTGACCCGGGGCTGTGGTGTCGACTGACTCGTGGACCTGGGTTCAGGGTCCCGACCTGACGCGGTGACCTGGGGTTGGGGTCCCGACCTGACCCGGTGACCTGGGGCCGGTGTCCCCACGTGACCCGCTGACCTGGGGCCGGTGTCCCCACGTGACCCGGGGTCCTGGTGCCGGGGTGGTCATCGGAACCTGGGAACCAGGCCGGGTACCCGACATGACCCGGGGTCTCTGTGCCGGGGTGGTCATCGGAACCTGGGAACCAGGCTGGGTACCAGACATGACCAGGTGACCTGGGTCCGGGGTCCCCACGTGACCCGCTGACCTGGGGCCGGTGTCCCCACGTGACCCGGGGTCCTGGTGCCGGGGTTGTCATCGGAACCTGGAAACCAGGCCGGGTACCCGACATGACCCGAGGACGTGGGGCCGGGGTCCCGACCTGACCTGGTTACCTGGGGCCGGTGTCCCCACGTGACCCGCTGACCTGGGGCCGGGGTCCCCACGTGACCCGCTGACCTGGGGCCGGGGTCCCCACGTGACCCGGGGTCCTGGTGCCGGGGTGGTCACCGGAACCTGGGAACCAGGCCGGGTGCGCGACATGACCTGGTGACCCGGGGCCGGGTTAACGACCTGTCCAGGGGACCCGGGCCGGGGACCCGACAGGACCCGGTGATCCTTCGCTGGTGTCCTGATGCAACCCGGGGACCCGGGCCCGGGACCCCACGTGACCCGGGGACCTGGGGCCGGGGATGTCACCCGACACTGGTACCCGGGGCAGCGACCCGATACGACCCGGTGACCTGGTTCCGGGGTGCCGACCTGACCCGGGGACCTGGGGCTGTGGTGTCGACCGGACTCGGGGACCTGGTCCGGTGTCCCGTCATGACCCGGGGACCTGGGGTCGGGGTGGTCACCAGACCGTTGTACCCAGGCCGTTGAGCCGACATGACCCTGTGACCCGGGGCCTGGTTAAAAATCCAACGCGGGGACCCGGGCATGGGACGTGACATGACCCGACCTGGGTCCGGGGTCCCGACCTGACCCGGTGACCTGGGGCCGGTGTCCCCACGTGAGCCGCTGACCTGGGGCCGGGGTCCCCATGTGACCCGGTGACCTGGGGCCGGTGTCCCCACGTGACCCGCTGACCTGGGGCCGGTGTCCCCACGTGACCCGGGGTCCTGGTGCCGGGGTGGTCATCGGAACCTGGGAACCAGGCTGGGTACCAGACATGACCCGGGGACCTGGGTCCGGGGTCCCCACGTGACCCGCTGACCTGGGGCCGGGGTCCCCACGTGACCCGGGGTCCTGGTGCCGGGGTGGTCATCGGAACCAGGGAACCAGGCCAGGTACCCGACATGACCCGGTGTCCTGGTGCCGGGGTGGTCATCGGAACCTGGGAACCAGGCTGGGTACCAGACATGACCAGGTGACCTGGGTCCGGGGTCCCCACGTGACCCGCTGACCTGGGGCCGGTGTCCCCACGTGACCCGGGGTCCTGGTGCCCGGGTGGTCACCGGAACCTGGGAACCAGGCCGGGTGCCCGACATGACCCGGGGACCTGGGGCCGGGGTCCCGAGCTGACCCTGGTTCTCGGGCTGTGTACCCGACACGACCCGGTGACCCGTGGCTGTGGTGTCGACGGACTCGTGGACCTGGGTTCAGGGTCCCGACCTGACGCGGTGACCTGGGGCCGGTGTCCCCACGTGACCCGGTGACCTGGGTCCGGGGTCCCCACGTGACCCGGGGTCTTGGTGCCGGGGTGGTCATCGGAACCTGGGAACCAGGCCGGGTACCCGACATGACCCGGGGACCTGGGTCCGGGGTCCCCACGTGACCCGCTGACCTGGGGCCGGGGTCCCCACGTGACCCGGGGTCCTGGTGCCCGGGTGGTCACCGGAACCTGGGAACCAGGCCGGGTACCCGACATGACCCGGGGACCTGGGGCCGGGGTCCCGAGCTGACCCTGGTGCTCGGGCTGTGTACCCGACACGACCTGGTGACCCGTGGCTGTGGTGTCGACGGACTCGTGGAACTGGGTTCAGGGTCCCGACCTGACGCGGTGACCTGGGGCCGGTGTCCCCACGTGACCCGCTGACCTGGGGCCGGGGTCCCCACGTGACCCGGGGTCCTGGTGCCGGGGTGGTCATCGGAACCTGGGAACCAGGCCGGGTACCCGACATGACCCGGGGACCTGGGGCCGGGGTCCTGACCTGACCCGGTTACCTGGGGCCGGTGTCCCCACGTGACCCGGTGACCTGGGGCCGGTGTCCCCACGTGACCCGCTGACCTGGGGCCGGGGTCCCCACGTGACCCGGGGTCCTGGTGCCGGGGTGGTCACCGGAACCTGGGAACCAGGCCGGGTGCGCGACATGATCCGGTGACCCGGGGCCGGGTTAACGACCTGTCCAGGGGACCCGGGCCGGGGACCCGACAGGCCCCGTTTATCATTCGCTGGTGTCCAGATGCAACCCAGGGACCCGGGCCGGGGACCCCACGTGACCCGGGGACCTGGGGCCGGGGATGTCACCCGACACTGGTACCCGGGGCAGCGACCCGATACGACCCGGTGACCTGGGTCCGGGGTCCCGACCTGACCCGGTGACCTGGGGCCAGGGTAACCACCTGACCCGGGGACCCGGGCCGGGGACCCGGTATGACTCCGTCTCCTGGGGCCGGGGTGGTCACCTGACACTGGTACCCGGGGCAGCGACCCGACATGACCCGGGGACCTGGGGCTGGAGTAAAAATCCGACCCGGGGACCCGGGCTGGGTACCCGACATGACCCGGTGACATGGGGCCAGGGTAACGAGTCGACCCGGGGACCCGGACCGGGGACCCGGTATGACCCCGTCTCCCGTGGCCGGGGTGGTCACCCGACGCTGCTACCCGGGGCAGCGACCCGACACGACCCGGTGACCGGGGGTGGGGTAACGACCCATCCCGGGGACATGGGGTCGGGTACCCAACATTACCCGGCGTCCTGGTGCCGGGGTGGTCATCGGAACCTGGGAACCAGGCTGGGTACCCGACATGACCCGGGGACCTGGGGCCGGGATCCCGACCTGACCCGGTTACCTGGGGCCGGGGTCCCCACGTGACCCGCTGACCTGGGGCCGGGGTGGTCACCGGAACCTGGGAACCAGGCCGGGTGCGCGACATGACCCGGTGACCCGGGGCCGGGCTAACGACCTGTCCAGGGGACCCGGGCAGGGGACCCGACAGGACCCGGTGATCCTTCGCTGGTGTCCCGATGCAACCCGGGGACCCGGGCCGGGGACCCCACGTGACCCGCTGACCTGGGGCCGGGGTCCCGACCTGACCCGGTGACCTGGGGCCAGGGTAACCACCTGACCCGGGGACCCGGGCCGGGGACCTGGTATGACTCCGTCTCTCGGGGCCGGGGTGGTCACCTGACACTGGTACCCGGGACAGCGACCCGACATGACCCGGTGACCCGGGGCCGGGGTAACGACCTGTCCAGGGGACCTGGGCCGGGGACCCGACAGGACCCGGTGATCTGGGGCTTGGGTAAAAACCCGTCCCGGGGACCCGGTGACCTGGTTCCGGGGTGCCGACCTGACCCGGTGACCTGGGGCTGTGGTGTCGACCGGACTCGGGGACCTGGTCCGGTGTCCCGTCATGACCCGGGGAACTGGGGTCGGGGTGGTCACCAGACCGTTGTACCCAGGCCGTTGAGCCGACATGACCCTGTGACCCGGGGCCTGGTTAAAAATCCAACGCGGGGACCCGGGCATGGGACGTGACATGACCCGACCTGGGTCCGGGGTCCCGACCTGACCCGGTGACCTGGGGCCGGTGTCCCCACGTGACCCGCTGACCTGGGTCCGGGGTCCCCACGTGACCCGGTCACCTGGGGCCGGTGTCCCCACGTGACCCGGGGTCCTGGTGCCGGGGTGGTCATCGGAACCTGGGAACCAGGCTGGGTACCAGACATGACCCGGGGACCTGGGGCCGGGGTCCCCACGTGACCCGGTTACCTGGGGACGGTGTCCCCACGTGACCCGGGGTCCTGGTGCCGGGGTGGTCACCGGAACCTGGGAACCAGGCCGGGAACCCGACATGACCCGGGGACCTGGGGCCGGGGTCCCGAGCTGACCCTGGTGCCCGGGCTGTGTACCTGACACGACCCGGTGACCCGGGGCTGTGGTGTCGACTGACTCGTGGACCTGGGTTCAGGGTCCCGACCTGACGCGGTGACCTGGGGCCGGGGTCCCGACCTGACCCGGTGACCTGGGGCCGGTGTCCCCACGTGACCCGCTGACCTGGGGCCGGTGTCCCCACGTGACCCGGGGTCCTGGTGCCGGGGTGGTCATCGGAACCTGGGAACCAGGCCGGGTACCCGACATGACCCGGGGTCTCTGTGCCGGGGTGGTCATCGGAACCTGGGAACCAGGCTGGGTACCAGACATGACCAGGTGACCTGGGTCCGGGGTCCCCACGTGACCCGCTGACCTGGGGCCGGGGTCCCCACGTGACCCGGGGTCCTGGTGCCGGGGTGGTCACCGGAACCTGGGAACCAGGCCGGGTGCCCGACATGACCCGGGGACCTGGGGCCGGGGTCCCGAGCTGACCCTGGTGCTCGGGCTGTGTACCCGACACGACCCGGTGACCCGTGGCTGTGGTGTCGACGGACTCGTGGACCTGGGTTCAGGGTCCCGACCTGACGCGTTGACCTGGGGCCGGTGTCCCCACGTGACCCGCTGACCTGGGGCCGGGGTCCCCACGTGACCCGAGGTCCTGGTGCCGGGGTGGTCATCGGAACCTGGAAACCAGGCCGGGTACCCGACATGACCCGAGGACGTGGGGCCGGGGTCCCGACCTGACCCGCTGACCTGGGGCCGGGGTCCCCACGTGACCCGGGGTCCTGGTGCCGGGGTGGTCACCGGAACCTGGGAACCAGGCCGGGTGCGCGACATGACCTGGTGACCCGGGGCCGGGTTAACGACCTGTCCAGGGGACCCGGGCCGGGGACCCGACAGGACCCGGTGATCCTTCGCTGGTGTCCTGAATGCAACCCGGGGACCCGGGCCCGGGACCCCACGTGACCCGGGGACCTGGGGCCGGGGATGTCACCCGACACTGGTACCCGGGGCAGCGACCCGATACGACCCGGTGACCTGGTTCCGGGGTGCCGACCTGACCCGGTGACCTGGGGCTGTGGTGTCGACCGGACTCGGGGACCTGGTCCGGTGTCCCGACCTGTACCCGGTGACCTGGGGTCGGGGTGGTCACCAGACCGTTGTACCCAGGCCGTTGACCCGACATGACCCTGTGACCCGGGGCCTGGGTAAAAATCCATCGCGGGGACCCGGGCATGGGACGTGACAGGACCCGACCTGGGTCCGGGGTACCGACCTGACCCGGTGACCTGGGGCCGGTGTCCCCACGTGACCCGGTCACCTGGGGCCGGTGTCCCCACGTGACCCGGGGTCCTGGTGCCGGGGTGGTCATCGGAACCTGGGAACCAGGCCAGGTACACGATACGACCCGGTGACCCGGGGCTGTGGTGTCGACGGACTCGTGGAACTGGGTTCAGGGTCCCGACCTGACGCGGTGACCTGGGGCCGGGGTCCCCACGTGACCCGGGGTCCTGGTGCCGGGGTGGTCATCGGAACCTGGGAACCAGGCCGGGTACCCGACATGACCCGAGGACCTGGGGCCGGGGTCCGAAGCTGCCTTGGTTACCTGGGGCCGGTGTCCCCACGTGACCCGGTGACCTGGGGCCGGGGTCCCCACGTGACCCGGGGTCCTGGTGCCGGGGTGGTCACCGGAACCTGGGAACAAGGCCGGGTGCGCGACATGACCCGGTGACCCGGGGCCGGGTTAACGACCTGTCCAGGGGACCCGGGCCGGGGACACGACAGGACCCGGTGATCCTTCGCTGGTGTCCCGATGCAACCCGGGGACCCGGGCCCGGGAAACCACGTGATCCAGTGATCTGGTGCTGGTGTCCCGATGCAACCCGGGGACCCGGGACCGGGACCCCACGTGACCAGGGGACCTGGGGCCGGGGTCCCCACGTGACCCGGGGTCCTGGTGCCGGGCTGGTCACCGGAACCTGGGAACCAGGCCGGGTGCGCGACATGATCCGGTGACCCGGGGCCGGGTTAACGACCTGTCCAGGGGACCCGGGCCGGGGACCCGACAGGACCCGGTGATCCTTCGCTGGTGTCCCGATGCAACCCGGGGACCCGGGCCGGGGACCCCACGTGACCCGGGGACCTGGGGCCGGGGATGTCACCCGACACTGGTACCCGGGGCAGCGACCCGATACGACCCGGTGACCTGGGTCCGGGGTCCCGACCTGACCCGGTGACCTGGGGCCAGGGTAACCACCTGACCCGGGGACCCGGGCCGGGGACCCGGAATGACTCCGTCTCCCGGGGCCGGGGTATTCACCTGACACTGGTACCCGGGACAGCGACCCGACATGACCCGGGGACCTGGGGCTGGGGTAAAAATCCGACCCGGGGACCCGGGCTGGGTACCCAACATGACCCGGTGACCTGGGGCCAGGGTAACGAGCCGACCCGGGGACCCGGACCGGGGACCTGGTATGACCCCGTCTCCCGTGGCCGGGGTGGTCACCCGACGCTGCTACCCGGGGCAGCGACCCGACACGAACCGGTGACCCGGGGTGGGGTCCCGACATGACCCGGTGACCTGGTTCCGGGGTGCCGACCTGACCCGGTGACCTGGGGCTGTGGTGTCGACCGGACTCGGGGACCTGGTCCGGTGTCCCGTCATGACCCGGGGAACTGGGGTCGGGGTGGTCACCAGACCGTTGTACCCAGGCCGTTGACCCGACAGGACCCGGTGATCTGGGGCCTGGGTAAAAATCCAACGCGGGGACCCGGGCATGGGACGTGACATGACCCGACCTGGGTCCGGGAGTCCCGACCTGACCCGGTGACCTGGGGCCGGTGTCCCCATGTGACCCGCTGACCTGGGGCCGGTGTCCCCATGTGACCCGGTGACCTGGGGCCGGGGTCCCCACGTGACCCGCTGACCTGGGGCCGGGGTCCCCACGTGACCCGGGGTCTTGGTGCCGGGGTGGTCATCGGAACCTGGGAACCAGGCTGGGTACCAGACATGACCAGGTGACCTGGGTCCGGGGTCCCCACGTGACCCGCTGACCTGGGGCCGGTGTCCCCACGTGACCCGGGGTCCTGGTGCCCGGGTGGTCACCGGAACCTGGGAACCAGGCCGGGTACCCGACATGACCCGGGGACCTGGGGCCGGGGTCCCGAGCTGACCCTGGTGCTCGGGCTGTGTACCCGACACGACCCGGTGACCCGTGGCTGTGGTGTCGACGGACTCGTGGAACTGGGTTCAGGGTCCCGACCTGACGCGGTGACCTGGGGCCGGTGTCCCCACGTGACCCGCAGACCTGGGGCCGGGGTCCCCACGTGACCCGGGGTCCTGGTGCCGGGGTGGTCATCGGAACCTGGGAACCAGGCCGGGTACCCGACATGACCCGGGGACCTGGGGCTGGGGTCCTGACCTGACCCGGTTACCTGGGGCCGGTGTCCCCACGTGACCCGGTGACCTGGGGCCGGTGTCCCCACGTGACCCGCTGACCTGGGGCCGGGGTCCCCACGTGACCCGGGGTCCTGGTGCCGGGGTGGTCACCGGAACCTGGGAACCAGGCCGGGTGCGCGACATGATCCGGTGACCCGGGGCCGGGTTAACGACCTGTCCAGGGGACCCGGGCCGGGGACCCGACAGGCCCCGTTTATCATTCGCTGGTGTCCCGATGCAACCCGGGGACCCAGGCCGGGGACCCCACGTGACCCGGGGACCTGGGGCCGGGGATGTCACCCGACACTGGTACCCGGGGCAGCGACCCGATACGACCCGGTGACCTGGGTCCGGGGTCCCGACCTGACCCGGTGACCTGGGGCCAGGGTAACCACCTGACCCGGGGACCCGGGCCGGGGACCCGGTATGACTCCGTCTCCTGGGGCCGGGGTATTCACCTGACACTGGTACCCGAGACAGCGACCCGACATGACCCGGTGACCCGGGGCCAGGGTAACGACCTGTCCAGGGGACCTGGGCCGGGGACCCGACAGGACCCGGTGATCTGGGGCTTGGGTAAAAACCCGTCCCGGGGACCCGGGCTGGGTCCCGACATGACCCGGTGACCTGGTTCCGGGGTGCCGACCTGACCCGGTGACCTGGGGCTGTGGTGTCGACCGGACTCGGGGACCTGGTCCGGTGTCCCGTCATGACCCGGGGACCTGGGGTCGGGGTGGTCACCAGACCGTTGTACCCAGGCCGTTGAGCCGACATGACCCTGTGACCCGGGGCCTTGGTAAAAATCCAACCTGGGGACCCGGGCATGGGACGTGACATGACCCGACCTGGGTCCGGGGTCCCCACGTGACCCGGTGACCTGGGGCCGGGGTCCCCACGTGACCCTGTGACCTGGGGCCAGTGTCCCCACATGACCCGGTGACCTGGGGCCGGTGTCCCCACGTGACCCGGGGTCCTGGTGCCGGGGTGGTCATCGGAACCTAGGAACCAGGCCAGGTACCCGACACAACCCTGTGACCCGGGGCTGTGGTGTCGACGGACTCGTGGAACTGGGTTCAGGGTCCCGACCTGACGCGGTGACCTGGGGCCGGTGTCCCCACGTGACCCGGTGACCTGGGGCCGGTGTTCCCACGTGACCCGCTGACCTGGGGCCTGGGTCCCCATGTGACCCGGGGTCCTGGTGCCGGGGTGGTCACCAGAACCTGGGAACCAGGCCGGGTGCGCGACATGACCCGGTGACCCGGGGCCGGGTTAACGACCTGTCCAGGGGACCCCGGCCGGGGACCCGACAGGACCCGGTGATCCTTCGCTGGTGTCCCGATGCAACCCGGGGACCCGGGCCGGGGACCCCACGTGACCCGGGGACCTGGGGCCGGGGATGTCACCCGACACTGGTACCCGGGGCAGCGACCCGATATGACCCGGTGACCTGGGTCCGGGGTCCCGACCTGACCCGGTGACCTGGGGCCAGGGTAACCACCTGACCCGGGGACCCGGGCCGGGGACCCGGTATGACTCCGTCTCCCGGGGCCGGGGTGGTCACCTGACACTGGTACCCGGGGCAGCGACCCGACATGACCCGGGGACCTGGGGCTGGGGTAAAAATCCGATCCGGGGACCCGGGCTGGGTACCCGACATGACCCGGTGACCTGGGGCCAGGGTAACGAGCCGACCCGGGGACCCGGACCGGGGACCCGGTATGACCCCGTCTCCCGTGGCCGGGGTGGTCACCCGACGCTGCTACCCGGGGCAGCGACCCGACACGACCCGGTGACCCGGGGTGGGGTCCCGACTCATCCCGGGGACATGGGGTCGGGTACCCAACATTACCCGGCGTCCTGGTGCCGGGGTGGTCATCGGAAACTGGGAACCAGGCTGGGTACAGGTCATGACCCGGGGACCTGGGGCCGGGGTCCCGACCTGACCCGGTTACCTGGGGCCGGGGTCCCCACGTGACCCGCTGACCTGGGGCCGGGGTCCCCACTTGACCCGGGGTCCTGGTGCCGGGGTGGTCACCGGAACCTGGGAACCAGGCCGGGTGCGCGACATGACCCGGTGACCCGGGGCCGGGTTAACGACCTGTCCAGGGGACCCGGGCCGGGGACCCGACAGGACCCGGTGATCCTTCGCTGGTGTCCCGACGCAACCCGGGGACCCAAGCCGGGGACCCCACGTGACCCGGGGACCTGGGGCCGGGGTGCCGACCTGACCCGGTGACATGGGGCCGGTGTCCCCACGTGACCCGCTGACCTGGGGCCGGGGTCCCCTCGTGACCCGGGGTCCTGGTGCCGGGGTGGTCACCGGAACCTGGGAACCAGGCCGGGTACCCGACATGACCCGGGGACCTGGGGCCGTGGTCCCGACCTGCCTTGGTTACCTGGGGCCGGTGTCCCCACGTGACCCGGTGACCTGGGGCCGGTGTCCACACGTGACCCGCTGACCTGAGGCCGGGGTCCCCACGTGACCTGGGGTCCTGGTGCCGGGGTGGTCACCGGAACCTGGGAACCAGGCCGGGTGCGCGACATGACCCGGTGACCCGGGGCCGGGTTAACGACCTGTCCAGGGGACCCTGGTCGGGGACCCGAAAGGACCCGGTGATCCTTCGCTGGTGTCCCGATGCAACCCGGGGACCCGGGCCGGGGACCCCACGTGACCCGGGGACCTGGGGCCGGGGATGTCACCCGACACTGGTACCCGGGGCAGCGACCCGATACGACCCGGTGACCTGGGTCCGGGGTCCCGACCTGACCCGGTGACCTGGGGCCAGGGTAACCACCTGATCCGGGAACCCGGGCCGGGGACCCGGTATGACTCCGTCTCCTGGGGCCGGGGTGGTCACCTGACACTGGTACCCGGGGCAGCGACCCGACATGACCCGGTGACCCGGGGCCGGGGTAACGACCTGTCCAGGGGACCTGGGCCGGGGACCCGACAGGACCCGGTGATCTGGGGCTGGGGTTAAAACCCGTCCCGGGGACCCGGGCTGGGTCCCGACATGACCCGGTGACCTGGTTCCGGGGTGCCGACCTCACCCTGTGACATGGGGCTGTGGTGTCCACGGACTCGTGGAACTGGGTTCAGGGTCCCGACCTGACGCGGTGACCTGGGGCCGGTGTCCCTACGTGACCCGGGTTCCTGGTGCCGGGGTGGTCACCGGAACCTGGGAACAAGGCCGGGTGCGCGACATGACCCGGTGACCCGGGGCCGGGGTAACGACCTGTCCAGGGGACCTGGGCCGGGGACCCGACCTGACCCGGTGACCTGGGGCTGTGGTGTCGACCGGACTCGGGGACCTGGTCCGGTGTCCTGTCATGACCCGGGGACCTGGGGTCGGGGTGGTCACCAGACCGTTGTACCCAGGCCGTTGACCCGACATGACCCTGTGACCCGGGGCCTGGGTAAAAATCCAACCGGGGGACCCGGGCCTGGCACGTGACATGACCCGACCTGGGTCCGGGGTCCCGACCTGACGCGGTGACCTGGGGCCGGTGTCCCCACGTGACCCGGTGACCTGGGGCCGGGGTCCCCACGTGACCCGGGGTCCTGGTGCCGGGGTGGTCACCGGAACCTGGGAACAAGGCCGGGCGCGCGACATGACCCGGTGACCCGGGGCCGGGGTAACGACCTGTCCAGGGGACCTGGGCCGGGGACCCGACAGGACCCGGTGATCTGGGGCTTGGGTAAAAACCCGTCCCGGGGACCCGGGCTGGGTCCCGACATGACCCGGTGACCTGGGGCCGGTGTCCCCACGTGACCCGGTGACCTGGGGCTGTGGTGTCGACCGGACTCGGGGACCTGGTCCGGTGTCCCGTCATGACCCGGGGTCCTGGTGCTGGGGTGGTCACTGGAACCTAGGAACCAGGCCGGGTGCGCGACCTGACCCGGGGCCGGGTTAACGACCTGTCCTTCGGACCCGGGCCGGGGACACGACAGGACCCGGTGATCCTTCGCTGGTGTCCCGATGCAACCCGGGGACCCGGGCCGGGGACCCCACGTGACCCTGGGACCTGGGGCCGGGGATGTCACCCGACACTGGTACCCGGGGCAGCGACCCGATACGACCCGGTGACCTGGGTCCGGGGTCCCGACCTGACCCGGTGACCTGGGGCCAGGGTAACCACCTGACCTGGGGAGCCGGGCCGGGGACCCGGTATGACTCCTTCTCCCGGGGCCGGGGTGTTCACCTGACACTGGTACCCGGGGCAGCGACCTGACATGACCCGGGGACCTGAGGCTGGGGTAAAAATCCGACCGGGGGACCCGGGCTGGGTACCCGACATGACCCGGTGACCTGGGGCCAGGGTAACGAGCCGACCCGGGGACCCGGACCGGGGACCCGGTATGACCCCGTCTCCCGTGGCCGGGGTGGTCACCCGACGCTGCTACCCGGGGCAGCGACCCGACACGACCCGGTGACCCGGGGTGGGGTCCCGACCCATCCCGGGGACATGGGGTCGGGTACCCAACATTACCCGGCGTCCTGGTGCCGGGGTGGTCATCGGAACCTGGGAACCAGGCTGGGTACCCGACATGACCCGGGGACCTGGGGCCGGGGTCCCGAGCTGACCCGGTTACCTGGGGCCGGGGTCCCCACGTGACCCGCTGACCTGGGGCCGGGGTCCCCACATGACCCGGTGACCTGGGGCCGGGGTCCCCACGTGACCCGGGGTCCAGGTGCCGGGGTGGTCATCGGAACCTGGGAACCAGGCCGGGTACCCGACATGACCCGAGGACCTGGGGCCGGGGTCCCGAGCTGCCTTGGTTACCTGGGGCCGGTGTCCCCACGTGACCCGCTGACCTGGGGCCGGGGTTACCACGTGACCCGGGGTCCTGGTGCCGGGGTGGTCATCGGAACCTGGGAACCAGGCCTGGTACCCGACATGACCCGGGGACCTGGGGCCGGGGTCCCGACCTGACCCGGTGACCTGGGGCCCGTGTCCCCACGTGACCTGCCGACCTGGGGCCGGGGTCCCCACGTGACCCGGGGTCCTGGTGCCGGGGTGGTCACCGGAACCTGGGAACCAGGCCGGGTGCGCGACATGACCCGGTGACCCGGGGCCGGGTTAACGACCTGTCCAGGGGACCCGGGCAGGGGACCCGACAGGACCCAGTGATCCTTCGCTGGTGTCCCGATGCAACCCGGGGACCCGGGCCGGGGACCCCACGTGACCCGGGGACCTGGGGCCGGGGATGTCACCCGACACTGGTACCCGGGGCAGCGACCCCATACGACCCGGTGACCTGGGTCCGGGGTCCCGACCTGACCCGGTGACCTGGGGCCAGGGTAACCACCTGACCCGGGGACCCGGGCCGGGGACCCGGTATGACTCCGTCTCCCGGGGCCGGGGTGGTCACCTGACACTGCTACCCGGGACAGCGACCCGACATGACCCGGTGACCCGGGGCCGGGGTAACGACCTGTCCAGGGGACCTGGGCCGGGGACCCGACAGGACCCGGTGATCTGGGGCTTGGGTAAAAACCCGTCCCGGGGACCAGGGCTGGGTCCCGACATGACCCGGTGACCTGGTTCCGGGGTGCCGACCTGACCCGGTGACCTGGGGCTGTGGTGTCGACCGGACTCGGGGACCTGGTCCGGTGTCCCGTCATGACCCGGGGACCTGGGGTCGGGGTGGTCACCAGACCGTTGTACCCAGGCCGTTGAGCCGACATGACCCTGTGACCCGGGGCCTGGGTAAAAATCCAACGCGGGGACCCGGGCATGGGACGTGACATGACCCGACCTGGGTCCGGGGTCCCAACCTGACCCGGTGACCTGGGGCCGGTGTCCCCACGTGACCCGCTGACCTGGGTCCGGGGTCCCCACGTGACCCGGTGACCTGGGGCCGGTGTCCCCACATGACCCGGTCACCTGGGGCCGGTGTCCCCACGTGACCCGGGGTCCTGGTGCCGGGGTGGTCATCGGAACCTGGGAACCAGGCCGGGTGCGCCACATGACCCGGTGACCCGGGGCCGGGTTAACGACCTGTCCAGGGGACCCAGGCCGGGGAACCGATAGGACCCGGTGATCCTTCGCTGGTGTCCCGATGCAACCCGGGGACCGGGGCCGGGGACCCCACGTGACCCGGGGACCTGGGCCGGGGACCCAGTATGACTCCGTCTCCCGGGGCCGGGGTGGTCACCTGACACTGGTACCCGGGACAGAGATCCGACATGACCCGGTGACCCGGGGCTGGGGTGCCGACCTGACCCGGTGACCTGGGGCTGTGGTGTCGACGGACTCGTGGAACTGGGTTCAGGGTCCCGACCTGACGCAGTGACCTGGTCCGGTGTCCCGTCATGACCCGGGGACCTGGGGCCGGTGTCCCCACGTGACCCGCTGACCTGGGGCCGGGGTCCCCACGTGACGCGGGGTACTGGTGCCGGGGTGGTCATCGGAACCTGGGAACCAGGCTGGGTACCCGACATGACCCGAGGACCTGGGGCCGGGGTCCCGAGCTGCCTTGGTTACCTGGGGCCGGTGTCCCCACATGACCCGCTGACCTGGGGCCGGTGTCCCCACGTGACCCGGGGTCCTGGTGCCGGGGTGGTCATCGGAACCTGGGAACCAGGCCGGGTACCCGACATGACCCGGGGACCTGGGGCCGGGGTCCCGACCTGACCCGGTTACCTGGGGCCGGTGTCCCCACGTGACCTGCTGACCTGGTGCCGGGGTGGTCACCGGAACCTGGGAACCAGGCCGGGTGCGCGACATGACCCGGTGACCCGGGGCCGGGTTAACGACCTGTCCAGGGGACCTGGGCAGGGGACCCGACAGGACCCGGTGATCCTTCGCTGGTGTCCCGATGCAACCCGGGGACCCGGGCCGGGGACCCCACGTGACCTGGTGACCTGGGTCCGGGGTCCCGACCTGACCCGGTGACCTGGGGCCAGGGTAACCACCTGACCCGGGGACCCGGGCCGGGGACCTGGTATGACTCCGTCTCCCGGGGCCGGGGTGGTCACCTGACACTGGTACCCGGGACAGCGACCCGACATGACCCGGTGAGCCGGGGCCGGGGTAACGACCTGTCCAGGGGACCTGGGCCGGGCACCCGACAGGACCCGGTGATCTGCGGCTGGGGTAAAAACCCGTCCCGGGGACCCGGGCTGGGTCCCGACATGACCCGGTGACCTGGTTCCGGGGTGCTGACCTGACCCGGTGACCTGGGGCTGTGGTGTCGACCGGACTCGGGGACCTGGTCCGGTGTCCCGTCATGACCCGGGGACCTGGGGTCGGGGTGGTCACCAGACCGTTGTACCCAGGCCGTTGACCCGACATGACCCTGTGACCCGGGGCCTGGGTAAAAATCCAACGCGGGTACCCGGGCATGGGACGTGACATGACCCGACCTGGGTCCGGGGTCCCGACCTGACGCGGTGACCTGGGGCCGGTGTCCCCACGTGACCCGCTGACCTGGGTCCGGGGTCCCCACGTGACCCGGTGACCTGGGGCCGGTGTCCCCACGTGACCCGGTCACCTGGGGCCGGTGTCCCCACGTGACCCGGGGTCCTGGTGCCGGGGTGGTCATCGGAACCTGGGAACCAGGCCAGGTACCCGACACAACCCGGTGACCCGTGGCTGTGGTGTCGACGGACTCGTGGAACTGGGTTCAGGGTCCTGACCTGATCCGCTGACCTGGGGCCGGTGTCCCCACGTGACCCGGGGTCCAGGGGCCGGGGTGGTCACCGGAACCTGGGAACCAGGCCGGGTGCGCGACATGACCCGGTGACCCGGGGCCGGGTTAACGACCTGTCCAGGGGACCCGGGCCGGGGACCCGACAGGACCCGGTGATCCTTCGCTGGTGTCCCGATGCAACCAGGGGACCCGGGCCGGGGACATCACGTGACCCGGGGACCTGGGGCCGGGGATGTCACCCGACACTGGTACCCGGGGCAGCGACCCGATACGACCCGGGGACCTGGGTCCGGGGTCCCGACCTGACCCGGTGACCTGGGGCCAGGGTAACCACCTGACCCGGGGACCCGGGCCGGGGACCCGGTATGACTCCGTCTCCCGGGGCCGGGGTGGTCACCTGACACTGGTACCCGGGGCAGCGACCCGACATGACCCGGGGACCTGGGCTGGGGTAAAAATCCGACCCGGGGACCCGGGCTGGGTACCCGACATGACCCGGTGACCTGGGGCCAGGGTAACGAGCCGACCCGGGGACCCGGACCGGGGACCCGGTATGACCCCGTCTCCCGTGGCCGGGGTGGTCACCCGACGCTGCTACCCGGGGCAGCGACCCGACACGACCCGGTGACCCGGGGTGGGGTCCCGACCCATCCCGGGGACATGGGGTCGGGTACCCAACATTACCCGGCGTCCTGGTGCCGGGCTGGTCATCGGAACCTGGGAACCAGGCCGGGTACCCGACATGACCCGAGGACCTGGGGCCGGGGTCCTGAGCTGCCTTGGTTACCTGGGGCCGGTGTCCCCACGTGACCCGCTGACCTGGGGCCGGTGTCCCCACGTGACCCGCTGACCTGGGGCCGGGGTCCCCATGTGACCCGGGGTCCTGGTGCCGGGGTGGTCATCCGAACCAGGGAACCAGGCCGGGTACCCGACATGACGCAGGGTCCTGGTGCCGGGGTGGTCATCGGAACCTGGGAACCAGGCTGGGTACCAGACATGACCAGGTGACCTGGGTCCGGGGTCCCCACGTGACCCGCTGACCTGGGGCCGGTGTCCCCACGTGACCCGGGGTCCTGGTGCCGGGGTGGTCACCGGAACCTGGGAACCAGGCCGGGTACCCGACATGACCCGGGGACCTTGGGCCGGGGTCCCGAGCTGACCCTGGTGCTCGGGCTCTGTACCCGACACGACCCGGTGACCCGGGGCTGTGGTGTCGACGGACTCGTGGAACTGGGTTCAGGGTCCCGACCTGACGCGGTGACCTGGGGCCTGTGTCCCCACGTGACCCGGTGACATGGGGCCGGTGTCCCCACGTGACCCGCTGACCTGGGGCCGGGGTCCCCACGTGACCCGGGGTCCTGGTGCCGGGGTGGTCACCGGAACCTGGGAACCAGGCCGGGTGCGCGACATGACCCGGTGACCCGGGGCCGGGTTAACGACCTGTCCAGGGGACCCGGGCCGGGGACCCGACAGGACCCGGTGATCCTTCGCTGGTGTCCCGATGCAACCCGGGGACCCGGGCCGGGGACCCCACGTGACCCGGGGGACCTGGGGCCGGGGATGTCACCCGACACTGGTACCCGGGGCAGCGACCCGATACGACCCGGTGACCTGGGTCCGGGGTCCCGACCTGTCCCGGTGACCTGGGGCCGGTGTCCCCACGTGACCCACTGACCTGGGGCCGGGGTCCCCACGTGACCCGGTGACCTGGGGCCGGTGTCCCCACGTGACCCGGGGTCCTGGTGCCGGGGTGGTCATCGGAACATGGGAACCAGGCTGGGTACCAGACATGACCAGGTGACCTGGGTCCGGGGTCCCCACGTGACCCGCTGACCTGGGGCCGGTGTCCCCACGTGACCCGGGGTCCTGGTGCCGGGGTGGTCATCGGAACATGGGAACCAGGCTGGGTACCAGACATGACCAGGTGACCTGGGGCCGGGGTCCCCACGTGACCCGGTGACCTGGGGCCGGTGTCCCCACGTGACCCGGGGTCCTGGTGCCGGGGTGGTCATCGGAACATGGGAACCAGGCTGCGTACCAGACATGACCAGGTGACCTGGGTCCGGGGTCCCCACGTGACCCGGTGACCTGGGGCCGGTGTCCCCACGTGACCCGCTGACCTGGGTCCGGGGTCCCCACGTGACCCGGTGACCTGGGGCCGGTGTCCCCACATGACCCGGTCACCTGGGGCCGGTGTCCCCACGTGACCCGGGGTCCTGGTGCCGGGGTGGTCATCGGAACCTGGGAACCAGGCCGGGTGCGCCACATGACCCGGTGACCCGGGGCCGGGTTAACGACCTGTCCAGGGGACCCAGGCCGGGGAACCGATAGGACCCGGTGATCCTTCGCTGGTGTCCCGATGCAACCCGGGGACCGGGGCCGGGGACCCCACGTGACCCGGGGACCTGGGCCGGGGACCCAGTATGACTCCGTCTCCCGGGGCCGGGGTGGTCACCTGACACTGGTACCCGGGACAGAGATCCGACATGACCCGGTGACCCGGGGCTGGGGTGCCGACCTGACCCGGTGACCTGGGGCTGTGGTGTCGACGGACTCGTGGAACTGGGTTCAGGGTCCCGACCTGACGCAGTGACCTGGTCCGGTGTCCCGTCATGACCCGGGGACCTGGGGCCGGTGTCCCCACGTGACCCGGAGTCCTGGTGCCGGGGTGGTCATCGGAACCTGGGAACCAGGCCGGGGTCCCGACCTGACCCGGTGACCTGGGGCCGGTGTCCCCACGTGACCCGCTGACCTGGGGCCGGGGTCCCCACGTGACGCGGGGTACTGGTGCCGGGGTGGTCATCGTAACCTGGGAACCAGGCTGGGTACCCGACATGACCCGAGGACCTGGGGCCGGGGTCCCGAGCTGCCTTGGTTACCTGGGGCCGGTGTCCCCACATGACCCGCTGACCTGGGGCCGGTGTCCCCACGTGACCCGGGGTCCTGGTGCCGGGGTGGTCATCGGAACCTGGGAACCAGGCCGGGTACCCGACATGACCCGGGGACCTGGGGCCGGGGTCCCGACCTGACCCGGTTACCTGGGGCCGGTGTCCCCACGTGACCTGCTGACCTGGTGCCGGGGTGGTCACCGGAACCTGGGAACCAGGCCGGGTGCGCGACATGACCCGGTGACCCGGGGCCGGGTTAACGACCTGTCCAGGGGACCCGGGCAGGGGACCCGACAGGACCCGGTGATCCTTCGCTGGTGTCCCGATGCAACCCGGGGACCCGGGCCGGGGACCCCACGTGACCTGGTGACCTGGGTCCGGGGTCCCGACCTGACCCGGTGACCTGGGGCCAGGGTAACCACCTGACCCGGGGACCCGGGCCGGGGACCTGGTATGACTCCGTCTCCCGGGGCCGGGGTGGTCACCTGACACTGGTACCCGGGACAGCGACCCGACATGACCCGGTGAGCCGGGGCCGGGGTAACGACCTGTCCAGGGGACCTGGGCCGGGCACCCGACAGGACCCGGTGATCTGCGGCTGGGGTAAAAACCCGTCCCGGGGACCCGGGCTGGGTCCCGACATGACCCGGTGACCTGGTTCCGGGGTGCTGACCTGACCCGGTGACCTGGGGCTGTGGTGTCGACCGGACTCGGGGACCTGGTCCGGTGTCCCGTCATGACCCGGGGACCTGGGGTCGGGGTGGTCACCAGACCGTTGTACCCAGGCCGTTGACCCGACATGACCCTGTGACCCGGGGCCTGGGTAAAAATCCAACGCGGGTACCCGGGCATGGGACGTGACATGACCCGACCTGGGTCCGGGGTCCCGACCTGACGCGGTGACCTGGGGCCGGTGTCCCCACGTGACCCGCTGACCTGGGTCCGGGGTCCCCACGTGACCCGGTGACCTGGGGCCGGTGTCCCCACGTGACCCGGTCACCTGGGGCCGGTGTCCCCACGTGACCCGGGGTCCTGGTGCCGGGGTGGTCATCGGAACCTGGGAACCAGGCCAGGTACCCGACACAACCCGGTGACCCGTGGCTGTGGTGTCGACGGACTCGTGGAACTGGGTTCAGGGTCCTGACCTGATCCGCTGACCTGGGGCCGGTGTCCCCACGTGACCCGGGGTCCAGGGGCCGGGGTGGTCACCGGAACCTGGGAACCAGGCCGGGTGCGCGACATGACCCGGTGACCCGGGGCCGGGTTAACGACCTGTCCAGGGGACCCGGGCCGGGGACCCGACAGGACCCGGTGATCCTTCGCTGGTGTCCCGATGCAACCCGGGGACCCGGGCCGGGGACCCCACGTGACCCGGGGACCTGGGGCCGGGGATGTCACCCGACACTGGTACCCGGGGCAGCGACCCGATACGACCCGGGGACCTGGGTCCGGGGTCCCGACCTGACCCGGTGACCTGGGGCCAGGGTAACCACCTGACCCGGGGACCCGGGCCGGGGACCCGGTATGACTCCGTCTCCCGGGGCCGGGGTGGTCACCTGACACTGGTACCCGGGGCAGCGACCCGACATGACCCGGGGACCTGGGCTGGGGTAAAAATCCGACCCGGGGACCCGGGCTGGGTACCCGACATGACCCGGTGACCTGGGGCCAGGGTAACGAGCCGACCCGGGGACCCGGACCGGGGACCCGGTATGACCCCGTCTCCCGTGGCCGGGGTGGTCACCCGACGCTGCTACCCGGGGCAGCGACCCGACACGACCCGGTGACCCGGGGTGGGGTCCCGACCCATCCCGGGGACATGGGGTCGGGTACCCAACATTACCCGGCGTCCTGGTGCCGGGCTGGTCATCGGAACCTGGGAACCAGGCCGGGTACCCGACATGACCCGAGGACCTGGGGCCGGGGTCCTGAGCTGCCTTGGTTACCTGGGGCCGGTGTCCCCACGTGACCCGCTGACCTGGGGCCGGTGTCCCCACGTGACCCGCTGACCTGGGGCCGGGGTCCCCATGTGACCCGGGGTCCTGGTGCCGGGGTGGTCATCCGAACCAGGGAACCAGGCCGGGTACCCGACATGACGCAGGGTCCTGGTGCCGGGGTGGTCATCGGAACCTGGGAACCAGGCTGGGTACCAGACATGACCAGGTGACCTGGGTCCGGGGTCCCCACGTGACCCGCTGACCTGGGGCCGGTGTCCCCACGTGACCCGGGGTCCTGGTGCCGGGGTGGTCACCGGAACCTGGGAACCAGGCCGGGTACCCGACATGACCCGGGGACCTTGGGCCGGGGTCCCGAGCTGACCCTGGTGCTCGGGCTGTGTACCCGACACGACCCGGTGACCCGGGGCTGTGGTGTCGACGGACTCGTGGAACTGGGTTCAGGGTCCCGACCTGACGCGGTGACCTGGGGCCGGTGTCCCCACGTGACCCGGTGACATGGGGCCGGTGTCCCCACGTGACCCGCTGACCTGGGGCCGGGGTCCCCACGTGACCCGGGGTCCTGGTGCCGGGGTGGTCACCGGAACCTGGGAACCAGGCCGGGTGCGCGACATGACCCGGTGACCCGGGGCCGGGTTAACGACCTGTCCAGGGGACCCGGGCCGGGGACCCGACAGGACCCGGTGATCCTTCGCTGGTGTCCCGATGCAACCCGGGGACCCGGGCCGGGGACCCCACGTGACCCGGGGGACCTGGGGCCGGGGATGTCACCCGACACTGGTACCCGGGGCAGCGACCCGATACGACCCGGTGACCTGGGTCCGGGGTCCCGACCTGTCCCGGTGACCTGGGGCCGGTGTCCCCACGTGACCCACTGACCTGGGGCCGGGGTCCCCACGTGACCCGGTGACCTGGGGCCGGTGTCCCCACGTGACCCGGGGTCCTGGTGCCGGGGTGGTCATCGGAACATGGGAACCAGGCTGGGTACCAGACATGACCAGGTGACCTGGGTCCGGGGTCCCCACGTGACCCGCTGACCTGGGGCCGGTGTCCCCACGTAACCCGGGGTCCTGGTGCCGGGGTGGTCATCGGAACCTGGGATCCAGGCCAGGTACCCGACACGACCCGGTTACCCGGGACTGTGGTGTCGACGGACTCGTGGAACTGGGTTCGGGGTCCCGACCTGACGCTGTGACCTGGGGCCGGTGTCCCCACGTGACCCGCTGGCCTGGGGCCGGGGTCCCCACGTGACCTGGAGTCCTGGTGCCGGGGTGGTCACCGGAACCTGGGAACCAGGCCGGGTGCGCGACATGACCCGGTGATCCGGGGCCGGGTTAACGACCTGTCCAGGGGACCCGGGCCGGCGACCCGACAGGACCCGGTGATCCTTCGCTGGTGTCCCGATGCAACCCGGGGACCCGGGCCGGGGACCCCACGTGACCCGGGGACCTGGGGCCGGGGATGTCACCCGACACTGGTACCCGGGGCAGCGACCCGATACGACCCGGTGACCTGGGTCCGGGGTCCCGACCTGACCCGGTGACCTGGGGCCAGGGTAACCACCTGACCCGGGGACCCGGGCCGGGGACCCGGTATGACTCCGTCTCCCGGGGCCGGGGTGGTCACCTGACACTGCTACCCGGGACAGCGACCCGACATGACCCGGTGACCCGGGGCCGGGGTAACGACCTGTCCAGGGGACCTGGGCCGGGGACCCGACAGGACCCGGTGATCTGGGGCTTGGGTAAAAACCCGTCCCGGGGACCCGGGCTGGGTCCCGACATGACCCGGTGACCTGGTTCCGGGGTGCCGACCTGACCCGGTGACCTGGGGCTGTGGTGTCGACCGGACTCGGGGACCTGGTCTGGTGTCCCGTCATGACCCGGGGACCTGGGGTCGGGGTGGTCACCAGACCGTTGTACCCAGGCCGTTGACCCGACATGACCCTGTGACCCGGGGCCTGGGTAAAAATCCAACGCGGGGACCCGGGCATGGGACGTGACATGACCCGACCTGGGTCCGGGGTCCCGACCTGACGCGGTGACCTGGGGCCGGTGTCCCCACGTGACCCGCTGACCTGGGTCCGGGGTCCCCACGTGACCCGGTGACCTGGTGCCGGTGTCCCCACATGACCCGCTGACCTGGGGCCGGGGTCCCCACGTGACCCGGGGTCCTGGTGCCGGGGTGGTCACCGGAACCTGGGAACCATGCCGGGTGCGCGACATGACCCGGTGACCTGGGGCCGGGTTAACGACCTGTCCAGGGGACCCGGGCCGGGGACCCGACAGGACCCGGTGATCCTTCGCTGGTGTCCCGATGCAACCCGGAGACCCGGGCCGGGGACCCCACGTGACCCGGGGACCTGGGGCCGGGGATGTCACCCGACACTGGTACCCGGGGCAGCAACCCGACATGACCCGGGGACCTGGGGCTGGGGTAAAAATCCGACCCGGGGACCCGGGCTGGGTACCCGACATGACCCGGTGATCCTTCGCTGGTGTCCCGATGCAACCCGGGGACCCGGGCCGGGGACCCCACGTGACCCGGGGACCTGGGGCCGGGGATGTCACCCGACACTGGTACCCGGGGCAGCGACCCGATACGACCCGGGGACCTGGGTCCGGGGTCCCGACCTGACCCGATGACCTGGGGCCAGGGTAACCACCTGACCCGGGGACCCGGGCCGGGGACCCGGTATGACTCCGTCTCCCGGGGCCGGGGTGGTCACCTGACACTGGTACCCGGGGCAGCAACCCGACATGACCCGGGGACCTGGGGCTGGGGTAAAAATCCGACCCGGGGACCCGGGCTGGGTACCCGACATGACCCGGTGACCTGGGGCCAGGGTAACGAGCCGACCCGGGGACCCGGACCGGGGACCCGGTATGACCCCGTCTCCCGTGGCCGGGGTGGTCACCCGACGCTGCTACCCAGGGCAGCGACCCGACACGACCCGGTGACCCGGGGTGGGGTCCCGACCCATCCCGGGGACATGGGGTCGGGTACCCAACATTACCCGGCGTCCTGGTGCCGGGGTGGTCATCGGAACCTGGGAACCAGGCTGGGTACCCGAAATGACCCGGGGACCTGGGGCCGGTGTCCCCACGTGACCCGCTGACCTGGGGCCGGGGTCCCCACGTGACCCGCTGACCTGGGGCCTGGGTCCCCACGTGACCCGGGGTCCTGGTGCCGGGGTGGTCATCGGAACCTGGGATCCAGGCCAGGTACCCGACATGACCCGAGGACCTGGGGCCGGGGTCCCGAGCTGCCTTGGTTACCTGGGGCCGGTGTCCCCACGTGACCCGCTGACCTGGGGCCGGTGTCCCCACGTGACCCGCTGACCTGGGGCCGGGGTCCCCACGTGACCCGCTGACCTGGGGCCGGGGTCCCCACGTGACCCGGGGTCCTGGTGCCGGGGTGGTCATCGGAACCTGGGAACCAGGCCGGGTACCCGACATGACCCGAGGACCTGGGGCCGGGGTCCCGACCTGCCTTGGTTACCTGGGGCTGGTGTCCCCACGTGACCCGCTGACCTGGGGCCGGGGTCCCCACGTGACCCGCTGACCTGTGGCCGGGGTCCCCACGTGACCCGGGGTCCTGGTGCCGGGGTGGTCATCGGAACCTGGGAACAAGGCCGGGTGCGCGACATGACCCGGTGACCCGGGGCCGGGTTAACGACCTGTCCAGGGGACCCGGGCCGGGGACCCGACAGGACCCGGTGATCCTTCGCTGGTGTCCCGATGCAACCCGGGGACCCGGGCCCGGGACCCCACGTGATCCAGTGATCCGGTGCTGGTGTCCCGATGCAACCCGGGGACAAGGCCGGGGAACCCACGTGACCCGGAGACCTGGGGCCGGGGTCCCGACCTGACCCGGTTACCTGGGGCCGGTGTCCCCACGTGACCCGGGGTCCTGGTGCCGGGGTGGTCATCGGAACCTGGGAACCAGGCCAGGTACACGACACAAACCGGTGACCCGGGGCTGTGGTGTCGACGGACTTGTGGAACTGGGTTCAGGGTCCCGACCTGACGCGGTGACCTGGGGCCGGTGTCCCCACGTGACCCGGTTACCTGGGGCCGGTGTCCCCACGTGACCCGGCGTCCTGGTGCCGGGGTGGTCATCGGAACCTGGGAAAAAGGCCGGGTACCCGACATGACCCGGGGACCTGTGGCCGGGGTCCCGACCTGACCCGGTTACCTGGGGCCGGGGTCCCCACGTGACCCTCTGACCTGGGGCCGGGGTCCCCACGTGACCTGGAGTCCTGGTGCCGGGGTGGTCACCGGAACCTGGGAACCAGGCCGGGTGCGCGACATGACCCGGTGACCCGGGGCCGGGTTAACGACCTGTCCAGGGGACCCGGGCCGGGGACCCGACAGGACCCGGTGATCCTTCGCTGGTGTCCCGATGCAACCCGGGGACCCGGGCCGGGGACCCCACGTGACCCGGGGACCTGGGGCCGGGGATGTCACCCGACACTGGTACCCGGGGCAGCGACCCGATACGACCCGGTGACCTGGGTCCGGGGTCCCGACCTGACCCGGTGACCTGGGGCCAGGGTAACCACCTGACCCAGGGACCCGGGCCGGGGACCCGGTATGACTCCGTCTCCCGGGGCCGGGGTGGTCACCTGACACTGGTACCCGGGACAGCGACCCGACATGACCCGGTGACCCGGGGTGGGGTCCCGACCCATCCCGGGGACATGGGGTCGGGTACCCAACATTACCCGGCGTCCTGGTGCCGGGGTGGTCATCGGAACCTGGGAACAAGGCCGGGTGCGCGACATGACCCGGTGACCCGGGGCCGGGTTAACGACCTGTCCAGGGGACCCGGTCCGGGGACCCGACAGGACCCGGTGATCCTTCGCTGGTGTCCCGATGCAACCCGGGGACCCGGTCCCGGGACCCCACGTGATCCAGTGATCCGGTGCTGATGTCCCGATGCAACCCGGGGACCCGGGCCGGGGACCCCACGTGACCCGGGGACTTGGGGCCGGGGATGTCACCCGACACTGGTACCCGGGGCAGCGACCCGATACGACCCGGTGACCTGGGTCCGGGGTCCCGACCTGACCCGGTGACCTGGGGCCAGGGTAACCACCTGACCCGGGGACCCGGGCCGGGGACCCGGTATGACTCCGTCTCCCGGGGCCGGGGTGGTCACCTCACACTGGTACCCGGGACAGAGATCCGACATGACACGGTGACCCGGGGCCGGGGTGCCGACCTGACACGGTGACCTGGGGCTGTGGTGTCGACGGACTCGTGGAACTGGGTTCAGGGTCCCGACCTGACGCAGTGACCTGGGGCCGGTGTCCCCACGTGACACGGTGACCTGGGGCCGGTGTCCCCACGTGACCCGGAGTCCTGGTGCCGGGGTGGTCATCGGAACCTGGGAACCAGGCCGGGTACCCGACATGACCCGGGGACCTGGGGCCGGGGTCCCGACCTGACCCGGTTACCTGGGGCCGGTGTCCCCACGTGACCCGGTGACCTGGGGCCGGGGTCCCCACGTGACCCGGGGTCCTGGTGCCGGGGTGGTCACCGGAACCTGGGAACCAGGCCGGGTGCGCGACATGACCCGGTGACCCGGGGCCGGGTTAACGACCTGTCCAGGGGACCTGGGCCGGGGACCCGACAGGACCCGGTGATCTGGGGCTTGGGTAAAAACCCGTCCCGGGGACCCGGGCTGGGTCCCGACATGACCCGGTGACCTGGTTCCAGGGTGCCGACCTGACCCGGTGACCTGGGGCTGTGGTGTCGACCGGACTCGGGGACCTGGTCCGGTGTCCCGTCATGACCCGGGGACCTGGGGTCGGGGTGGTCACCAGACCGTTGTACCCAGGCCGTTGACCCGACATGACCCTGTGACCCGGGGCCTGGGTAAAAATCCAACCCGGGGACCCGGGCAAGAGACGTGACATGACCCGACCTGGGTCCGGGGTCCCGACCTGACCGGTGACCTGGGGCCGGTGTCCCCACGTGACCCGGTCACCTGGGGCCGGGGTCCCCACGTGACCCGCTGACCAGGGGCCGGTGTCCCCACGTGACCCGGGGTCCTGGTGCCGGGGTGGTCATCGGAACCTGGGAACCAGGCTGGGTACCCGACATGACCCGGGGACCTGTGGCCGGGGTCCCGACCTGACCCGGTTACCTGGGGCCGGTGTCCCCACGTGACCCGCTGACCTGGGGCCGGGGTCCCCACGTGACCCGGTGACCTGGGGCCAGGGTCCCCACGTGACCCGGGGTCCTGGTGCCGGGGTGGTCATCGGAACCTGGGAACCAGGCCGGGTACCCGACATGACCCGGGGACCTGGGGCCGGGGTCCCGAGCTGCCTTGGTTACCTGAGGCCGGTGTTCACGTGACCCGCTGACCCGGGCCCGGGACCCCACGTGATCCAGTGATCCGGTGCTGGTGTCCCGATGCAACCCGGGGACCCGGGCCGGGGACCCCACGTGATCCGCTGACCTGGGGCCGGTGACCCCACGTGACCCGGGGTCCTGGTGCCGGGGTGGTCATCGGAACCTGGGAACCAGGCCAGGTACCCGACACAACCCGGTGACCCGGGGCTGTGGTGTCGACGGACTCGTGGAACTGGGTTCAGGGTACCGACATGACGCGGTGACCTGGGGCCGGTGTCTCCACGTGACCCGGTGACCTGGGGCCGGTGTCCCTACGTGACACGGAGTCCTGGTGCCGGGGTGGTCATCGGAACCTGGGAACCAGGCTGGGTACCCGACATGACCCGGGGACCTGGGGCCGGGGTCCTGACCTGACCCGGTTACCTGGGGCCGGTGTCCCCACGTGACCCGCTGACCTGGGGCCGGGGTCCCCACGTGACCCGCTGACCTGTGGCCGGGGTCCCCACGTGACCCGGGGTCCTGGTGCCGGGGTGGTCATCGGAACCTGGGAACCAGGCCGGGTACCCGACATGACCCGAGGACCTGGGGCCGGGGTCCAGAGCTGCCTTGGTTACCTGGGGCCGGTGTCCCCACGTGACCCGCTGACCTGGGGCCGGGGTCCCCACGTGACCCACTGACCTGGGGCCGGGGTCCCCACGTGACCCGGGGTCCTGGTGCCGGGGTGGTCATCGGAACCTGGGAACCAGGCTGGGTACCAGACATGACCAGGTGACCTGGGTCCGGGGTCCCCACGTGACCCACTGACCTGGGGCCGGTGTCCCCACGTGACCCGGGGTCCTGGTGCCGGGGTGGTCATCTGAACCTGGGAACCAGGCCAGGTACCCGACACAACCCGGTAACCCGGGGCTGTGGTGTCGAAGGACTCGTGGAACTGGGTTCAGGGTCCCGTCCTGACGCGGTGACCTGGGGCCGGGGTCCCCACGTGACCCGGAGTCCTGGTGCCGGGGTGGTCATCGGAACCTGGGAACCAGGCCGGGTACCCGACATGACCCGGGGACCTGGGGCCAGGGTCCCGACCTGACCCGGTGACCTGGGGCCAGGGTAACCACCTGACCCGGGGACCTGGGGCCGGTGTCCCCACGTGACCCGGGGTCCTGGTGCCGGGGTTGTCATCGGAACCTGGGAACCAGGCCGGGTACCCGACATGACCCGGGGACCTGGGGCCGGGGTCCCGACTTGACCCGGTTACCTGGGGCCGGTGTCCCCACGTGACCCGCTGACCTGGGGCCGGTATCCCCTTGTGACCCGGTGACCTGGGGCCGGTGTCCCCACGTGACCCGGAGTCCTGGTGCCGGGGTGGTCATCGGAACCTGGGAACCAGGCCGGGTACCCGACATGACCCGGGGACCTGGGGCCGGGGTCCCGACCTGACCCGGTTACCTGGGGCCGGTGTCCCCACGTAACCCGCTGACCTGGGGCCGGGGTCCCCACGTGACCCGGGGTCCTGGTGCAAGGGTGGTCACCGGAACCTGGGAGCAAGGCCGGGTGCGCGACATGACCCGGTGACCCGGGGCCGGGTTAACGACCTGTCCAGGGGACCCGGGCCGGGGACCCGACAGGACCCGGTGATGCTTCGCTGGTGTCCCGATGCAACCCGGGGACCCGGGCCGGGGACCCCACGTGACCCGGGGACCTGGGGCCGGGGATGTCACCCGACACTGGTACCCGGGGCAGCGACCCGACATGACCCGGTGACCTGGGTCCGGGGTCCCGACCTGTCCCGGTGACCTGGGGCCAGGGTAACCACCTGACCCGGGGACCCGGGCCGGGGACCCGGTATGACTCCGTCTCCCGGGGCCGGGGTGGTCACCTGACACTGGTACCCGGGACAGCGACCCGACATGACCCGGTGACCCGAGGCCGGGATAACGACCTGTCCAGGGGACCTGGGCCGGGGACCCGACAGGACCCGGTGATCTGGGGCTTGGGTAAAAACCCGTCCCGGGTACCCGGGCTGGGTCCCGACATGACCCGGTGACCTGGTTCCGGGGTGCCGACCTGACCCGGTGACCTGGGGCTGTGGTGTCGACCGGACTCGGGGACCTGGTCCGGTGTCCCGTCATGACCCGGGGACCTGGGGTCGGGGTGGTCACCAGACCGTTGTACCCAGGCCGTTGAGCCGACATGACCCTGTGACCCGGGGCCTGGGTAAAAATCCAACCCGGGGACCCGGGCATGGGACGTGACATGACCCGACCTGGGTCCGGAATCCCGACCTGACCCGGTGACCTGGGGCCGGTGTCCCCACGTGACCCGCTGACCTGGGGCCGGTGTCCCCACGTGACCCGCTGACCTGGGGCCGGGGTCCCCACGTGACCCGTGGTCCTGGTGCCGGGGTGGTCACCGGAACCTGGAAACCAGGCCGGGTGCGCGACATGACCCTGTGACCCGGGGCCTGGGTAAAAATCCAACCCTGGGACCCGGGCATGGGACGTGACATGACCCGACCTGGGTCCGGGTTCCCGACCTGACCCGGTGACCTGGGGCCGGTGTCCCCACGTGACCCGCTGACCTGGGTCCGGGGTCCCCACGTGACCCGTTGACCTGGGGCCGGTGTCCCCACGTGACCCGGTCACCTGGGGCCGGTGTCCCCACGTGACCCGGGGTCCTGGTGCCGGGGTGGTCATCGGAACCTGGGAACCAGGCCGGGTACCAGACATGACCAGGTGACCTGGGGCCGGGGTCCCCACGTGACCCGCTGACCTGGGTCCGGGGTCCCCACGTGACCCGGTGACCTGGGGCCGGTGTCCCCACATGACCCGGTGACCTGGGGCCGGTGTCCCCACGTGACCCGGGGTCCTGGTGCCGGGGTGGTCATCGGAACCTGGGAACCAGGCCGGGTACCAGACATGACCAGGTGACCTGGGGCCGGTGTCCCCACGTGACCCGCTGACCTGGTGCCGGGGTGGTCATCGGAACCTGGGAAACAGGCCGGGTACCCGACATGACCCGGGGACCTGGGGCCGGGGTCCCGACCTGACCCGGTTACATGGGGCCGGTGTCCCCACGTGACCCGGTGACCTGGGGCCGGGGTCCCCACGTGACCCGCTGACCTGGGGCCGGGGTCCCCACGTGACACGGGGTCCTGGTGCCGGGGTGGTCACCGGAACCTGGGAACCAGGCCGGGTGCGCGACACGACCCGGTGACCCGGGGCCGGGTTAACGACCTGTCCAGGGGACCCGGGCCGGGGACCCGACAGGACCCGGTGATCCTTCGCTGGTGTCCCAATGCAACCCGGGGACCCGGGCCGGGGACCCCACGTGACCCGGGGACCTGGGGCCGGGGATGTCACCCGACACTGGTACCCGGGGCAGCGACCCGATACGACCCGGTGACCTGGGTCCGGGGTCCCGACCTGACCCGGTGACCTGGGGCCAGGGTAACGAGCCGACCCGGGGATCCGGACCGGGGACCCGGTATGACCCCGTCTCCCGTGGCCGGGGTGGTCACCCGACGCTGCTACCCGGGGCAGCGACCCGACACGACCCGGTGACCCGGGGCCGGGGTAACCACCTGTCCAGGGGACCTGGGCCGGGGACCCGACAGGACCCGGTGATCTGGGGCTTGGGTAAAAACCCGTGCCGGGGACCCGGGCTGGGTCCCGACATGACCCGGTGACCTGGGGCTGTGGTGTCGACCGGACTCGTGGACCTGGGTTCGGGGTCCCGACCTGACGCGGTGACCTGGGGCCAGTGTCCCCACGTGACCCGGGGTCCTGGTGCCAGAGTGGTCATCGGAACCTGGGAACCAGGCCGGGTACCCGACATGACCCGGGGACCTGGGGCTGGGGTCCCGAGCTGACCCTGGTGCCCGGGCTGTGTACCCGACACGACCCGGTGACCCGGGGCTGTGGTGTCAACGGACTCGTGGACCTGGGTTCGGGGTCCCGACCTGACGCGGTGACCTGGGGCCGGTGTCCCCACGTGACCCGGGGTCCTGGGGCCGGGGTCCCCACGTGACCCGCTGACCTGGGGCCGGGGTCCCTACGTGACACGGAGTCCTGGTGCCGGGGTGGTCATCGGAACCTGGGAACCAGGCCGGGTACCAGACATGACCCGGGGACCTGTGGCCGGGGTCCCGACCTGACCCGGTTACCTGGGGCCGGTGTCCCCACGTGACCCGCTGACCTGGGGCCGGGGTCCCCACGTGACCCGGGGTCCTGGTGCCGGGGTGGTCACCGGAACCTGGGAACAAGGCCGGTGTGCGACATGACCGAGTGACCCGGGGCCGGGTTAACGACCTGTCCAGGGGACCCGGGCCGGGGACGTGACAGGACCCGGTGATCCTTCGCTGGTGTCCCGATGCAACCCGGGGACCCGGGCCCGAGACCCCACGTGATCCAGTGATACAGTGCTGGTATCCCGATGCATCCCGGGGACCCGGGCCGGGGAACCCACGTGACCCGGGGAACTGGGGCCGGGGTGCTGACCTGACCCGGTGACCTGGGGCCGGTGTCCCCACGTGACCAGGTGACCTGGGTCCGGGGTCCCCACGTGACCCGGTGACCTGGGGCCGGTGTCCCCACGTGACCCGGTCACCTGGGGCCGGTGTCCCCAAGTGACCCGGGTTCCTGGTGCCGGGGTGGTTATCGGAACCTGGGAACCAGGCCAGGTAGCCGACACGACCCGGTGACCCGGGGCTGTGGTGTCGAAGGACTCGTGGAACTGGGTTCAGGGTCCCGACCTGACGCGGTGACCTGGGGCCGGTGTCCCCACGTGACCCGCTGACCTGGGTCCGGTGTCCCCACGTGACCCGGGGTCCTGGTGCCGGGGTGGTCATCGGAACCTGGGAACCAGGCTGGGTACCCGACATGACCCGGGGACCTGGGGCCGGGGTCCCGACCTGACCCGGTTACCTGGGGCCGGTGTCCCCACGTGACCCGCTGACCTGGGGCCGGGGTCCACACGTGACGCGGTCACCTGGGGCCGGGGTCCCCACGTGACCGGGTGACCTGGGGCCGGGGTCCCCACGTGACCCGGGGTCCTGGGGCCGGGGATGTCACCCGACACTGGTACCCGGGGCAGCGACCCGATACGACCCGGGGACCTGGGTCCGGGGTCCCGACCTGACCCGGTGACCTGGGGCCAGGGTAACCACCTGACCCAGGGACCCGGGCCGGGGACCCGGTATGACTCCGTCTCCCGGGGCCGGGGTGGTCACCTGACACTGGTACCCGGGGCAGCGACCCAACATGAACCGGGGACCTGGGGCCAGGGTAACGAGCCGACGCGGGGACCCGGACCGGGGACCCGGTATGACCCCGTCTCCCGTGGCCGGGGTGGTCACCTGACGCTGCTACCCGGGGCAGCGACCTGACACGACCCGGTGACCCGGGGTGGGGTCCCGACCTGACCCGGTTACCTGGGGCCGGTGTCCCCACGTGACACGCTGACCTGGGGCCGGGGACCCCATGTGACCCGGGGACCTGGGGCCGGGGATGTCACCTGACACTGGTACCCAGGGCAGCGACCCGATACGACCCGGTGACCTGGGTCCGGGGTCCCGACCTGACCCGGTGACCTGGGGCCAGGGTAACCACCTGACCCGGGGACCCGGGCCGGGGACCTGACAGGACCCGGTGATCCTTCGCTGGTGTCCCGATGCAACCCGGGGACCCGGGCCCGAGACCCCACGTGATCCAGTGATCCGGTGCTGGTTTACTGATGCAACCCGGGGACCCAGGCCGGGGACCCCACGTGACCCGGGGACCTGGGGCCGGGGTCCCCACGTGACCCACTGAACTGGGTCCGGGGTCCCCACGTGACCCGGTGACCTGGGGCCGGTGTCCCCACGTGACCCGGTCACGTGGGGCCGGTGTCGCCATGTGACCCGGGGTCCTGGTGCCTGGGTTGGTCATCGGAACCTGGGAACGAGGCTGGGTACCAGACATGACCAGGTGACCTGGGGCCGGTGTCCCCACGTGACCCGGTCACCTGGGGCCGGTGTCCCCACGTGACCTGGGGTCCTGGTGCCGGGGTGGTCACCGGAACCTGGGAACAAGGCCGGGTGCGCGACATGACCCGGTGAGCCGGGACCGGGTTAACGACCTGTCCAGGGGACCCGGGCCGGGGACCCGACAGGACCCGGTGATCCTTCGCTGGTGTCCCGATGCAACCCGGGGACCCGGGCCCGAGACCCCACGTGATCCAGTGATCCGGTGCTGGTTTACTGATGCAACCCGGGGACCCAGGACGGGGACCCCACGTGACCCGGGGACCTGGGGCCGGGGTCCCGACCTGACCCGGTTACCTGGGGCCGGTGTCCCCACGTGACCCGCTGACCTGGGGCCGGGGACCCCACGTGACCCGGGGACCTGGGGCCGGGGATGTCACCTGACACTGGTACCCGGGGCAGCGACCCGATACGACCCGGTGACCTGGGGCCGGGGTCCCGACCTGACCCGGTTACCTGGGGCCGGTGTCCCCACGTGACCCGCTGACCTGGGGCCTGGGTTCCCACGTGACCCGGGGTCCTGGTGCCGGGGTGGTCACGGGAACCTGGGAAGCAGGCCGGGTGCGCGACACGACCCGGTGACCCGGGGCCGGGTTAACGACCTGTCCAGGGGACCCGGGCCGGGGACCCGACAGGACCCGGTGATCCTTCGCTGGTGTCCCGATGCAACCCGGGGACCCGGGCCGGGGACCCCACGTGACCCGGGGACCTGGGGCCGGGGATGTCACCCGACACTGGTACCCGGGGCAGCGACCTGATACGACCCGGGGACCTGGGTCCGGGGTCCCGACCTGACCCGGTGACCTGGGGCCAGGGTAACCACCTGACCCGGGGACCCGGGCCGGGGACCTGGTATGACTCCGTCTCCCGGGGCCAGGGTGGTCACCTGACACTGGTACCCGGGGCAGCGACCCAACATGAACCGGGGACCTGGGGCCAGGGTAACGAGCCGACCCGGGGACCCGGACCGGGGACCCGGTATGACCCCGTCTCCCGTGGCCGGGGTGGTCACCCGACGCTGCTACCCGGGGCAGCGACCCGACACGACCCGGTGACCCGGGGTGGGGTCCCGACCCATCCCGGGGACATGGGGTCGTGTACCCAACATTACCCGGCGTCCTGGTGCCGGGGTGGCCATCGGAACCTGGGAACCAGGCTGGGTACCCGACATGACCCGGGGACCTGGGGCCGGGGTCCCGACCTAACCCGGTTACCTGGGTCCGGTGTCCCCACGTGACCCGCTGACCTGGGTCCGGGGTCCCCACGTGACCCGCTGACCTGGGTCCGGGGTCCCCACGTGACGCGGTCACCTGGGGCCGGTGTCCCCATGTGACCCGGGGTCCTGGTGCCGGGGTGGTCACCGGAACCTGGGAACCAGGCCGGGTACCCGACATGACCCGGGGACCTGGGGCCGGGGTCCTGAGCTGACCCTGGTGCCCAGGCTGTGTACCCGACACGACCCGGTGACCCGGGGCTGTGGTGTCGACGGACTCGTGGACCTGGGTTCGGGGTCCCGACCTGACGCGGTGACCTGGGACCGGTGTCCCCACGTGACCGGGTGACCTGGGGCCGGTGTTCCCACGTGACCCGGGGTCCTGGTGCCGGGGTGGTCATCGGAACCTGGGAACCAGGCGGGTACCCGACATGACCCGGGGACCTGGGGCCGGGGTCCCGACCTGACCCGGTTACCTGGGGCCGGTGTCCCCACGTGACCCGATGACCTGGGGCCGGTGTCCCCACGTGACCCGCTGACCTGGGGCCGGGGTCCCCACGTGACCCGGGGTCCTGGTGCCGGGGTGGTCACCGGAACCTGGGAACCAGGCCGGGTGCTCGACATGACCCAGTGACCCGGGGCCGGGTTAACGACCTGTCCAGGGGACCCGGGCCGGGGACCTGACAGGACCCGGTGATCCTTCGCTGGTGTCCCGATGCAACCCGGGGACCCGGGCCGGGGACCCCACGTGACCCGGGGACATGGGGCGGGGGATGTCACCCGACACTGGTACCCGGGGCAGCGACTCGATACGACCCGGTGACCTGGGTCCGGGGTCCCGACCTGACCCGGTGACCTGGGGCCAGGGTAACCACCTGACCCGGGGACCCGGGCCGGGGACCCGGTATGACTCCGTCTCCCGGGGCCGGCGTGGTCACCTGACACTGGTACCCGGGACAGCGACCCGATATGACCCGGTGACCTGGGGCCGGGGTAACGACCTGTCCAGGGGACCTGGGCCGGGGACCCGACAGGACCCGGTGATCTGGGGCTTGGGTAAAAACCCGTCCCGGGGACCCGGGCTGGGTCCCGACATGACCCAGTGACATGGTTCCAGGGTGCCGACCTGACCCGGTGACCTTGGGCTGTGGTGTCGACCGGACTCGGGGACCTGGTCCGGTGTCCCGTCATGACCCGGGGACCTGGGGTCGGGGTGGTCACCAGACCGTTGTACCCAGGCCGTTGACCCGACATGACCCTGTGACCCGGCGCCTGGGTAAAAATCCAACCCGGGGACCTGGGCATGGGACGTGACATGACCCGACCTGGGTCCAGGGTCCCGACCTGACCCGCTGACCTAGGGCCAATGTCCCCACGTGACCCGGTGACCTGGGGATGGGGTCCCCACGTGACCCGGGGTCCTGGTGCCGGGGTGGTCACCGGAACCTGGGAACCAGGCCGGGTACACGACACGATCCGGTGACCCGGGGCTGTGGTGTCGACGGACTCGTGGACCTGGATTCGGGGTCCCGACCTGAGGCGGTGACCTGGGACCGGTGTCCCCACGTGACCGGGTGACCTGGGGCCGGGGTCCCCACGTGACCCGGGGTCCTGGTGCCGGGGTGGTCATCGGAACCTGGGAACCAGGCTGGGTACCCGACATGACCCGGTTACCTTGGGCCGGTGTCCCCACGTGACCTGCTGACCTGGGGCCGGGGTCCCCACGTGACCCGCTGACCTGGGGCCGGGGTCCCCACGTGACCCGGGGTCCTGGTGCCGGGGTGGTCACCGGAACCTGGGAACCAGGCCGGGTGCGCGACATGACCCGGTGACCCGGGGCCGGGTTAACGACCTGTCCAGGGGACCCGGGCCGGGGACCTGACAGGACCCGGTGATCCTTCGCCGGTGTCCCGATGCAACCCGGGGACCCGGGCCAGGGACCCCACGTGATCCAGTGATCCGGTGCTGGTGTCCCGATGCAACCCGGGGACCCGGGCCGGGGACCCCACGTGACCCGGGGACCTGTGGCCGGGGTCCCGACCTGACCCGGTTACCTGGGGCCGGTGTCCCCACGTGACCCGCCGACCTGGGGCCGGGGACCCCACGTGACCCGGGGACCTGGTGCCGGGGATGTCACCCGACACTGGTACCCGGGGCAGCGACCCGATACGACCCGGTGACCTTGGTCCGGGGTCCCGACCTGACCCGGTGACCTGGGGCCAGGGTAACCACCTGACCCGGGGACCCGGGCCGGGGACCCGGTATGACTCCGTCTCCCGGGGCCGGGGTGGTCACCTGACACTGGTACCCGGGGCAGCGACCCGACATGACCCGGTGACCCGGGGCCGGGGTAACGACCTGTCCAGGGGACCTGGGCCGGGGACCCGACAGGACCCGGAGACCTGGTTCCGGGGTGCCGACCTGACCCGGTGACCTGGGGCTGTGGTGTCGACCGGACTAGGGGAACCTAGTGTGGTGTCCCGTCATGACCCGAGGAACTGGGGTCGGGCTGGTCACCAGACCCTTGTACCCAGGCCGTTGACCCGACATGACCCTGTGACCCGGGGCCTGGGTAAAAATCCAACCCGGGGACCCGGGCATGGGACGTGACATGACCCGACCTGGGTCCGGGGTCCCGACCTGACCCGGTGACCTGGGGCCGGGGTCCCCACGTGACCCGGTCACCTGGGGCCGGGGTCCCCACGTGACCCGGTGACCTGGGGCCGGGGTCCCCACGTGACCCGGTCACCTGGGGCCGGGGTCCCGAGCTGACCCTGGTGCCCGGGCTGTGTATCCGACACGACCCGGTGACACGGGGCTGTGGTGTCGACGGACTCGTGGACCTGGATTCGGGGTCCCGACCTGACGCGGTGACCTGGGACAGGTGTCCCCACGTGACCAGGTGACCTGGGGCCGGGGTCCCCACGTGACCCGGAGTCCTGGTGCCGGGTTTGTCATCGGAACCTGGGAACCAGGCCGGGTACCCGACATGACCCGGGGACCTGGGGCCGGGGTCCCGACCTGCCTTGGTTACCTGGGGCCGGTGTCCCCACGTGACCCGGTGACCTGGGGCCGGTGTCCCCACGTGACCCACTGACCTGGGGCCGGGGTTCCCACGTGACCCGGGGTCCTGGTGCCGGGGTGGTCACCGGAACCTGGGAACCAGGCTGGGTACCCGACATGACCCGGGGACCTGGGGCCGGGGTCCCGACCTGACGCGGTGACCTGGGACCGGTGTCCCCACGTGACCGGGTGACCTGGGGCCGGGGTCCCCACGTGACCCGGGGTCCTGGTGCCGGGATGGTCATCGGAACCTGGGAACCAGGCCGGGTACCCGACATGACCCGGGGACCTGGGACCAGGGTCGCGACCTGCCTTGTTTACCTGGGGCCGGTGTCCCCACGTGACCCGGGGTCCTGGTGCCGGGGTGGTCATCGGAACCTGGGAACCAGGCTGGGTACCAGACATGACCAGGTAACCTGGGTCTGGGGTCCCCACGTGACCCGCTGACCTGGGGCCGTGGTCCCCACGTGACCCGGGGTCCTTGTGCCGGGGTGGTCATCGGAACCTGGGAACCAGGCCGGGTACCCGACATGACCCGGGGACCTGGGGCCGGGGTCCCGAGCTGACCCTGGTGCCCGGGCTGTGTACCCGACACGACCCAGTGACCCGAGGCTGTGGTGTCGACGGACTCGTGGACCTGGGTTCGGGGTCCCGACCTGACGCGGTGACCTGGGGCCGGTGTCCCCACGTGACCCTCTGACCTGGGGCCGGTGTCCCCACGTGACCCGGGGTCCTGGTGCCGGGGTGGTCATCGGAACCTGGGAACCGGGCCGGGTACCCGACATGACCCGGGGACCTGGGGCCGGGGTCCCGACCTGACCCGCTGACCTGGGGCCGGTGTCCCCACGTGACCCGCTGACCTGGGGCCGGGGTCCCCACGTGACCCGGGGTCCTGGTGCCGGGGTGGTCACCCGAACCTGGGAACCAGGCCGGGTGCGCGACATGACCCTGTGACCCGGGGCCGGGTTAACGACCTGTCCAGGGGACCCGGGCCGGGGACCGGACAGGACCCGGTGATCCTTCGCTGGTGTCCCGATGCAACCCGGGGACCTGGGCCAGGGACCCCACGTGACCCGGGCACCTGGGGCCGGGGTCCCGACCTGACCCGGTTACCTGGGGCCGGTGTCCCCACGTGACCCGCTGACCTGGGGCCGGGGATGTCACCCGACACTGGTACCCGGGGCAGCGACCCGATACGACCCGGGGACCTGGGTCCGGGGTCCCGACCTGACCCGGTGACCTGGGGCCAGGGTAACCACCTGACCTGGGGAGCCGGGCCGGGGACCCGGTATGACTCCGTCTCCCGGGGCCGGGGTGGTCACCTGACACTGGTACCCGGGACAGCGACCCGACATGACCCGGTGACCCGGGGACAGGGTAACGACCTGTCCAGGGGACCTGGGCCGGGGACCCAACAGGACCCTGTGATCTGGGGCTTGGGTAAAAACCCGTCCCGGGTACCCGGGCTGGGTCCCGACATGACCCGGTGACCTGGTTGCGGGGTGCCGACCTGACCCGGGGACCTGGGGCTGTGGTGTCGACCGGACTCGGGGACCTGGTCCGGTGTCCCGTCATGACCCGGGGACCTGGGGTCGGGGTGGTCACCAGACCGTTGTACCCAGGCCGTGACCCGACATGACCCTGTGACCCGGGGCCAGGGTAAAAATCCAACCCGGGGACCCGGGCATGGGACGTGACATGATCCGACCTGGGTCCGGGGTCCCGACCTGACCCGCTGACCTGGGGCCGGTGTCCCCACGTGACCCAGTCACCTGGGGCCTGTGTCCCCACGTGACCCGGGGTCCTGGTGCCGGGGTGGTCATCGGAACCCGGGAACCAGGCTGGGTACCAGACATAACCAGGTGACCTGGGGCTGGTGTCCGGACCTGACCCGGTGACCTGGGGCCGGTGTCCCCACGTGACCCGGTGACCTGGGGCCAGGGTAACGAGCCGACCCGGGGACCCGGTATGACCCCGTCTCCCGTGGCCGGGGTGGTCACCCGACGCTGCTACCCGGGGCAGCGACCCGACACGACCCGGTGACCCGGGGTGGGGTCCCGACCCATCCCGGGGACATGCGGTCGGGTACCCAACATTACGCGGCGTCCTGGTGCCGGGGTGGTCATCGGAACCTGGGAACCAGGCCGGGTACCCGACATGACCCGGGGACCTGGGGCCGGGGTCCCGACCTGACGCGGTTACCTGGGGCCGGTGTCCCCACGTGACCCAGTCACCTGGGGCCGGGGTCCCCACGTGACCCGCTGACCTGGGGCCGGGGTCCCCACGTGACCCGGGGTCCTGGTGCCGGGGTGGTCACCGGAACCTGGGAACCAGGCCGGGTGCGCGACATGACCCGGTGACCCGGGGCCGGGTTAACGACCTGTCCAGGGGACCCGGGCCGGGGACCTGACAGGACCCGGTGATCCTTCGCTGGTGTTCCGATGCAACCCGGGGACCTGGGCCGGGGACCCCACGTGATCCAGTGATCCGGTGCTGGTGTCCCGATGCAACCCGGGGACCCGGGCCGGGGACCCCACGTGACCCGGGGACCTGGTGCCTGGGTCCCGACCTGACCCGGTTAATGGGGCCGGTGTCCCCACGTGACCCGCTGACCTGGGGCCGGGGACCCCACGTGACCCGGGGACCTGGGGCCGGGGATGTCACCCGACACTGGTACCCGGGGCAGCGACCCGATACGACCCGGGGACCTGGGTCCGGGGTCCCGACCTGACCCGGTGACCTGGGGCCAGGGTAACCACCTGACCCGGGGACCCGGGCCGGGGACCCGGTATGACTCCGTCTCCCGGGGCCGGGGTGGTCACCTGACACTGGTACCCGGGACAGCGACCCGATATGAACCGATGACCCGGGGCCGGGGTAACGACCTGTCCAGGGGACCTGGGCCGGGGACCCGACAGGACCCGGTGATCTGGGGCTTGGGTAAAAACCCGTCCCGGGGACCCGGGCTGTGTACCCGACACGACCCGGTGACCCGGTGCTGTGGTGTCGACGGACTCGTGGACCTGGGTTCGGGGTCCCGACCTGACGCGGTGACCTGGGACCGGTGTCCCCACGTGACCGGGTGACCCGGGGCCGGGTTAACGACCTGTCCAATGGAACCGGGTCGGGGACCCGACAGGACCCGGTGATCCTTCGCTGGTGTCCCGATGCAACCCGGGGACCCGGGCCCGAGACCCCACGTGATCCAGTGATCCGGTGCTGGTGTCCTGATGCAACCCGGGGACCCGGGCCGGGGACCCCACGTGACCCGGGGACCTGGGGCCGGGGATGTCACCCGACACTGGTACCCGGGGCAGCGACCCGATCGACCCGGGGACCCGGGGCCGGGGTAACGACCTGTCCAGGGGACCTGGGCCGGGGACCCGACAGGACCCGGTGACCTGGTTGCGGGGTGCCGACCTGACCCGGTGACCTGGGGCTGTGGTGTCGACCGGACTCGGGGACCTGGTCCGGTGTCCCGTCATGACGCGGGGACCTGGGGTCGGGGTGGTCACCAGACCGTTGTACCCAGGCCGTTGACCCGACATGACCCTGTGACCCGGGGCCTGGGTAAAAATCCAACCCGGGGACCCGGGCATGGGACGTGACATGACCCGACCTGGGTCCGGGGTCCCGACCTGACCCGGTGACCTGGGGCCGGGGTCCCCACGTGACCCGCTGACCTGGGTCCGGGGTCCCCACGTGACCCGGTGACCTGGGGCCGGTGTCCCCACGTGACCCGGTCACCTGGGGCCGGTGTCCCCACGTGACCCGGGGTCCTGGTGCCGGGGTAGTCATCGGAACCTGGGAACCAGGCTGGGTACCAGACATGACCAGGTGACCTGGGTCCGGGGTCCCCACGTGACCCGCTGACCTGGGGCCGGGGTCCCCACGTGACCCGGGGTCCTGGTGCCTTGGTGGTCATCGGAACCTGGGAACCAGGCCGGGTACCCGACATGACCCGGGGACCTGGGGCCGGGGTCCCGAGCTGACCCTGGTGCCCGGGCTGTGTACCCGACACGACCCGGTGACCCGGGACTGTGGTGTCGACGGACTCGTGGACCTGGGTTCGGGGTCCCGACCTGACGCGGTGACCTGGGGCCGGTGTCCCCACGTGACCCTCTGACCTGGGGCCGGTGTCCCCACGTGACCCGCTGACCTGGGGCCGGTGTCCCCACGTTACCTGGGGTCCTGGTGCCGGGGTGGTCACCGGAACCTGGGAACCAGGCCGGGTGCGCGACATGACCCGGTGACCCGGGGCCGGGTTAACGACCTGTCCAGGGGACCCGGGCCGGGGACCCGACAGGACCCGGTGATCCTTCGCTGGTGTCCCGATGCAACCCAGGGTCCCGGGCCGGGGACCCCACGTGACCCGGGGACCTGGGGCCGGGGATGTCACCCGACACTGGTACCCGGGGCAGCGACCCGATACGACCCGGTGACCTGGTTCCGGGGTGCCGACCTGACCCGGTGACCTGGGGCTGTGGTGTCGACCGGACTCGGGGACCTGGTCCGGTGTCCCGTCATGACGCGGGGACCTGGGGTCGGGGTGGTCACCAGACCGTTGTACCCAGGCCGTTGACCCGACATGACCCTATGACCCTGGGCCTGGGTAAAAATCCAACCCGGGGACCCGGGCATGGGACGTGACATGACCCGACCTGGGTCCGGGGTCCCGACCTGACACGCTGACCTGGGGCCGGTGTCCCCACGTGACCCGGTGACCTGGGGCCGGTGTCCCCACGTGACCCGCTGACCTGGGTCCGGGGTCCCCACGTGACCCGGTGACCTGGGGCCGGTGTCCCCACGTGACCCGGTCACCTGGGGCCGGTGTCCCCACGTGACCCGGGGTCCTGGTGCCGGGGTGGTCATCGGAACCTGGGAACCAGGCTGGGTACCAGACATGACCAGGTGACCTGGGTCCGGGGTCCCCACGTGACCCGCTGACCTGGGGCCGGGGTCTCCACGTGACCTGGGGTCCTGGTGCCGGGGTGGTCATCGGAACCTTGGAACCAGGCCGGGTACCCGACATGACCCGGGGACCTGGGGCCGGGGTCCCGAGCTGACCCTGGTGCCCGGGCTGTGTACCCGACACGACCCGGTGACCCGGGGCTGTGGTGTCGACGGACTCGTGGACCTGGGTTCGGGGTCCCGACCTGACGCGGTGACCTGGGGCTGGTGTCCCCACGTGACCCGCTGACCTGGGGCCGGGGTCCCCACGTGACCCAGGGTCCTGGTGCCGGAGTGGTCACCGGAACCTGGGAACCAGGCCGGGTGCGCGACATGACCCGGTGACCCGGGGCCGGGTTAACGACCTGTCCAGGGGACCCGGGCCGGGGACCCGACAGGACCCGGTGATCCTTCGCTGGTGTCCCGATGCAACCCGGGGACCCGGGCCGGGGACCCCACGTGACCCGGGGACCTGGGGCCGGGGATGTCACCCGACACTGGTACCCGAGGCAGCGACCCGATACGACCCGGGGACCTGGGTCCGGGGTCCCGACCTGACCCGGTGACCTGGGGCCAGGGTAACCACCTGACCCGGGGACCCGGGCCGGGGACCCGGTATGACTCCGTCTCCCGGGGCCGGCGTGGTCACCTGACACTGGTACCCGGGACAGCGACCCGACATGACCCGGTGACCCGGGGCCAGGGTAACGACCTGTCCAGGGGACCTGGGCCGGGGACCCGACAGGACCCGGTGATCTGGGGCTTGGGTAAAAACCCGTCCCTGGGACCTGGGCTGGGTCCCGACATGACCCGGTGACCTGGTTGCGGGGTGCCGACCTGACCTGGTGACCTGGGGCTGTGGTGTCGACCGGACTCGGGGACCTGGTCCGGTGTCCCGTCATGACCCGGGGACCTGGGGTCGGGGTGGTCACCAGACCGTTGTACCCAGGCCGTTGAGCCGACATGACCCTGTGACCCGGGGCCTGGGTAAAAATCCAACCCGGGGACCCGGGCATGGGACGTGACATGACCCGACCTGGGTCAGGGGTCCCGACCTGACCCGGTGACCTGGGGCCGGTGTCCCCACGTGACCCGGTGACCTGGGGCCGGGGTCCCCACGTGACCCGCTGACCTGGGGCCGGTGTCCCCACGTGACCCGGTCACCTGGGGCCGGTGTCCCCACGTGACCCGGGGTCCTGGTGCCGGGGTGGTCATCGGAACCTGGGAACCAGGCCGGGTACCCGACATGACCCGGGGACCTGGGGCCGGTGTCCCCACGTGACCCGGTGACCTGGGGCCGGGGTCCCCACGTGACCCGGGGTCCTGGTACCGGGGTGGTCACCGGAACCTGGGAACCAGGCCGGGTGCGCGACATGACCCGGTGACCCGGGGCCGGGTTAACGACCTGTCCAGGGGACCCGGGCCGGGGACCCGACAGGACCCGGTGATCCTTCGCTGGTGTCCCGATGCAACCCGGGGACCCGGGACGGGGACCCCACGTGACCCGGGGACCTGGGGCCGGGGATGTCACCCGACACTGGTACCCGGGGCAGCGACCCGACATGACCCGGTGACCCGGGGCCGGGGTAACGACCTGTCCAGGGGACCTGGGCCGGGGACCCGACAGGACCCGGTGATCTGGGGCTTGGGTAAAAACCCGTCCCGGGGACCCGGGCTGGGTCCCGACATGACCCGGTGACCTGGTTCCGGGGTGCCGACCTGACCCGGTGACCTGGGGCTGTGGTGTCGACCGGACTCGGGGACCTGGTCCGGTGTCCCGTCATGACCCGGGGACCTGGGGTCGGGGTGGTCACCAGACCGTTGTACCCAGGCCGTTGAGCCGACATGACCCTGTGACCCGGGGCCTGGGTAAAAATCCAACCCGGGGACCCGGGCATGGGACGTGACATGACCCGACCTGGGTCCGGGGTCCCCACGTGACCCGCTGACCTGGGTCCGGAGTCCCCAGGTGACCCGGTGACCTGGGGCCGGTGTCCCCACGTGACCCGGTCTCCTGGGGCCGGTGTCCCCACGTGACCCGGGGTCCTGGTGCCGGGGTGGTCATCGGAACCTGGGAACCAGGCTGGGTACCCGACATGACCCGGGGACCTGGGGCCGGGGTCCCGACCTGCCTTGGTTACCTGGGGCCGGTGTCCCCACGTGACCCGGTGACCTGGGGCCGGTGTCCCCACGTGACCCACTGACCTGGGGCCGGGGTTCCCACGTGACCCGGGGTCCTGGTGCCGGGGTGGTCACCGGAACCTGGGAACCAGGCTGGGTACCCGACATGACCCGGGGACCTGGGGCCGGGGTCCCGACCTGACGCGGTGACCTGGGACCGGTGTCCCCACGTGACCGGGTGACCTGGGGCCGGGGTCCCCACGTGACCCGGGGTCCTGGTGCCGGGATGGTCATCGGAACCTGGGAACCAGGCCGGGTACCCGACATGACCCGGGGACCTGGGACCAGGGTCGCGACCTGCCTTGTTTACCTGGGGCCGGTGTCCCCACGTGACCCGGGGTCCTGGTGCCGGGGTGGTCATCGGAACCTGGGAACCAGGCTGGGTACCAGACATGACCAGGTGACCTGGGTCTGGGGTCCCCACGTGACCCGCTGACCTGGGGCCGTGGTCCCCACGTGACCCGGGGTCCTTGTGCCGGGGTGGTCATCGGAACCTGGGAACCAGGCCGGGTCCCCGACATGACCCGGGGACCTGGGGCCGGGGTCCCGAGCTGACCCTGGTGCCCGGGCTGTGTACCCGACACGACCCAGTGACCCGAGGCTGTGGTGTCGACGGACTCGTGGACCTGGGTTCGGGGTCCCGACCTGACGCGGTGACCTGGGGCCGGTGTCCCCACGTGACCCTCTGACCTGGGGCCGGTGTCCCCACGTGACCCGGGGTCCTGGTGCCGGGGTGGTCATCGGAACCTGGGAACCGGGCCGGGTACCCGACATGACCCGGGGACCTGGGGCCGGGGTCCCGACCTGACCCGCTGACCTGGGGCCGGTGTCCCCACGTGACCCGCTGACCTGGGGCCGGGGTCCCCACGTGACCCGGGGTCCTGGTGCCGGGGTGGTCACCCGAACCTGGAAACCAGGCCGGGTGCGCGACATGACCCGGTGACCCGGGGCCGGGTTAACGACCTGTCCAGGGGACCCGGGCCGGGGACCGGACAGGACCCGGTGATCCTTCGCTGGTGTCCCGATGCAACCCGGGGACCTGGGCCAGGGACCCCACGTGACCCGGGCACCTGGGGCCGGGGTCCCGACCTGACCCGGTTACCTGGGGCCGGTGTCCCCACGTGACCCGCTGACCTGGGGCCGGGGATGTCACCCGACACTGGTACCCGGGGCAGCGACCCGATACGACCCGGGGACCTGGGTCCGGGGTCCCGACCTGACCCGGTGACCTGGGGCCAGGGTAACCACCTGACCTGGGGAGCCGGGCCGGGGACCCGGTATGACTCCGTCTCCCGGGGCCGGGGTGGTCACCTGACACTGGTACCCGGGACAGCGACCCGACATGACCCGGTTACCCGGGGACAGGGTAACGACCTGTCCAGGGGACCTGGGCCGGGGACCCAACAGGACCCGGTGATCTGGGGCTTGGGTAAAAACCCGTCCCTGGTACCCGGGCTGGGTCCCGACATGACCCGGTGACCTGGTTCCGGGGTGCCGACCTGACCCGGGGACCTGGGGCTGTGGTGTCGACCGGACTCGGGGACCTGGTCCGGTGTCCCGTCATGACCCGGGGACCTGGGGTCGGGGTGGTCACCAGACCGTTGTACCCAGGCCGTGACCCGACATGACCCTGTGACCCGGGGCCAGGGTAAAAATCCAACCCGGGGACCCGGGCATGGGACGTGACATGACCCGACCTGGGTCCGGGGTCCCGACCTGACCCGCTGACCTGGGGCCGGTGTCCCCACGTGACCCAGTCACCTGGGGCCTGTGTCCCCACGTGACCCGGGGTCCTGGTGCCGGGGTGGTCATCGGAACCCGGGAACCAGGCTGGGTACCAGACATAACCAGGTGACCTGGGGCTGGTGTCCGGACCTGACCCGGTGACCTGGGGCCGGTGTCCCCACGTGACCCGGTGACCTGGGGCCAGGGTAACGATCCGACCCGGGGACCCGGTATGACCCCGTCTCCCGTGGCCGGGGTGGTCACACGACGCTGCTACCCGGGGCAGCGACCCGACACGACCCGGTGACCCGGGGTGGGGTCCCGACCCATCCCGGGGACATGCGGTCGGGTACCCAACATTACCCGGCGTCCTGGTGCCGGGGTGGTCATCGGAACCTGGGAACCAGGCCGGGTACCCGACATGACCCGGGGACCTGGGGCCGGGGTCCCGACCTGACCCGGTGATCCTTCGCTGGTGTCCCGATGCAACCCAGGGTCCCGGGCCGGGGACCCCACGTGACCCGGGGACCTGGGGCCGGGGATGTCACCCGACACTGGTACCCGGGGCAGCGACCCGATACGACCCGGTGACCTGGTTCCGGGGTGCCGACCTGACCCGGTGACCTGGGGCTGTGGTGTCGACCGGACTCGGGGACCTGGTCCGGTGTCCCGTCATGACGCGGGGACCTGGGGTCGGGGTGGTCACCAGACCGTTGTACCCAGGCCGTTGACCCGACATGACCCTATGACCCTGGGCCTGGGTAAAAATCCAACCCGGGGACCCGGGCATGGGACGTGACATGACCCGACCTGGGTCCGGGGTCCCGACCTGACCCGCTGACCTGGGGCCGGTGTCCCCACGTGACCCGGTGACCTGGGGCCGGTGTCCCCACGTGACCCGCTGACCTGGGTCCGGGGTCCCCACGTGACCCGGTGACCTGGGGCCGGTGTCCCCACGTGACCCGGTCACCTGGGGCCGGTGTCCCCACGTGACCCGGGGTCCTGGTGCCGGGGTGGTCATCGGAACCTGGGAACCAGGCTGGGTACCAGACATGACCAGGTGACCTGGGTCCGGGGTCCCCACGTGACCCGCTGACCTGGGGCCGGGGTCTCCACGTGACCTGGGGTCCTGGTGCCGGGGTGGTCATCGGAACCTTGGAACCAGGCCGGGTACCCGACATGACCCGGGGACCTGGGGCCGGGGTCCCGAGCTGACCCTGGTGCCCGGGCTGTGTACCCGACACGACCCGGTGACCCGGGGCTGTGGTGTCGACGGACTCGTGGACCTGGGTTCGGGGTCCCGACCTGACGCGGTGACCTGGGGCCGGTGTCCCCACGTGACCCGCTTACCTGGGGCCGGGGTCCCCACGTGACCCAGGGTCCTGGTGCCGGAGTGGTCACCGGAACCTGGGAACCAGGCCGGGTGCGCGACATGACCCGGTGACCCGGGGCCGGGTTAACGACCTGTCCAGGGGACCCGGGCCGGGGACCCGACAGGACCCGGTGATCCTTCGCTGGTGTTCCGATGCAACCCGGGGACCTGGGCCGGGGACCCCACGTGATCCAGTGATCCGGTGCTGGTGTCCCGATGCAACCCGGGGACCCGGGCCGGGGACCCCACGTGACCCGGGGACCTGGGGCCGGGGTCCCGACCTGACCCGGTTACCTGGGGCCGGTGTCCCCACGTGACCCAGTCACCTGGGGCCGGGGTCCCCACGTGACCCAGGGTCCTGGTGCCGGAGTGGTCACCGGAACCTGGGAACCAGGCCGGGTGCGCGACATGTCCCGGTGACCCGGGGCCGGGTTAACGACCTGTGCAGTGGACCCGGGCCGGGGACCCGACAGGACCCGGTGATCCTTCGCTGGTGTTCCGATGCAACCCGGGGACCTGGGCCGGGGACCCCACGTGATCCAGTGATCCGGTGCTGGTGTCCCGATGCAACCCGGGGACCCGGGCCGGGGACCCCACGTGACCCGGGGACCTGGGTTCGGGGTCCCGACCTGACGCGGTGACCTGGGGCCGGTGTCCCCACGTGACCAGCTGACCTGGGGCCGGGGTCCCCACGTGACCCAGGGTCCTGGTGCCGGAGTGGTCACCGGAACCTGGGAACCAGGCCGGGTGCGCGACATGTCCCGGTGACCCGGGGCCGGGTTAACGACCTGTGCAGGGGACCCGGGCCGGGGACCCGACAGGACCCGGTGATCCTTCGCTGGTGTCCCGATGCAACCCGGGGACCCGGGCCGGGGACCCCACGTGACCCGGGGACCTGGGGCCGGGGATGTCACCCGACACTGGTACCCGAGGCAGCGACCCGATACGACCCGGGGACCTGGGTCCGGGGTCCCGACCTGACCCGGTGACCTGGGGCCAGGGTAACCACCTGACCCGGGGACCCGGGCCGGGGACCCGGTATGACTCCGTCTCCCGGGGCCGGCGTGGTCACCTGACACTGGTACCCGGGACAGCGACCCGACATGACCCGGTGACCCGGGGCCAGGGTAACGACCTGTCCAGGGGACCTGGGCCGGGGACCCGACAGGACCCGGTGATCTGGGGCTTGGGTAAAAACCCGTCCCTGGGACCTGGGCTGGGTCCCGACATGACCCGGTGACCTGGTTGCGGGGTGCCGACCTGACCTGGTGACCTGGGGCTGTGGTGTCGACCGGACTCGGGGACCTGGTCCGGTGTCCCGTCATGACCCGGGGACCTGGGGTCGGGGTGGTCACCAGACCGTTGTACCCAGGCCGTTGACCCGAAATGACCCTGTGACCCGGGGCCTGGGTAAAAATCCAACCCGGGGACCCGGGCATGGGACGTGACATGACCCGACCTGGGTCAGGGGTCCCGACCTGACCCGCTGACCTGGGGCCGGTGTCCCCACGTGACCCGGTGACCTGGGGCCGGGGTCCCCACGTGACCCGCTGACCTGGGGCCGGTGTCCCCACGTGACCCGGTCACCTGGGGCCGGTGTCCCCACGTGACCTGGGGTCCTGGTGCCGGGGTGGTCATCGGAACCTGGGAACCAGGCCGGGTACCCGACATGACCCGGGGACCTGGGGCCGGTGTCCCCACGTGACCCGGTGACCTGGGTCCGGGGTCCCCACGTGACCCGGGGTCCTGGTACCGGGGTGGTCACCGGAACCTGGGAACCAGGCCGGGTGCGCGACATGACCCGGTGACCCGGGGCCGGGTTAACGACCTGTCCAGGGGACCCGGGCCGGGGACCCGACAGGACCCGGTGATCCTTCGCTGGTGTCCCGATGCAACCCGGGGACCCGGGACGGGGACCCCACGTGACCCGGGGACCTGGGGCCGGGGATGTCACCCGACACTGGTACCCGGGGCAGCGACCCGATACGACCCGGGGACCTGGGTCCGGGGTCCCGACCTGACCCGGTGACCTGGGGCCAGGGTAACCACCTGACCCGGGGACCCGGGCCGGGGACCCGGTATGACTCCGTCTCCCGGGGCCAGGGTGGTCACCTGACACTGGTACCCGGGACAGCGACCCGATACGACCCGGTGACCCGGGGCCGGGGTAACGACCTGTCCAGGGGACCTGGGCTGGGGACCCGACAGGACCCGGTGATCTGGGGCTTGGGTAAAAACCCGTCCCGGGGACCCGGGCTGGGTCCCGACATGACCCGGTGACCTGGGGCTGTGGTGTCGACCGGACTCGGGGACCTGGTCCGGTGTCCCGTCATGACGCGGGGACCTGGGGTCGGGGTGGTCACCAGACCGTTGTACCCAGGCCGTTGACCCGACATGACCCTGTGACCCGGGGCCTGGGTGAAAATCCAACCCGGGGACCCGGGCATGGGACGTGACATGACCCGACCTGGGTCCGGGGTCCCGACCTGACCCGGTGACCTGGGGCCGGTGTTTCAACGTGACCCGGTCACCTGTGTCCGGAGTCCCCACGTGACCCGGTGACCTGGGTTCGGGGTCCCCACGTGACCCGCTGACCTGGGGCCGGGGTCCCCACGTGACCCGGGGTCCTGGTGCCGGGGTGGTCATCGGAACCTGGGAACCAGGCCGGGTACCCGACATGACCCGGGGACCTGGGGCCGGGGTCCCGAGCTGACCCTGGTGCCCGGGCTGTGTACCCGACACGACCCGGTGACCCGGGGCTGTGGTGTCGAAGGACTCGTGGACCTGGGTTCGGGGTCCCGACCTGACGCGGTGACCTGGGGCCGGTGTCCCCACGTGACCCGGTCACCTGGGGCCGGTGTCCCCACGTGACCTTTGATCCTGGTGCCGGGGTGGTCATCGGAACCTGGGAACCAGGCCGGGTACCCGACATGACCCGGGGACCTGGGGCCGGTGTCCCCACGTGACCCGCTGACCTGGGGCCGGGGTCCCCACGTGACCCGGGGTCCTGGTACCGGGGTGGTCACCGGAACCTGGGAACCAGGCCGGGTGCGCGACATGACCCGGTGACCCGGGGCCGGGTTAACGACCTGTCCAGGGGACCCGGGCCGGGGACCCGACAGGACCCGGTGATCCTTCGCTGGTGTCCCGATGCAACCCGGGGCCCGGGACGGGGACCCCACGTGACCCGGGGACCTGGGGCCGGGGATGTCACCCGACACTGGTACCCGGGGCAGCGACCCGACATGACCCGGTGACCAGGGGCCGGGGTAACGACCTGTCCAGGGGACCTGGGCCGGGGACCCGACAGGACCCGGTGATCTGGGACTTGGGTAAAAACCTGTCCCGGGGACCCGGGCTTGGTCCCGACATGACCCGGTGACCTGGTTCCGGGGTGCCGACCTGACCCGGTGACCTGGGGCTGTGGTGTCGACCGGACTCGGGGACCTGGTCCGGTGTCCCGTCATGACCCGGGGACCTGGGGTCGGGGTGGTCACCAGACCGTTGTACCCAGGCCGTTGAGCCGACATGACCCTGTGACCCGGGGCCTGGGTAAAAATCCAACCCGGGGACCCGGGCATGGAACGTGACATGACCCGACCTGGGTCCGGTGTCCCCACGTGACCCGGGGACCTGGGGCCGGGGTCCCGAGCTGACCCTGGTGCCCGGGCTGTGTACCCGACACGACCCGGTGACCCGGGGCTGTGGTTTCGACTGACTCGTGGACCTGGGTTCGGGGTCCCGACCTGACGCTGTGACCTGGGGCCAGTGTCCCCACGTGACCCGCTGACCTGGGGCCGGGATCCCCACGTGACCCGGGGTCCTGGTGCCGGGGTGGTCATCGGAACCTGGGAACCAGGCCGGGTACCCGACATGACCCGGGGACCTTGGGCCAGGGTCCCGAGCTGACCCTGGTGCCCGTGCTGTGTACCCGACACGACCCGGTGACCCGGGGCTGTGGTGTCGACGGACTCGTGGACCTGGGTTCGGGGTCCCGACCTGACGCGGTGACCTGGGGCCGGTGTCCCCACGTGACCCTCTGACCTGTTGCCGGGGTCCCCACGTGACCCGCTGACCTGGGGCCAGTGTCCCCAGGTGACCCGGGGTCCTGGTGCCGGGGTGGTCATCGGAACCTGGGAACCAGGCCGGGTACCCGACATGACCCGGGGACCTGGGGCCGGGGTCCCGACCTGACCCGGTTACATGGGGCCGGTGTCCCCACGTGACCCGCTGACCTGGGGCCGGGGTCCCCACGTGACCCGGGGTCCTGCTGCCGGGGTGGTCACCGGAACCTGGGAACCAGGCCGGGTGCGCGACATGACCCGGTGACCCGGGGCCGGGTTAACGACCTGTCCAGGGGACCCGGGCCGGGGACCCGACAGGACCCGGTGATCCTTCGCTGGTGTCCCGATGCAACCCGGGTACCCGGGCCGGGGATCCGGTATGACTCCGTCTCCCGGGGCCGGGGTGGTCACCCGACACTGGTACCCGGGGCAGCGACCCGATACGACCCGGGGACCTGGGTCCGGGGTCCCGACCTGACCCGGTGACCTGGGGCCAGGGTAACCACCTGACCCGGGGACCCGGGCCGGGGACCCGGTATGACTCCGTCTCCCGGGGCCAGGGTGGTCACCTGACACTGGTACCCGGGACAGCGACCCGACATGACCCGGTGACCCGGGGCCGGGGTAACGACCTGTCCAGGGGACCTGGGCCGGGGACCCGACAGGACCCGGTGATCTGGGGCTTGGGTAAAAACCCGTCCCGGGGACCCGGGCTGGGTCCCGACATGACCCGGTGACCTGGTTGCGGGGTGCCGACCTGACCCGGTGACCTGGGGCTGTGGTGTCGACCGGACTCGGGGACCTGGTCCGGTGTCCCGTCATGACGCGGGGACCTGGGTTCGGGGTGGTCACCAGACCGTTGTACCCAGGCCGTTGAGCCGACATGACCCTGTGACCCGGGGCCTGGGTAAAAATCCAACCCGGGGACCCGGGCATGGGACGTGACATGACCCGACCTGGGTCCGGGGTCCCCACGTGACCCGCTGACCTGGGTCCGGGGTCCCCACGTGACCCGGTGACCTGGGGCCGGTGTCCCCACGTGACCCGGTCTCCTGGGGCCGGTGTCCCCACGTGACCCGGGGTCCTGGTGCTGGGGTGGTCATCGGAACCTGGGAACCAGGCTGGGTACCAGACATGACCAGGTGACCTGGGTCCGGGGTCCCCACGTGACCCGCTGACCTGGGGCCTGGGTCCCCACGTGACCCGGGGTCCTGGTGCCGGGGTGGTCATCGGAACCTGGGAACCAGGCCGGGTACCCGACATGACCCGGGGACCTGGGTTTGGGGTCCCGAGCTGACCCTGGTGCCCGGGCTGTGTACCCGACACGACCCGGTGACCCGGGGCTGTGGTGTCGAAGGACTCGTGGACCTGGGTTCGGGGTCCCGACCTGACGCGGTGACCTGGGGCCAGTGTCCCCACGTGACCCTCTGAACTGGGGCCGGGGTCCCGACCTGACCCGGTGACCTGGGGCCGGTGTCCCCACATGACCCGCTGACCTGGGGCCGGTGTCCCCACGTGACCCGCTGACCTGGGGCCGGTGTCCCCACGTGACCCGGTCACCTGAGGTAGGTGTCCCCACGTGACCTGGGGTCCTGGTGCCGGGATGGTCATCGGAACCTGGGAACCAGGCCAGGTACCCGACATGACCCGGGGACCTGGGGCCGGTGTCCCCACGTGACCCGCTGACCTGGGGCCGGGGTCCCCACGTGACCCGGGGTCCTGGTGCCGGGGTGGTCACCGGAACCTGGGAACCAGGCCGGGTGCGCGACATGACCCGGTGACCCGGGGCCGGGTTAACGACGTGTCCAGGGGACCCGGGCCGGGGACCCGACAAGACCCGGTGATCCTTCGCTGGTGTCCCGATGCAACCCAGGGACCCGGGCCGGGGACCCCACGTGACCCGGGGACCTGGGGCCGGGGATGTCACCCGACACTGGTACCCGGGGCAGCGACCCGATACGACCCGGGGACCTGGGTCCGGGGTGCCGACCTGACCCGGTGACCTGGGGCCGGTGTCCCCACGTGACCCGGTCACCTGGGTCTGGGGTCCCCACGTGACCCGGGGTCTTGGTGACGGGGTGGTCATCGGAACCTGGGAACCAGGCTGGGAACCAGACATGACCAGGTGACCTGGGTCCAGGGTCCCCACGTGACCCGCTGACCTGGGGCCAGGGTCCCCACGTGACCCGGGGTCCTGGTGCCGGGGTGGTCATCGGAACCTGGGAACCAGGCCGGGTACCCGACATGACCCGGGGACCTGGGGCCGGGGTCCCGACCTGACCCGGTTACCTTGGGCCGGTGTCCCCACGTGACCCGGTGACCTGGGGCCGGTGTCCCCACGTGACCCGGGGTCCTGGGGCCGGGGATGTCACCCGACACTGGTACCCGGGGCAGCGACCCGATACGACCCGGGGACCTGAGTCCGGGGTCCCGACCTGACCCGGTGACCTGGGGCCAGGGTAACCACCTGACCCGGGGACCAGGGCCGGGGACCCGGTATGACTCCGTCTCCCGGGGCCGGGGTGGTCACCTGACACTGGTACCCAGGACAGCGACCCGACACTACCCGGTGACCCGGGGCCGGGGTAACGACCTGTCCAGGGGACCTGGGCCGGGGACCCGACAGGACCCGGTGACCTGGTTCCGGGGTGCCTTCCTGACCCGGTGACCTGGGGCTGTGGTGTCGACCGGACTCGGGGACCTGGTCCGGTGTCCCGTCATGACCCGGGGACCTGGGGTCGGGGTGGTCACCAGACCGTTGTACCCAGGCCGTTGACCCGACATGACCCTGTGACCTGGGGCCTGAGTAAAAATCCAACCCGGGGACCCGGGCATGGGACGTGACATGACCCGACCTGGGTCCGGGGTCCCCACGTGACCCGCTGACCTGGGGCCGGTGTCCCGACGTGACCCGGGGTCCTGGTGCCGGGGTGGTCATCGGAACCTGGGAACCAGGCCGGGTACCCGACATGACCCGGGGACCTGGGGCCGGGGTCCCGAGCTGATCCTGGTGCCCGGGCTGTGTACCCGACACGACCCGGTGACCCGGGGCTGTGGTGTCGACGGACTCGTTGACCTGGGTTCGGGATCCCGACCTGACGCGGTGACCTGGGGCCGGTGTCCCCACGTGACCCTCTGACCTGGGGCCGGGATCCCCACGTGACCCGCTGACCTGGGGCTGGGGTCCCCAGGTGACCCGGGGTCCTGGTGCCGGGGTGGTCATCGGAACCTGGGAACCAGGCCGGGTACCCGACATGACCCGGGGACCTGGGGCCGGTGTCCCCACGTGACCCGCTGACCTGGGTCCGGGGTCCCCACGTGACCCGGTGACCTGGGGCCGGTGTCCGCACGTGACCCGCTGACCTGGGGCCGGGGTCCCCACGTGACCCGGGGTCCTGGTGCCGGGGTGGTCATCGGAACCTGGGAACCAGGCTGGGTACCAGACATGACCAGGTGACCTGGGTCCGGGGTCCCCACGTGACCCGGGGTCCTGGTGCCGGGGTGGTCATCGGAACCTGGGAACCAGGCCGGGTACCCGATATGACCCGGGGACCTGGGGCCAGGGTCCCGAGCTGACCCTGAAGCCCGGGCTGTGTACCCGACACGACCTGGTGACCCGGGGCTGTGGTGTCGACGGACTCGGTGACCTGGGTTCGGGGTCCTGACCTGACCCGGTGACCTGGGGCCAGTGTCCCCATGTGACCCGGGGTCCTGGTGCCGGGGTAGTCATCGGAACCTGGGAACCAGGCCGGGTACCCGACATGACCCGGGGAGCTGGGGCCGGTGTCCCCACGTGACCCGCTGACCTGGGTCCGGGGTCCCCACGTGACCCGGTGACCTGGGGCCGGGGTCCCCACGTGACCCGGGGTCCTGGTGCCGGGGTGGTCACCGGAACCTGGGAACCAGGCCGGGTGCGCGACATGACCCGGTGACCCGGGGCCGGGTTAACGACCTGTCCAGGGGACCCGGGCCGGGGACCCGACAGGACCCGGTGATCCTTCGCTGGTGTCCCGATGCAACCCGGGGACCCGGTCCGGGGACCCCACGTGACCCGGGGACCTGGGGCCGGGGATGTCACCCGACACTGGTACCCGAGGCAGCGACCCGATACGACCCGGGGACCTGGGTCCGGGGTCCCGACCTGACCCGGTGACCTGGGGCCAGGGTAACCACCTGACCCGGGGACCCGGGCCGGGGACCCGGTATGACTCTGTCTCCCGGGGCCGGGGTGGTCACCTGACACTGGTACCCGGGACAGCGACCCGACATGACCTGGTGACCCGGGGCCGGGGTAACGACCTGTCCAGGGGACCTGGGCCGGGGACCCGAAAGGACCCGGTGATCTGGGGCTTGGGTAAAAACCCGTCCCGGGGACCCGGGCTGGGTCCCGACATGACCCGGTGACCTGGTTCCGGGGTGCCGACCTGACCCGGTGACCTGGGGCTGTGGTGTCGACCGGACTCGGGGACCTGGTCCGGTGTCCCGTCATGATCCGGGGACCTGGGGTCGGGGTGGTCACCAGACCGTTGTACCCAGGCCGTTGACCCGACATGACCCTGTGACCCGGGGCCTGGGTAAAAAATCCAACCCGGGGACCCGGGCATGGGACGTGACATGACCCGACCTGGGTCCGGGGTCCCGACCTGACCCGGTGACCTGGGGCCAGGGTAACCACCTGACCCGGGGACCTGGGTCCGGGGTCCCCACGTGACCCGGTGACCTGGGGCCGGTGTCCCCACGTGACCCGCTGACCTGGGGCCGGGGTCCCCACGTGACCCGGGGTCCTGGTGCCGGGGTGGTCATCGGAACCTGGGAACCAGGCCGGGTACCCGACATGACCCGGGGACCTGGGGCCGGGGTCCCGAGCTGACCCTGGTGCCCGGGCTGTGTACCCGACACGACCCTGTGACCTGGGGCTGTGGTGTTGACGGACTCGTGGACCTGGGTTCGGGGTCCAGACCTGACCCGGTGACCTGGGGCTGTGGTGTCGACCGGACTCGGGGACCTGGTCCGGTGTCCCGTCATGACCCGGGGACCTGGGGTCGGGGTGGTCACCAGACCGTTGTACCCAGGCCGTTGACCCGACATGACCCTGTGACCCGGGGCCTGGGTAAAAAATCCAACCCAGGGACCCGGGCATGGGACGTGACATGACCCGACCTGGGTCCGGGGTCCCGACCTGACCCGGTGACCTGGGTCCGGGGTCCCGACCTGACGCGGTGATCTGGGGCCGGTGTCCCCACGTTACCCGGGGTCCTGGTGCCAGGGTCCCCACGTGACCCGCTGACCTGGGGCCGGTGTCCCCACGTGACCCGGGGTCCTGGTGCCGGGGTGGTCATCGGAACCTGGGAACCAGGCTGGGTACCCGACATGACCCGGGGACCTGGGGCCGGGGTCCCGAGCTGACCCTGGTGCCCGGGCTGTGTACCCGACACGACCCGGTGACCCGGGACTGTGGTGTTGACGGACTCGTGGACCTGGGTTCGGGGTCCCCACCTGACGCGGTGACCTGGGGCCGGTGTCCCCACGTGACCCGGGGTCCTGGTGCCGGGGTGGTCACCGGAACCTGGGAACCAGGCCGGGTGCGCGACATGACCCGGTGACCCGGGGCCGGGTTAACGACCTGTCCAGGGGACCCGGGCCGGGGACCCGACAGGACCCGGTGATCCTTCGCTGGTGTCCCGATGCAACCCGGGGACCCGGGCCGGGGACCCCACGTGACCCGGGGACCTGGGGCCGGGGATGTCACCCGACACTGGTACCCAGGGCAGCGACCCGATACGACCCGGGGACCTGGGTCCGGGGTCCCGACCTGACCCGGTGACCTGGGGCCAGGGTAACCACCTGACCCGGGGACCCGGGCCGGGGACCCGGTATGACTCCGTCTCCCGGGGCCAGGGTGGTCACCTGACACTGGTACCCGGGACAGCGACCCGATACGACCCGGTGACCCGGGGCCGGGGTAACGACCTGTCCAGGGGACCTGGGCTGGGGACCCGACAGGACCCGGTGATCTGGGGCTTGGGTAAAAACCCGTCCCGGGGACCCGGGCTGGGTCCCGACATGACCCGGTGACCTGGGGCTGTGGTGTCGACCGGACTCGGGGACCTGGTCCGGTGTCCCGTCATGACGCGGGGACCTGGGGTCGGGGTGGTCACCAGACCGTTGTACCCAGGCCGTTGAGCCGACATGACCCTGTGACCCGGGGCCTGGGTGAAAATCCAACCCGGGGACCCGGGCATGGGACGTGACATGACCCGACCTGGGTCCGGGGTGCCGACCTGACCCGGTGACCTGGGGCCGGTGTTCCAACGTGACCCGGTCACCTGTGTCCGGAGTCCCCACGTGACCCGGTGACCTGGGTTCGGGGTCCCCACGTGACCCGCTGACCTGGGGCCGGGGTCCCCACGTGACCCGGGGTCCTGGTGCCGGGGTGGTCATCGGAACCTGGGAACCAGGCCGGGTACCCGACATGACCCGGGGACCTGGGGCCGGGGTCCCGAGCTTACCCTGGTGCCCGGGCTGTGTACCCGACACGACCCGGTGACCCGGGGCTGTGGTGTCGACGGACTCGTGGACCTGGGTTCGGGGTCCCGACCTGACGCGGTGACCTGGGACCGGTGTCCCCACGTGACCCGGGGTCCTGGTGCCAGGGTGGTCATCGGAACCTGGGAACCAGGCCGGGTACCCGACATGACCCGGGGACCTGGGGCCGGTGTCCCCACGTGACCCGCTGACCTGGGGCCGGGGTCCCCACGTGACCCGGGGTCCTGGTGCCAGGGTGGTCACCGGAACCTGGGAACCAGGCCGGGTGCGCGACATGACCCGGTGACCCGGGGCCGGGTTAACGACCTGTCCAGGGGACCCGGGCCAGGGACCCGACAGGACCCGGTGATCCTTCGCTGGTGTCCCGATGTAACCAGGGGACCCGGGCCGGGGACCTCACGTGACCCAGGGACCTGGGGCCGGGGATGTCACCCGACACTGGTACCCGGGACAGCGACCTGACATGACCCGGTGACCCGGGGCCGGGGTAACGACCTGTCCAGGGGACATGGGCCGGGGACCCGACAGCACCCGGTGACCTGGTTCCGGGGTGCCGACCTGACCCGGTGACCTGGGGCTGTGGTGTCGACCGGACTCGGGGACCTGGTCCGGTGTCCCGTCATGACCCGGGGACCTGGGGTCGGGGTGGTCACCAGACCGTTGTACCCAGGCCGTTGAGCCGACATGACCCTGTGACCCGGGGCCTGGGTAAAAATCCAACGCGGGGACCCGGGCATGGGACGTGACATGACCCGACCTGGGTCCGGGGTCCCGACCTGACCCGGTGACATGGGGCCGGTGTCCCCACGTGACCCGCTGACCTGGGTCCGGGGTCCCCACGTGACCCGGTGACCTGGGGCCGGTGTCCCCACGTGACCCGGGGTCCTGGTGCCGGTGTCCCCACGTGACCCGGGGTCCTGGTGCCGGGGTGGTCATCGGAACCTGGGAACCAGGCCGGGTACTCGACATGACCCGGGGACCTGGGGCCGGGGTACCGAGCTGACCCTGGTGCCCGGGCTGTTTACCCGAAACGACCCGGTGACCCGGGGCTGTGGTGTCAACGGACTCGGTGACCTGGGTTCGGGGTCCCGACCTGACGTGGTGACCTGGGGCCGGTGTCCCCACGTGACCCTCTGACCTGGGGCCGGGGTCCCCACGTGACCCGCTGACCCGGGGCCGGTGTCCCCACGTGACCCGGGGTCCTGGTGCCGGGGTGGACATCGGAACCTGGGAACCAGGCCGGGTACCCTACATGACCCGGGGACCTGGGGCCGGGGTCCCGACCTGACCCGGTTACCTGGGGCCGGTGTCCCCACGTGACCCGCTGACCTGGGTTCGGTGTCCCCACGTGACCTGGGGTCCTGGTGCCGGGGTGGTCACCGGAACCTGGGAACCAGGCCGGGTGCGCGACATGACCCGGTGACCCGGGGCCGGGTTAACGACCTGTCCAGGGGACCCGGGCCGGGGACCCGACAGGACCCGGTGATCCTTCGCTGGTGTCCCGATGCAACCCGGGGACCCGGGCCGGGGACCCCACGTGACCCGGGGACCTGGGGCCGGGGATGTCACCCGACACTGGTACCCGGGGCAGCGACCCGATACGACCCGGGGACCTGGGTCCGGGGTCCCGACCTGACCCGGTGACCTGGGGCCAGGGTAACCACCTGACCCGGGGACCCGGGCCGGGGACCCGGTATGACTCCGTCTCCCGGGGCCGGGGTGGTCACCTGACACTGGTACCCGGGACAGCGACCCGACATGACCCGGTGAACCCGGGGCCGGGGTAACGACCTGTCCAGGGGACCTGGGCCGGGGACCCGACAGGACCCAGTGACCTGGTTCCGGGGTGCCGACCTGACCCGGTGACCTGGGGCTGTGGTGTCGACCGGACTCGGGGACCTGGTCCGGTGTCCCGTCATGACCCGGGGACCTGGGGTCGGGGTGGTCACCAGACCGTTGTACCCAGTCCGTTGACCCGACATGACCCTGTGACCCGGGGCCTGGGTAAAAATCCAACCCGGGGACCCGGGCATGGGACGTGACATGACCCGACCTGGGTCCGGGGTCCCGACCTGACCCGGTGACCTGGGGCCGGTGTCCCCACGTGACCCGGTCGCCTGGGGCCGGTGTCCCCACGTGATCCGGGGTCCTGGTGCCGGGGTGGTCATCGGAACCTGGGAACCAGGCTGCGTACCAGACATGACCAGGTGACCTGGGTCCGGGGTCCCCACGTGACCCGGGGACCTGGTGCCGGGGTGGTCATCGGAACCTGGGAACCAGGCCGGGTACCCGACATGACCCGGGGACCTGGGGCCGGGGTCCCGAGCTGACCCTGGTGCCCGGGCCGGGGACCCGACACGACCCGGTGACCCGGGGCTGTGGTGTCGACGGACTCGTGCACCTGGGTTCGGGGTCCCCACCTGACGCGGTGACCTGGGACCAGTGTCCCCACGTGACCCGGGGTCCTGGTGCCGGGGTGGTCATCGGAACCTGGGAACCAGGCCGGGTACCCGACATGACCCGGGGACCTGGGGCCGGGGTCCCGAGCTGACCCGGTTACCTAGGGCTGGAGTCCCGACCTGACCCGCTCACCTGGGGCCGGGGTCCCCACGTGACCCGGGGTCCTGCTGCCGGGGTGGTCATCGGAACCTGGGAACCAGGCCGGGTGCGCGACATGACCCGGTGACCCGGGGCCGGGTTAACGACCTGTCCAGGGGACCCGGGCCGGGGACCCGACAGGACCCGGTGATCCTTTGCTGGTGTCCCGATGCAACCCGGGGACCCGGGCCGGGGACCCCACGTGACCCGGGGACCTGGGGCCGGGGATGTCACCCGACACTGGTACCCGGGGCAGCGACCCGATCGACCCGGGGACCTGGGTCCGGGGTCCCGACCTGACCCGGTGACCTGGGGCCAGGGTAACCACCTGACCCGGGGACCCGGGCCGGGGACCCGGTATTACTCCGTCTCCCGGGGCCGGGGTGGTCACCTGACACTGGTACCCGGGACAGCGACCCGACATGACCTGGTGACCCGGGGCCGGGGTAACGACCTGTCCAGGGGACCTGGGCCGGGGTCCCGTCATGACCCGGGGACCTGGGGTCGGGGTGGTCACCAGACTCTTGTACCCAGGCCGTTGACCCGACATGACCCTGTGACCCGGGGCCTGGGTAAAAATCTAACCCGGGGACCCGGGCATGGGGCGTGACATGAAACGACCTGGGTCCGGGGTCCCGACCTGACCCGGTGACCTGGGGCCGGTGTCCCCACGTGACCCGGTGACCTGGGTACGGGGTCCCCACGTGACCCGCTGACCTGGGGCCGGGGTCCCCACGTGACCCGGGGTCCTGGTGCCGGGGTGGTCATCGGAACCTGGGAACCAGGCCGGGTACCCGACATGACCCGGGGACCTGGGGCCGGGGTCCCGAGCTGACCCTGGTGCCCGGGCTGTGTACCCGACACGACCTGGTGACCCGGGGCTGTGGTGTCGACGGACTCGTGGACCTGGGTTCGGGGTCCCGACCTGACGCGGTGACCTGGGACCGGTGTCCCCACGTGACCCGCTTACCTGGGGCCGGGGTCCCCACGTGACCCGGGGTCCTGGTGCCGGGGTGGTCATCGGAACCTGGGAACCAGGCCGGGTACCTGACATGACCCGGGGACCTGGGGCCAGGGTCCCGAGCTGACCCTGGTGCCCGGGCTGTGTACCCGACACGACCCGGTGACCCGGGGCTGTGGTGTCGGCGGACTCGTGGACCTGGGTTCGGGGTCCCGAACTGACGTGGTGACCTGGGGCCGGTGTCCCCACGTGACCCTCTGAACTGGGGCCGGGGTTTCCACGTGACCCGCTGACCTGGGGCCAGGGTCCCCACGTGACCCGGGGTCCTGGTGCCGGGGTGGTCATCGGAACCTGGGAACCAGGCCGGGTACCCGACATGACCCGGGGACCTGGGGCTGGGGTCCCGACCTGACCCGGTTACCTGGGGCCGGGGTCCCCACGTGACCCGCTGACCTGGGGCCGGTGTCCCCACGTGACCCGGGGTCCTGGTGCCGGGGTGGTCACCAGAACCTGGGAACCAGGCCGGGTGCGCGACTTGACCCGGGGCCGGGTTAACGACCTGTCCAGGGGACCCGGGCCGGGGACCCGACAGGACCCGGTGATCCTTCGCTGGTGTCCCGATGCAACCCGGGGACCCAGGCCGGGGACCCCACGTGACCCGGGGACCTGGGGCAGGGGATGTCACCCGACACTGGTACCCGGGGCAGCGACCCGATACGACCCGGGGACCTGGGTCCGGGGTCCCGACCTGACCCGGTGACCTGGGGCCAGGGTAACCACCTGACCCGGGGACCCGGGCCGGGGACCCGGTATGACTCCGTCTCCCGGGGCCGGGGTGGTCACCTGACACTGGTACCCGGGACAGCGACCCGACATGACCCGGTGACCCGGGGCCGGGGTAACGACCTGTCCAGGGGACCTGGGCCGGGGACCCGACAGCACCCGGTGACCTGGTTCCGGGGTGCCGACCTGACCCGGTGACCTGGGGCTGTGGTGTCGACCGGACTCGGGGACCTGGTCCGGTGTCCCGTCATGACCCGGGGACCTGGGGTCGGGGTGGTCACCAGACCGTTGTACCCAGGCCGTTGAGCCGACATGACCCTGTGACCCGGGGCCTGAGTAAAAATCCAACCCGGGGACCCGGGCATGGGACGTGACATGACCCGACCTGGGTCCGGGGTCCCGACCTGACCCGGTGACCTGGGGCCTGTGTCCCCACGTGACCCGCTGACCTGGGTCCGGGGTCCCCACTTGACCCGGTGACCTGGGGCCGGTGTCCCCACGTGACCCGGTCACCTGGGGCCGGTGTCCCCACGTGACCTGGGGTCCTGGTGCCGGGGTGGTCACCGGAACCTGGGAACCAGGCTGGGTACCAGACATGACCAGGTGACCTGGGTCCGGGGTCCCCACGTGACCCGCTGACCTGGGGCCGGGGTCCCCACGTGACCCGGGGTCCTGGTGGTGGGGTGGTCACCGGAACCTGGGAACCAGGCCGTGTGCGCGACATGACCCGGTGACCCGGGGCCGAGTTAACGACCTGTCCAGGGGACCCGGGCCGGGGACCCGACAGGACCCGGTGATCCTTCGCTGGTGTCCCGATGCAACCCGGGGACCCTGGCCGGGGACCCCACGTGACCCGGTGACCTGGGGCCGGTGTCCCCACGTGACCCGGTCACCTGGGGCCGGTGTCCCCACGTGACCCGGGGTCCTGGTGCCGGGGTGGTCATCGGAACCTGGGAACCAGGCTGGGTACCAGACATGACCCGGGGACCTGGGTCCGGGGTCCCCACGTGACCCGCTGACCTGGGGCCGGTGTCCCCACGTGACCCGGGGTCCTGGTGCCGGGGTGGTCATCGGAACCTGGGAACCAGGCCAGGTACCCGACACAACCCGGTGACCCGGGGCTGTGGTGTCGACGGACTCGTGGACCTGGGTTCGGGGTCCCGACCTGACGCGGTGATCTGGGGCCGGTGTCCCCACGTGACCCGGGGTCCTGGTGCCGGGGTCCCCACGTGACCCGGTCACCTGGGGCCGGTGTCCCCACGTGACCCGGGGTCCTGGTGCCGGGGTGGTCACCGGAACCTGGGAACCAGGCTGGGTACCAGACATGACCAGGTGACCTGGGTCCGGGGTCCCCACGTGACCCGCTGACCTGGGGCCGGGGTTCCCACGTGACCCGGGGTCCTGGTGGTGGGGTGGTCATCGGAACCTGGGAACCAGGCCAGGTACCCGACACGACCCGGTGACCCGGGGCTGTGGTGTCGACGGACTCGTGGACCTGGGTTCGGGGTCCCGACCTGACGCGGTGATCTGGGGCCGGTGTCCCCACGTGACCCGGGGTCCTGGTGCCGGGGTGGTCATCGGAACCTGGGAACCAGGCCAGGTACCCGACACGACCGGGTGACCCGGGGCTGTGGTGTCGACGGACTCGTGGACCTGGGTTCGGGGTCCTGACCTGACGCGGTGATCTGGGGCCGGTGTCCCCACGTGACCCGGGGTCCTGGTGCCAGGGTCCCCACGTGACCCGCTGACCTGGGGCCGGTGTCCCCACGTGACCCGGGGTCCTGGTGCCGGGGTGGTCACCGGAACCTGGGAACCAGGCCGGGTGCGCGACATGACCCGGTGACCCGGGGCCGGGTTAACGACCTGTCCAGGGGACCCGGGCCGGGGACCCGACAGGACCCGGTGATCCTTCGCTGGTGTCCCGATGCAGCCCGGGGACCCGGGCCGGGGACCCCACGTGACCCGGGGACCTGGGGCCGGGGATGTCACCCGACACTGGTACCCGGGGCAGCGACCCGATACGACCCGGGGACCTGGGTCCGGGGTCCCGACCTGACCCGGTGACCTGGGGCCAGGGTAACCACCTGACCCGGGGACCCGGGCCGGGGACCCGGTATGACTCCATCTCCCGGGGCCGGGGTGGTCACCTGACACTGGTACCCGGGACAGCGACCCGACATGACCCGGTGACCCGGGGCCGGGGTAACGACCTGTCCAGGGGACCCGGGCTGGGTCCCGACAGGACCCGGTGACCTGGTTCCGGGGTGCCGACCTGACCCGGTGACCTGGGGCTGTGGTGTCGACCGGACTCGGGGACCTGGTCCGGTGTCCCGTCATGACCTAGGGACCTGGGGTCGGGGTGGTCACCAGACCCTTCTACCCAGGCCGTTGAGCCGACATGACCCTGTGACCCAGGGCCTGGGTAAAAATCCAACCCGGGGACCCGGGCATGGGACGTGACATGACCCGACCTGGGTCCGGGGTCCCGACCTGACCCGGTGACCTGGGGCCGGTGTCCCGACGTGACCCGGTGTCCTGGTGCCGGGGTGGTCATCGGAACCTGGGAACCAGGCTGGGTACCAGACATGACCAGGTGACCTGGTGCCGGGGTCCCCACGTGACCCGGTGACCTGGGTCCGGGGTCCCCACGTGACCCGGGGTCCTGGTGCCGGGGTGGTCACCGGAACGTGGGAACCAGGCCGGGTGCGCGACATGACCCGGTGACCCGGGGCCGGGTTAACGACCTGTCCAGGGGACCCGGGCCGGGGACCCGACAGGACCCGGTGATCCTTCGCTGGTGTCCCGATGCAACCCGGGGACCCGGGACGGGGACTCCACGTGACCCGGGGACCTGGGGCCGGGGATGTCACCCGACACTGGTACCCAGGGCAGCGACCCGATACGACCCGGGGACCTGGGTCCGGGGTCCCGACCTGACCCGGTGACCTGGGGCCAGGGTAACCACCTGACCCGGGGACCCGGGCCGGGGACCCGGTATGACTCCGTCTCCCGGGGCCGGGGTGGTCACCTGACACTGGTACCCGGGACAGCGACCCGACATGACCCGGTGACCCGGGGCCGGGGTAACGACCTGTCCAGGGGACCCGGGCTGGGTCCCGACATGACCCGGTGACCTGGTTCCGGGGTGCCGACCTGACCCGGTGACCTGGGGCCGGTGTCCCCACGTGACCCGGTCACCTGGGGCCGGTGTCCCCACGTGACCCGGGGTCCTGGTGCCGGCGTGGTCACCGGAACCTGGGAACCAGGCCGGGTGCGCGACATGACCCGGTGACCCGGGGCCGGGTTAACGACCTGTCCAGGGGACCCGGGCCGGGGACTCGACAGGACCCGGTGATCCTTCGCTGGTGTCCCGATGCAACCCGGGGACCCGGGCCGGGGACCCCACGTGACCTGGGGACCTGGGGCCGGGGATGTCACCCGACACTGGTACCCGGGGCAGCGACCCGATACGACCTGGGGACCTGGGTCCGGGGTCCCGACCTGACCCGGTGACCTGGGGCCGGTGTCCCCACGTGACCCGCTGACCTGGGGCCGGGGTCCCCACGTGACCCGGGGTCCTGGTGCCGGGGTGGTCATCGGAACCTGGGAACCAGGCCGGGTACCAGACATGACCCGGGGACTTGGGGCCGGGGTCCCGACCTGACCCGGTGACCTGGGGCCGGTGTCCCCACGTGACCCGCTGACCTGGGGCCGGGGTCCCCACGTGACCCGGGGTCCTGGTGCCGGGGTGGTCACCGGAACCTGGGAACCAGGCCGGGTGCGCGACATGACCCGGTGACCCGGGGCCGGGTTAACGACCTGTCCAGGGGACCCGGGCCGGGGACCCGACAGGACCCGGTGATCCTTCGCTGGTGTCCCGATGCAACCCGGGGACCCGGGCCGGGGACCCCACGTGACCCGGGGACCTGGGGCAGGGGATGTCACCCGACACTGGTACCCGGGGCAGCGACCCGATACGACCCGGGGACCTGGGTCCGGGGTCCCGACCTGACCCGGTGACCTGGGGCCAGGGTAACCACCTGACCTGGGGACCCGGGCCGGGGACCCGGTATGACTCCGTCTCCCGGGGCCGGGGTGGTCACCTGACACTGGTACCCGGGACAGCGACCCGACATGACCCGGTGACCCGGGGCCGGGGTAACGACCTGTCCAGGGGACCTGGGCCGGGGACCCGACAGGACCCGGTGATCTGGGGCTTGGGTAAAAACCCGTCCCGGGGACCCGGGCTGGGTCCCGACATGACCCGGTGACCTGGTTCCGGGGTGCCGACCTGACCCTTTGACCTGGGGCTGTGGTGTCGACCGGACTCGGGGACCTGGTCCGGTGTCCCGTCATGACCCGGGGACCTGGGGTCGGGGTGGTCACCAGACCGTTGTACCCAGGCCGTTGAGCCGACATGACCCTGTGACCCGGGGCCTGGGTAAAAATCGAAACCAGGGACCCGGGCATGGGACGTGACATGACCCGACCTGGGTCCGGCGTCCCGAACTGACCTGGTGACCTGGGGCCGGTGTCCCCACGTGACCCGGGGTCCTGGTGCCGGGGTGGTCATCGGAACCTGGGAACCAGGCTGGATACCAGACATGACCAGGTGACCTGGGTCCGGTGTCCCCACGTGACCCGGTCACCTGGGGCCGGTGTCCCCACGTGAGCTGGGGTCCTGGTGCCGGGGTGGTCATCGGAACCTGGGAACCAGGCCGGGTACCAGACATGACCAGGTGACCTGGGTCCGGGGTCCCCACGTGACCCGCTGACCTGGGGCCGGGGTCCCCACGTGACCCGGGGTCCTGGTGCCGGGGTGGTCACCGGAACCTGGGAACCAGGCCGGGTGCGCGACATGACCCGGTGACCCGGGGCCGGGTTAACGACCTGTCCAGGGGACCCGGGCCGGGGACCCGACAGGACCCGGTGATCCTTCGCTGGTGTCCCGATGCAACCCGGGGACCCGGGCCGGGGACCCCACGTGACCCGGGGACCTGGGGCAGGGGATGTCACCCGACACTGGTACCCGGGGCAGCGACCCGATACGACCCGGGGACCTGGGTCCGGGGTCCCGACCTGACCCGGTGACCTGGGGCCAGGGTAACCACCTGACCCGGGGACCCGGGCCGGGGACCAGGTATGACTCCGTCTCCCGGGGCCGGGGTGGTCACCTGACACTGGTACCCGGGACAGCGACCCGACATGACCCGGTGACCCGGGGCCAGGGTAACGACCTGTCCAGGGGACCTGGGCCGGGGACCCGACAGGACCCGGTGATCTGGGGCTTGGGTAAAAACCCGTCCCGGGGACCCGGGCTGGGTCCCGACATGACCCGGTGACCTGGTTCCGGGGTGCCGACCTGACGCGGTGACCTGGGGCCGGTGTCCCCACGTGACCCGGTGACCTGGGGCCGGTGTCCCCACGTGACCCGGGGTCCTGGTGCCGGGGTGGTCATCGGAACCTGGGAACAAGGCTGGATACCAGACATGACCAGGTGACCTGGGGCCGGTGTCCCCACGTGACCCGGGGTCCTGGTGCCGGGGTGGTCACCGGAACCTGGGAACCAGGCCGGGTGCGTGACATGACCCGGTGACCCGGGGCCGGGTTAACGACCTGTCCAGGGGACCCGGGCCGGGGACTCGACAGGACCCGGTGATCCTTCGCTGGTGTCCCGATGCAACCCGGGGACCCGGGCCGGGGACCCCACGTGACCCGGGGACCTGGGGCCGGGGATGTCACCCGACACTGGTACCCGGGGCAGCGACCCGATACGACCTGGGGACCTGGTTCCGGGGTGCCGACCTGACCCGGTGACCTGGGGCTGTGGTGTCGACCGGACTCGGGGACCTGGTCCAGTGTCCCGCATGACCCGGGGACCTGGTGTCGGGGTGGTCACCAGGCCGTTGTACCCATGCCGTTGACCCGATATGACCCTGTGACCCGGGGCCTGGGTAAAAATCCAACCCGGGGACCCGGGCATGGGACGTGACATGACCTGACCTGGGTCCGGGGTCCCGACCTGACCCGGTGACCTGGGGCCGGTGTCCCCACGTGACCCGCTGACCTGGGTCCGGGGTCCCCACGTGACCCGGTGACCTGGGGCCGGTGTCCCCACGTGACCCGCTGACCTGGGGCCGGGGTCCCCACGTGACCCGGGGTCCTGGTGCCGGGGTGGTCATCGGAACCTGGGAACCAGGCCGGGTACCAGACATGACCCGGGGACTTGGGGCCGGGGTCCCGACCTGACCCGGTTACCTGGGGCCGGTGTCCCCACGTGACCCGCTGACCTGGGGCAGGTGTCCCCACATGACCCGGGGTCCTGGTGCCGGGGTGGTCACCGGAACCTGGGAACCAGGCCGGGTGCGCGACATGACCCGGTGACCCGGGGCCGGGTTAACGACCTGTCCAGGGGACCCGGGCCGGGGACCCGACAGGACCCGGTGATCCTTCGCTGGTGTCCCGATGCAACCCGGGGACCCGGGCCGGGGACCCCACGCGACCCGGGGACCTGGGGCAGGGGATGTCACCCGACACTGGTACCCGGGGCAGCGACCCGATACGACCCGGGGACCTGGGTCCGGGGTCCCGACCTGACCCGGTGACCTGGGGCCAGGGTAACCACCTGACCCGGGGACCCGGGCCGGGGACCCGGTATGACTCCGTCTCCCGGGGCCGGGGTGGTCACCTGACACTGGTACCCGGGACAGCGACCCGACATGACCCGGTGACCCGGGGCCGGGGTAACGACCTGTCCAGGGGACCTGGGCCGGGGACCCGACAGGACCCGGTGATCTGGGGCTTGGGTAAAAACCCGTCCCGGGGACCTGGTTCCGGTGTCCCGACATGACCCGGTGACCTGGTTCCGGGGTGCCGACCTGACCCTTTGACCTGGGGCTGTGGTGTCGACCGGACTCGGGGACCTGGTCCGGTGTCCCGTCATGACCCGGGGACCTAGGGTGGGAGTGGTCACCAGACCGTTGTACCCAGGCCGTTGAGCCGACATGACCCTGTGACCCGGGGCCTGGGTAAAAATCCAAACCGGGGACCCGGGCATGGGACGTGACATGACCCGACCTGGGTCCGGGGTCCCGAACTGACCTGGTGACCTGGGGCCGGTGTCCCCACGTGACCCGGTGTCCTGGTGCCGGGGTCGTCATTGGAACCTGGGAACCAGGCCGGGTGCGCGACATGACCCGGTGACCCGGGGCCGGGTTAACGACCTGTCCAGGGGACCCGGGCCGGGGACCCGACAGGACCCGGTGATCCTTCGCTGGTGTCCCGATGCAACCCGGGGACCCGGGCCGGGGACCCCACGTGACCCGGGGACCTGGGGCCGGGGATGTCACCCGACACTGGTACCCGGGGCAGCGACCCGATACGACCCGGGGACCTGGGTCCGGGGTCCCGACCTGACCCGGTGACCTGGGGCCAGGGTAACCACCTGACCCGGGGACCCGGGCCGGGGACCCGGTATGACTCCGTCTCCCGGGGCCGGGGTGGTCACCTGACACTGGTACCCGGGACAGCGACCCGACATGACCCGGTGACCCGGGGCCGGGGTAACGACCTGTCCAGGGGACCTGGGCCGGGGACCCGACAGGACCCGGTGATCTGGGGCTTGGGTAAAAACCCGTCCCGGGGACCCGGGCTGGGTCCCGACATGACCCGGTGACCTGGTTCCGGGGTGCCGACCTGACCCGGTGACCTGGGGCTGTGGTGTCGACCGGACTCGGGGACCTGGTCCGGTGTCCCGTCATGACCCGGGGACCTGGGGTCGGGGTGGTCACCAGACCGTTGTACCCAGGCCGTTGAGCCGACATGACCCTGTGACCCGGGGCCTGAGTAAAAATCCAAACTGGGGACCCGGGCATGGGACGTGACATGACCCGACCTGGGTCCGGGGTCCCGACCTGACCCGGTGACCTGGGGCCGGTGTCCCCACGTGACCCGCTGACCTGGGTCCGGGGTCCCCACATGACCCGGTGACCTGGGGCCGGTGTCCCCACGTGACCCGGTCACCTGGGTCCGGGGTCCCCACATGACCCGGTGACCTGGGGCCGGGGTCCCCACGTGACCCGGGGTCCTGGTGCCGGGGTGGTCATCGGAACCTGGGAACCAGGCCAGGTATCCGACACGACCCAGTGACCAGGGGCTGTGGTGTCGACGGACTTGTGGACCTGGGTTCGGGGTCCCGACCTTTCGTGGTGACCTGGGACCGGTGTCCCCACGTGACCCGTGGTCCTGGTGCCGGGGTCCCCACGTGACCCGCTGACCTGGGGCCGGGGTCCCCACGTGACCCGGGGTCCTGGTGCCGGGGTGGTCACCGGAACCTGGGAACCAGGCTGGGTACCAGACATGACAGGTGACCTGGGTCCGGGGTCCCCACGTGACCCGCTGACCTGGGGCCGGGGTCCCCACGTGACCCGGGGTCCTGGTGCCGGGGTGGTCATCGGAACCTGGGAACCAGGCCGGGTACCCAACATGACCCGGGGACCTGGGGCAGGGGTCCCGAGCTGACCCTGGTGCCCGGGCTGTGTACCCGACACGACCCGGTGACCCGGGGTTGTGGTGTCGACGGACTTGTCGACCTGGGTTCGGGGTCCCGACCTGACACGGTGACCTGGGGCCGGTTTCCCCACGTGACCCTCTGACCTGGGGCCGGTGTCCCCACGTGACCCGGGGTCCTGGTGCCGGGGTGGTCATCGGAACCTGGGAACCAGGCCGGGTACCAGACATGACCAGGTGACCTGGGTCCGGTGTCCCCACGTGACCCGCTGACCTGGGGCCGGTGTCCCCACGTGACCCGGGGTCCTGGTGCCAGGGTGGTCATCGGAACCTGGGAACCAGGCCGGGTGCGCGACATGACCCGGTGACCCGGGGCCGGGTTAACGACCTGTCCAGGGGACCCGGGCCGGGGACCCGACAGGACCCGGTGATCCTTCGCTGGTGTCCCGATGCAACCCGGGGACCCGGGCCGGGGACCCCACGTGACCCGGGGACCTGGGGCAGGGGATGTCACCCGACACTGGTACCCGGGGCAGCGACCCGATACGACCCGGGGACCTGGGTCCGGGGTGCCGACCTGACCCGGTGACCTGGGGCCAGGGTAACCACCTGACCCGGGGACCCGGGCCGGGGACCCGGTATGACTCCGTCTCCCGGGGCCGGGGTGGTCACCTGACACTGGTACCCGGGACAGCGACCCGACATGACCCGGTGACCCGGGGCCGGGGTAACGACCTGTCCAGGGGACCTGCGCCGGGGACCCGACAGGACCCGGTGACCTGGTTCCGGGGTGCCGACCTGACCCGGTGACCTGGGGCTGTGGTTTCGACCGGACTCGGGGACCTGGTCCGGTGTCCCGTCATGACCCGGGGACCTGGGGTCGGGGTGGTCACCAGACCGTTGTACCCAGGCCGTTGAGCCGACATGACCCTGTGACCCGGGGCCTGAGTAAAAATCCAACCGGGGACCTGGGCATGGGACGTGACATGACCCGACCTGGGTCCGGGGTCCCGACCTGACCCGGTGACCTGGGGCCTGTGTCCCCACGTGACCCGGGGTCCTGGTGCCGGGGTGGTCACCGGAACCTGGGAACCAGGCCGGGTACCCGACATGACCCGGGGACCTGGGGCCGGGGTACCGAGCTGACCCTGGTGCCCGGGATGTGTACCCGACACAACCCGGTGACCCGGGGCTGTGGTGTCGACGGACTCTGCGACCTGGGTTCGGGGTCCCGACCTGATGCGGTGACCTGGGGCCGGTGTCCCCACGTGACCCGGTCACCTGGGGCCGGGGTGGTCATCGGAACCTGGGAACCAGGCCGGGTACCCGACATGACCCGGGGACCTGGGGCCGGGGTCCCGACCTGACCCGGTTACCTGGGGCTGTGGTGTCGACCGGACTCGGGGACCTGGTCCGGTGTCCCGTCATGACCCGGGGACCTGGTGTCGGGGTGGTCACCAGACCGTTGTACCCAGGCCGTTGAGCCGACATGACCCTGTGACCCGGGGCCTGAGTAAAAATCCAACCCGGGGACCCGGGCATGGGACGTGACATTACCCGACCTGGGTCCGGGGTCCCGACCTGACCCGGTGACCTGGGGCCGGTGTCCCCACGTGACCCGCTAACCTGGGTCCGGGGTCCCCACGTGACCCGGGGACCTGGGTCCGGGGTCCCCACGTAACCCGGTGACCTGGGTCCGGTGTCCCCACGTGACCCGGTCACCTGGGGCCGGAGTCCCCACGTGACCCGGGGTCCTGGTGCCGGGGTGGTCATCGGAACCTGGGAACCAGGCTGGGTACCAGACATGACCAGGTGACCTGGGTCGGGGGTCCCCACGTGACCTGCTGACCTGGGGCCGGGGTCCCCACGTGACCCTGGGTCCTGGTGCCGAAGTGGTCATCGGAACCTGGGAACCAGGCCGGGTACCCGACATGACCCGGGGACCTGGGGCCGGGGTCCCGAGCTGACCCTGGTGCCCGGGCTGTGTACCCGACACGACCCGGTGACCCGGGGCTGTGGTGTCGACGGACTCGTGGACCTGGGTTCGGGGTCCCGACCTGACCCGGTTACCTGGGGCCGGTGTCCCCACGTGACCCGCTGACCTGGGGCCGGGGTCCCCACGTGACCCGGGGTCCTGGTGCCGGGGTGGTCACCGGAACCTGGGAACCAGGCCGGGTGCGCGACATGACCCGGTGACCCGGGGCCGGGTTAACGACCTGTCCAGGGGACCCGGGCCGGGGACCCGACAGGACCCGGTGATCCTTCGCTGGTGTCCCGATGCAACCCGGGGACCCGGGCCGGGGACCCCACGTGACCCGGGGACCTGGGGCAGGGGATGTCACCCGACACTGGTACCCGGGGCAGCGACCCGATACGACCCGGGGACCTGGGTCCGGGGTCCCGACCTGACCCGGTGACCTGGGGCCAGGGTAACCACCTGACCCGGGGACCCGGGCCGGGGACCCGGTATGACTCCGTCTCCCGGGGCCGGGGTGGTCACCTGACACTGGTACCCGGGACAGCGACCCGACATGACCCGGTGACCCGGGGCCGGGGTAAAGACCTGTCCAGGGGACCTGCGCCGGGGACCCGACAGGACCCGGTGACCTGGTTCCGGGATGCTGACCTGACCCGGTGACCTGGGGCTGTGGTGTCGACCGGACTCGGGGACCTGGTCCGGTGTCCCGTCATGACGCGGGGACCTGGGGTCGGGGTGGTCACCAGACCGTTGTACCCAGGCCGTTGACCCGACATGACCCTGTGACCCGGGGCCTGGGTAAAAATCCAACCCGGGGACCCGGGCATGGGACGTGACATGACCCGACCTGGGTCCGGGGTCCCGACCTGACGCGGTGACCTGGGGCCGGTGTCCCCACGTGACCCGCTGACCTGGGTCCGGGGTCCCCACGTGACCCGGTGACCTGGGGCTGCTTCCCCACGTGACCCGGTGACCTGGGGCCGGTGTCCCCACGTGACCCGGTCACCTGGGGCCGGTGTCCCCACGTGACCCGGGGTCCTGGTGCCGGGGTGGTCATCGGAACCTGGGAACGAGGCTGGGTACCAGACATGACCAGGTGACCTGGGTCCGGGGTCCCCACGTGAACCGCTGACCTGGGGCCGGGGTCCCCACGTGACCCGGGGTCCTGGTGCCGGGGTGGTCATCGGAACCTGGGAACCAGGCCGGGTACCCGACATGACCCGGGGACCTGGGGCCGGGGTCCCGAGCTGACCCTGGTGCCCGGGCTGTGTACCCGACACGACCCGGTGACCCGGGGCTGTGGTGTCGACGGACTCGTGGACCTGGGTTCGGGGTCCCGACCTGACGCGGTGACCTGGGACAGGTTTCCCCACGTGACCCGGGGTCCTGGTGCCGGGGTGGTCATCGGAACCTGGGAACCAGGCCGGGTACCCGACATGACTCGGGGACCTGGGGCCGGGGTCCCGACCTGACCCGGTTACCTGGGGCCGGTGTCACCACGTGACGCGCTGACCTGGGGCCGGGGTCCCCACGTGACCCGGGGTCCTGCTGCCGGGGTGGTCACCGGAACCTGGGAACCAGGCCGGGTGCGCGACATGACCCGGTGACCCGGGGCCGGGTTAACGACCTGTCCAGGGGACCCGGGCCGGGGACCCGACAGGACCCGGTGATCCTTCGCTGGTGTCCCGATGCAACCCGGGGACCCAGGCCCGGGACCCCACGTTACCCGGGGACCTGGGGCCGGGGATGTCACCCGACACTGGTACCCAGGGCAGCGACCCGATACGACCCGGGGACCTGGGTCCGGGGTCCAGACCTGACCCGGTGACCTGGGGCCAGGGTAACCACCTGACCCGGGGACCCGGGCCGGGGACCCGGTATGACTCCGTCTCCTGGGGCCGGGGTGGTCACCTCACACTGGTACCCGGGACAGCGACCCGACATGACCCGGTGACCCGGGGCCGGGTTAACGACCTGTCCAGGGGACCTGGGGCCTGGGGTCCCGACCTGACAGGGTTACCTGGGGCCGGTGTCCCCACGGGACCCGCTGACCTGGGGCCGGTGTCCCCACGTGACCCGGGGTCCTGGTGCCGGAGTGGTCACCGGAACCTGGGAACCAGGTCGGGTGCGCGACATGACCCGGTGACCCGGGGCCGGGTTAACGACCTGTCCAGGGTACCCGGGCCGGGGACCCGATAGGACCCGGTGATCCTTCGCTGGTGTCCCGATGCAACCCGGGGACCCGGGCCGGGGACCCCACGTGACCCGGGGACCTTGGGCAGGGGATGTCACCCGACACTGGTACCCGGGGCAGCGACCCGACACGACCCGGGGACCTGGTTCCGGGGTGCCGACCTGACCCGGTGACCTGGGGCTGTGGTGTCGACCGGTCTCGGGGACCTGGTCCGGTGTCCCGCATGACCCGGGGACCTGGGGTCGGGGTGGTCACCAGACCGTTGTACCCAGGCCGTTGAGCCGACATGACCCTGTGACCCGGGGCCTGGGTAAAAATCCAACCCGGGGACCCGGGCATGGGACGTGACATGACCCGACCTGGGTCCGGGGTCCCGACCTGACCCGGTGACCTGGGGCCGCTGTCCCCACGTGACCCGCTGACCTGGGGCCGGTGTCCCCACGTGACCCTGTGACCTGGGGCCGTTGTCCACACGTGACCCGGTCACCTGGGGCCGGTGTCCCCACGTGACCCGGGGTCCTGGTGCTGGGGTGGTCATCGGAACCTGGGAACCAGGCTGGGTACCAGACATGACCAGGTGACCTGGGGCCGGTGTCCCCACGTGACCCGGGGTCCTGGTGCCGGGGTGGTCATCGGAACCTGGGAACCAGGCTGGGTACCAGACATGACCAGGTGACCTGGGTCCGGGGTCCCCACGTGACCCGGTGACCTGGGTCCGGGGTCCCCACGTGACCCGGGGTCCTGGTGCCGGGGTGGTCATCGGAACCTGGGAACCAGGCCGGGTGCGCGACATGACCCGGTGACCCGGGGCCGGGTGAACGACCTGTCCAGGGGACCCGGGCCGGGGACCCGACAGGACCCGGTGATCCTTCGCTGGTGTCCCGATGCAACCCGGGGACCCGGGCCGGGGACCCCACGTGACCCGGGGACCTGGGGCCGGGGATGTCACCCGACACTGGTACCCGGGGCAGTGACCCGATACGACCCGGGGACCTGGGTCCGGGGTCCCGACCTGACCCGGTGACCTGGGGCCAGGGTAACCACCTGACCCGGGGACCCGGTATGACTCCGTCTCCCGGGGCCGGGGTGGTCACCTGACACTGGTACCCGGGACAGCGACCCGACATGACCCGGTGACCCGGGGCCGGGGTATTGACCTGTCCAGGGGACCTGGGCCGGGGACCCGACAGGACCCGGTGATCTGGGGCTTGGGTAAAAACCCGTCCCGGGGACCCGGGCTGGGTCCCGACATGACCCGGTGACCTGGTTCCGGGGTGCCGACCTGACCCGGTGACCTGGGGCTGTGGTGTCGACCGGACTCGGGGACCTGGTCCGGTGTCCCGCATGACCCGGGGACCTGTGGTCTGGGTGGTCACCAGACCATTGTACCCAGGCCGTTGAGCCGACATGACCCTGTGACCCGGGGCCTGGGTAAAAATCCAACCCGGGGACCCGGGCATGGGACGTGACATGACCCGACCTGGGTCCGGGGTCCCGACCTGACCCGGTGACCTGGGGCCGGTGTCCCCAAGTGACCCGGTCACCTGGGGCCGGTGTCCGCACGTGACCCGGAGTCCTGGTGCCGGGGTGGTCATCGGAACCTGGGAACCAGGCTGGGTACCAGACATGACCAGGTGACCTGGGTCCGGGGTCCCCACGTGACCCGCTGACCTGGGGCCGGGGTCCCCACGTGACCCGGGATCCTGGTGCCGGGGTGGTCATCGGAACCTGGGAACCAGGCCGGGTGCGCGACATGACCCGGTGACCCGGGGCCGGGTTAACGACCTGTCCAGGGGACCCGGGCCAGGGACCCGACAAGACCCGGTGATCCTTCGCTGGTGTCCCGATGCAACCCGGGGACCCGGGCCGGGGACCCCACGTGACCCGGGGACCTGGGGCAGGGGATGTCACCCGACACTGGTACCCGGGGCAGCGACCCGATAAGACCCGGGAACCTGGTTCCGGGGTGCCGACCTGACCCGGTGACCTGGGGCCAGGGTAACCACCTGACACGGGGACCCGGGCCGGGGACCCGGTATGACTCCGTCTCCCGGGGCCAGGGTGGTCACCTGACACTGGTACCCGGGACAGCGACCCGACATGACCCGGTGACCCGGGGCCGGGGTAACGACCTGACCCAGTGACCTGGGGCCAGGGTAACCACCTGACCCGGGGACCCGGGCCGGGGACCCGGTATGACTCCGTCTCCCGGGGCCGGGGTGGTCACCTGACACTGGTACCCGGGGCAGCGACCCGACATGACCCGGGGACCTGGTTCCGGGGTGCCGACCTGACCCGGTGACCTGGGGCTGTGGTGTCGACCGGACTCGGGGACCTGGTCCGGTGTCCCGTCATGACCCGGGGACCTGGGGTCGGGGTGGTCACCAGACCGTTGTACCCAGGCCGTTGAGCCGACATGACCCTGTGACCCGGGGCCTGCGTAAAAATCCAACCCGGGGACCCGGGCATGGGACGTGACATGGCCCAACCTGGGTCTGGGGTCCCGACCTGACCCGGTGACCTGGGGCCGGTGTCCCCACGTGACCCGCTGACCTGGGTCCGGGGTCCCCACGTGACCCGGTCACCTGGGGCCGGTGTCCCCACGTGACCCGGGGTCCTGGTGCCGGGGTGGTCATCGGAACCTGGGAACCAGGCCGGGTGCGCGACATGACCCGGTGACCCGGGGCCGGGTTAACGACCTGTCCAGGGGACCCGGGCCGGGGACCCGACAGGACCCGGTGATCCTTCGCTGGTGTCCCGATGCAACCCGGGGACCCGGGCCGGGGACCCCACGTGACCCGGGGACCTGGGGCCGGGGATGTCACCCGACACTGGTACCCGGGGCAGTGACCCGATACGACCCGGGGACCTGGGTCCGGGGTCCCGACCTGACCCGGTGACCTGGGGCCAGGGTAACCACCTGACCCGGGGACCCGGGCCGGGGACCCGGTATGACTCCGTCTCCCGGGGCCGGGGTGGTCACCTGACACTGGTACCCGGGACAGCGACCCGACATGACCCGGTGACCCGGGGCCGGGGTATCGACCTGTCCAGGGGACCTGGGCCGGGGACCCGACAGGACCCGGTGATCTGGGGCTTGGGTAAAAACCCGTCCCGGGGACCCGGGCTGGGTCCCGACATGACCCGGTGACCTGGTTCCGGGGTGCCGACCTGACCCGGTGACCTGGGGCTGTGGTGTCGACCGGACTCGGGGACCTGGTCCGGTGTCCCGCATGACCCGGGGACCTGTGGTCTGGGTGGTCACCAGACCATTGTACCCAGGCCGTTGAGCCGACATGACCCTGTGACCCGGGGCCTGGGTAAAAATCCAACCCGGGGACCCGGGCATGGGACGTGACATGACTCGACCTGGGTCCGGGGTCCCGACCTGACCCGGTGACCTGGGGCCGGTGTCCCCAAGTGACCCGGTCACCTGGGGCCGGTGTCCCCACGTGACCCGGAGTCCTGGTGCCGGGGTGGTCATCGGAACCTGGGAACAAGTCTGGGTACCAGACATGACCAGGTGACCTGGGTCCGGGGTCCCCACGTGACCCGCTGACCTGGGGCCGGGGTAACCACCTGACCCGGGGTCCTGGTGCCGGCGTGGTCACCGGAACCTGGGAACCAGGCCGGGTGCGCGACATGACCCGGTGACCCGGGGCCGGGTTAACGACCTGTCCAGGGGACCCGGGCCAGGGACCCGACAAGACCCGGTGATCCTTCGCTGGTGTCCCGATGCAACCCGGGGACCCGGGCCGGGGACCCCACGTGACCCGGGGACCTGGGGCAGGGGATGTCACCCGACACTGGTACCCGGGGCAGCGACCCGATACGACCCGGGAACCTGGGGCCGGGGTGCCGACCTGACCCGGTGACCTGGGGCTGTGGTGTCAACGGACTCGTGGACCTGGGTTCGGGGTCCCGACCTGACGCGGTGAACTTGGGCCGGTGTCCCCACGTGACCCTCTGACCTGGGGCCGGGGTCCCCACGTGACCCGCTGACCTGGGGCCGGGGTCCCCACGTGACCCGGGGTCCTGGGGCCGGGGTGGTCACCGGAACCTGGGAACCAGGCCGGGTGCGCGACATGACCCGGTGACCCGGGGCCGGGTTAACGACCTGTCCAGGGGACCCGGGCCGGGAACCCGATAGGACCCGGTGATCCTTCGCTGGTGTCCCGATGCAACCCGGGGACCCGGGCCGGGGACACCACGTGACCCGGGGACCTGGGGCAGGGGATGTCACCCGACACTGGTACCCGGGGCAGCAACCCGATACGACCCGGGGACCTGGTTCCGGGGTGCCGACCTGACCCGGTGACCTGGGGCTGTGGTGTCGACCGGACTCGGGGACCTGGTCCGGTGTTCCGCATGACCCGGGGACCTGGGGTCGGGGTGGTCACCAGACCGTTGTACCCAGGCCGTTGAGCCGACATGACCCTGTGACCCGGGGCCTGGGTAAAAATCCAACCCGGGGACCCGGGCATGGGACGTGACATGACCCGACCAGGGTCCGGGGTCCCGACCTGACCCGGTGACCTGGGGCCGGTGTCCCCACGTGACCCGCTGACCTGGGGCCGGTGTCCCCACGTGACCCGGTCACCTGGGGCCGGTGTCCCCACGTGACCCAGGGTCCTGGTGCCGGGGTGGTCATCGGAACCTGGGAACCAGGCTGGGTACCAGACATGACCAGGTGACCTGGGTCCGGGGTCCCCACGTGACCCGCTGACCTGGGGCCTGTGTCCCCACGTGACCCGGGGTCCTGGTGCCGGGGTGGTCATCGGAACCTGGGAACCAGGCTGGCTACCAGACATGACCAGGTGACCTGGGTCCGGGGTCCCCACGTGACCCGCTGACCTGGGGCCGGGGTCCCCACGTGACCCGGGGTCCTGGTTCCGGGGTGGTCACCGGAACCTGGGAACCAGGCCGGGTGCGCGACATGACCCGGTGACCCGGGGCCGGGTTAACGACCTGTCCAGGGGACCCGGGCCGGGGACCCGACAGGACCCGGTGATCCTTCGCTGGTGTCCCGATGCAACCCGGGGACCCGGGCCGGGGTCCCCACGTGACCCGGGGTCCTGGTGCCGGGGTGGTCACCGGAACCTGGGAACCAGGCTGGGTACCAGACATGACAGGTGACCTGGTTCCGGGGTCCCCACGTGACCCGCTGACCTGGGGCCGGGGTCCCCACGTGACCCGGGGTCCTGGTGCCGGAGTGGTCATCGGAACCTGGGAACCAGGCCGGGTACCCGACATGACCCGGGGACCTGGGGCCGGGGTCCCGAGCTGATCCTGGTGCCCGGGCTGTGTACCCGACACGACCCGGTGACCCGGGGCTGTGGTGTCGACGGACTCGTGGACCTGGGTTCGGGGTCCCGACCTGACCCGGTGACCTGGGGCCGGTGTCCCCACGTGACCCGGGGTCCTGGTGCCGGGGTGGTCATCGGAACCTGGGAACCAGACCGGGTACCCGACATGACCCGGGGACCTGGGGCCGGGGTCCCGACCTGACCCGGTTACCTGGGGCCGGTGTCCCCACGTGACCCGCTGACCTGGGGCCGGGGTCCCCACGTGACCCGGGGTCCTGGTGCTGGGGTGGTCACCGGAACCTGGGAACCAGTCGGGTGCGCGACATGACCCGGTGACCCGGGGCCGGGTTAACGACCTGTCTAGGGGACCCGGGCCGGGGACCCGACAGGACCCTGTGATCCTTCGCTGGTGTCCCGATGCAACCCAGGGACCCGGGCCGGGGACCCCACGTGACCCGGGGACCTGGGGCCGGGGATGTCACCCGACACTGGTACCCGGGGCAGCGACCCGATACGACCCGGGGACCTGGGTTCGGGGTCCCGACCTGACCCGGTGACCTGGGGCCAGGGTAACCACCTGACCCGGGGACCCGGGCCGGGGACCGGGTATGACTCCGTCTCCCGGGGCCAGGGTGGTCACCTGACACTGGTACCCGGGACAGCGACCCGACATGACCCGGTGACCCGGGGCCGGGGTAACGACCTGACCCAGTGACCTGGGGCCAGGGTAACCACCTGACCCGGGGACCCGGGCCGGGGACCCGGTATGACTCCGCCTCCCGGGGCCGGGGTGGTCACCTGACACTGGTACCCGAGGCAGCGAACCGACATGACCCGGGGACCTGGTTCCGGGGTGCCGACCTGACCCGGTGACCTGGGGCTGTGGTGTCGACCGGACTCGGGGACCTGGTCCGGTGTCCCGTCATGACCCGGGGACCTGGGGTCGGGGTGGTCACCAGACCGTTGTACCCAGGCCGTTGAGCCGACATGACCCTGTGACCCGGGGCCTGGGTAAAAATCCAACCCGGGGACCCGGGCATGGGACGTGACATGGCCCGACCTGGGTCTGGGGTCCCGACCTGACCCGGTGACCTGGGGCCGGTGTCCCCACGTGACCCGCTGACCTGGGTCCGGGGTCCCCACGTGACCCGGTGACCTGGGGCCGGTGTCCCCACGTGACCCGGTGACCTGGGGCCGGTGTCCCCACGTGACCCGGGGTCCTGGTGCCGGGGTGGTCATCGGAACCTGGGAACCAGGCCGGGTGCGCGACATGACCCGGTGACCCGGGGCCGGGTTAACGACCTGTCCAGGGGACCCGGGCCGGGGACCCGACAGGACCCGGTGATCCTTCGCTGGTGTCCCGATGCAACCCGGGGACCCGGGCCGGGGACCCCACGTGACCCGGGGACCTGGGGCCAGGGATGTCACCCGACACTGGTACCCGGGGCAGTGACCCGATACGACCCGGGGACCTGGGTCCGGGGTCCCGACCTGACCCGGTGACCTGGGGCTGTGGTGTCAACGGACTCGTGGACCTGGGTTCGGGGTCCCGACCTGACGCGGTGAACTTGGGCCGGTGTCCCCACGTGACCCTCTGACCTGGGGCCGGGGTCCCCACGTGACCCGCTGACCTGGGGCCGGGGTCCCCACGTGACCCGGGGTCCTGGGGCCGGGGTGGTCACCGGAACCTGGGAACCAGGCCGGGTGCGCGACATGACCCGGTGACCCGGGGCCGGGTTAACGACCTGTCCAGGGGACCCGGGCCGGGGACCCGATAGGACCCGGTGATCCTTCGCTGGTGTCCCGATGCAACCCGGGGACGCGGGCCGGGGAAACCACGTGACCCGGGGACCTGGGGCAGGGGATGTCACCCGACACTGGTACCCGGGGCAGCGACCCGATACGACCCGGTGACCCGGGGCCGGGGTAACGACCTGTCCAGGGGACCTGGGCCGGGGACCGGACAGGACCCGGTGATCTGGGGCTTGGGTAAAAACCCGTCCCGGGGACCCGGGCTGGGTCCCGACATGACCCGGTGACCTGGTTCCGGGGTGCCGACCTGACCCGGTGACCTGGGGCTGTGGTGTCGACCGGACTCGGGGACCTGGTCCGGTGTCCCGCATGACCCGGGGACCTGTGGTCTGGGTGGTCACCAGACCATTGTACCCAGGCCGTTGAGCCGACATGACCCTGTGACCCGGGGCCTGGGTAAAAATCCAACCCGGGGACCCGGGCATGGGACGTGACATGACTCGACCTGGGTCCGGGGTCCCGACCTGACCCGGTGACCTGGGGCCGGTGTCCCCAAGTGACCTGGTCACCTGGTTCCGGTGTCCCCACGTGACCCGGAGTCCTGGTGCCGGGGTGGTCATCGGAACCTGGGAACCAGGCTGGGTACCAGACATGACCAGGTGACCTGGGTCCGGGGTCCCCACGTGACCCGCTGACCTGGGGCCGGGGTCCCCACGTGACCCGGGGTCCTGGTGCCGGCGTGGTCACCGGAACCTGGGAACCAGGCCGGGTGCGCGACATGACCCGGTGACCCGGGGCCGGGTTAACGACCTGTCCAGGGGACCCGGGCCAGGGACCCGACAAGACCCGGTGATCCTTCGCTGGTGTCCCGATGCAACCCGGGGACCCGGGCCGGGGACCCCACGTGACCCGGGGACCTGGGGCAGGGGATGTCACCCGACACTGGTACCCGGGGCAGCGACCCGATACGACCCGGGAACCTGGTTCCGGGGTGCCGACCTGACCCGGTGACCTGGGGCTGTGGTGTCAACGGACTCGTGGACCTGGGTTCGGGGTCCCGACCTGACCCGGTGACCTGGGGCCGGTGTCCCCACGTGACCCGCTGACCTGGGACCGGGTTCCCCACGTGACCCGCTGACCTGGGGCCGGGGTCCCCACGTGACCCGGGGTCCTGGTGCCGGGGTGGTCATCGGAACCTGGGAACCAGGCTAGGTACCAGACATGACCAGGTGACCTGGGGCCGGTGTCCCCACGTGACCCGGGGTCCTGGTGCCGGGGTGGTCACCGGAACCTGGGAACCAGGCCGGGTGCGCGACATGACCCGGTGACCCGTGGCCGGGTTAACGACCTGTCCAGGGGACCCGGGCCGGGGACCCGACAGGACCCGGTGATCCTTCGCTGGTGTCCCGATGCAACCCGGGGACCCGGGCCGGGGACCCCACGTGACCCGGGGACCTGGGGCCGGGGATGTCACCCGACACTGGTACCCGGGGCAGAGACCCGATAAGACCCGGGGACCTGGGTCCGGGGTCCCGACCTGACCCGGTGACCTGGGACCAGGGTCCCCACGTGACCCGGGGACCCGGGCCGGGGACCCGGTATGACTCCGTCTCCCGGGGCCGGGGTGGTCACCTGACACTGGTACCCGGGACAGCGACCCGACATGACCCGGTGACCCGGGGCCGGGGTAACGACCTGTCCAGGGGACCTGGGCCGGGGACCTTACAGGACCCGGTGATCTGGGGCTTGGGTAAAAACCCGTCCCCGGGAACCGGGCTGGGTCCCAACATGACCCGGTGACCTGGTTCCGGGGTGCCGACCTGACCCGGTGACCTGGGGCTGTGGTGTCGACCGGACTCGGGGACCTGGTCCGGTGTCCCGCATGACCCGGGGACCTGGGGTCGGGGTGGTCACCAGACCGTTGTACGCAGGCCGTTGAGCCGACATGACCCTGTGACCCGGGGCCTGGGTAAAAATCCAACCCGGGGACCCGGGCATGGGACGTGACATGACCCGACCTGGGTCCGGGGTCCCGACCTGATCCGGTGACCTGGGGCCGGTGTCCCCACGTGACCCGCTGACCTGGGTCCGGGGTCCCCACGTGACCCGCTGACCTGGGGCCGGTGTCCCCACGTGACCCGGTGACCTGGGGCCGGTGTCCCCACGTGACCCGGGGTCCTGGTGCCGGGGTGGTCATCGGAACCTGGGAACCAGGCTGGGTACCAGACATGACCAGGTGACCTGGGTCCGGGGTCCCCACGTGACCCGCTGACCTGGGGCCGGTGTCCCCACGTGACCCGGGGTCCTGGTGCCAGGGTGGTCACCGGAACCTGGGAACCAGGCTGGGTGCGCGACATGACCCGGTGACCCGGGGCCGGGTTAACGACCTGTCCAGGGGACCCGGGCCGGGGACCCGACAGGACCCGGTGATCCTTCGCTGGTGTCCCGATGCAACCCGGGGACCCGGGCCGGGGACCCCACGTGACCCGGGGACCTGGGGCCGGGGATGTCACCCGACACTGGTACCCGGGGCAGCGACCCGATACGACCCGGGGACCTGGGTCCGGGGTCCCGACCTGACCCGGTGACCTGGGGCCAGGGTAACCACCTGACAGGGGACCCGGGCCGGGGACCCGGTATGACTCCGTCTCCCGGGGCCGGGGTGGTCACCTGACACTGGTACCCGTGACAGCGACCCGACATGACCCGGTGACCCGGGGCCGGGGTAACGACCTGTCCAGGGGACCTGGGCCGGGGACCCGACATGACCCGGTGACCTGGTTCCGGGGTGCCGACCTGACCCGGTGACCTGGGGCCAGGGTCCCCACGTGACCCGGGGACCCGGGCCGGGGACCCGGTATGACTCCGTCTCCCGGGGCCGGGGTGGTCACCTGACACTGGTACCCGGGGCAGTGACCCGACATGACCCGGTGACCCGGGGCCACGGGAACGACCTGTACAGGGGACCTGGGCCGGGGACCTTACAGGACCCGGTGATCTGGGGCTTGGGTAAAAACCCGTCCCCGGGACCCGGGCTGGGTCCCAACATGACCCGGTGACCTGGTTCCGGGGTGCCGACCTGACCCGGTGACCTGGGGCTGTGGTGTCGACCGGACTCGGGGACCTGGTCCGGTGTCCCGCATGACCCGGGGACCTGGGGTCGGGGTGGTCACCAGACCGTTGTACCCAGGCCGTTGAGCCGACATGACCCTGTGACCCGGGGCCTGGGTAAAAATCCAACCCGGGGACCCGGGCATGGGACGTGACATGACCCGACCTGGGTCCGGGGTCCCGACCTGACCCGGTGACCTGGAGCTGGTGTCCCCACGTGACCCGCTGACCTGGGTCCGGGGTCCCCATGTGACCCGGTGACCTGGGGCCGGTGTCCCCACGTGACCCGGGGTCCTGGTGCCGGGGTGGTCATCGGAACCTGGGAACAAGTCTGGGTACCAGACATGACCAGGTGACCTGGGTCCGGGGTCCCCACGTGACCCGCTGACCTGGGGCCGGGGTCCCCACGTGACCCGGGGTCCTGGTGCCGGGGTGGTCACCGGAACCTGAGAACCAGTCCGGGTGCGCGACATGACCCGGTGACCCGGGGCCGGGTTAACGACCTGTCCAGGGGACCCTGGCCGGGGACCCGACAGGACCCGGTGATCCTTCGCTGGTGTCCCGATGCAACCCGGGGACCCGGGCCGGGGACCCCACGTGACCCGGGGACCTGGGGCAGGGGATGTCACCCGACACTGGTACCCGGGGCAGCGACCCGATACGACCCGGGGACCTGGGTCCGGGGTGCCGACCTGACCCGGTGACCTCGGGCTGTGTTGTCGACCGGACTCGGGGACCTGGTCCGGTGTCCCGTCATGACCCGGGGACCTGGGGTCGGGGTGGTCACCAGACCGTTGTACCCAGGCCGTTGAGCCGACATGACCCTGTGACCCGGGGCCTGGGTAAAAATCCAACCCGGGGACCCGGGCATGGGACGTGACATGACCCGACCTGGGTCCGGGGTCCCGACCTGACCCGGTGACCTGGGGCCGGTGTCCCCACGTGACCCGCTGACCTGGGTCCGGGGTCCCCACGTGACCCGGTGACCTGGGGCCGGTGTCCCCACGTGACCCGGTCACCTGGGGCCGGTGTCCCCACGTGACCCGGGGTCCTGGTGCCGGGGTGGTCATCGGAACCTGGGAACCAGGCCGGGTACCAGACATGACCCGGGGTCCTGGGGCTGGGGTCCCCACGGGACCCGCTGACCTGGGGCCGGTGTACCCACGTGACCCGGGGTCCTGGTGCCGGGGTGGTCACCGGAACCTGGGAACCAGGCCGGGTGCGCGACATGACCCGGTGACCCGGGGCCGGGGTAACGACCTGTCCAGGGGACCTGGGCCGGGGACCCGACAGGACCCGGTGATCTGGGGCTTGGGTAAAAACCCGTCCCGGGGACCCGGGCTGGGTCCCAACATGACCCGGTGACCTGGTTCTGGGGTGCCGACCTGACCCAGTGACCTGGGGCTGTGGTGTCGACCGGACTCGGGGACCTGGTCCGGTGTCCCGCATGACCCGGGGACCTGTGGTCTGGGTGGTCACCAGTCCATTGTACCCAGGCCGTTGAGCCGACATGACCCTGTGACCCGGGGCCTGGGTAAAAATCCAACCCGGGGACCCGGGCATGGGACGTGACATGACTCGACCTGGGTCCGGGGTCCCGACCTGACCCGGTGACCTGGGGCCGGTGTCCCCAAGTGACCCGGTCACCTGGGGCCGGTGTCCCCACGTGACCCGGAGTCCTGGTGCCGGGGTGGTCATCGGAACCTGGGAACCAGGCTGGGTACCAGACATGACCAGGTGACCTGGGTCCGGGGTCCCCACGTGACCCGCTGACCTGGGGCCGGGGTCCCCACGTGACCCGGGGTCCTGGTGCCGGCGTGGTCACCGGAACCTGGGAACCAGGCCGGGTGCGCGACATGACCCGGTGACCCGGGGCCGGGTTAACGACCTGTCCAGGGGACCCGGGCCAGGGACCCGACAAGACCCGGTGATCCTTCGCTGGTGTCCCGATGCAACCCGGGGACCCGGGCCGGGGACCCCACGTGACCCGGGGACCTGGGGCAGGGGATGTCACCCGACACTGGTACCCGGGGCAGCGACCCGATACGACCCGGGAACCTGGTTCCGGGGTGCCGACCTGACCCGGTGACCTGGGGCTGTGGTGTCAACGGACTCGTAGACCTGGGTTCGGGGTCCCGACCTGACGCGGTGACCTGGGGCCGGTGTCCCCACGTGACCATCTGACCTGGGGCCGGGGTCCCCACGTGACCCGCTGAACTGGGGCCGGGGTCCCCACGTGACCCGGGGTCCTGGTGCCGGCGTGGTCACCGGAACCTGGGAACCAGGCCGGGTGCGCGACATGACCCGGTGACCCGGGGCCGGGTTAACGACCTGTCCAGGGGACCCGGGCCGGGGACCCGACAAGACCCGGTGATCCTTCGCTGGTGTCCCGATGCAACCCGGGGACCCGGGCCGGGGACCCCACGTGACCCGGGGACCTGGGGCAGGGGATGTCACCCGACACTGGTACCCGGGGCAGCGACCCGATACGACCCGGGGACCTGGTTCCGGGGTGCCGACCTGACCCGGTGACCTGGGGCTGTGGTGTCGACCGGACTCGGGGACCTGGTCCGGTGTCCCGCATGACCCGGGGACCTGGGGTCGGGGTGGTCACCAGACCGTTGTACCCAGGCCGTTGAGCCGACATGACCCTGTGACCCGGGGCCTGGGTAAAAATCCAACCCGGGGACCCGGGCATGGGACGTGACATGACCCGACCTGGGTCCGGGGTCCCGACCTGACCCGGTGACCTGGGGCCGGTGTCCCCACGTGACCCGCTGACCTGGGTCCGGGGTCCCCACGTGACCCGGTGACCTGGGGCCGGTGTCCCCACGTGACCCGGTCACCTGGGGCCGGTGTCCCCACGTGACCCGGGGTCCTGGTGCCGGGGTGGTCATCGGAACCTGGGAACCAGGCTGGGTACCAGACATGACCAGGTGACCTGGGACCGGGGTCCCCACGTGACCCGCTGACCTGGGGCCTGTGTCCCCACGTGACCCGGGGTCCTGGTGCCGGGGTGGTCATCGGAACCTGGGAACCAGGCTGGCTACCAGACATGACCAGGTGACCTGGGACCGGTGTCCCTACGTGACCCGGGGTCCTGGTGCCGGGGTGGTCACCGGAACCTGGGAACTAGGCCGGGTGCGCGACATGACCCGGTGACCCGGGGCCGGGTTAACGACCTGTCCAGGGGACCCGGGCCGGGGACCCGACAGGACCCGGTGATCCTTCGCTGGTGTCCCGATGCAACCCGGGGACCCGGGCCGGGGACCCCTCGTGACCCGGGGACCTGGGGCAGGGGATGTCACCCGACACTGGTACCCGGGGCAGCGACCCGATACGACCCGGGGACCTGGGTCCGGGGTCCCGACCTGACCTGGTTACCTGGGGCCAGGGTCCCCACGTGACCCGGGGACCCGGGCCGGGGACCCGGTATGACTCCGTCTCCCGGGGCCGGGGTGGTCACCTGACACTGGTACCCGTGACAGCGACTCGACATGACCCGGTGACCCGGGGCCAGGGTAACGACCTGTCCAGGGGACCTGGGCCGGGGACCCGACAGGACCCGGTGACCTGGTTCCGGGGTGCCGACCTGACCCGGTGACCTGGGGCTGTGGTGTCGACCGGACTCGGGGACCTGGTCCGGTGTCCCGCATGACCCGGGGACCTGGGGTCGGGGTGGTCACCAGACCGTTGTACCCAGGCCGTTGAGCCGACATGACCCTGTGACCCGGGGCCTGGGTAAAAATCCAACCCGGGGACCCGGGCATGGGACGTGACATGACCCGACCTGGGTCCGGGGTCCCGACCTGACCCGGTGACCTGGGGCCGGTGTCCCCATGTGACCCGCTGACCTGGGTCCGGGGTCCCCATGTGACCCGGTGACCTGGGGCCGGTGTCCCCCACGTGACCCGGTCACCTGGGGCCGGTGTCCCCACGTGACCCGGGGTCCTGGTGCCGGGGTGGTCATCGGAACCTGGGAACCAGACCGGGTACCAGACATGACCAGGTGACCTGGGTCCGGGGTCCCCACGTGACCCGCTGACCTGGGGCCGGGGTCCCCACGTGACCCGGGGTCCTGGTGCCGGGTTGGTCACCGGAACCTGAGAACCAGGCCGGGTGCGCGACATGACCCGGTGACCCGGGGCCGGGTTAACGACCTGTCCAGGGGACCCGGGCCGGGGACCCGACAGGACCCGGTGATCCTTCGCTGGTGTCCCGATGCAACCCGGGGACCCGGGCCGGGGATCCCACGTGACCCGGGGACCTGGGGCAGGGGATGTCACCCGACACTGGTACCCGGGGCAGCGACCCGATACGACCCGGGGACCTGGTTCCGGGGTGCCGACCTGACCCGGTGACCTGGGGCTGTGGTGTCGACCGGACTTGGGGACCTGGTCCGGTGTCCCGTCATGACCCGGGGACCTGGGGTCGGGGTGGTCACCAGACCGTTGTACCCAGGCCGTTGAGCCGACATGACCCTGTGACCCGGGGCCTGGGTAAAAATCCAACCCGGGGACCCGGGCATGGGACGTGACATGACCCGACCTGGGTCCGGGGTCCCGACCTGACCCGGTGACCTGGAGCCGGTGTCCCCACGTGACCCGCTGACCTGGGTCCGGGGTCCCCACGTGACCCGGTGACCTGGGGCCGGTGTCCCCACGTGACCCGGTCACCTGGGGCCGGTGTCCCCACGTGACCCGGGGTCCTGGTGCCGGGGTGGTCATCGGAACCTGGGAACCAGGCCGGGTACCAGACATGACCCGGGGTCCTGGGGCCGGGGTCCCCACGGGACCCGCTGACCTGGGGCCGGTGTCCCCACGTGACCCGGGGTCCTGGTGCCGGGGTGGTCACCGGAACCTGGGAACCAGGCCGGGTGCGCGACATGACCCGGTGACCCGGGGCAGGGGTAACGACCTGTCCAGGGGACCTGGGCTGGGGACCCGACAGGACCCGGTGATCTGGGGCTTGGGTAAAAACCCGTCCCGGGGACCCGGGCTGGGTCCCGACATGACCCGGTGACCTGGTTCCGGGGTGCCGACCTGACCCGGTGACCTGGGGCTGTGGTGTCGACCGGACTCGGGGACCTGGTCCGGTGTCCCGCATGACCCGGGGACCTGGGGTCGGGGTGGTCACCAGACCGTTGTACCCAGGCCGTTGAGCCGACATGACCCTGTGACCCGGGGCCTGGGTAAAAATCCAACCCGGGGACCCGGGCATGGGACGTGACATGACCCGACCTGGGTCCGGGGTCCCGACCTGACGCGGTGACCTGGGGCCGGTGTCCCCACGTGACCCGCTGACCTGGGTCCGGGGTCCCCACGTGACCCGGTGACCTGGGGCCGGTGTCCCCACGTGACCCGGGGTCCTGGTGCCGGGGTGGTCATCGGAACCTGGGAACCAGGCCGGGTACCAGACTTGACCAGGTGACCTGGGACCGGGGTCCCCACGTGACCCGCTGACCTGGGGCCGGGGTCCCCACGTGACCCGGGGTCCTGGTGCCGGGGTGGTCACCGGAACCTGGGAACCAGGCCGGGTGCGCGACATGACCCGGTGACCCGTGGCCGGTTTAACGACCTGTCCAGGGGACCCGGGCCGGGGACCCGACAGGACCCGGTGATCCTTCGCTGGTGTCCCGATGCAACCCGGGGACCCGGGCCGGGGACCCCACGTGACCCGGGGACCTGGGGCAGGGGATGTCACCCGACACTGGTACCCGGGGCAGCGACCCGATACGACCCGGGGACCTGGGTCCGGGGTCCCGACCTGACCCGGTTACCTGGGGCCAGGGTCCCCACGTGACCCGGGGACCCGGGCCGGGGACCCGGTATGACTCCGTCTCCCGGGGCCGGGGTGGTCACCTGACACTGGTACCCGGGGCAGCGACCCGACATGACCCGGTGACCCGGGGCCACGGTAACGACCTGTCCAGGGGACCTGGGCCGGGGACCTTACAGGACCCGGTGATCTGGGGCTTGGGTAAAAACCCGTCCCCGGGACCCGGGCTGGGTCCCAACATGACCCGGTAACCTGTTTCCGGGGTGCCGACCTGACCCGGTGACCTGGGGCTCTGGTGTCGACCGGACTCGGGGACCTGGTCCGGTGTCCCGCATGACCCGGGGACCTGGGGTCGGGGTGGTCACCAGACCGTTGTACCCAGGCCGTTGAGCCGACATGACCCTGTGACCCGGGGCCTGGGTAAAAATCCAACCCGGGGACCCGGGCATGGGACGTGACATGACCCGACCTGGGTCCGGGGTCCCGACCTGACCCGGTGACCTGGGGCCAGTGTCCCCACGTGACCCGGTCACCTGGGGCCGGTGTCCCCACGTGACCCGGGGTCCTGGTGCCGGGGTGGTCATCGGAACCTGGGAACAAGTCTGGGTACCAGACATGACCAGGTGACCTGGGTCCGGGGTCCCCACGTGACCCGCTGACCTGGGGCCGGGGTCCCCACGTGACCCGGGGTCCTGGTGCCGGGGTGGTCACCGGAACCTGAGAACCAGTCCGGGTGCGCGACATGACCCGGTGACCCGGGGCCGGGTTAACGACCTGTCCAGGGGACCCTGGCCGGGGACCCGACAGGACCCGGTGATCCTTCGCTGGTGTCCCGATGCAACCCGGGGACCCGGGCCGGGGACCCCACGTGACCCGGGAACCTGGGGGAGGGGATGTCACCCGACACTGGTACCCGGGGCAGCGACCCGATACGACCCGGGGACCTGGTTCCGGGGTGCCGACCTGACCCGGTGACCTGGGGCTGTGGTGTCGACCGGACTCGGGGACCTGGTCCGGTGTCCCGCATGACCCGGGGACCTGGGGTCGGGGTGGTCACCAGACCGTTGTACCCAGGCCGTTGAGCCGACATGACCCTGTGACCCGGGGCCTGGGTAAAAATCCAACCCGGGGACCCGGGCATGGGACGTGACATGACCCGACCTGGGTCCGGGGTCCCGACCTGACCCGGTGACCTGGGGCCAGTGTCCCCACGTGACCCGCTGACCTGGGTCCGGGGTCCCCACGTGACCCGGGGTCCTGGTGCCGGGGTGGTCATCGGAACCTGGTTACCAGGCTGGGTACCAGACATGACCAGGTGACCTGGGACCAGGGTCCCCACGTGACCCGCTGACCTGGGGCCGGTGTCCCCACGTGACCCGGGGTCCTGGTGCCGGGGTGGTCATCGGAACCTGGGAACCAGGCTGGGTACCAGACATGACCAGGTGACCTGGGGCCGGTGTCCCCACGTGACCCGGGGTCCTGGTGCCGGGGTGGTCACCGGAACCTGGGAACCAGGCCGGGTGCGCGACATGACCCGGTGACCCGGGGCCGGGTTAACGACCTGTCCAGGGGACCTGGGCCGGGGACCCGACAGGACCCGGTGATCCTTCGCTGGTGTCCCGATGCAACCCGGGGACCCGGGCCGGGGACCCCTCGTGACCCGGGGACCTGGGGGAGGGGATGTCACCCGACACTGGTACCCGGGGCAGCGACCCGATACGACCCGGGGACCTGGGTCCGGGGTCCCGACCTGACCCGGTGACCTGGGGCCGGTGTCCCCACGTGACCCGGGGTCCTGGTGCCGGGGTGGTCATCGGAACCTGGGAACAAGTCTGGGTACCAGACATGACCAGGTGACCTGGGTCCTGGGTCCCCACGTGACCCACTGACTTGGGGCCGGTGTCCCCACGTGACCCGGGGTCCTGGTGCCGGGGTGGTCACCGGAACCTGAGAACCAGTCCGGGTGCGCGACATGACACGGTGACCCGGGGCCGGGTTAACGACCTGTCCAGGGGACCCTGGCCGGGGACCCGACAGGACCCGGTGATCCTTCGCTGGTGTCCCGATGCAACCCGGGGACCCGGGCCGGGGACCCCACGTGACCCGGGAACCTGGGGGAGGGGATGTCACCCGACACTGGTACCCGGGGCAGCGACCCGATACGACCCGGGGACCTGGTTCCGGGGTGCCGACCTGACCCGGTGACCTGGGGCTCTGGTGTCGACCGGACTCGGGGACCTGGTCCGGTGTCCCGCATGACCCGGGGACCTGGGGTCGGGGTGGTCACCAGACCGTTGTACCCAGGCCGTTGACCCGACATGACCCTGTGACCCGGGGCCTGGGTAAAAATCCAACCCGGGGACCCGGGCATGGGACGTGACATGACCCGACCTGGGTCCGGGGTCCCGACCTGACGCGGTGACCTGGGGACGGTGTCCCCACGTGACCTGCTGACCTGGGACCGGGTTCCCCACGTGACCCGCTGACCTGGGGCCGGTGTCCCCACGTGACCCGGGGTCCTGGTGCCGGGGTGGTCATCGGAACCTGGGAACCAGGCTACGTACCATACATGACCAGGTGACCTGGGGCCGGTGTCCCCACGTGACCCGGTGTCCTGGTGCCGGGGTGGTCACCGGAACCTGGGAACCAGGCCGGGTGCGCGACATGACCCGGTGACCCGGGGCCGGGTTAACGACCTGTCCAGGGGACCCGGGCCGGGGACCCGACAGGACCCGGTGATCCTTCGCTGGTGTCCCGATGCAACCCGGGGACCCGGGCCGGGGACCCCACGTGACCCGGGGACCTGGGGCCGGGGATGTCACCCGACACTGGTACCCGGGGCAGCGACCCGATACGACCCGGGGACCTGGGTCCGGGGTCCCGACCTGACCCGGTGACCTGGGACCAGGGTCCCCACGTGACCCGGGGACCCGGGCCGGGGACCCGGTATGACTCCGTCTCCCGGGGCCGGGGTGGTCACCTGACACTGGTACCTGGGACAGCGACCCGACATGACCCGGTGACCCGGGGCCGGGGTAACGACCTGTCCAGGGGACCTGGGCCGGGGACCCGACAGGACCCGGTGACCTGGTTCCGGGGTGCCGACCTGACCCGGTGACCTGGGGCTGTGGTGTCGACCGGACTCGGGGACCTGGTCCGGTGTCCCGTCATAACCCGGGGACCTGGGGTCGGGGTGGTCACCAGACCGTTGTACCCAGGCCGTTGAGCCGACATGACCCTGTGACCCGGGGCCTGGGTAAAAATCCAACCCGGGGACCCGGGCATGGGACGTGACATGACCCGACCTGGGTCCGGGGTCCCGACCTGACACGGTGACCTGGGGCCGGTGTCCCCACGTGACCTGCTGACCTGGGTCCGGGGTCCCCACGTGACCCGGTGACCTGGGGCCGGTGTCCCCACGTGACCCGGTCACCTGGGGCCGGTGTCCCCACGTGACCCGGGGTCCTGGTGCCGGGGTTGTCATCGGAACCTGGGAACCAGGCTGGGTACCAGACATGACCATGTGACCTGGGTCCGGGGTCCCCACGTGACCCGCTGACCTGGGGCCGGGGTACCCACGTGACCCGGGGTCCTGGTGCCGGGGTGGTCACCGGAACCTGAGAACCAGGCCGGGTGCGCGACATGACCCGGTGACCCGGGGCCGGGTTAACGACCTGTCCAGGGGACCCGGGCCGGGGACCCGACAGGACCCGGTGATCCTTCGCTGGTGTCCCGATGCAACCCGGGGACCCGGGCCGGGGACCCCACGTGACCCGGGGACCTGGGGCCGGGGATGTCACCCGACACTGGTACCCGGGGCAGCGACCCGATACGACCCGGGGACCTGGGTCCGGGGTCCCGACCTGACCCGGTGACCTGGGGCTGTGTTGTCGACCGGACTCGGGGACCTGGTCGGGTGTCCCGTCATGACCCGGGGACCTGGGGTCGGGGTGGTCACCAGACCGTTGTACCCAGGCCGTTGAGCCGACATGACCCTGTGACCCGGGGCCTGGGTAAAAATCCAACCCGGGGACCCGGGCATGGGACGTGACATGACCCGACCTGGGTCCGGGGTCCCGACCTGACCCGGTGACCTGGGGCCGGTGTCCCCACGTGACCCGCTGACCTGGGTCCGGGGTCCCCACGTGACCCGGTGACCTGGGGCCGGTGTCCCCACGTGACCCGGTCACCTGGGGCCGGTGTCCCCACGTGACCCGGGGTCCTGGTGACGGGGTGGTCATCGGAACCTGGGAACCAGGCTGGGTACCAGACATGACCAGGTGACCTGGGTCCGGTGTCCCCACGTGACCAACTGACCTGGGGCCGGGGTCCCCACGTGACCCGGGGTCCTGGTGCCGGGGTGGTCATCGGAACCTGGGAACCAGGCCAGGTACCCGACACGACCCGGTGACCCGGGGCTGTGGTGTCGACGGACTCGTGGACCTGGGTTCGGGGTCCCGACCTGACGCGGTAACCTGGGGCCGGTGTCCCCACGTGACCCTCTGACCTGGGGCCCGGGTCCCCACGTGACCCGCTGACCTGGGGCCGGGGTCCCCACGTGACCCGGGGTCCTGGTGCCGGGGTGGTCACCGGAACCTGAGAACCAGGCCGGGTGCGCGACATGATCCGTTGACCCGGGGCCGGGGTAACGACCTGTCCAGGGGACCCGGGCTGGGGATCCGACAGGACCCGGGGACCTGGGGCCGGGGATGTCACCCGACACTGGTACCCGGGGCAGCGACCCGATACGACCCGGGGACCTGGGTCCGGGGTCCCGACCTGACCCGGTGACCTGGGGCCAGGGTAACCACCTGACCCGGGGACCCGGGCCGGGGACCCGGTATGACTCCGTCTCCCGGGGCCGGGGTGGTCACCTGACACTGGTACCCGGGACAGCGACCCGACATGACCCGGTGACCCGGGGCCGGGGGTAACGACCTGTCCAGGGGACCTGGGCCGGGGACCCGACAGGACCCGGTGACCTGGTTCCGGGGTGCCGACCTGACCCGGTGACCTGGGGCTGTGGTGTCGACCGGACTCGGGGACCTGGTCCGGTGTCCCGCATGACCCGGGGACTTGGGGTTGGGGTGGTCACCAGACCGTTGTACCCAGGCCGTTGAGCCGACATGACCCTGTGACCCGGGGCCTGGGTAAAAATCCAACCCGGGGACCCGGGCATCGGACGTGACATGACCCGACCTGGGTCCGGGGTCCCCACGTGACTCGCTGACCTGAGTCCGGGGTCCCCACGTGACCCGCTGACCTGGGGCCGGGGTCCCCACGTGACCCGGGGTCCTGGTGCCGGGGTGGTCATCGGAACCTGGGAACCAGGCCGGGTACCAGACATGACCAGGTGACCTGGGTCCGGGGTCCCCACGTGACCCGCTGACCTGGGGCCGGTGTCCCCACGTGACCCGGGGTCCTGGTTCCGGGGTGGTCACCGGAACCTGAGAACCAGGCCGGGTGCGCGACATGACCCGGTGACCCGGGGCCGGGTTAACGACCTGTCCAGGGGACCCGGGCCGGGGACCCGACAGGACCCGGTGATCCTTCGCTGGTGTCCCGATGCAACCCGGGGACCCGGGCCGGGGAACCCGCGTGACCCGGGGACCTGGGGCAGGGGATGTCACCCGACACTGGTACCTGGGGTAGCGACCCGATACGACCCGGGGACCTGGTTCCGGGGTGCCGACCTGACCTGGTGACCTGGGGCTGTGGTGTCGACCGGACTCGGGGACCTGGTCCGGTGTCCCGCATGACCCGGGGACCTGGGGTCGGGGTGGTCACCAGACCGTTGTACCCAGGCCGTTGAGCCGACATGACCCTGTGACCCGGGGCCTGGGTAAAAATCCAACCCGGGGAGCCGGGCATGGGACGTGACATGACCCGACTTGGGTCCGGGGTCCCGACCTGACGCGGTGACCTGGGGCCGGTGTCCCCAAGTGACCCGCTGACCTGGGTCCGGGGTCCCCACGTGACCCGGTGACCTGGGGCCGGTGTCCCCACGTGACCCGGTCACCTGGGGCCGGTGTCCCCACGTGACCCGGGGTCCTGGTGCCGGGGTGGTCATCGGAACCTGGGAACCAGGCCGGGTACCAGACATGACCAGGTGACCTGGGTCCGGGGTCCCCACGTGACCCGCTGACCTGGGGCCGGGGTCCCCACGTGACCCGGGGTCCTGGTGCCGGGGTGGTCACCGGAACCTGGGAACCAGGCCGGGTGCGCGACATGACCCGGTGACCCGGGGCCGGGTTAACGACCTGTCCAGGGGACCCGGGCCAGGGACCCGACAGGACCCGGTGATCCTTCGCTGGTGTCCCGATGCAACCCGGGGACCCGGGCCGGGGACCCCACGTGACCCGGGGACCTGGGGCAGGGGATGTCACCCGACACTGGTACCCGGGGCAGCGACCCGATACGACCCTGGGACCTGGGTCCGGTGTCCCGACCTGACCCGGTGACTTGGGGCTGTGGTGTCGACCGGACTCGGGGACCTGGTCCGGTGTCCCGTCATGACCCGGGGACCTGGGGTCGGGGTGGTCACCAGACCGTTGTACCCAGGCCGTTGAGCCGACATGACCCTGTGACCCGGGGCCTGGGTAAAAATCCAACCCGGGGACCCGGGCATGGGACGTGACATGACCCGACCTGGGTCCGGGGTCCCGACCTGACCCGGTGACCTGGGGCCGGTGTCCCCACGTGACCCGCTGACCTGGGTCCGGGGTCCCCACGTGACCTGGTCACCTGGGGCCGGTGTCCCCACGTGACCCGGGGTCCTGGTGCCGGGGTGGTCATCGGAACCTGGGAACCAGGCTGGGTACCAGACATGACCAGGTGACCTGGGTCCGGGGTCCCCACGTGACCCGCTGACCTGGGGCCGGGGTCCCCACGTGACCCGGGGTCCTGGTGCCGGGGTCCCCATGTGACCCGCTGACCTGGGGCCGGTGTCCCCACGTGACCCGGGGTCCTGGTGCCGGGGTGGTCACCGGAACCTGGGAACCAGGCCGGGTGCGCGACATGACCCGGTGACCCGGGGCCGGGTTAACGACCTGTCCAGGGGACCCGGGCCGGGGACCCGACAGGACCCGCTGATCCTTCGCTGGTGTCCCGATGCAACCCGGGGACCCGGGCCGGGGACCCCACGTGACCCGGGGACCTGGGGCCGGGGATGTCACCCGACACTGGTACCCGGGGCAGCGACCCGATACGACCCGGGGACCTGGGTCCGGGGTCCCAACCTGACCCGGTGACCTGGGGCCAGGGTAACCACCTGACCCGGGGACCTGGGCCGGGGACCCGGTATGACTCCGTCTCCCGGGGCCGGGGTGGTCACCAGACACTTGTACCCGGGACAGCGACCCGACATGACCCGGTGACCCGGGGCCGGGGTAACGACCTGTCCAGGGGACCTGGTCCGGGAACCCGACAGGACCCGGTGACCTGGTTCCGGGGTGCCGACCTGACCCGGTGACCTGGGGCTGTGGTGTCGACCGGACTCGGGGACCTGGTCCGGTGTCCCGTCATGACCCGGGGACCTGGGGTCGGGGTGGTCACCAGACCGTTGTACCCAGGCCGTTGAGCCGACATGACCCTGTGACCCGGGGCCTGGGTAAAAATCTGACCCGGGGCCTGGGTAAAAATCCAACCCGGGGACCCGGGCATGGGACGTGACATGACCCGACCTGGGTCCGGGGTCCCGACCTGACCCGGTGACCTGGGGCCAGGGTAACCACCTGACCCGGGGACCCGGGCCGGGGACCCGGTAAGACTCCGTCTCCCGGGGCCGGGGTGGTCACCTGACACTGGTACCCGGGACAGCGACCCGACATGACCCGGTGACCCGGGGCCGGTGTCCCCACGTGACCCGGTCACCTGGGGCCGGTGTCCCCACGTGACCCGGGGTCCTGGTGCAGGGGTGGTCATCGGAACCTGGGAACCAAGCCGGGTACCAGAAATGACCAGGTGACCTGGGTCCGGGGTCCCCACGTGACCCGGTGACCTGGGGCCGGTGTCCCCACGTGACCCGGGGTCCTGGTGCCGGGGTGGTCACCGGAACCTGGGAACCAGTCCGGGTGCGCGACATGACCCGGTGACCCGGGGCCGGGTTAACGACCTGTCCAGGGGACCCGGGCCGGGAACCCGATAGGACCCGGTGATCCTTCGCTGGTGTCTCGATGCAACCCGGGGACCCGGGTTGGGGACCCCACGTGACCCGGGGACCTGGGGCAGGGGATGTCACCCGACACTGGTACCCAGGGCAGCGACCCGATACGACCGGGGGACCTGGTTCCGGGGTGCCGACCTGACCCGGTGACCTGGGGCTGTGGTGTCGACCGGACTCGGGGACCTGGTCCGGTGTCCCGCATGACCCGGGGACCTGGTGTCGGGGTGGTCACCAGACCGTTGTACCCAGGCCGTTGAGCCGACATGACCTTGTGACCCGGGGCCTGGGTAAAAATCCAACCCGGGGACCCGGGCATGGGACGTGACATGACCCGACCTGGGTCCGGTGTCCCCACGTGACCCGCTGACCTGGGGCCGGTGTCCCCACGTGACCCGCTGACCTGGGTCCGGGGTCCCCACGTGACCCGGTGACCTGGGGCCGGTGTCCCCACGTGACCCGGTCACCTGGGGCCGGTGTCCCCACGTGACCCGGGGTCCTGGTGCCGGGGTGGTCATCGGAACCTGGGAACCAGGCCGGGTACCAGACATGACCAGGTGACCTGGGTCCGGGGTCTCCACGTGACCCGGTGACCTGGTCCGGGGTCCCCACGTGACCCGGGGTCCTGGTGCCGGGGTGGTCACCGGAACCTGGGAACCAGGCCGGGTGCGCCACATGACCCGGTGACCCGGGGCCGGGTTAACGACCTGTCCAGGGGACCCGGGCCGGGGACCCGACAGGACCAGGTGATCCTCGCTGGTGTCCCGATGCAACCCGGGGACCCGGGCCGGGGACCCCACGTGACCCGGGGACCTGGGGCCGGGGATGTCACCCGACACTGGTACCCGGGGCAGCGACCCGATACGACCCGGGGACCTGGGTCCGGGGTCCCGACCTGACCCGGTGACCTGGGGCCAGGGTAACCACCTGACCTGGGGACCCGGGCCGGGGACCCGGTATGACTCCGTCTCCCGGGACCGGGGTGGTCACCTGACACTGGTACCCGGGACAGCGACCCGACATGACCCGGTGACCCGGGGCCGGGGTAACGACCAGTCCAGGGGACCTGGGCCGGGGACCCGACAGGACCCGGTGATCTGGGGCTTGGGTAAAAACCCGTCCCTGGGACCCGGGCTGGGTCCCGACATGACCCGGTGACCTGGTTCCGGGGTGCCGACCTGACCCGGTGACCTGGGGCTGTGGTGTCGACCGGACCCGGGGACCTGGTCCGGTGTCCCGCATGACCCGGGGACCTGGGGTCGGGGTGGTCACCAGACCGTTGTACCCAGGCCGTTGAGCCGACATGACCCTGTGACCCGGGGCCTGGGTAAAAATCCAACCCGGGGACCCGGGCATGGGACGTGACATGACCCGACCTGGGTCCGGGGTCCCGACCTGACCCGGTGACCTGGGGCCGGTGTCCCCACATGACCCGCTGACCTGGGTCCGGGGTCCACACGTGACCCGGTGACCTGGGGCCGGTGTCCCCACATGACCCGCTGACCTGGGGCCGGGGTCCACACGTGACCCGGTGACCTGGGGCCGGTGTCCCCACGTGACCCGGTCACCTGGGGCCGGTGTCCCCACGTGACCCGGGGTCCTGGTGCCGGGGTGGTCATCGGAACCTGGGAACCAGGCCGGGTACCAGACATGACCAGGTGACCTGGGTCCGGGGTCCCCACGTGACCCGCTGACCTGGGGCCGGGGTCCCCACGTGACCCGGGGTCCTGGTGCCGGGGTGGTTACCGGAACCTGGGAACCAGGCCGGGTGCGCGACATGACCCGGTGACCCGGGGCCGGGTTAACGACCTGTCCGGGGACCCGGGCCGGGGACCCGACAGGACCCGGTGATCCTTCGCTGGTGTCCCGATGCAACCCGGGGACCCGGGCCGGGGACCCCACGTGACCCGGGGACCTGGGGCCGGGGATGTCACCCGACACTGGTACCCGGGGCAGCGACCCGATACGACCCGGGGACCTGGGTCCGGGGTCCCGACCTGACCCGGTGACCTGGGGCCAGGGTAACCACCTGACCCGGGGACCCGGGCCGGGGACCCGGTAAGACTCCGTCTCCCGGGGCCGGGGTGGTCACCAGACACTGGTACCCGGGACAGCGACCCGACATGACCCGGTGACCCGGGGCCGGGGTAACGACCTGTCCAGGGGACCTGGGCCGGGGACCCGACAGGACCCGGTGATCTGGGGCTTGGGTAAAAACCCGTCCCGGGGACCCGGGCTGGGTCCCGACATGACCCGGTGACCTGGTTCCGGGGTGCCGATCTGACCCGGTGACCTGGGGCTGTGGTGTCGACCGGACTCGGGGACCTGGTCCGGTGTCCCGCATGACCTGGGGACCTGGGGTCGGGGTGGTCACCAGACCGTTGTACCCAGGCCGTTGAGCCGACATGACCCTGTGACCCGGGGCCTGGGTAAAAATCCAACCCGGGGACCCGGGCATGGGACGTGACATGACCCGACCTGGGTCCGGGGTCCCGACCTGACCCGGTGACCTGGGGCCGGTGTCCCCACGTGACCCGCTGACCTGGGTCCGGGGTCCCCACGTGACCTGGTCACCTGGGGCCGGTGTCCCCACGTGACCCGGGGTCCTGGTGCCGGGGTTGTCATCGGAAACTGGGAACCAGGCTGGGTACCAGACATGACCAGGTGACCTGGGTCCGGGGTCCCCACGTGACCCGCTGACCTGGGGCCGGTGTCCCCACGTGACCCGGGGTCCTGGTGCCGGGGTGGTCACCGGAACCTGGGAACCAGGCCGGGTGCGCGACATGACCCGGTGACCCGGGGCCGGGTTAACGACCTGTCCAGGGGACCCGGGCCGGGAACCCGATAGGACCCGGTGATCCTTCGCTGGTGTCTCGATGCAACCCGGGGACCCGGGTTGGGGACCCCAAGTGACCCGGGGACCTGGGGCAGGGGATGTCACCCGACACTGGTACCCGGGGCAGCGACCCGATACGACCGGGGGCCTGGTTCCGGGGTGCCGACCTGACCCGGTGACCTGGGGCTGTGGTGTCGACCGGACTCGGGGACCTGGTCCGGTGTCCCGCATGACCCGGGGACCTGGGGTCGGGGTGGTCACCAGACCGTTGTACCCAGGCCGTTGAGCCGACATGACCCTGTGACCCGGGGCCTGGGTAAAAATCCAACCCGGGGACCCGGGCATGGGACGTGACATGACCCGACCTGGGTCCGGGGTCCCGACCTGACGCGGTGACCTGGGGCCGGTGTCCCCACGTGACCCGCTGACCTGGGTCCGGGGTCCCCACGTGACCCGGTGACCTGGGGCCGGTGTCCCCACGTGACCCGGTGACCTGGGGCCGGTGTCCCCACGTGACCCGGGGTCCTGGTGCCGGGGTGGTCATCGGAACCTTGGAACCTGGCCGGGTACGAGACATGACCAGGTGACCTGGGTCCGGGGTCTCCACGTGACCCGGTGACCTGGTCCGTGGTCCCCACGTGACCCGGGGTCCTGGTGCCGGGGTGGTCACCGGAACCTGGGAACCAGGCCGGGTGCGCCACATGACCCGGTGACCCGGGGCCGGGTTAACGACCTGTCCAGGGGACCCGGGCCGGGGACCCGACAGGACCCGGTGATCCTTCGCTGGTGTCCCGATGCAACCCGGGGACCCGGGCCGGGGACCCCACGTGACCCGGGGACCTGGGGCCGGGGATGTCACCCGACACTGGTACCCGGGGCAGCGACCCGATACGACCCGGGGACCTGGGTCCGGGGTCCCGACCTGACCCGGTGACCTGGGGCCAGGGTAACCACCTGACCCGGGGACCCGGGCCGGGGAGCCGGTATGACTCCGTCTCCCGGGACCGGGGTGGTCACCTGACACTGGTACCCGGGACAGCGACCCGACATGACCCGGTGACCCGGGGCCGGGGTAACGACCTGTCCAGGGGACCTGGGCCGGGGACCCGACAGGACCCGGTGATCTGGGGCTTGGGTAAAAACCCGTCCCGGGGACCCGGGCTGGGTCCCGACATGACCCGGTGACCTGGTTCCGGGGTGCCGACCTGACCCGGTGACCTGGGGCTGTGGTGTCGACCGGACCCGGGGACCTGGTCCGGTGTCCCGCATGACCCGGGGACCCGGGGTCGGGGTGGTCACCAGACCGTTGTACCCAGGCCGTTGAGCCGACATGACCCTGTGACCCGGGGCCTGAGTAAAAATCCAACCCGGGGACCCGGGCATGGGACGTGACATGACCCGACCTGGGTCCGGGGTCCCCACGTGACCCGGTGACCTGGGGCCGGTGTCCCCACGTGACCCGGTCACCTGGGGCCGGTGTCCCCACGTGACCCGGTCACCTGGGGCCGGTGTCCCCACGTGACCCGGGGTCCTGGTGCCGGGGTGGTCATCGGAACCTGGGAAACAGGCCGGGTACCACACATGACCAGGTGACCTGGGTCCGGGGTCCCCACGTGACCCGCTGACCTGGGGCCGGGGTCCCCACGTGACCCGGTGTCCTGGTGCCGAGGTGGTCATCGGAACCTGGGAACCAGGCCGGGTGCGCGACATGACCCGGTGACCCGGGGCCGGGTTAACGACCTGTCCAGGGGACCCGGGCCGGGGACCCGACAGGACCCGGTGATCCTTCGCTGGTGTCCCGATGCAACCCGGGGACCCGGGCCGGGGACCCCACGTGACCCGGGGACCTGGGGCCGGGGATGTCACCCGACACTGGTACCCGGGGCAGCGACCCGATACGACCCGGGGACCTGGGTCCGGGGTCCCGAGCTGACCCGGTGACCTGGGGCCAGGGTAACCACCTGACCCAGGGACCCGGGCCGGGGACCCGGTATGACTCCGTCTCCCGGGGCCGGGGTGGTCACCTGACACTGGTACCCGGGACAGCGACCCGACATGACCCGGTGACCCGGGGCCGGGGTAACGACCTGTCCAGGGGACCTGGGCCGGGGACCCGACAGGACCCGGTGATCTGGGGCTTGGGTAAAAACCCGTCCCGGGGACCCGGGCTGGGTCCCGACATGACCCGGTGACCTGGGGCCAGGGTAACCACCTGACCAAGGGACCCAGGCCGGGGACCCGTTATGACTCCGTCTCCCGGGGCCGGGGTGGTCACCTGACACTGGTACCTGGGACAGCGACCTGACATGACCCGGTGACCCGGGGCCGGGGTAACGACCTGTCCAGGGGACCTGGGCCGGGGACCCGACAGGACCCGGTGATCCTTCGCTGGTGTCCCGATGCAACCCGGGGACCCGGGCCGGGGACCCCACGTGACCCGGGGACCTGGGGCCGGGGATGTCACCCGACACTGGTACCCGGGGCAGCGACCCGATACGACCCGGGGACCTGGGTCCGGGGTCCCGACCTGACCCGGTGACCTGGGGCCAGGGTAACCACCTGACCCGGGGACCCGGGCCGGGGACCCGGTAAGACTCCGTCTCCCGGGGCCGGGGTGGTCACCTGACACTGCTACCCGGGACAGCGACCCGACATGACCCGGTGACCCGGGGCCGGGGTAACGACCTGTCCAGGGGACCTGGGCCGGGGACCCGACAGGACCCGGTGATCTGGGGCTTGGGTAAAAACCCGTCCCGGGGACCTGGTCCGGTGTCCCGACATGACCCGGTGACCTGGTTCCGGGGTGCCGATCTGACCCGGTGACCTGGGGCTGTGGTGTCGACCGGACTCGGGGACCTGGTCCGGTGTCCCACATGACCTGGGGACCTGGGGTCGGGGTGGTCACCAGACCGTTGTACCCAGGCCGTTGAGCCGACATGACCCTGTGACCCGGGGCCTGGGTAAAAATCCAACCCGGGGACCCGGGCATGGGACGTGACATGACCCGACCTGGGTCCGGGGTCCCGACCTGACCCGGTGACCTGGGGCCGGTGTCCCCACGTGACCCGCTGACCTGGGTCCGGGGTCCCCACGTGACCTGGTCACCTGGGGCCGGTGTCCCCACGTGACCCGGGGTCCTGGTGCCGGGGTGGTCATCGGAACCTGGGAACCAGGCTGGGTACCAGACATGACCAGGTGACCTGGGTCCGGGGTCCCCACGTGACCCGCTGACCTGGGGCCGGTGTCCCCACGTGACCCGGGGTCCTGGTGCCGGGGTGGTCACCGGAACCTGGGAACCAGGCCGGGTGCGCGACATGACCCGGTGACCCGGGGCCGGGTTAACGACCTGTCCAGGGGACCCGGGCCGGGAACCCGATAGGACCCGGTGATCCTTCGCTGGTGTCTCGATGCAACCCGGGGACCCGGGTTGGGGACCCCACGTGACCCGGGGACCTGGGGCCGGGGATGTCACCCGACACTGGTACCCGGGGCAGCGACCCGATACGACCGGGGGACCTGGTTCCGGGGTGCTGACCTGACCCGGTGACCTGGGGCTGTGGTGTCGACCGGACTCGGGGACCTGGTCCGGTGTCCCGCATGACCCGGGGACCTGGGGTCGGGGTGGTCACCAGACCGTTGTACCCAGGCCGTTGAGCCGACATGACCCTGTGACCCGGGGCCTGGGTAAAAATCCAACCCGGGGACCCGGGCATGGGACGTGACATGACCCGACCTGGGTCCGGGGTCCCGACCTGACGCGGTGACCTGGGGCCGGTGTCCCCACGTGACCCGCTGACCTGGGTCCGGGGTCCCCACGTGACCCGGTGACCTGGGGCCGGTGTCCCCACGTGACCCGGTCACCTGGGGCCGGTGTCCCCACGTGACCCGGGGTCCTGGTGCCGGGGTGGTCATCGGAACCTGGGAACCAGGCCGGGTACCAGACATGACCAGGTGACCTGGGTCCGGGGTCTCCACGTGACCCGGTGACCTGGTCCGGGGTCCCCACGTGACCCGGGGTCCTGGTGCCGGGGTGGTCACCGGAACCTGGGAACCAGGCCGGGTGCGCCACATGACCCGGTGACCCGGGGCCGGGTTAACGACCTGTCCAGGGGACCCGGGCCGGGGACCCGACAGGACCAGGTGATCCTCGCTGGTGTCCCGATGCAACCCGGGGACCCGGGCCGGGGACCCCACGTGACCCGGGGACCTGGGGCCGGGGATGTCACCCGACACTGGTACCCGGGGCAGCGACCCGATACGACCCGGGGACCTGGGTCCGGGGTCCCGACCTGACCCGGTGACCTGGGGCCAGGGTAACCACCTGACCCGGGGACCCGGGCCGGGGAGCCGGTATGACTCCGTCTCCCGGGACCGGGGTGGTCACCTGACACTGGTACCCGGGACAGCGACCCGACATGACCCGGTGACCCGGGGCCGGGGTAACGACCTGTCCAGGGGACCTGGGCCGGGGACCCGACAGGACCCGGTGATCTGGGGCTTGGGTAAAAACCCGTCCCGGGGACCCGGGCTGGGTCCCGACATGACCCGGTGACCTGGTTCCGGGGTGCCGACCTGACCCGGTGACCTGGGGCTGTGGTGTCGACCGGACCCGGGGACCTGGTCCGGTGTCCCGCATGACCCGGGGACCCGGGGTCGGGGTGGTCACCAGACCGTTGTACCCAGGCCGTTGAGCCGACATGACCCTGTGACCCGGGGCCTGAGTAAAAATCCAACCCGGGGACCCGGGCATGGGACGTGACATGACCCGACCTGGGTCCGGGGTCCCCACGTGACCCGCTGACCTGGGTCCGGGGTCCCCACGTGACCCGGTGACCTGGGGCCGGTGTCCCCACGTGACCCGGTCACCTGGGGCCGGTGTCCCCACGTGACCCGGGGTCCTGGTGCCGGGGTGGTCATCGGAACCTGGGAACCAGGCTGGGTACCAGACATGACCAGGTGACCTGGGTCCGGGGTCCCCACGTGACCCGCTGACCTGGGGCCGGGGTCCCCACGTGACCCGGGGTCCTGGGGCCGGGGTCCCCACGTGACCCGCTGACCTGGGGCCGGGGTCCCCACGTGACCCGGGGTCCTGGTGCCGGCGTGGTCACCGGAACCTGGGAACCAGGCCGGGTGCGCGACATGACCCGGTGACCCGGGGCCGGGTTAACGACCTGTCCGGGGACCCGGGCCGGGGACCCGACAGGACCCGGTGATCCTTCGCTGGTGTCCCGATGCAACCCGGGGACCCGGGCCGGGGACCCCACGTGACCCGGGGACCTGGGGCCGGGGATGTCACCCGACACTGGTACCCGGGGCAGCGACCCGATACGACCCGGGGACCTGGGTCCGGGGTCCCGACCTGACCCGGTGACCTGGGGCCAGGGTAACCACCTGACCCGGGGACCCGGGCCGGGGACCCGGTAAGACTCCGTCTCCCGGGGCCGGGGTGGTCACCAGACACTGGTACCCGGGACAGCGACCCAACATGACCCGGTGACCCGGGGCCGGGGTAACGACCTGTCCAGGGGACCTGGGCCGGGGACCCGACAGGACCCGGTGACCTGGTTCCAGGGTGCCGACCTGACCCGGTGACCTGGGGCTCTGGTGTCGACCGGACTCGGGGACCTGGTCCGGTGTCCCGTCATGACCCGGGGACCTGGGGTCGGGGTGGTCACCAGACCGTTGTACCCAGGCCGTTGAGCCGACATGACCCTGTGACCCGGGGCCTGGGTAAAAATCCAACCCGGGGACCCGGGCATGGGACGTGACATGACCCGACCTGGGTCCGGGGTCCCCACGTGACCCGGTGACCTGGGGCCGGTGTCCCCACGTGACCCGCTGACCTGGGTCCGGGGTCCCCACGTGACCCTGTGACCTGGGGCCAGGGTAACCACCTGACCCGGGGACCCGGGCCGGGGACCCGGTATGACTCCGTCTCCCGGGGCCGGGGTGGTCACCTGACACTGGTACCCGGGACAGCGACCCGACATGACCCGGTGACCCGGGGCCGGGGTAACGACCTGTCCAGGGGACCTGGGCCAGGGACCCGACAGGACCCGGTGATCTGGGGCTTGGGTAAAAACCCGTCCCGGGGACCCGGGCTGGGTCCCGACATGACCCGGTGACCTGGTTCCGGGGTGCCGACCTGACCCGGTGACCTGGGGCTGTGGTGTCGACCGGACTCGGGGACCTGGTCCGGTGTCCCGCATGACCTGGGGACCTGGGGTCGGGGTGGTCACCAGACCGTTGTACCCAGGCCGTTGAGCCGACATGAACCTGTGACCCGGGGCCTGGGTAAAAATCCAACCCGGGGACCCGGGCATGGGACGTGACATGACCCGACCTGGGTCCGGGGTCCCGACCTGACCCGGTGACCCGGGGCCGGTGTCCCCACGTGACCGGCTGACCTGGGTCCGGGGTCCCCACGTGACCCGGTGACCTGGGGCCGGTGTCCCCACGTGACCCGGTCACCTGGGGCCGGTGTGGTCACCGGAACCTGGGAACAAGGCCGGGTGCGCGACATGACCCGGTGACCCGGGGCCGGGTTAACGACCTGTCCGGGGACCCGGGCCGGGGACCCGACAGGACCCGGTGATCCTTCGCTGGTGTCCCGATGCAACCCGGGGACCCGGGCCGGGGACCCCTCGTGACCTGGGGACCTGGGGCCGGGGATGTCACCCGACACTGGTACCCGGGGCAGCGACCCGATACGACCCGGGGACCTGGGTCCGGGGTCCCGACCTGACCCGGTGACCTGGGGCAAGGGTAACCACCTGACCCGGGGACCCGGGCCGGGGACCCGGTATGACTCCGTCTCCCGGGGCCGGGGTGGTCACCTGACACTGGTACCTGGGACAGCGACCTGACATGACCAGGTGACCCGGGGCCGGGGTAACGACCTGTCCAGGGGACCTGGGCCGGGGACCCGACAGGACCCGGTGACCTGGTTCCGGGGTGCCGACCTGACCCGGTGACCTGGGGCTGTGGTGTCGACCGGACTCGGGGACCTGGTCCGGTGTCCCGTCATGACCCGGGGACCTGGGGTCGGGGTGGTCACCAGACCGTTGTACCCAGGCCGTTGAGCCGACATGACCCTGTGACCCGGGGCCTGGGTAAAAATCCAACCCGGGGACCCGGGCATGGGACGTGACATGACCCGACCTGGGTCCGGGGTCCCGACCTGACCCGGTGACCTGGGGCCGGTGTCCCCACGTGACCCGCTGACCTGGGTCCGGGGTCCCCACGTGACCCGCTGACCTGGGGCCGGGGTCCCCACGTGACCCGGGGTCCTGGTGCCGGGGTGGTCATCGGAACCTGGGAACCAGGCTGGGTACCAGACATGACCAGGTGACCTGGGTCCGGGGTCCCCACGTGACCCGCTGACCTGGGGCCGGTGTCCCCACGTGACCCGGGGTCCTCGTGCCGGGGTCCCCATGTGACCCGCTGACCTGGGGCCGGTGTCCCCACGTGACCCGGGGTCCTGGTGCCGGGGTGGTCACCGGAACCTGGGAACCAGGCCGGGTGCAAGACATGACCCGGTGACCCGGGGCCGGGTTAACGACCTGTCCAGGGGACCCGGGCCGGGGACCCGACAGGACCCGGTGATCCTTCGCTGGTGTCCCGATGCAACCCGGGGACCCGGGCCGGGGACCCCACGTGACCCGGGGACCTGGGGCCGGGGATGTCACCCGACACTGGTACCCGGGGCAGCGACCCGATACGACCCGGGGACCTGGGTCCGGGGTCCCGACCTGACCCGGTGACCTGGGGCCAGGGTAACCACCTGACACGGGGACCTGGGCCGGGGACCCGGTATGACTCCGTCTCCCGGGGCCGGGGTGGTCACCAGACACTTGTACCCGGGACAGCGACCCGACATGACCCGGTGACCCGGGGCCGGGGTAACGACCTGTCCAGGGGACCTGGTCCGGGGACCCGACAGGACCCGGTGACCTGGTTCCGGGGTGCCGACCTGACCCGGTGACCTGGGGCTGTGGTGTCGACCGGATTCGGGGACCTGGTCCGGTGTCCCGTCATGACCCGGGGACCTGGGGTCGGGGTGGTCACCAGACCGTTGTACCCAGGCCGTTGAGCCGACATGACCCTGTGACCCGGGGCCTGGGTAAAAATCTGACCCGGGGCCTGGGTAAAAATCCAACCCGGGGACCCGGGCATGGGACGTGACATGACCCGACCTGGGTCCGGGGTCCCGACCTGACCCGGTGACCTGGGGCCAGGGTAACCACCTGACCCGGGGACCCGGGCCGGGGACCCGGTAAGACTCCGTCTCCCGGGGCCGGGGTGGTCACCTGACACTGGTACCCGGGACAGCGACCCGACATGACCCGGTGACCCGGGGCCGGTGTCCCCACGTGACCCGGTCACCTGGGGCCGGTGTCCCCACGTGACCCGGGGTCCTGGTGCCGGGGTGGTCATCGGAACCTGGGAACCAAGCCGGGTACCAGAAATGACCAGGTGACCTGGGTCCGGGGTCCCCACGTGACCCGCTGACCTGGGGCCGGTGTCCCCACATGACCCGGGGTCCTGGTGCCGGGGATGTCACCGGAACCTCGGAACCAGTCCGGGTGCGCGACATGACCCGGTGACCCGGGGCCGGGTTAACGACCTGTCCAGGGGACCCGGGCCGGGAACCCGATAGGACCCGGTGATCCTTTGCTGGTGTCTCGATGCAACCCGGGGACCCGGGCTGGGGACCCCACGTGACCCGGGGACCTGGGGCAGGGGATGTCACCCGACACTGGTACCCGGGGCAGCGACCCGATACGACCGGGGGACCTGGTTCCGGGGTGCCGACCTGACCCGGTGACCTGGGGCTGTGGTGTCGACCGGACTCGGGGACCTGGTCCGGTGTCCCGCATGACCCGGGGACCTGGGGTCGGGGTGGTCACCAGACCGTTGTACCCAGGCCGTTGAGCCGACATGACCCTGTGACCCGGGGCCTGGGTAAAAATCCAAACCGGGGACCCGGGCATGGGACGTGACATGACCCGACCTGGGTCCGGTGTCCCCACGTGACCCGCTGACCTGGGGCCGGTGTCCCCACGTGACCCGCTGACCTGGGGCCGGGGTCCCCACGTGACCCGGTGACCTGGGGCCGGTGTCCCCACGTGACCCGGTCTCCTGGGGCCGGTGTCCCCACGTGACCCGGGGTCCTGGTGCCGGGGTGGTCATCGGAACCTGGGAACCAGGCCGGGTACCAGACATGACCAGGTGACCTGGGTCCGGGGTCTCCACGTGACCCGGTGACCTGGTCCGGGGTCCCCACGTGACCCGGGGTCCTGGTGCCGGGGTGGTCACCGGAACCTGGGAACCAGGCCGGGTGCGCCACATGACCCGGTGACCCGGGGCCGGGTTAACGACCTGTCCAGGGGACCCGGGCCGGGGACCCGACAGGACCCGGTGATCCTCGCTGGTGTCCCGATGCAACCCGGGGACCCGGGCCGGGGACCCCACGTGACCCGGGGACCTGGGGCCGGGGATGTCACCCGACACTGGTACCCGGGGCAGCGACCCGATACGACCCGGGGACCTGGGTCCGGGGTCCCTACCTGACCCGGTGACCTGGGGCCAGGGTAACCACCTGACCCGGGGACCCGGGCCGGGGAGCCGGTATGACTCCGTCTCCCGGGACCGGGGTGGTCACCTGACACTGGTACGGGACAGCGACCCGACATGACCCGGTGACCCGGGGCCGGGGTAACGACCAGTCCAGGGGACCTGGGCCGGGGACCCGACAGGACCCGGTGATCTGGGGCTTGGGTAAAAACCCGTCCCGGGGACCCGGGCTGGGTCCCGACATGACCCGGTGACCTGGTTCCGGGGTGCCGACCTGACCCGGTGACCTGGGGCTGTGGTGTCGACCGGACCCGGGGACCTGGTCCGGTGTCCCGCATGACCCGGGGACCCGGGGTCGGGGTGGTCACCAGACCGTTGTACCCAGGCCGTTGAGCCGACATGACCCTGTGACCCGGGGCCTGAGTAAAAATCCAACCCGGGGACCCGGGCATGGGACGTGACATGACCCGACCTGGGTCCGGGGTCACCACGTGACCCGCTGACCTGGGTCCGGGGTCCACACGTGACCCGGTGACCTGGGGTTGGTGTCCCCACGTGACCCGGTGACCTGGGTCGGGGGTCACCACGTGACCCGCTGACCTGGGGCCGGGGTCCCCACGTGACCCGGGGTCCTGGTGCCGAGGTGGTCACCGGAACCTGGGAACCAGGCCGGGTGCGCGACATGACCCGGTGACCCGGGGCCGGGTTAACGACCTGTCCAGGGGACCCGGGCCGGGGACCCGACAGGACCCGCTGATCCTTCGCTGGTGTCCCGATGCAACCCGGGGACCCGGGCCGGGGACCCCACGTGACCCGGGGACCTGGGGCCGGAGATGTCACCCGACACTGGTACCCGGGGCAGCGACCCGATACGACCCGGGGACCTGGTTCCGGGGTGCCGACCTGACCCGGTGACCTGGGGCTGTGGTGTCGACCGGACTCGGGAACCTGGTCCGGTGTCCCGCATGACCCGGGGACCTGGGGTCGGGGTGGTCACCAGACCGTTGTACCCAGGCCGTTGAGCCGACATGACCCTGTGACCCGGGGCCTGGGTAAAAATCCAACCCGGGGACCCGGGCATGGGACGTGACATGACCCGACCTGGGTCCGGGGTCCCGACCTGACCCGGTGACCTGGGGCCGGTGTCCCCACATGACCCGCTGACCTGGGTCCGGGGTCCACACGTGACCCGGTGACCTGGGGCCGGTGTCCCCACGTGACCCGCTGACCTGGGGCCGGGGTCCACACGTGACCCGGTGACCTGGGGCCGGTGTCCCCACGTGACCCGGTCACCTGGGGCCGGTGTCCCCACGTGACCCGGGGTCCTGGTGCCGGGGTGGTCATCGGAACCTGGGAACCAGGCCGGGTACCAGACATGACCAGGTGACCTGGGTCCGGGGTCCCCACGTGACCCGGTGACCTGGGGCCGGGGTCCCCACGTGACCCGGGGACCCGGGCCGGGGACCCGGTAAGACTCCGTCTCCCGGGGCCGGGGTGGTCACCAGACACTGGTACCCGGGAAAGCGACCCAACATGACCCGGTGACCCGGGGCCGGGGTAACGACCTGTCCAGGGGACCTGGGCCGGGGACCCGACAGGACCCGGTGATCTGGGGCTTGGGTAAAAACCCGTCCCGGGGACCCGGGCTGGGTCCCGACATGACCCGGTGACCTGGTTCCGGGGTGCCGATCTGACCCGGTGACCTGGGGCTGTGGTGTCGACCGGACTCGGGGACCTGGTCCGGTGTCCCGCATGACCTGGGGACCTGGGGTCGGGGTGGTCACCAGACCGTTGTACCCAGGCCGTTGAGCCGACATGACCCTGTGACCCGGGGCCTGGGTAAAAATCCAACCCGGGGACCCGGGCATGGGACGTGACATGACCCGACCTGGGTCCGGGGTCCCGACCTGACCCGGTGACCTGGGGCCGGTGTCCCCACGTGACCCGCTGACCTGGGTCCGGGGTCCCCACGTGACCTGGTCACCTGGGGCCGGTGTCCCCACGTGACCCGGGGTCCTGGTGCCGGGGTGGTCATCGGAACCTGGGAACCAGGCTGGGTACCAGACATGACCAGGTGACCTGGGTCCGGGGTCCCCACGTGACCCGCTGACCTGGGGCCGGTGTCCCCACGTGACCCGGGGTCCTGGTGCCGGGGTGGTCACCGGAACCTGGGAACCAGGCCGGGTGCGCGACATGACCCGGTGACCCGGGGCCGGGTTAACGACCTGTCCAGGGGACCCGGGCCGGGAACCCGATAGGACCCGGTGATCCTTCGCTGGTGTCTCGATGCAACCCGGGGACCCGGGTTGGGGACCCCACGTGACCCGGGGACCTGGGGCCGGGGATGTCACCCGACACTGGTACCCGGGGCAGCGACCCGATACGACCGGGGGACCTGGTTCCGGGGTGCCGACCTGACCCGGTGACCTGGGGCTGTGGTGTCGACCGGACTCGGGGACCTGGTCCGGTGTCCCCCATGACCCGGGGACCTGGGGTCGGGGTGGTCACCAGACCGTTGTACCCAGGCCGTTGAGCCGACATGACCCTGTGACCCGGGGCCTGGGTAAAAATCCAACCCGGGGACCCGGGCATGGGACGTGACATGACCCGACCTGGGTCCAGGGTCCCGACCTGACGCGGTGACCTGGGGCCGGTGTCCCCACGTGACCCGCTGACCTGGGTCCGGGGTCCCCACGTGACCCGGTGACCTGGGGCCGGTGTCCCCACGTGACCCGGTCACCTGGGGCCGGTGTCCCCACGTGACCCGGGGTCCTGGTGCCGGGGTGGTCATCGGAACCTTGGAACCTGGCCGGGTACGAGACATGACCAGGTGACCTGGGTCCGGGGTCTCCACGTGACCCGGTGACCTGGTCCGGGGTCCCCACGTGACCCGGGGTCCTGGTGCCGGGGTGGTCACCGGAACCTGGGAACCAGGCCGGGTGCGCCACATGACCCGGTGACCCGGGGCCGGGTTAACGACCTGTCCAGGGGACCCGGGCCGGGGACCCGACAGGACCAGGTGATCCTCGCTGGTGTCCCGATGCAACCCGGGGACCCGGGCCGGGGACCCCACGTGACCCGGGGACCTGGGGCCGGGGATGTCACCCGACACTGGTACCCGGGGCAGCGACCCGATACGACCCGGGGACCTGGGTCCGGGGTCCCGACCTGACCCGGTGACCTGGGGCCAGGGTAACCACCTGACCCGGGGACCCAAGCCGGGGAGCCGGTATGACTCCGTCTCCCGGGACCGGGGTGGTCACCTGACACTGGTACCCGGGACAGCGACCCGACATGACCCGGTGACCCGGGGCCGGGGTAACGACCTGTCCAGGGGACCTGGGCCGGGGACCCGACAGGACCCGGTGATCTGGGGCTTGGGTAAAAACCCGTCCCAGGGACCCGGGCTGGGTCCCGACATGACCCGGTGACCTGGGGCCAGGGTAACCACCTGACCAAGGGACCCAGGCCGGGGACCCGGTATGACTCCGTCTCCCGGGGCCGGGGTGGTCACCTGACACTGGTACCTGGGACAGCGACCTGACATGACCCGGTGACCCGGGGCCGGGGTAACGACCTGTCCAGGGGACATGGGCCGGGGACCCGACAGGACCCGGTGACCTGGTTCCGGGGTGCCGACCTGACCCGGTGACCTGGGGCTGTGGTGTCGACCGGACTCGGGGACCTGGTCCGGTGTCCCGTCATGACCCGGGGACCTGGGGTCGGGCTGGTCACCAGACCGTTGTACCCACGCTGTTGAGCCGACATGACCCTGTGACCCGGGGCCTGGGTAAAAATCCAACCCGGGGACCCGGGCATGGGACGTGACATGACCCGACCTGGGTCCGGGGTCCCGACCTGAACCGGTGACCTGGAGCCGGTGTCCCCACGTGACCCGCTGACCTGGGTCCGGGGTCCCCACGTGACCCGGTGACCTGGGGCCGGGGTCCCCACGTGACCTGGGGTCCTGGTGCCGGGGTGGTTACCGGAACCTGGGAACCAGGCCGGGTGCGCGACATGACCCGGTGACCCGGGGCCGGGTTAACGACCTGTCCGGGGACCCGGGCCGGGGACCCGACAGGACCCGGTGATCCTTCGCTGGTGTCCCGATGCAACCCGGGGACCCGGGCCGGGGACCCCACGTGACCCGGGGACCTGGGGCCGGGGATGTCACCCGACACTGGTACCCGGGGCAGCGACCCGATACGACCCGGGGACCTGGGTCCGGGGTCCCGACCTGACCCGGTGACCTGGGGCCAGGGTAACCACCTGACCCGGGGACCCGGGCCGGGGACCCGGTAAGACTCCGTCTCCCGGGGCCGGGGTGGTCACCTGACACTGGTACCCGGGACAGCGACCCGACATGACCCGGTGACCCGGGGCCGGGGTAACGACCTGTCCAGGGGACCTGGGCCGGGGACCCGACAGGACCCGGTGATCTGGGGCTTGGGTAAAAACCCGTCCCGGGGACCCGGGCTGGGTCCCGACATGACCCGGTGACCTGGTTCCGGGGTGCCGACCTGACCCGGTGACCTGGGGCTGTGGTGTCGACCGGACCCGGGGACCTGGTCCGGTGTCCCGCATGACCCGGGGACCCGGGGTCGGGGTGGTCACCAGACCGTTGTACCCAGGCCGTTGAGCCGACATGACCCTGTGACCCGGGGCCTGAGTAAAAATCCAACCCGGGGACCCAGGCATGGGACGTGACATGACCCGACCTGGGTCCGGGGTCCCCACGTGACCCGCTGACCTGGGTCCGGGGTCCCCACGTGACCCGGTGACCTGGGGCCGGTGTCCCCACGTGACCCGGTCACCTGGGGCCGGTGTCCCCACGTGACCCGGGGTCCTGGTGCCGGGGTGGTCGTCGGAACCTGGGAAACAGGCCGGGTACCAGACATGACCAGGTGACCTGGGTCCGGGGTTCCCACGTGACCCGCTGACCTGGGGCCGGGGTCCCCACGTGACCCGGGGTCCTGGTGCCGAGGTGGTCACCGGAACTTGGGAACCAGGCCGGGTGCGCGACATGACCCGGTAACCCACGGCCGGGTTAACGACCTGTCCAGGGGACCCGGGCCGGGGACCCGACAGGACCCGGTGATCCTTCGCTGGTGTCCCGATGCAACCCGGGGACCCGGGCCGGGGACCCCACGTGACCCGGGGACCTGGGGCAGGGGATGTCACCCGACACTGGTACCCGGGGCAGCGACCCGATACGACCCGGGGACCTGGTTCCGGGGTGCCGACCTGACCCGGTGACTCGGGGCTGTGGTGTCGACGGACTCGTGGACCTGGGTTCGGGGTCCCGACCTGACGCGGTGACCTGGGGCCGGTGTCCCCACGTGACCCTCTGACCTGGGTCCGGGGTCCCCACGTGACCCGCTGACCTGGGGCCGGTGTCCCCACGTGACCCGGGGTCCTGGTGCTGGGGTGGTCACCGGAACCTGGGAACCAGGCCGGGTGCGCGACATGACCCGGTGACCCGGGGCCGGGTTAACGACCTGTCCAGGGGACCCGGGCCGGGGACCCGACAGGACCCGGGGACCTGGGGCCGGGGATGTCACCCGACACTGGTACCCGGGGCAGCGACCTGATACGACCCGGGGACCTGGGTCCGGGGTCCCGACCTGACCCGGTGACCTGGGGCCAGGGTCCCCACGTGACCCGGGGACCCGGGCCGGGGACCCGGTATGACTCCGTCTCCCGGGGCCGGGGTGGTCACCTGACACTGGTACCCGGGACAGCGACCCGACATGACCCGGTGACCCGGGGCCGGGGTAACGACCTGTCCAGGGGACCTGGGCCGGGGACCGGACAGGACCCGGTGACCTGGTTCCGGGGTGCCGACCTGACCCGGTGACCTGGGGCTGTGGTGTCGACCGGACTCGGGGACCTGGTCCGGTGTCCCGCATGACCCGGGGACCTGGGGTCGGGGTGGTCACCAGACCGTTGTACCCAGGCCGTTGAGCCGACATGACCCTGTGACCCGGGGCCTGGGTAAAAATCCAACCCGGGGACCCGGGCATGGGACGTGACATGACCCGACCTGGGTCCGGGGTCCCGACCTGACCCGATGACCTGGGGCCGGTGTCCCCACGTGACCCGCTGACCTGGGTCTGGGGTCCCCACGTGACCCGGTGACCTGGGGCCGGTGTCCCCACGTGACCCGGTCACCTGGGGCCGGTGTCCCCACGTGACCCGGGGTCCTGGTGCCGGGGTCCCCACATGACCCGGTGACCTGGGGCCGGTGTCCCCACGTGACCCGGTCACCTGGGGCCGGTGTCCCTACGTGACCCGGGGTCCTGGGTCCGGGGTCCCCACGTGACCGCTGACCTGGGGCCGGTGTCCCCACGTGACCCTGGGTCCTGGTGCCGGGGTGGTCATCGGAACCTGGGAACCAGGCTGGGTACCAGACATGACCAGGTGACCTGGGTCCGGGGTCCCCACTTGACCCGCTGACCTGGGGCCGGGGTCCCCACGTGACCCGGGGTCCTGGTGCCGGGGTGGTCACCGGAACCTGGGAACCAGGCCAGGTACCCGACACGACCCGGTGACCCGGGACTGTGGTGTCGACGGACTCGTGGACCTGGGTTCGGGGTCCCGACCTTACCCGGTGATCCTTCGCTGGTGTCCCAATGCAACCCGGAGACCCGGGCCGGGGACCCCACATGACCCGGGGACCTGGGGCCGGGGATGTCACCCGACACTGGTACCCGGGGCAGCGACCCGATACGACCCGGGGACCTGGGTCCGGGGTGCCGACCTGACCCGGTGACCTGGGGCCAGGGTAACCACCTGACCCGGGGACCCGGGCCGGGGAGCCGGTATGACTCCGTCTCCCGGGGCCGGGGTGGTCACCTGACACTGGTACCCGGGACAGCGACCCGACATGACCCGGTGACCCGGGGCCGGGGTAACGACCTGTCCAGGGGACCTGGGCCGGGGACCCGACAGGACCCGGTGATCTGGGGCTTGGGTAAAAACCCGTCCCGGAGACCCGGGCTGGGTCCCGACATGACCCGGTGTCCAGGTTCCGGGGTGCCGACCTGACCCGGTGACCTGGGGCTGTGGTGTTGACTGGACTCGGGGACCTGGTCCGGTGTCCCGTCATGACCCAGGGACCCGGGGTCGGGGTGGTCACCAGACCGTTGTACCCAGGCCGTTGAGCCGACATGACCCTGTGACCCGGGGCCTGGGTAAAAATCCAACCCGGGGACCCGGGCATGGGACGTGACATGACCCGACCTGGGTCCGGGGTCCCGACCTGACCCGGTGACCTGGGGCTGGTGTCCCCACGTGACCCGCTGACCTGGGGCCGGTGTCCCCACGTGACCCGGTCACCTGGGGCCGGTGTCCCCACGTGACCCGGGGTCCTGGTGCCGGGGTGGTCATCGGAACCTGGGAACCAGGCAGGGTACCAGACATGACCAGGTGACCTGGGTCCGGGGTCCCCACGTGACCCGCTGACCTGGGGCCGGGGTCCCAACGTGACCCGGGGTCCTGGTGCCGGGGTCCCCACGTGACCCGCTGACCTGGGGCCGGGGTCGCCACGTGACCCGGGGTCCTGGTGCCGGGGTGGTCACCGGAACCTGGGAACCAGGCCAGGTACCCGACACGACCTGGTGACCCGGGGCTGTGGTGTCGACGGACTCGTGGACCTGGGTTCGGGGTCCCGACCTGACGCGGTGACCTGGGGCCGGTGTCCCCACGTGACCCGGGGTCCTGGTGCCGGGGTCCCCACGTGACCCGCTGACCTGGGGCCGGGGTCCCCACGTGACCCGGGGTCCTGGTGCCGGGGTGGTCACCGGAACCTGGGAACCAGGCCAGGTACCCGACACGACCTGGTGACCCGGGGCTGTGGTGTCGACGGACTCGTGGACCTGGGTTCGGGGTCCCGACCTGACGCGGTGACCTGGGGCAGGTGTCCCCACGTGACCCGGGGTCCTGGTGCCGGGGTCCCCACGTGACCCGCTGACCTGGGGCCGGGGTCCCCACGTGACCCGGGGTCCTGGTGCCGGGGTGGTCACCGGAACCTGGGAACCAGGCCGGGTGCGCGACATGACCCGGTGACCCGGGGCCGGGTTAACGACCTGTCCAGGGGACCCGGGCCGGGGACCCGACAGGACCCGGTGATCCTTCGCTGGTGTCCCGATGCAACCCGGGGACCCGGGCCGGGGACCCCACGTGACCCGGGGACCTGGGGCCGGGGATGTCACCCGACACTGGTACCCGGGGCAGCGACCCGATACGACCCGGGGACCTGGGTCCGGGGTCCCGACCTGACCCGGTGACCTGGGGCCAGGGTAACCACCTGACCCGGGGACCCGGGCCGGGGACCCGGTATGACTCCGTCTCCCGGGGCCGGGGTGGTCACCTGACACTGGTACTCGGGACAGCGACCCGACATGACCCGGTGACCCGGGGCCGGGGTAACGACCTGTCCAGGGGACATGGGCCGGGGACCCGACAGGACCCGGTGACCTGGTTCCAGGGTGCCGACCTGACCCGGTGACCTGGGGCTGTGGTGTCGACCGGACTCGGGGACCTGGTCCGGTGTCCCGTCATGACCCGGGGACCTGGGGTCGGGGTGGTCACCAGACCGTTGTACCCAGGCCGTTGAGCCGACATGACCCTGTGACCCGGGGCCTGGGTAAAAATCCAACCCGGGGACCCGGGCATGGGACGTGACATGACCCGACCTGGGTCCGGGGTCCCGACCTGACCCGGTGACCTGGAGCCGGTGTCCCCACGTAACCCGCTGACCTGGGTCCGGGGTTCCCACGTGACCCGGTGACCTGGGGCCGGTGTCCCCACGTGACCCGGTCACCTGGGGCCGGTGTCCCCACGTGACCCGGGGTCCTGGTGCCGGGGTGGTCATCGGAACCTGGGAACGAGGGTGGGTACCAGACATGACCAGGTGACCTGGGTCCGGGGTCCCCACGTGACCCGGTGACCTGGGGCTGGGGTCCCCACGTGACCCGGGGTCCTGGTGCCGGGGTCCCCACGTGACCCGCTGACCTGGGGCCGGGGTCCCCACATGACCCGGGGTCCTGGTGCCGGGGTGGTCACCGGAACCTGGAACCAGGCTGGGTGCGCGACATGACCCGGTGACCCGGGGCCGGGTTAACGACCTGTCCAGGGGACCCGGGCCGGGGACCCGACAGGACCCGGTGATCCTTCGCTGGTGTCCCCATGCAACCCGGGGACCTGGGGCCGGGGATGTCACCCGACACTGGTACCCGGGGCAGCGACCCGATACGACCCGGGGACCTGTGTCCGGGGTCCCGACTTGACCCGGTGACTTGGGGCCAGGGTAACCACCTGACCCGGGGACCCGGGCCGGGGACCCGGTATGACTCCGTCTCCCGGGGCCGGGGTGGTCACCTGACACTGGTACCCGGGACAGCGACACGACATGACCCGGTGACCCGGGGCCGGGGTAAGGACCTGTCTAGGGGACCTGGGCCGGGGACCCGACAGGACCCGGTGACCTGGTTCCGGGGTGCCGACCTGACCCGGTGTCCTGGGGCTGTGGTGTCGACCGGACTCGGGGACCTGGTCCGGTGTCCCGTCATGACCCGGGGACCTGGGGTCGGGGTGGTCACCAGACCGTTGTACCCAGGCCGTTGAGCCGACATGACCCTGTGACCCGGGGCCTGGGTAAAAATCCAACCCGGGGACCCGGGCATGGGACGTGACATGACCCGACCTGGGTCCGGGGTCCCGACCTGACCCGGTGACCTGGGGCCGGTGTCCCCACGTGACCCGCTGACCTGGGTCCGGGGTTCCCACGTGACCCGGTGACCTGGGGCCGGTGTCCCCACGTGACCCGGTCACCTGGGGCCGGTGTCCCCACGTGACCCGGGGTCCTGGTGCCGGGGTGGTCATCGGAACCTGGGAACCAGGCTGGGTACCAGACATGACCAGGTGACCTGGGTCCGGGGTCCCCACGTGACCCGCTGACCTGGGGCCGGTGTCCCCACGTGACCCGGGGTCCTGGTGCCGGGGTGGTCATCGGAACCTGGGAACCAGGCTGGGTACCAGACATGACCAGGTGACCTGGATCCGGGGTCCCCACGTGACCCGCTGACCTGGGGCCGGTGTCCCCACGTGACCCGGGGTCCTGGTGCCGGGGTGGTCATCGGAACCTGGGAACCAGGCCAGGTAGCCGACACGACCCGGTGACCCGGGGCTTTGGTGTCGACGGACTCGTGGACCTGGGTTCGGGGTCCCGACCTGACGCGGTGACCTGGGGCCGGTGTCCCCACGTGACCCGCTGACCTGGGGCCGGGGTCCCCACGTGACCCGCTGACCTGGGGCCGGGGTCCCCACGTGACCTGGGGTCCTGGTGCCGGGGTCGTCATCGGAACCTGGGAACCAGGCCGGGTGCCCGACATGACCCGGGGACCTGGGGCCGGGGTCCCGAGCTGACCCTGGTGCCCGGGCTGTGTACCCGACACGACCCGGTGACCCGGGGCTGTGGTGTCTACGGACCCGTGGACCTGGGTTCGGGGTCCCGACTTGACGCGGTCACCTGGGACCGGTGTCCCCACGTGATCCGGGGTCCTGGTGCCGGGGTGGTCATCGGAACCTGGGAACCAGGCCGGGTGCGCGACATGACCCGGTGACCCGGGGCCGGTGTCCCCACGTAAACCGCTGACCTAGGTCCGGGGTCCCCACATGACCTGGTGACCTGGGGCCGGTGTCCCCACGTGACCCGGTCACCTGGGGCCGGTGTCCCCACGTGACCCGGGGTCCTGGTGCCGGGGTGGTCATCAGAACCTGGGAACCAGGCCGGGTGCGCGACATGACCCGGTGACCCGGGGCCGGGTTAACGACCTGTCCAGGGGACCCGGGCCGGGGACCCGACAGGACCCGGTGATCCTTCGCTGGTGTCCCGATGCAACCCGGGGACCCGGGCCGGGGACCCCACGTGACCCGGGGACCTGGGGCCGGGGATGTCACCCGACACTGGTACCCGGGGCAGCGACCCGATACGACCCGGGGACCTGGTTCCGGGGTCCCGACCTGACCCGGTGACCCGGGGCCGGGGTAACGACCTGTCCAGGGGACCTGGGCCGGGGACCCGACAGGACCCGGTGATCTGGGGCTTGGGTAAAAACCCGTCCCGGGGACCCGGGCTGGGTCCCGACATGACCCGGTGACCTGGTTCCGGGGTGCCGACCTGACCCGGTGACCTGGGGCTGTGGTGTCGACCGGACTCGGGGACCTGGTCCGGTGTCCCGCATGACCCGGTGACCTGGGGCCGGTGTCCCCACGTGACCCGCTGACCTGGGTCCGGGGTCCCCACGTGACCCGGTGACCTGGGGCCAGTGTCCCCACGTGACCCGGTCACCTGGGGCCGGTGTCCCCACGTGACCCGGGGTCCTGGTGCCGGGGTGGTCATCGGAACCTGGGAACCAGACCGGGTACCAGACATGACCAGGTGACCTGGGTCCGGGGTCCCCACGTGACCCGCTCACCTGGGGCCGGGGTCCCCACGTGACCCGGGGTCCTGGTGCCGGGGTGGTCACCGGAACCTGGGAACCAGGCCGGGTGCGCGACATGACCCGGTGACCCGGGGCCGGGTTAACGACCTGTCCGGGGACCCGGGCCGGGGACCCGACAGGACCCGGTGATCCTTCGCTGGTGTCCCGATGCAACCCGGGGACCCGGGCCGGGGACCCCACGTGACCCGGGGACCTGGGGCCGGGGATGTCACCCGACACTGGTACCCGGGGCAGCGACCCGATACGACCCGGGGACCTGGGTCCGGGGTCCCGACCTGACCCGGTGACCTGGGGCCAGGGTAACCACCTGACCCGGGGACCCGGGCCGGGGAGCCGGTATGACTCCGTCTCCCGGGGCCGGGGTGGTCACCTGACACTGGTACCCGGGACAGCGACCCGACATGACCCGGTGACCCGGGGCCGGGGTAACGACCTGTCCAGGGGACCTGGGCCGGGAACCCGACAGGACCCGGTGACCTGGTTCCGGGGTGCCGACCTGACCCGGTGACCTGGGGCTGTGGTGTCGACCGGACTCGGGGACCTGGTCCGGTGTCCCGTCATGACCCGGGGACCTGGGGTCGGGGTGGTCACCAGACCGTTGTACCCAGGCCGTTGAGCCGACATGACCCTGTGACCCGGGGCCTGGGTAAAAATCCAACCCGGGGACCCGGGCATGGGACGTGACATGACCCGACCTGGGTCCGGGGTCCCGACCTGACCCGGTGACCTGAGGCCGGTGTCCCCACGTGACCCGCTGACCTGGGTCCGGGGTCCCCACGTGACCCAGTGACCTGGGGCCGGTGTCCCCACGTGACCCGCTGACCTGGGGCCGGGGTCCCCACGTGACCCGGGGTCCTGGTGCCGGGGTGGTCATCGGAACCTGGGAACCAGGCCAGGTACCCGACACGACCCGGTGACCCGGGGCTGTGGTGTCGACGGACTCGTGGACCTGGGTTCGGGGTCCCGCATGACCTGGGGACCTGGGGTCGGGGTGGTCACCAGACCGTTGTACCCAGGCCGTTGAGCCGACATGACCCTGTGACCCGGGGCCTGGGTAAAAATCCAACCCGGGGACCCGGGCATGGGACGTGACATGACCCGACCTGGGTCCGGGGTCCCGACCTGACCCGGTGACCTGGGGCCAGGGTAACCACCTGACCCGGGGACCCGGGCCGGGGACCCGGTATGACTCCGTCTCCCGGGGCCGGGGTGGTCACCTGACACTGGTACCCGGGACAGCGACCCGACAGGACCCGGTGACCTGGTTCCGGGGTGCCGACCTGACCCGGTGACCTGAGGCTGTGGTGTCGACCGGACTCGGGGACCTGGTCCGGTGTCCCGCATGACCCGGGGACCTGGGGTCAGGGTGGTCACCAGACCGTTGTACCAAGGCCGTTGAGCCGACATGACCCTGTGACCCGGGGCCTGGGTAAAAATCCAACCCGGGGACCCGGGCATGGGACGTGACATGACCCGACCTGGGTCCGGGTTCCCGACCTAACCCGGTGACCTGGGGCCGGTGTCCCCACGTGACCCGCTGACCTGGGGCCGGTGTCCCCACTTGACCTGGTCACCTGGGGCCGGTGTCAACACGTGACCCGGGGTCCTGGTGCCGGGGTGGTCATCGGAACCTTTGAACCAGGCCGGGTACCAGACATGACCAGGTGACCTGGGGCCGGTGTCCCCACGTGACCCGGGGTCCTGTTCCCGGGGTGGTCACCGGAACCTGGGAACCAGGCCGGGTGCGTGACATGACCCGGTGACCCGGGGCCGGGTTAACGACCTGCACAGGGGACCCGGGCCGGGGACCCGACAGGACCCGGTGATCCTTCGCTGGTGTCCCGATGCAACCCGGGGACCCGGGCCGGGGACCCCACGTGACCCGGGGACCTGGGGCAGGGGATGTCACCCGACACTGGTACCCGGGGCAGCGACCCGATACGACCCGGGGACCTGGGTCCGGGGTCCCGACCTGACCCGGTGACCTGGGGCCAGGGTAACCACCTGACCCGGGGACCCGGGCCGGGGACCCGGTATGACTCCGTCTCCCGGGGCCGGGGTGGTCACCTGACACTGGTACCCGGGACAGCGACCCGACATGACCCGGTGACCCGGGGCCGGGGTAACGACCTGTCCAGGGGACCTGGGCCGGGGACCCGACAGGACCCGGTGATCTGGGGCTTGGGTAAAAACCCGTCCCGGGGACCCGGGCTGGGTCCCGACATGACCCGGTGACCTGGTTCCGGGGTGCCGACCTGACCCGGTGACCTGGGGCTGTGGTGTCGACCGGACTCGGGGACCTGGTCCGGTGTCCCGTCATGACCCGGGGACCTGGGGTCGGGGTGGTCACCAGACCGTTGTACCCAGGCCGTTGAGCCGACATGACCCTGTGACACGGGGCCTGAGTAAAAATCCAACCCGGGGACCCGGGCATGGGACGTGACATGACCCGACCTGGGTCCGGGGTCCCGACCTGACCCGGTGACCTGGGGCCGGTGTCCCCACATGACCCGCTGACCTGGGTCCGGGGTCCCCACGTGACCCGGTGACCTGGGGCTGGTGTCCCCACGTGACCCGGTCACCTGGGGCCGGTGTCCCCACGTGACCCGGGGTCCTGGTGCTGGGGTGGTCATCGGAACCAGGGAACCAGGCCGGGTACCAGACATGACCAGGTGACCTGGGTCCGGGGTCCCCACGTGACCCGCTGACCTGGGGCCGGTGTCCCCACGTGACCCGGGGTCCTGGGGCCGGGGTCCCCATGTGACCCGCTGACCTGGGGCCGGTGTCCCCACGTGACCCGGGGTCCTGGTGCCGGGGTGGTCACCGGAACCTGGGAACCAGGCCGGGTGCGCGACATGACCCGGTGACCAGGGGCCGGGTTGACGACCTGTCCAGGGGACCCGGGCCGGGGACCCGACAGGACCCGGTGACCCTCGCTGGTGTCCCGATGCAACCTGGGGACCCGGGCCGGGGACTCCACGTGACCCGGGGACCTGGGGCCGGGGATGTCACCCGACACTGGTACCCGGGGCAGCGACCCGATACGACCCGGGGACCTGGTTCCGGGGTGCCGACCTGACCCAGTGACCTGGGGCTGTGGTGTCGACCGGACTCGGGGACCTGGTCCGGTGTCCCGCATGACCCGGGTTACCTGGGGTCGGGGTGGTCACCGGAACCTGGGAACCAGGCCGGGTGCGCGACATGACCCGGTGACCCGGGGCCGGGGTAACGACCTGTCCAGGGGACCCGGGCCGGGGACCCGACAGGACCCGGTGATCCTTCGCTGGTGTCCCGATGCAACCCGGGGACCCGGGCCGGGGACCCCACGTGACCCGGGGACCTGGGGCAGGGGATGTCACCCGACACTGGTACCCCGTGCAGCGACCCGATACGACCCGGTGACCTGGGGCTGTGGTGTCGACCGGACTCGGGGACCTGGTCCGGTGTCCCGTCATGACCCGGGGACCTGGGGTCGGGGTGGTCACCAGACCGTTGTACCCAGGCCGTTGAGCCGACATGACCCTGTGACCCGGGGCCTGAGTAAAAATCCAACCTGGGGACCCGGGCATGGGACGTGACATGACCCGACCTGGGTCCGGGGTCCCGACCTGACCCGGTGACCTGGGGCCGGTGTCCCCACGTGACCCGCTGACCTGGGTCCGGGGTCCCCACGTGACCCGGTCACCTGGGGCCGGTGTCCCCACGTGACCCGGGGTCCTGGTGCCGGGGTGGTCATCGGAACCTGGGAACCAGGCCGGGTACCAGACATGACCAGGTGACCTGGGTCCGGGGTCCCCACGTGAACCGCTGACCTGGGGCCGGGGTCCCCACGTGACCCGGGGTCCTGGTGCCGGGGTGGTCACCGGAACCTGGGAACCAGGCCGGGTGCGCGACATGACCCGGTGACCCGGGGCCGGGTTAACGACCTGTCCAGGGGACCCTGGCCGGGGACCCGACAGGACCCGGTGATCCTTCGCTGGTGTCCCGATGCAACCCGGGGACCCGGGCCGGGGACCCCACGTGACCCGGGGACCTAGGGCAGGGGATGTCACCCGACACTAGTACCCGGGGCAGCGACCCGATACGACCCGGTGACCTGGTTCCGGGATGCCGACCTGACCCGGTGACCTGGGGCTGTGGTGTCGACCGGACTCGGGGACCTGGTCCGGTGTCCCGAATGACCCGGGGACCTGGGGTCGGGGTGGTCACCAGACCATTGTACCCAGGCCGTTGAGCCGACATGACCCTGTGACCTGGGGCCTGGGCCAAAATCCAACCCGGGGACCTGGGCATGGGACGTGACATGACCCGACCTGGGTCCGGGGTCCCGACCTGACCCGGTGACCAGGGTCCGGTGTCCCCACGTGACCCGGTCACCTGGGGCCGGTGTCCCCACGTGACCCGGGGTCCTGGTGCCGGGGTGGTCATCGGAACCTGGGAACCAGGCTGGGTACCAGACATGACCAGGTGACCTGGGTCCGGGGTCCCCACGTGACCCGCTGACCTGGGGCCGGGGTCCCCACGTGACCCGGGGTCCTGGTGCCGGGGTGGTCACCGGAACCTGGGAACCAGGCCGGGTGCGCGACATGACCCGGTGACCCGGGGCCGGGTTAACGACCTGTACAGGGGACCCGGGCCGGGGACTCGACAGGACCCGGTGATCCTCGCTGGTGTCCCGATGCAACCCGGGGACCCGGGCCGGGGACCCAACGTGACCCGGGGACCTGGGGCCGGGGATGTCACCCGACACTGGTACCCGGGGCAGCGACCCGATACGACCCGGGGACCTGGGTCCGGGGTCCCGACCTGACCCGGTGACCTGGGGCCAGGGTAACCACCTGACCCGGGGACCCGGGCCGATGACCCGGTATGACTCCGTCTCCCGGGGCCAGGGTGGTCACCTGACACTGGTATCCGGGACAGCGACCCGACATGACCCGGTGACCCGGGGCCGGGGTAACGACCTGTCCAGGGGACCTGGGCCGGGGACCCGACAGGACCCGGTGACCTGGTTCCGGGGTGCCGACCTGACCCGGTGACCTGGGGCTGTGGTGTCGACCGGACTCGGGGACCTGTTCCGGTGTCCCGTCATGACCTGGGGACCTGGGGTCGGGGTGGTCACCAGACCGTTGTACCCAGGCCGTTGACCCGACATGACCCTGTGACCCGGGGCCTGGGTAAAAATCCAACCCGGGGACCCGGGCATGGGACGTGACATGACCCGACCTGGGTCCAGGGTCCCGACCTGACCCGGTGACCTGGAGCCGGTGTCCCCAAGTGACCCGCTGACCTGGGTCCGGGGTCCCCACGTGACCCGGTGACCTGGGGCCGGTGTCCCCACGTGACCCGGTCAACTGCGGCCGGTGTCCCCACGTGACCCGGGGTCCTGGTGCCGGGGTGGTCATCGGAACCTGGGAACCAGGCTGGGTACCAGACATGACCAGGTGACCTGGGTCCGGGGTCCCCACGTGACCCGCTGACCTGGGTCCAGGGTCCACACGTGACCCGGGGTCCTGGTGCCGGGGTGGTCATCGGAACCTGGGAACCAGGCCAGGTTCCCGACACGACCCGGTGACCCGGGGCTGTGGTGTCGACGGACTCGTGGACCTGGGTTCGGGGTCCCGACCTGACGCGGTGACCTGGGGCCGGTGTCCCCACGTGACCCGGGGTCCTGGGGCCGGGGTCCCCATGTGACCCGCTGACCTGGGGCCGGTGTCCCCACGTGACCCGGGGTCCTGGTGCCGGGGTGGTCACCGGAACCTGGGAACCAGGCCGGGTGCGCGACATGACCCGGTGACCAGGGGCCGGGTTGACGACCTGTCCAGGGGACCCGGGCCGGGGACCCCACGTGACCCGGGGACCTGGGGCCGGGGATGTCACCCGACACTGGTACCCGGGGCAGCGACCCGATACGACCCGGGGACCTGGGTCCGGGGTCCCGACCTGACCCGGTGACCTGGGGCCAGGGTAACCACCTGACCCGGGGACCCGGGCCGGGGACCCGGTATGACTACGTCTCCCGGGGCCGGGGTGGTCACCTGACACTGGTACCCTGGACAGCGACCCGACATGACCCGGTGACCCGGGGCCGGGGTAACGACCTGTCCAGGGGACATGGGCCGGGGACCCGACAGGACCCGGTGACCTGGTTCCGGGGTGCCGACCTGACCCTGTGACCTGGGGCTGTGGTGTCGACCGGACTCGGGGACCTGTTCCGGTGTCCCGTCATGACCCGGGGACCAGGGGTCGGGATGGTCACCAGACCGTTGTACCCAGGCCGTTGAGCCGACATGACCCTGTGACCCGGGGCCTGGGTAAAAATCCAACCCAAGGACCCGGGCATGGGACGTGACATGACCCGACCTGGGTCCGGGGTCCCGACCTGACCAGGTGACCTGGGCCCGGTGTCCCCACGTGACCCGCTGACCTGGGTCCGGGGTCCCCACGTGACCCGGTGACCTGCGGCCGGTGTCCCCACGTGACCCGGTCACCTGCGGCCGGTGTCCCCACGTGACCCGGGGTCCTGGTGCCGGGGTGGTCATCGGAACCTGAGAACCAGGCTGGGTACCAGACATGACCAGGTGACCTGGGTCCGGGGTCCCCACGTGACCCGGTCACCTAGGGCCGGGGTCCCCAAGTGACCCGGAGTCCTGGTGCCGGGGTGGTCATCGGAACCTGGGAACCAGGCCAGGTACCCGACACAACCCGGTGACCCGTGGCTGTGGTGTCGACGGACTCGTGGACCTGGGTTCGGGGTCCCGACCTGACGCGGTGACCTGGGGCCGGTGTCCCCACGTGACCCGGGGTCCTGGTGCCGGGGTGGTCATCGGAACCTGGGAACCAGGCCAGGTACCTGACACGACCCGGTGACCCGGGGCTGTGGTGTCGACGGACTCGTGGACCTGGGTTCGGGGTCCCGACCTGACGCGGTGACCTGGGGCCGGTGTCCCCACGTGACCCTCTGACCTGGGGCCGGGGTCCCCACGTGACCCACTGACCTGGGGCCGGGGTCCCCACGTGACCCGGGGTCCTGGTGCCGGGGTGGTCACCGGAACCTGGGAACCAGGCCGGGTGCGCCACATGACCCGGTGACCCGGGGCCGGGTTAACGACCTGTCCAGGGGACCCGGGCCGGGGACCCGACAGGACCTGGGGACCTGGGGCCGGGGATGTCACCCGACACTGGTACCCGGGGCAGCGACCCGATACGACCCGGGGACCTGGTTCCGGGGTCCCGACCTGACCCGGTGACCTGGGGCCAGGGTAACCACCTGACCCGGGGACCCGGGCCGGGGACCCGGTATGACTCCGTCTCCCGGGGCCGGGGTGGTCACCTGACACTGGTACCCGGGACAGCGACCCGACATGACCCGGTGACCCGGGGCCGGGGTAACGACCTGTCCAGGGGACCTGGGCCGGGGACCCGACAGGACCCGGTGACCTGGGGCTGTGGTGTCGACCGGACTCGGGGACCTGGTCCGGTGTCCCGCATGACCCGGGGACCTGGGGTCGGGGTGGTCACCAGACCGTTGTACCCAGGCCGTTGAGCCGACATGACCCTGTGACCCGGGGCCTGGGTAAAAATCCAACCCGGGGACCCGGGCATGGGACGTGACATGACCCGACCTGGGTCCGGGGTCCCGACCTGACCCGGTGACCTGGAGCCGGTGTCCCCACGTGACCCGCTGACCTGGGTCCGGGGTCCCCACGTGACCCGGTGACCTGGGGCCGGTGTCCCCACGTGACCCGGTGACCTGGGGCCGGTGTCCCCACTTGACCCAGTCACCTGGGGCCGTTGTCCCCACGTGACCCGGGGTCCTGGTGCCGGGGTGGTCATCGGAACCTGGGAACCAGGCTAGGTACCAGACATAACCAGGTGACCTGGGTCCGGGGTCCCCACGTGACCCGCTGACCTGGGGCCGGGGTCCCCACGTGACCCGGAGTCCTGGTGCCGGGGTGGTCATTGGAACCTGGGAACCAGGCCAGGAACCCGACACCACCCGGTGACCCGGGGCTGTGGTGTCGACGGACTCGTGGACCTGGGTTCGGGGTCCCCACGTGACCCGGTGACCTGGGGCCGGTGTCCCCACGTGACCCGGGGTCCTGGTGCCGGGGTGGTCATCGGAACCTGGGAACCAGGCCGGGTACCAGACATGACCAGGTGACCTGGGTCCGGGGTCCCCACGTGACCCGGTCACCTGGGGCCGGTGTCCCCACGTGACCCGGGGTTCTGGTGCCGGGGTGGTCATCGGAACCTGGGAACCAGGCCAGGTACCCGACACGACCCGGTGACCCGGGGCTGTGGTGTCGACGGACTCGTGGACCTGGGTTCGGGGTCCCGACCTGACGCGGTGACCTGGGGCCGGTGTCCCCACATGACCCTCTGACCTGGGTCCGGGGTCCCCACGTGACCCACTGACCTGGGGCCTGGGTCCCCACGTGACCCGGAGTCCTGGTGCCGGGGTGGTCACCGGAACCTGGGAACCAGGCCGGGTGCGCGACATGACCCGGTGACCCGGGGCCGGGTTAACGACCTGTCCAGGGGACCCGGGTCGGGGACCCCACGTGACCCGGGGACCTGGGGCCGGGGATGTCACCCGACACTGGTACCCGGGGCAGCGACCCGATACGACCCGGGGACCTGGGTCCGGGGTCCCGACCTGACCCGGTGACCCGGGTCCGGGTTAACGACCTGTCCAGGGGACCCGGGCCGGGGACCCGACAGGACCCGGTGATCCTTCGCTGGTGTCCCGATGCAACCCTGGGACCCGGGTCGGGGACCCCACGTGACCCGGGGACCTGGGGCAGGGGATGTCACCCGACACTGGTACCCGGGGCAGCGACCCGATACGACCCGGGGACCTGGGTCCGGGGTGCCGACCTGACCCGGTGACCTGGGGCTGTGGTGTCGACCGGACTCGGGGACCTGGTCCGGTGTCCCGCATGACCCGGGGACCTGGGGTCGGTGTGGTCACCAGACCGTTGTACCCAGGCCGTTGAGCCGACATGACCCTGTGACCCGGGGCCTGGGTAAAAATCCAACCCGGGGACCCGGGCATGGGACGTGACATGACCCGACCTGGGTCCGGGGTCCCGACCTGACCCGATGACCTGGGGCCGGTGTCCCCACGTGACCCGCTGACCTGGGTCCGGGGTCCCCACGTGACCCGGTGACCTGGGGCCGGTGTCCCCACGTGACCCGGTCACCTGGGGCCGGTGTCCCCACGTGACCCGGGGTCCTGGTGCCGGGGTGGTCATCGGAACCTGGGAACCAGGCTGGGTACCAGAGATGACCAGGTGACCTGGGTCCGGGGTCCCCACGTGACCCGCTGACCTGGGGCCGGGGTCCCCACGTGACCTGGGGTCCTGGTGCCGGGGTGGTCACCGGAACCTGGGAACCAGGCCGGGTGCGCCACATGACCCGGTGACCCGGGGCCGGGTTAACGACCTGTCCAGTGGACCCGGGCCGGGGACCCGACAGGACCCGGTGATCCTTCGCTGGTGTCCCGATGCAACCCGGGGACCCGGGCCGGGGACCCAACGTGACCCGGGGACCTGGGGCCGGGGATGTCACCCGACACTGGTACCCGGGGCAGCGACCCGATACGACCCGGGGACCTGGTTCCGGGGTGCCGACCTGACCCGGTGACCTGGGGCTGTGGTGTCGACCGGACTCGGGGACCTGGTCCGGTGTCCCGCATGACCCGGGGACCTGGGGTCGGGGTGGTCACCAGACCGTTGTACCCAGGCCGTTGAGCCGACATGACCCTGTGACCCGGGGCCTGGGTAAAAATCCAACCCGGGGACCTGGGCATGGGACGTGACATGACCCGACCTGGGTCCGGGGTCCCGACCTGACACGGTGACCCGGGGCTGTGGTGTCGACGGACTCGTGGACCTGGGTCCAGGGTCCCGACCTGACACGGTGACCTGGAGCCGGTGTCCCCAAGTGACCCGCTGACCTGGGTCCGGGGTCCCCACGTGACCCGGTGACCTGGGGCCGGTGTCCCCACGTGACCCGGTCACCTGGGGCCGGTGTCCCCACATGACCCGGGGTCCTAGTGCCGGGGTGGTCATCGGAACCTGGGAACCAGGCTGGGTACCAGACATGACCAGGTGACCTGGGTCCGGGGTCCCCACGTGACCCGCTGACCTGGGTCCGGTGTCCCCACGTGACCCGGGGTCCTGGTGCCGGGGTGGTCATCGGAACCTGGGAACCAGGCTGGGTACCAGACATGACCAGGTGACCTGGGTCCAGGGTCCCCACGTGACCCGCTGACCTGGGTCCGGGGTCCCCACGTGACCCGGTCACCTGGGGCCGGTATCCCCACGTGACCCAGTCACCTGGGGCCGGTGTCCCCACGTGACCCGGGGTCCTTGTGCCGGGGTGGTCATCGGAACCTGGGAACCAGGCTGGGTACCAGACATGACCAGGTGACCTGGGTCCGGGGTCCCCACGTGACCCGCTGACCTGGGGCCAGGGTCCCCACGTGACCCGGGGTCCTGGTGCCGGGGTGGTCATCGGAACCTGGGAACCAGGCCAGGTACCCGACACGACCCGGTGACCCGGGGCTGTGGTGTCGACGGACTCGTGGACCTGGGTTCGGGGTCCCGACCTGACGCGGTGACCTGGGGCCGGTGTCCCCACGTGACCCTCTGACCTGGGGCCGGGGTCCCCACGTGACCCACTGACCTGGGGCCGGGGTCCCCACGTGACCCGGGGTCCTGGTGCCGGGGTGGTCACCGGAACCTGGGAACCAGGCCGGGTGCGCGACATGACCCGGTGACACGGGGCCGGGTTAAAGACCTGTCCAGGGGACCCGGGCCGGGGACCCAGTATGACTCCGTCTCCCGGGGCCGGGGATGTCACCCGACACTGGTACCCGGGGCAGCGACCCGACATGACCCGGTGACCCGGGTCCGGGGTAGCGACCTGTCCAGGGGACCTGGGCCGGGGACCCGACAGGACCCGGTGATTTGGGGCTTGGGTAAAAACCCGTCCCGGGGACCCGGGCTGGGTCCCGACATGACCCGGTGACCTGGTTCCGGGGTGCCGACCTGACCCGGTGACCTGGGGCTGTGGTGTCGACCGGACTCGGGGACCTGGTCCGGTGTCCCGCATGACCTGGGGAACCGGGGTCGGGGTGGTCACCAGACCGTTGTACCCAGGCCGTTGAGCCGACATGACCCTGTGACACGGGGCATGAGTAAAAATCCAACCCAGGGACCCGGGCATGGGACGTGACATGACCCGACCTGGGTCCGGGGTGCCGACCTGACCCGGTGACATGGGGCCGGTGTCCCCACGTGACCTGGTCACCTGGGGCCGGTGTCCTCGCGTGACCCGGGGTCCTGGTGCCGGGGTGGTCATCGGAACCTGGGAACCAGGCCAGGTAAACGACACGACCCGTTGACCCGGGGCTGTGGTGTCAACGGACTCGTGGACCTGGGTTCGGGATCCCGACCTGACACGGTGACCTGGGGCCGGTGTCCCCACGTGACCCTCTGACCTGGGGCCTGGGTCCCCACGTGACCCGCTGACCTGGGGCCGGTGTCCCCACGTGACCCGGGGTCCTGGTGCCGGGGTGGTCACCGGAACCTTGGAACCAGGCCGGGTGCGGGACATGACCCGGTGACCCGGGGCCGGGTTAACGACCTGTCCAGGGGACCCGGGCCGGGGACCCCACGTGACCAGGGGACCTGGGGCCGGGGTGCCGACCTGACCCGGTGACATGGGGCTGTGGTGTCGACCGGATTCGGGGACCTGGTCCGGTGTCCCGTCATGACCCGGAGACCTGGGGCAGGGGATGTCACCCGACACTGGTACCCGGGGCAGCGACCCGATACGACCCGGGGACCTGGGTCCGGGGTAACCACCTGACCCGGGGACCCGGGCCGGGGACCCGGTATGACTCCGTCTCCCGGGGCCGGGGTGGTCACCTGACACTGGTACCCGGGACAGCGACCCGACATGACCCGGTGACCCGGGGCCGGGGTAACGACCTGTCCAGGGGACCTGGGCCGGGGACCCGACAGGACCCGGTGATCTGGGGCTTGGGTAAAAACCCGTCCCTGGGACCCGGGCTGGGTCCCGACATGACCCGGTGACCTGGTTCTGGGGTGCCGACCTGACCCGGTGACCTGGGGCTGTGGTGTCGACCGGACTCGGGGACCTGGTCCGGTGTCCCGCATGACCCGGGGACCCGGGGTCGGGGTGGTCACCAGACCGTTGTACCCAGGCCGTTGAGCCGACATGACCCTGTGACCCGGGGCCTGAGTAAAAATCCAACCCGGGGACCCGGCCATGGGACGTGACATGACCCGACCTGGGTCCGGGGTCCCGACCTGACCCGGTGACCTGGGGCCGGTGTCCCCACGTGACCCGCTGACCTGGGTCCGGGGTCCCCACGTGACCCGGTGACCTGGGGCCGGTGTCCCCACGTGACCCGGTCACCTGGGGCCGGTGTCCCCACGTGACCCGGGGTCCTGGTGCCGGGGTGGTCATCGGAACCTGGGAACCAGGCTGGGTACCAGACATGACGCGGTGACCTGGGTCCGGGGTCCCCACGTGACCCGGTGACCTGGGGCCGGTGTCCCCACGTGACACGGTCACCTGGGGCCGGTGTCCCCACGTGACCCGGGGTCCTGGTGCCGGGGTGGTCATCGGAACCTGGGAACCAGGCCAGGTACCCGACACGACCCGGTGACCCGGGGCTGTGGTGTCGACGGACTCGTGGACCTGGGTTCGGGGTCCCGACCTGACGCGGTGACCTGGGGCCGGTGTCCCCACGTGACCCTCTGACCTGGGGCCGGGGTCCCCACGTGACCCGCTGACCTGGGGCCGGGGTCCCCACGTGACCCGGGGTCCTGGTGCCGGGGTGGTCACCGGAACCTGGGAACCAGGCCGGGTGCGTGACATGACCCGGTGACCCGGGGCCGGGTTAACGACCTGTCCAGGGGACCCGGGCCGGGGACCCGACAGGACCCGGTGATCCTTCGCTGGTGTCCCGATGCAACCCGGGGACCCGGGCCGGGGACCCCACGTGACCTGGGGACCTGGGGCCGGGGATGTCACCCGACACTGGTACCCGGGGCAGCGACCCGATACGACCCGGGGACCTGGTTCCGGGGTCCCGACCTGACCCGGTGACCTGGGGCCAGGGTAACCACCTGACCCGGGGACCCGGGCCGGGGACCCGGTATGACTCCGTCTCCCGGGGCCGGGGTGGTCACCTGACACTGCTACCCGGGACAGCGACCCGACATGACCCGGTGACCCGGGGCCGGGGTAACGAACTGTCCAGGGGACCTGGGCCGGGGACCCGACAGGACCCGGTGATCTGGGGCTTGGGTAAAAACCCGTCCCGGGGACCCGGGCTGGGTCCCGACATGACCCGGTGACCTGGTTCCGGGGTGCCGACCTGACCCGGTGACCTGGGGCTGTGGTGTCGACCGGACTCGGGGACCTGGTCCGGTGTCCCGCATGACCCAGGGACCCGGGGTCGGGGTGGTCACCAGACCGTTGTACCCAGGCCGTTGAGCCGACATGACCCTGTGACCCGGGGCCTGAGTAAAAATCCAACCCGGGGACCCGGGCATGGGACGTGACATGACCCGACCTGGGTCCGGGGTCCCGACCTGACCCGGTGACCTGGAGCCGGTGTCCCCACGTGACCCGCTGACCTGGGTCCGGGGTCCCCACGTGACCCGGTGACCTGGGGCCGGTGTCCCCACGTGACCCGCTGACCTGGGGCCGGTGTCCCCACGTGACCCGGGGTCCTGGTGCCGGGGTGGTCATCGGAACCTGGGAACCAGGCTGGGTACCAGACATGACCAGGTGACCTGGATCCGGGGTCCCCACGTGACCCGGTGACCTGGGGCCGGTGTCCCCACGTGACCCGGGGTCCTGGTGCCGGGGTGGTCATCGGAACCTGGGAACCAGGCCAGGTACCCGACACGACCCGGTGACCCGGGGCTGTGGTGTCGACGGACTCGTGGACCTGGGTTCGGGGTCCCGACCTGACGCGGTGACCTGGGGCCGGTGTCCCCACGTGACCCTCTGACCTGGGTCCGGGGTCCCCACGTGACCCGCTGACCTGGGGCCGGGGCCCCCACGTGACCCGGGGTCCTGGTGCCGGGGTAGTCACCGGAACCTGGGAACCAGGCCGGGTGCGCGACATGACCCGGTGACCCGGGGCCGGGTTAACGACCTGTCCAGGGGACCCGGGCCGGGGACCCGACAGGACCCGGTGATCCTTCGCTGGTGTCCCGATGCAACCCGGGGACCCGGGCCGGGGACCCCACGTGACCCGGGGACCTGGGGCCGGGGATGTCACCCGACACTTGTACCCGGGGCAGCGACCCGATACGACCCGGGGACCTGGGTCCGGGGTCCCGACCTGACCCGGTGACCTGGGGCCAGGGTAACCACCTGACCTGGGGACCCGGGCCGGGGACCCGGTATGACTCCGTCTCCCGGGGCCGGGGTGGTCACCTGACACTGGTACCCGGGACAGCGACCCGACATGACCCGGTGACCCGGGGCCGGGGTAACGACCTGTCCAGGGGACCTGGGCCGGGGACCCGACAGGACCCGGTGACCTGGTTCCGGGGTGCCGACCTGACCCGGTGACCTGGGGCTGTGGTGTCGACCGGATTCGGGGAATTGGTCCGGTGTCCCGTCATGACCCGGGGACCCGGGGTCGGTGTGGTCACCAGACCGTTGTACCCAGGCTGTTGACCCGACATGACCCTGTGACCCGGGGCCTGGGTAAAAATCCAACCCGGGGACCGGGGCATGGGACGTGACATGACCCGACCTGGGTCCGGGGTCCCGACCTGACGCGGTGACCTGGGGCCGGTGTCCCCACGTGACCCGCTGACTTGGGTCCGGGGTCCCCACGTGACCCGGTGACCTGGGGCCGGTGTCCCCACGTGACCCGGTCACCTGGGGCCGGGGTCCCCACGTGACCCAGGGTCCTGGTGCCGGGGTGGTCATCGGAACCTGGGAAACAGGCTGGGTACCAGACATGACCCGGTGACCTGGGTCCGGGGTCCACACGTGACCCGGTGACCTGGGGCCGGTGTCCCCACGTGACCCGGTGACCTGGGGCCGGTGTCCCCACGTGACCCGGGGTCCTGGTGCCGGGGTGGTCATCGGAACCTGGGAACCAGGCCAGGTACCCGACACGACCCGGTGACCCGGGGCTGTGGTGTCGACGGACTTGTGGACCTGGATTCGGGGTCCCGACCTGACGCGGTGACCTGGGGCCGGTGTCCCCACGTGACCCTCTGACCTGGGGCCGGTGTCCCCACGTGACCCGCTGACCTGGGGCCGGGGTCCCCACGTGACCCGGGGTCCTGGTGCCGGGGTGGTCACCGGAACCTGGGAACCAGGCCGGGTGCGCGACATGACCCGGTGACCCGGGGCCGGGTTAACGACCTGTCCAGGGGACCCGGGCCGGGGACCCGACAGGACCCGGTGATCCTTCGCTGGTGTCCCGATGCAACCCGGGGACCCGGGCCGGGGACCCCACGTGACCCGGGGACCTGGGGCCGGGGATGTCACCCGACACTGGTACCCGGGGCAGCGACCCGATACGACCCGGGGACCTGGGTCCGGGGTCCCGACCTGACCCGGTGACCTGGGGCCAGGGTAACCACCTGACCCGGGGACCCGGGCCGGGGACCCGGTATGACTCCGTCTCCCGGGGCTGGGGTGGTCACCTGACACTGGTACCCAGGACAGCGACCCGACATGACCCGGTGACCCGGGGCCGGGGTAACGACCTGTCCAGGGGACCTGGGCCGGGGTCCCGACATGACCCGGTGACCTGGTTCCGGGGTGCCGACCTGACCCGGTGACCTGGGGCTGTGGTGTCGACCGGATTCGGGGAATTGGTCCGGTGTCCCGTCATGACCCGGGGACCCGGGGTCGGTGTGGTCACCAGACTGTTGTACCCAGGCCGTTGACCCGACATGACCCTGTGACCCGGGGCCTGGGTAAAAATCCAACCCGGGGACCGGGGCATGGGACGTGACATGACCCGACCTGGGTCCGAGTCCCGACCTGACCCGGTGACCTGGAGCCGGTGTCCCCACGTGACCCGCTGACCTGGGTCCGGGGTCCCCACGTGACCCGGTGACCTGGGGCCGGTGTCCCCACCTGACCCGGGGTCCTGGTGCCGGGGTGGTCATCGGAACCTGGGAACCAGGCTGGGTACCAGACATGACCAGGTGACCTGGATCCGGGGTCCCCACGTGACCCGGTGACCTGGGGCCGGTGTCCCCACGTGACCCGGTCACCTGGGGCCGGGGTCCCCACGTGACCCGGGGTCCTGGTGCCGGGGTGGTCATCGGAACCTGGGAACAAGGCCAGGTACCCGACACGACCCGGTGACCCGGGGCTGTGGTGTCGACGGACTCGTGGACCTGGGTTCGGGGTCCCCACGTGACCCGCTGACCTGGGGCCGGGGTCCCCACGTGACCCGGTGTCCTGGTGCCGGGGTGGTCACCGGAACCTGGGAACCAGGCCGGGTGCGCGACATGACCCGGTGACCCGGGGCCGGGTTAACGACCTGTCCAGGGGACCTGGGCCGGGGTCCCGACATGACCCGGTGACCTGGTTCCGGGGTGCCGACCTGACCCGGTGACCTGGGGCTGTGGTGTCGACCGGACTCGGGGACCTGGTCCGGTGTCCCGCATGATCCGGGGACCCGGGGTCGGGGTGGTCACCAGACCGTTGTACCCAGGCCGTTGAGCCGACATGACCCTGTGACCCGGGGCCTGAGTAAAAATCCAACCCGGGGACCCAGGCATGGGACGTGACATGACCCGACCTGGGTCCGGGGTGCCGACGTGACCCGGTGACCTGGGGCCGGTGTCCCCACGTGACCCGCTGACCTGGGTCCGGGGTCCCCACGTGACCCGGTGACCTGGGGCCGGTGTCCCCACGTGACCCGGTCACCTGGGGCCGGTGTCCCCACGTGACCCGGGGTCCTGGTGCCGGGTTAACGACCTGTCCAGGGGACCCGGGCCGGGGACCCGACAGGACCCGGTGATCCTTCGCTGGTGTCCCGATGCAACCCGGGGACCCGGGACGGGGACCCCACGTGACCCGGGGACCTGGGGCCGGGGATGTCACCCGACACTGGTACCCGGGGCAGCGACCCGATACGACCCGGGGACCTGGGTCCGGGGTCCCGACCTGACCCGGTGACCTGGGGCCAGGGTAACCACCTGACCTGGGGACCCGGGCCGGGGACCCGGTATGACTCCGTCTCCCGGGGCCGGGGTGGTCACCTGACACTGGTACCCGGGACAGCGACCCGACATGACCCGGTGACCCGGGGCCGGGGTAACGACCTGTCCAGGGGACCTGGGCCGGGGACCCGACAGGACCCGGTGATCTGGGGCTTGGGTAAAAACCCGTCCCGGGGACCCGGGCTGGGTCCCGACATGACCCGGTGACCTGGTTCCGGGGTGCCGACCTGACCCGGTGACCTGGGGCTGTGGTGTCGACCGGACTCGGGGACCTGGTCCGGTGTCCCGCATGACCCGGGGACCTGGGGTCGGGGTGGTCACCAGACCGTTGTACCCAGGCCGTTGACCCGACATGACCCTGTGACCCGGGGCCTGGGTAAAAATCCAACCCGGGGACCCGGGCATGGGACGTGACATGACCCGACCTAGGTCCCGGGTCCCGACCTGACGCGGTGACCTGGGGCCGGTGTCCCCACGTGACCCGCTGACCTGTGTCCGGGGTCCCCACGTGACCCGGTGACCTGGGGCCGGTGTCCCCACGTGACCCGGTGACCTGGGGCCGGTGTCCCCACGTGACCCGGGGTCCTGGTGCCGGGGTGGTCATCGGAACCTGGGAACCAGGCTGGGTACCAGACATGACCAGGTGACCTGGATCCGGGGTCCCCACGTGACCCGGTGACCTGGGGCCGGTGTCCCCACGTGACCCGGGGTCCTGGATCCGGGGTCCCCACGTGACCCGGTGACCTGGGGCCGGTGTCCCCACGTGACCCGGTCACCTGGGGCCGGTGTCCCCACGTGACCCGGGGTCCAGGGTCCGGGGTCCCCACGTGACCCAGTGACCTGGGGCCGGTGTCCCCACGTGACCCGCTGACCTGGGTCCGGGGTCCCCACGTGACCCGGTGACCTGGGGCCGGTGTCCCCACGTGACCCGGGGTCCTTGTGCCGGGGTGGTCATCGGAACCTGGAAACCAGGCCAGGTACCCGACACGACCCGGTGACCCGGGGCTGTGGTGTCGACGGACTCGTGGACCTGGGTTCGGGGTCCCCACGTGACCCGGTGACCTGGGGCCGGTGTCCCCACGTGACCCGCTGACCTGGGGCCGGGGTCCCCACGTGACCCTCTGACCTGGGTCCGGGGTCCCCACGTGACCCGCTGACCTGGGGCCGGGGTCCCCACGTGACCCGGGGTCCTGGTGCCGGCGTGGTCACCGGAACCTGGGAACCAGGCCGGGTGCGCGACATGACCCGGTGACCCGGGGCCGGGTTAACGACCTGTCCAGGGGACCCGGGCCGGGGACCTGACAGGACCCGGTGATCCTTCGCTGGTGTCCCGATGCAACCCGGGGACCCGGGCCGGGGACCCCACGTGACCCGGGGACCTGGGGCCGGGGATGTCACCCGACACTGGTACCCGGGGCAGCGACCCGATACAACCCGGGGACCTGGGTCCGGGGTCCCGACCTGACCCGGTGACCTGGGGCCAGGGTAACCACCTGACCAGGGGACCCGGGCCGGGAACCCGGTATGACTCCGTCTCCCGGGGCCGGGGTGGTCACCTGACACTGCTACCCGGGACAGCGACCCGACATGACCCGGTGACCCGGGGCCGGGGAAACGACCTGTCCAGGGGACCTGGGCCGGGGACCCGACAGGACCCGGTGACCTGGTTCCGGGGTGCCGACCTGACCCGGTGACCTGGGGCTGTGGTGTCGACCGGACTCGGGGACCTGGTCCGGTGTGCCGTCATGACCCGGGGACCTGGGGTCGGGGTGGTCACCAGACCGATGTACCCAGGCCGTTGACCCGACATGACCCTGTGACACGGGGCCTGGGTAAAAATCCAACCCGGGGACCCGGGCATGGGACGTGACATGACCCGACCTGGGTCCGGGGTCCCGACCTGACCCGGTGACCTGGAGCCGGTGTCCCCACGTGACCCGCTGACCTGGGTCCGGGGTCCCCACGTGACCTGGTCACCTGGGGCCGGTGTCCCCACGTGACCCGGTCACCTGGGGCCGGTGCCCCCACGTGACCCGGGGTCCTGGTGCCGGGGTGGTCATCGGAACCTGGGAACCAGGCTGGGTACCAGACATGACCAGGTGACCTGGGTCCGGGGTCCCCACGTGACCCGCTGACCTGGTTCCTGGGTCCCCACGTGACCCGGGGTCCTGGTGCCGGGGTGGTCATCGGAACCTGGGAACCAGGCTGGGTACCAGACATGACCAGGTGACCTGGATCCGGGGTCCCCATATGACCCGGTCACCTGGGGCCGGTGTCCCCACGTGACCCGGTCACCTGGGGCCGGTGTCCCCACGTGACCCGGGGTCCTGGTGCCGGGGTGGTCATCGGAACCTGGGAACCAGGCCAGGTACCCGACACGACCCGGTGACCCGGGGCTGTGGTGTCGACGGACTCGTGGACCTGGGTTCGGGGTCCCGACCTGACGCGGTGACCTGGGTCCGGGGTCCCCACGTGACCTGGTGACCTGGGGCCGGTGTCCCCACGTGACCCGGTCACCTGGGGCCGGGGTCCCCACGTGACCCGGGGTCCTGGTGCCGGGGTGGTCACCGGAACCTGGGAACCAGGCCGGGTGCGCGACATGACCCGGTGACCCGGGGCCGGGTTAACGACCTGTCCAGGGGACCCGGGCCGGGGACCCGACAGGACCCGGTGATCCTTCGCTGGTGTCCCGATGCAACTCGGGGACCCGGGCCGGGGACCCCACGTGACCCGGGGACCTGGGGCAGGAGATGTCACCCGACACTGGTACCCGGGGCAGCGACCCGATACGACCCGGGGACCTGGGTCTGGGGTCCCGGCCTGACCCGGTGACCTGGGGCCAGGGTAACCACCTGACCCGGGGACCCGGGCCGGGGACCCGGTATGACTCCGTCTCCCGGGGCCGGGGTGGTCACCTGACACTGCTACCCGGGACAGCGACCCGACATGACCTGGTGACCCGGGGCCGGGGCAACGACCTGTCAAGGGGACCTGGGCCGGGGACCCGACAGGACCCGGTGATCTGGGGCTTGGGTAAAAACCCGTCCCGGGGACCCGGGCTGGGTCCCGACATGACCCGGTGACCTGGTTCCGGGGTGCCGACCTGACCCGGTGACCTGGGGCTGTGGTGTCGACCGGACTCGGGGACCTGGTCCGGTGTCCCGCATGACCCGGGGACCTGGGGTCGGGGTGGTCACCAGACCGTTGTACCCAGGCCGTTGAGCCGACATGACCCTGTGACCCGGGGCCTGGGTAAAAATCCAACACGGGGACCCGGGCATGGGACGTGACATGACCCGACCTAGGTCCCGGGTCCCAACCTGACGCGGTGACCTGGGGCCGGTGTCCCCACGTGACCCGCTGACCTGGGTCCGGTGTCCCCACGTGACCCGGTGACCTGGGGCCGGTGTCCCGACGTGACCCGGTCACCTGGGGCCGGTGTCCCCACGTGACCCGGGGTCCTGGTGCCGGGGTGGTCATCGGAACCTGGGAACCAGGCTGGGTACCAGACATGACCAGGTGACCTGGGTCCGGGGTCCCCACGTGACCCGCTGACCTGGGGCCGGGGTCGCCACGTGACCCGGGGTCCTGGTGCCGGGGTCCCCACGTGACCCGCTGACCTGGGGCCGGTGTCCCCACGTGACCCGGGGTCCTGGTGCCGGGGTGGTCACCAGAACCTGGGAACCAGGCCGGGTGCGCGACATGACCCGGTGACCCGGGGCCGGGTTAACGACCTGTCCAGGGGACCTGGGCCGGGGTCTTGACATGACCCAGTGACCTGGTTCCGGGGTGCCGACCTGACCCGGTGACCTGGGGCTGTGGTGTCAACCGGACTCGGGGACCTGGTCCGGTGTCCCGCATGACCCGGGGACCTGGGGTCGGGGTGGTCACCAGACCGTTGTACCCAGGCCGTTGAGCCGACATGACCCTGTGACCCGGGGCCTGGGTAAAAATCCAACCCGGGGACCCGGGCATGGGACGTGACATGACCCGACCTGGGTCCGGGGTGCGACCTGACCCGGTGACCTGGGGCCAGTGTCCCCACGTGACCGGCTGACCTGGGTCCGGGGTCCCCAAGTGACCCGGTGACCTGGGGCCGGTGTCCCCACTTGACCCGCTGACCTGGGGCCGGTGTCCCCACGTGACCCGGTCACCTGGGGCCGGGTTAACGACCTGTCCAGGGGACCCGGGCCGGGGACCCGACAGGACCCGGTGATCCTTCGCTGGTGTCCCGATGCAACACAGGGACCCGGGCCGGGGACCCCACGTGACCCGGGGACCTGGGGCCGGGGATGTCACCCGACACTGGTACCCGGGGCAGCGACCCGATACGACCCGGGGACCTGGGTCCGGGGTCCCGACCTGACCCGGTGACCTGGGGCCAGGGTAACCACCTGACCCGGGGACCCGGGCCGGGGACCCGGTATGACTCCGTCTCCCGGGGCCGGGGTGGTCACCTGACACTGGTACCCGGGACAGCGACCCGACATGACCCGGTGACCCGGGGCCGGGGTAACGACCTGTCCAGGGGACCTGGGCCGGGGACCTGACAGGACCCGGTGACCTGGTTCCGGGGTGCCGACCTGACCCGGTGACCTGGGGCTGTGGTGTCGACCGGACTTGGGGACCTGGTCCAGTGTCCCGTCATGACCCGGGGACCTGGGATCGGGGTGGTCACCAGACCGTTGTACCCAGGCTGTTGAGCCGACATGACCCTGTGACCCGGGGCCTGGGTAAAAATCCAACCCGGGGACCCGGGCATGGGACGTGACATGACCCGACCTGGGTCCGGGGTCCCGACCTGACCCGGTGACCTGGAGCCGGTGTCCCCACGTGACCCGCTGACCTGGGTCCGGGGTCCCCACGTGACCCGGTGACCTGGGGCCGGTGTCCCCACGTGACCCGGTCACCTGGGGCCGGTGTCCCCACGTGACCCGGGGTCCTGGGGCCGGGGTGGTCATCGGAACCTGGGAACCAGGCTGGGTACCAGACATGACCAGGTGACCTGGGTCCGGGGTCCCCACGTGACCCGCTGACCTGGGGCCGGGGTCCCCACGTGACCCGGGGTCCTGGATCCGGGGTCCCCACGTGACCCGGTGACCTGGGGCCGGTGTCCCCACGTGACCCGGTCACCTGGGGCCGGTGTCCACACGTGACCCGGGGTCCAGGGTCCGGGGTCCCCACGTGACCCGGTGACCTGGGGCCGGTGTCCCCACGTGACCCGCTGACCTGGGTCCGGGGTCCCTACGTGACCCGGTGACCTGGGGCCGGTGTCCCCACGTGACCCGGTCACCTGGGGCTGGTGTCCCCACGTGACCCGGGGTCCTGGTGCCGGGGTGGTCATCGGAACCTGGGAACCAGGCTGGGTACCAGACATGACCAGGTGACCTGGATCAGGGGTCCCCGCGTTACCCGGTGACCTGGGGCCGGTGTCCCCACGTGACCCAGGGTCTTGGATCCGGGGTCCCCACTTGACCCGGTGACCTGGGGCCGGTGTCCCCACGTGACCCGGTCACCTGGGGCCGGTGTCCCCACGTGACCCGGGGTCCTGGATCCGGGGTCCCCACGTGACCCGGTGACCTGGGGCCGGTGTCCCCACGTGACCCAGGGTCCAGGGTCCGGGGTCCCCACGTGACCCGGTGACCTGGGGCCGGTGTCCCCACGTGACCCGCTGACCTGGGTCCGGGGTCCCAACGTGAACCGGTGACCTGGAGCCGGTGTCCCCACGTGACCCGGTCACCTGGGGCCGGTGTCCCCACGTGACCCGGGGTCCTGGTGCCGGGGTGGTCATCGGAACCTGGGAACCAGGCCAGGTACCCGACACGACCCGGTGACCCGGGGCTGTGGTGTCGACGGACACGTGGACCTGGGTTCGGGGTCCCGACCTGACGCGGTGACCTGGGGCCGGTGTCCCCACGTGACCCGCTGACCTGGGGCCGGGGTCCCCATGTGACCCGGGGTCCTGGTGCCGGGGTGGTCACCGGAACCTGGGAACCAGGCCGGGTGCGCGACATGACCCGGTGACCCGGGGCCGGGTTAACGACCTGTCCAGGGGACCCGGGCCGGGGACCCGACAGGACCCGGTGATCCTTCGCTGGTGTCCCGATGCAACCCGGGGACCCGGTCCGGGGACCCCACGTGACCCGGGGTCCTGGGGCAGGGGATGTCACCCGACACTGGTACCCGGGGCAGCGACCCGATACGACCCGGGGACCTGGGTCCGGGGTCCCGACCTGACCCGGTGACCTGGGGCCAGGGTAACCACCTGACCCGGGGACCCGGGCCGGGGACCCGGTATGACTCCGTCTCCCGGGGCCGGGGTGGTCACCTGACACTGCTACCCGGGACAGCGACCCGACATGACCCGGTGACCCGGGGCCGGGGTAACGACCTGTCCAGGGGACCTGGGCCGGGGACCCGACAGGACCCGGTGATCTGGGGCTTGGGTAAAAACCCGTCCCGGGGACCCGGGCTGGGTCCCGACATGACCCGGTGACCTGGTTCCAGGGTGCCGACCTGACCCGGTGACCTGCGGCTGTGGTGTCGACCGGACTCGAGTACCTGGTCCGGTGTCCCGCATGACCCGGGGACCTGGGGTCGGGGTGGTCACCAGACCGTTGTACCCAGGCCGTTGACCCGACATGACCCTGTGACCCGGGGCCTGGGTAAAAATCCAACCCGGGGACCCGGGCATGGGACGTGACATGACCCGACCTAGGTCCCGGGTCCCGACCTGACGCGGTGACCTGGGGCCGGTGTCCCCACGTGACCCGCTGACCTGGGTCCGGGGTCCCCACGTGACCCGGTGACCTGGGGCGGGTGTCCCCACGTGACCCGGTGACCTGGGGCCGGTGTCCCCACGTGACCCGGGGTCCTGGTGCCGGGGTGGTCATCGGAACCTGGGAACCAGGCTGGGTACCAGACATGACCAGGTGACCTGGGTCCGGGGTCCCCACGTGACCCGGTGACCTGGGTCCGGGGTCCCCACGTGACCCGGTGACCTGGGGCCGGTGTCCCCACGTGACCCGGGGTCCTGGATCCGGGGTCCCCACGTGACCCGGTGTCCTGGTGCCGGGGTCCCCACGTGACCCGGTGACCTGGGGCCGGTGTCCCCACGTGACCCGGGGTCCAGGGTCCGGGGTCCCCACGTGACCCGGTGACCTGGGGCCGGTGTCCCCACGTGACCCGCTGACCTGAGTCCGGGGTCCCTACGTGACCCGGTGACCTGGGGCCGGTGTCCCCACGTGACCCGGTCACCTGGGGCCGGTGTCCCCACGTGACCCGGGGTCCTGGTGCCGGGGTGGTCATCGGAACCTGGGAACCAGGCTGGGTACCAGACATGACCAGGTGACCTGGATCAGGGGTCCCCGCGTTACCCGGTGACCTGGGGCCGGTGTCCCCACGTGACCCGGGGTCCTGGATCCGGGGTCCCCACGTGACCCGGTGACCTGGGGCCGGTGTCCCCACGTGACCCGGTCACCTGGGGCTGGTGTTTCCATGTGACCCGGGGTCCAGGGTCCGGGGTCCCCACGTGACCCGGTGACCTGGGTCCGGGGTCCCCACGTGACCCGGTGACCTGGGGCCGGTGTCCCCACGTGACCCGGTCACCTGGGGCCGGTGTCCCCACGTGACCCGGGGTCCTGGTGCCGGGGTGGTCATCGGAACATGGGAACCAGGCCAGGTACCCGACACGACCCGGTGACCAGGTGCTGTGGTGTCGACGGACTCGTGGACCTGGGTTCGGGGTCCCGACCTGACGCGGTGACCTGGGGCCGGTGTCCCCTCGTGACCCGCTGACCTGGGGCCGGGGTCCCCACGTCACCTGCTGAACTGGGGCCGGTGTCCCCACGTGAACCGCTGACCTGGGTCCGGGGTCCCCACGTAACCCGCTGACCTGGGGCCTGTGTCCCCACGTGACCCTCTGACCTGGGGCCGGTGTCCCCACGTGACCCGCTGACCTGGGTCCGGGGTCCCCACGTGACCCGGTGACCTGGGGCCGGTGTCCCCACGTGACCCGGTGATCTGGGGCCGGTGTCCCCACGTGACCCCGGGTTCTGGTGCCGGGGTGGTCACCGGAACCTGGGAACCAGGCCGGGTGCGCGACATGACCCGGTGACCCGGGGCCGGGTTAACGACCTGTCCAGGGGACCCGGGCCGGGGACCCGACAGGACCCGGTGATCTGGGGCTTGGGTAAAAACCCGTCCCGGGGACCCGGGCTGGGTCCCGACATGACCCGGTGACCTGGTTCCGGGGTGCCGACCTGACCCGGTGACCTGCGGCTGTGGTGTCGACCGGACTCGGGTACCTGGTCCGGTGACCCGCATGACCCGGGGACCTGGTGTCGGGGTGGTCACCAGATTGTTGTACCCAGGCCGTTGACCCGACATGACCCTGTGACCCGGGGCCTGGGTAAAAATCCAACCCGGGGACCCGGGCATGGGACGTGACATGACCCGACCTAGGTCACGGGTCCCGACCTGACGCGGTGACCTGGGGTCGGTGTCCCCACGTGACCCGCTGACCTGGGTCCGGGGTCCCCACGTGACCCGGTGACCTGGGGCTGCTGTCCCCACGTGACCCGGTCACCTGGGGCCCATGTCCCCACGTGACCCGGGGTCCTGGTGCTGGGGTGGTCATCGGAACCTGGGAACCAGGCTGGGTACCAGACATGACCAGGTGACCTGGGTCCGGGGTCCCCACGTGACCCGGTGACCTGGGGCCGGTGTCCCAACGTGACCCGGGGTCCTGGATCCGGGGTCCCCACGTGACCCGGTGACCTGGGGCCGGTGTCCCCACGTGACCCGGTGACCTGGGGCCGGTGTCCCCACGTGACCCGGGGTCCTGGTGCCGGGGTGGTCATCGGAACCTGGGAACCAGGCCAGGTACCCGACACGACCCAGTGACCCGGGGCTGTGGTGTCGACGGCCTCGTGGACCTGGGTTATGGGTCCCGACCTGACGCGGTGACCTGGGGCCGGTGTCCCCACGTGACCCGCTGACCTGGGTCCGGTGTCCCCACGTGACCCGCTGACCTGGGGCCGGGGTCCCCACGTGACCCGGTGACCTGGGGCCGGTGTCCCCACGTGACCCTCTGACCTGGGGTTGGTGTCCCCACGTGACCCGCTGACCTGGGGCCGGGGTCCCCACGTGACCTGGTGATCTGGGGCCGGTGTCCCCACGTGACCCGGTCACCTGGGGCCGGTGTCCCCACGTGACCCGGGGTCCTGGTGCCGGGGTGGTCACCGGAACCTGGGAACCAGGCCGGGTGCGCGACATGACCCGGTGACCCGGGGCCGGGTTAACGACCTGTCCAGGGGACCCGGGCCGGGGACCCGACAGGACCCGGTGATCCTTCGCTGGTGTCCCGATGCAACCCGGGGACCCGGGCCGGGGACCCCACGTGACCCGGGGACCTGGGGCCGGGGATGTCACCCGACACTGGTACCCGGGGCAGCGACCCGATACGACCCGGGGACCTGGGTCCGGGGTCCCGACGTGACCCGGTGACCTGGGGCCAGGGTAACCACCTGACACTGGGACCCGGGCCGGGGACCCGGTATGACTCCGTCTCCCGGGGCCGGGGTGGTCACCTGACACTGGTACCCGGGACAGCGACCCGACATGACCCGGTGACCCGGGGCCGGGGTAACGACCTGTCCAGGGGACCTGGGCCGGGGACCCGACAGGACCCGGTGATCTGGGGCTTGGGTAAAAACCTGTCCCGGGGACCCGGGCATGGGACGTGACATGACCCGACCTAGGTCCCAGGTCCCGACCTGACGCGGTGACCTGGGGCCGGTGTCCCCACGTGACCCGCTGACCTGGGTCCGGGGTCCCCACGTGACCCGGTCACCTGGGGCCGGTGTCCCCACGTGACCCGGGGTCCAGGGTCCGGGGTCCGCACGTGACCCGGTGACCTGGGGCCGGTGTCCCCACGTGACCCGCTGACCTGGGTCCGGGGTCCCCACGTGACCCGGTGACCTGGGGCCGGTGTCCCCACGTGACCCGGTCACCTGGGGCCGGTGTCCCCACGTGACCCGGGGTCCTGGTGCCGAGGTGGTCATCGGAACCTGGGAACCAGGCTGGGTACCAGACATGACCAGGTGACCTGGATCCGGGGTCCCCGCGTGACCCGGTGACCTGGGGCCAGTGTCCCCACGTGACCCGGGGTTCTGGATCCGGGGTCCCCACGTGACCCGGTGACCTGGGGCCGGTGTCTCCACGTGACCCGGTCACCTGGGGCCGGTGTCCCCACGTGACCCGGTGTCCAGGGTCCGGGGTCCCCACGTGACCCGGTGACCTGGGGCCGGTGTCCCCACATGACCCGCTGACCTGGGTCCGGGGTTCCCACGTGACCCGGTGACCTGGGGCCGGTGTCCCCACGTGACCCGGTCACCTGGGGCCGGTGTCTCCACGTGACCCGGGGTCCTTGTGCCGGGGTGGTCATCGGAACCTGGGAACCAGGCCAGGTACCCGACACGACCCGGTGACCCGGGGCTGTGGTGTCGACGGACTCGTGGACCTGGGTTCGGGGTCCCGACCTGACGCGGTGACCTGGGGCCGGTGTCCCCACGTGACCCACTGACCTAGGGCCGGGATCCCCACGTGACCCGGTCACCTGGGGCCGGTGTCCCAACGTGACCCGGGGTCCTGGTGCCGGGGTGGTCACCGGAACCTGGGAACCAGGCCGGGTGTGCGACATGACCCGGTGACCCGGGGCCGGGTTAACGACCTGTCCGGGGACCCGGGCCGGGGACCAGACAGGACCCGGTGATCCTTCGCTGGTGTCCCGATGCAACCCGGGGACCCGGGCCGGGGACCCCACGTGACCAGGGGACCTGGGGCGGGGATGTCAACCGACACTGGTACCCGGGGCAGCGACCCGATACGACCCGGGGACCTGGGTCCGGGGTCCCCACGTGACCCGGGGTCCTGGTGCCGGGGTGGTCATCGGAACCTGGGAACCAGGCTGGGTACCAGACATGACCAGGTGACCTGGATCCGGGGTCCCCACGTGACCCGCTGACCTGGGGCCGGTGTCCCCACGTGACCCGGTCACCTGGGGCCGGTGTCCCCACGTGACCCGGGGTCCTGGGTCCGGGGTCCCCACGTGACCCGGTGACCTGGGGCCGGTGTCCCCACGTGACCCGGTCACCTGGGGCCGGTGTCCCCACGTGACCCGGTGTTTTGGATCCGGGGTCCCCACGTGACCCGGTCACCTGGGGCCAGTGTCCCCACGTGACCCGGTCACCTGGGGCCGGTGTCCCCACGTGACCCGGGGTCCTGGTGCCGGCGTCCCCACGTGACCCGGTGACCTGGGGCCGGTGTCCCCACGTGACCCGCTGACCTGGAAACGGGGTCCCCACGTGACCCGGTGACCTGGGGCCGGTGTCCCCACGTGACCCGGTCACCTGGGGCCGGTGTCCCCATGTGACCCGGGGTCCAGGGTCCGGGGTCCCCACGTGACCCGGTGACCTGGGGCCGGGGTCCCCACGTGACCCGGGGTCCTGGTGCCGGGGTGGTCACCGGAACCTGGGAACCAGGCCGGGTGCGCGACATGACCCGGTGACCCGGGGCCGGGTTAACGACCTGTCCAGGGGACCCGGGCCGGGGACCCGACAGGACCCGGTGATCCTTCGCTGGTGTCCCGATGCAACCCGGGGACCCGGGCCGGGGACCCCACGTGACCCGGGGACCTGGGGCCGGGGATGTCACCCGACACTTGTACCCGGGGCAGCGACCCGATACGACCCGGGGACCTGGGTCCGGGGTCCCGACCTGACCCGGTGACCTGGGGCCAGGGTAACCACCTGACCCGGAGACCCGGGCCGGGGACCCGGTATGACTCCGTCTCCCTGGGCGGGGGTGGTCACCTGACACTGCTACCCGGGACAGCGACCCGACATGACCCGGTGACCCGGGGCCGGGGTAACGACCTGTCCAGGGGACCTGTGCCGGGGACCCGACAGGACCCGGTGACCTGGTTCCGGGGTGCCGACCTGACCCGGTGACCTGGGGCTGTGGTGTCGACCGGACTCGGGGACCTGGTCCGGTGTCCCATCATGACCCGGGGACCTGGGGCCGGTGTCCCCACGTGACCCGGGGTCCTGGATCCGGGGTCCCCACGTGACCCGCTGACCTGGGGCCGGTGTCCCCACGTGACCCGGGGTCCAGGTTCCGGGGTCCCCACGTGACCCGGTGACCTGGGGCCGGTGTCCCCACGTGACCCGCTGACCTGGGTCCGGGGTCCCCACGTGACCCGGTGACCTGGGGCCGGTGTCCCCACGTGACCCGGTCACCTGGGGCCGGTGTCCCCACGTGACCCGGGGTCCTGGTGCCGGGGTGGTCATCGGAACCTGGGAACCAGGCCAGGTACCCGACACGACCCGGTGACCCGGGGCTGTGGTGTCGACGGACACGTGGACCTGGGTTCGGGGTCCCGACCTGACGCGGTGACCTGGGGCCGGTGTCCCCACGTGACCCGCTGACCTGGGGCCGGGGTCCCCATGTGACCCGGGGTCCTTGTGCCGGGGTGGTCACCGGAACCTGGGAACCAGGCCGGGTGCGCGACATGACCCGGTGACCCGGGGCCGGGTTAACGACCTGTCCAGGGGACACGGGCCGGGGACCCGACAGGACCCGGTGATCCTTCGCTGGTGTCCCGATGCAACCCGGGGACCCGGGCCGGGGACCCCACGTGACCCGGGGTCCTGGGGCAGGGGATGTCACCCGACACTGGTACCCGGGGCAGCGACCCGATACGACCCGGGGACCTGGGTCCGGGGTCCCGACCTGACCCGGTGACCTGGGGCCAGGGTAACCACCTGACCCGGGGACCCGGGCCGGGGACCCGGTATGACTCCGTCTCCCGGGGCCGGGGTGGTCACCTGACACTGCTACCCGGGACAGCGACCCGACATGACCCGGTGACCCGGGGCCGGGGTAACGACCTGTCCAGGGGACCTGGGCCGGGGACCCGACAGGACCCGGTGATCTGGGGCTTGGGTAAAAACCCGTCCCGGGGACCCGGGCTGGGTCCCGACATGACCCGGTGACCTGGTTCCAGGGTGCCGACCTGACCCGGTGACCTGCGGCTGTGGTGTCGACCGGACTCGAGTACCTGGTCCGGTGTCCCGCATGACCCGGGGACCTGGGGTCGGGGTGGTCACCAGACCGTTGTACCCAGGCCGTTGACCCGACATGACCCTGTGACCCGGGGCCTGGGTAAAAATCCAACCCGGGGACCCGGGCATGGGACGTGACATGACCCGACCTAGGTCCCGAGTCCCGACTAGACGCGGTGACCTGGGGCCGGTGTCCCCACGTGACCCGCTGACCTGGGTCCGGGGTCCCCACGTGACCCGGTGACCTGGGGCCGGTGTCCCCACGTGACCCGGTCACCTGGGGCCGGTGTCCCCACGTGACCCGGGGTCCTGGTGCCGGGGTGGTCATCGGAACCTGGGAACCAGGCTGGGTACCAGACATGACCAGGTGACCTGGATCCGGGGTCCCCACGTGACCCGCTGACCTGGGTCCGGGGTCCCCACGTGACCCGGTGACCTGGGGCCGGTGTCCCCACGTGACCCGGGGTCCTGGATCCGGGGTCCCCACGTGACCCGGTGACCTGGTGCCGGTGTCCCCACGTGACCCGGTGACCTGGGGCCGGTGTCCCCACGTGACCCGGGGTCCAGGGTCCGGGGTCCCCACTTGACCCGGTGACCTGGGGCCGGTGTCCCCACGTGACCCGCTGACCTGGGTCCGGGGTCCCTACGTGACCCGGTGACCTGGGGCCGGTGTCCCCACGTGACCCGGTCACCTGGGGCCGGTGTCCCCACGTGACCCGGGGTCCTGTTGCCGGGGTGGTCATCGGAACCTGGGAACCAGGCTGGGTACCAGACATGACCAGGTGACCTGGATCAGGGGTCCCCGCGTTACCCGGTGACCTGGGGCCGGTGTCCCCACGTGACCCGGGGTCCTGGATCCGGGGTCTCCACGTGACCCGGTGACCTGGGGCCGGTGTCCCCACGTGACCCGGTCACCTGGGGCCGGTGTCCCCATGTGACCCGGGGTCCAGGGTCCGGGGTCCCCACGTGACCCTGTGACCTGGGGCCGGTGTCCCCACGTGACCCGCTGACCTGGGTCCGGGGTCCCCACGTGACCCGGTGACCTGGGGCCGGTGTCCCCACGTGACCCGGTCACCTGGGGCCGGTGTCCCCACGTGACCCGGGGTCCTGGTGCCGGGGTGGTCATCGGAACCTGGGAACCAGGCCAGGTACCCGACACGACCCGGTGACCCGGTGCTGTGGTGTCGACGGACTCGTGGACCTGGGTTCGGGGTCCCGACCTGACGCGGTGACCTGGGGCCGGTGTCCCCTCGTGACCCGCTGACCTGGGGCCGGGGTCCCCACGTCACCTGCTGAACTGGGGCCGGTGTCCCCACGTGACCCGCTGACCTGGGTCCGGGGTCCCCACGTGACCCGGTGACCTGGGGCCGGTGTCCCCACGTGACCCCGGGTCCTGGTGCCGGGGTGGTCACCGGAACCTGGGAACCAGGCCGGGTGCGCGACATGACCCGGTGACACGGAGCCGGGTTAACGACCTGTCCAGGGGACCCGGGCCGGGGACCCGACAGGACCCGGTGATCTGGGGCTTGGGTAAAAACCCGTCCCGGGGACCCGGGTGGGTCCCGACATGACCCGGTGACCTGGTTCCGGGGTGCCGACCTGACCCGGTGACCTGGGGCTGTGGTGTCGACCGGACTCGGGGACCTGGTCCGGTGACCCGCATGACCCGGGGACCTGGGGTCGGGGTGGTCACCAGATTGTTGTACCCAGGCCGTTGACCCGACATGACCCTGTGACCCGGGGCCTGGGTAAAAATCCAACCCGGGGGCCCGGGCATGGGACGTGACATGACCCGACCTAGGTCCCGGGTCCCGACCTGACGCGGTGACCTGGGGCCGGTGTCCCCACGTGACCCGCTGACCTGGGTCCGGGGTCCCCACGTGACCCGGTGACCTGTGGCTGCTGTCCCCACGTGACCCGGTCACCTGGGGCCCGTGTCCCCACGTGACCCGGGGTCCTGGTGCTGGGGTGGTCATCGGAACCTGGGAACCAGGCTGGGTACCAGACATGACCAGGTGACCTGGGTCCGGGGTCCCCACGTGACCCGCTGACCTGGGGCCGGTGTCCCCACGTGACCCGGGGTCCTGGATCCGGGGTCCCCACGTGACCCGGTGACCTGGGGCCGGTGTCCCCACGTGACCCGGTGACCTGGGGCCGGTGTCCCCACGTGACCCGGGGTCCTGGTGCCGGGGTGGTCATCGGAACCTGGGAACCAGGCCATGTACCCGATACGACCCGGTGACCCGGGGCTGTGGTGTCGACGGCCTCGTGGACCTGGGTTCGGGGTCCCGAACTGACGCGGTGACCTGGGGCCGGTGTCCCCACGTGACCCGCTGACCTGGGGCCGGTGTCCCCACGTGACCCGCTGACCTGGGGCCGGGGTCCCCACGTGACCCGGTGACCTGGGGCCGGTGTCCCCACGTGACCCTCTGACCTGGGGTTGGTGTCCCCACGTGACCCGCTGACCTGGGGCCGGGGTCCCCACGTGACCTGGTGATCTGGGGCCGGTGTCCCCACGTGACCCGCTGACCTGGGGCCGGGGTCCCCACGTGACCCGGGGTCCTGGTGCCGGGGTGGTCACCGGAACCTGGGAACCAGGCCGGGTGCGCGACATGACCCGGTGACCCGGGGCCGGGTTAACGACCTGTCCAGGGGACCCGGGCCGGGGACCCGACAGGACCCGGTGATCCTTCGCTGGTGTCCCGATGCAACCCGGGGACCCGGGCCGGGGACCCCACGTGACCCGGGGACCTGGGGCCGGGGATGTCACCCGACACTGGTACCCGGGGCAGCGACCCGATACGACCCGGGGACCTGGGTCCGGAGTCCCAATACGACCCGGTGACCTGGGGCCAGGGTAACCACCTGACCCGGGGACCCGGGCCGGGGACCCGGTATGACTCCGTCTCCCGGGGCCGGGGTGGTCACCTGACACTGGTACCCGGGACAGCGACCCGACATGACCCGGTGACCCGGGGCCGGGGTAACGACCTGTCCAGGGGACCTGGGCCGGGGACCCGACAGGACCCGGTGATCTGGGGCTTGGGTAAAAACCTGTCCCGGGGACCCGGGCATGGTACGTGACATGACCCGACCTAGGTCCCGGGTCCCGACCTGACGCGGTGACCTGGGGCCGGTGTCCCCACGTGACCCGCTGACCTGGGTCCGGGGTCCCCACGTGACCCGGTCACCTGGGGCCGGTGTCCCCACGTGACCCGGGGTCCAGGGTCCGGGGTCCGCACGTGACCCGGTGACCTGGGGCCGGTGTCCCCACGTGACCCGCTGACCTGGGTCCGGGGTCCCCACGTGACCCGGTGACCTGGGGCCGGTGTCCCCACGTGACCCGGTCACCTGGGGCCGGTGTCCCCACGTGACCCGGGGTCCTGGTGCCGAGGTGGTCATCGGAACCTGGGAACCAGGCTGGGTACCAGACATGACCAGGTGACCTGGATCCGGGGTCCCCGCGTGACCCGGTGACCTGGGGCCGGTGTCCCCACGTGACCCGGGGTTCTGGATCCGGGGTCCCCACGTGACCCGGTGACCTGGGGCCGGTGTCTCCACGTGACCCGGTCACCTGGGACCGGTGTCCCCACGTGACCAGGTGTCCAGGGTCCGGGGTCCCCACGTGACCCGGTGACCTGGGGCCGGTGTCCCCACATGACCCGCTGACCTGGGTCCGGGGTCCCCACGTGACCCGGTGACCTGGGGCCGGTGTCCCACGTGACCCGGTCACCTGGGGCCGGTGTCCCAACGTGACCCGGGGTCCTGGTGCCGGGGTGGTCACCGGAACCTGGGAACCAGGCCGGGTGCGCGACATGACCCGGTGACCCGGGGCCGGGTTAACGACCTGTCCGGGGACCCGGGCCGGGGACCCGACAGGACCCGGTGATCCTTCGCTGGTGTCCCGATGCAACTTGGGGACCCGGGCCGGGGACCCCACGTGACCCGGGGACCTGGGGCAGGGGATGTCACCCGACACTTGTACCCGGGGCAGCGACCCGATACGACCCGGGGACCTGGGTCCGGGGTCCCGACCTGACCCGGTGACCTGGGGCCAGGGTAACCACCTGACCCGGAGACCCGGGCCGGGGACCCGGTATGACTCCGTCTCCCGGGGCCGGGGTGGTCACCTGACACTGGTACCCGGGACAGCGACCCGACATGACCCGGTGACCCGGGGCCGGGGTAACGACCTGTCCAGGGGACCTGGGCCGGGGACCCGACAGGACCCGGTGACCTGGTTCCAGGGTGCCGACCTGACCCGGTGACCTGGGGCTGTGGTGTCGACCGGACTCGGGGACCTGGTCCGGTGTCCCGTCATGACCCGGGGACCTGGGATCGGGGTGGTCACCAGACCGATGTACCCAGGCCGTTGACCCGACATGACCCTGTGACCAGGGGCCTGGGTAAAAATCCAACCCGGGGACCCGGGCATGGGACGTGACATGACCCGACCTGGGTCCGGGGTGCCGACCTGACCCGGTGACCTGCAGCCGTTGTCCCCACGTGACCCGCTGACCTGGGTCCGGGGTCCCCACGTGACCCGGTGACCTGTGTCCGGGGTCCCCACGTGACCCGGTCACCTGGGGCCGGTGTCCCCACGTGACCCGGGGTCCTGGTGCCGGGGTGGTCATCGGAACCTGGGAACCAGGCTGGGTACCAGACATGACCAGGTGACCTGGATCCGGGGTCCCACGTGACCCGGTGACCTGGGGCCGGTGTCCCCACGTGACCCGGTCACCTGGGGCCGGTGTCCCCACGTGACCCGGGGTCCTGGGTCCGGGGTCCCCACGTGACCCGGTGACCTGGGGCCGGTGTCCCCACGTGACCCGGTCACCTGGGGCCGGTGTCCCCACGTGACCCGGGGTCCTGGATCCGGGGTCCCCACGTGAACCGGTCACCTGGGGCCAATTTCCCCACGTGACCCGGTCACCTGTGGCCGGTGTCCCCACGTGACCCGCTGACCTGGATCCGGGGTCCCCACGTGACCCGGTGACCTGGGGCCGGTGTCCCCACGTGACCCGGTCACCTGGGGCCGGTGTCCCCATGTGACCCGGGGTCCTGGGTCCGGGGTCCCCACGTGACCCGCTGACCTGGGGCCGGGGTCCCCACGTGACCCGGGGTCCTGGGGCCGGTGTCCCCACGTGACCCGGTCACCTGGGGCCGGTGTCCCCACGTGACCCGGGGTCCTGGTGCCGGGGTGGTCATCGGAACCTGGGAACCAGGCTGGGTACCAGACATGACCAGGTGACCTGGATCAGGGGTCCCCACGTGACCCGGTGACCTGGGGCCGGTGTCCCCACATGACCCGGTCACCTGGGGCCGGTGTCCCCACGTGACCCGGGGTCCTGGGTCCGGGGTCCCCACGTGACCCGGTGACCTGGGGCCGGTGTCCCCACGTGACCCGGTCACCTGGGGCCGGTGTCCCCACGTGACCCGGGGTCATGGGTCCGGGGTCCCTACGTGACCCGGTGACCTTGGGCCGGTGTCCCCACGTGACCCGGTCACCTGGGGCCGGTGTCCCCAAGTGACCCGGGGTCCTGGTGCCGTGGTCCCCACGTGACCCGGTGACCTGGGCCGGTGTCCCCACGTGACCCGCTGACCTTGATCCGGGGTCCCCACGTGACCCGGTGACCTGGGGCCGGTGTCCCCACGTGACCCGGGGTCCTGGTGCCGGGGTGGTCATCGGAACCTGGGAACCAGGCTGGGTACCAGACATGAGCAGGTGACCTGGGGCCGGTGTCCCCACGTGACCCGCTGACCTGGGGCCGGGGTCCCCACGTGACCCGCTGACCTGGGGCCGGGGTCCCCACGTGACCCACGGTCCTGGTGCCGGGGTGGTCACCGGAACCTGGGAACCAGGCCGGGTGCGCGACATGACACGGTGACCCGGGGCCGGGTTAACGACCTGTCCAGGGGACCCGGGCCGGGGACCCGACAGGACCCGGTGACCTGGTTCCGGGGTGCCGACATGACCCGGGGACCTGGTTCCGGGGTGCCGACCTGACCCGGTGACCTGCGGCTGTGGTGTCGACCGGACTCGGGGACCTGGTCCGGTGTCCCGTCATGACCCGGGGACCTGGGGTCGGGGTGGTCACCAGACCGTTGTACCCAGGCCGTTGAGCCGACATGACCCTGTGACCCGGGGCCTGGGTAAAAATCCAACCCGGGGACCCGGGCATGGGACGTGACATGACCCGACCTGGGTCCGGGGTCCCGACCTGACGCGGTGACCTGGGGCCGGTGTCCCCACGTGACCCGGTGACATGGGGCCGGGGTCCCCACGTGACCCTGTGACCTGGGGCCGGTGTCCCCACGTGACCCGGGGTCCTGGATCCGGTGTCCCCACGTGACCCGGGGTCCTGGTGCCGGGGTGGTCATCGGAACCTGGGAACCAGACCGGGTACCAGACATGACCAGGTGACCTGGGTCCGGGGTCCCCACGTGACCCGCTGACCTGGGGCCGGGGTCCCCACGTGACCCGGGGTCCTGGTGCCGGGGTGGTCACCGGAACCTGGGAACCAGGCCGGGTGCGCGACATGACCCGGTGACCCGGGGCCGGGGAAACGACCTGTCCAGGGGACCCGGGCCGGGGACCCGACAGGACCCGGTGATCCTTCGCTGGTGTCCCGATGCAACCCGGGGACCCGGGCCGGGGACCCCACGTGACCCGGGGACCTGGGGCCGGGGATGTCACCCGACACTGGTACCCGGGGCAGCGACCCGATACGACCCGGGGACCTGGGTCCGGGGTCCCGGCCTGACCCGGTGACCTGGGGCCAGGGTAACCACCTGACCCGGGGACCCGGGCCGGGGACCCGTTATGACTCCGTCTCCCGGGGCCGGGGTGGTCACCTAACACTGGTACCCGGGACAGCGACCCGACATGACCCGGTGACCCGGGGCCGGGGTAACGACCTGTCCAGGGGACCTGGGCCGGGGACCCGACAGGACCCGGTGACCTGGTTCCGGGGTGCCGACCTGACCCGGTGACCTGGGGCTGTGGTGTCGACCGGACTCGGGGACCTGGTCCGGTGTCCCGTCATGACCCGGGGACCTGGGGTCGGGGTGGTCACCAGACCGTTGTACCCAAGCCGTTGACCCGACATGACCCTGTGACCCGGGGCCTGGGTAAAAATCCAACCCGGGGACCCGGGCATGGTACGTGACATGACCCGACCTGGGTCCGGGGTCCCGACCTGACCCGGTGACCTGGAGTCGGTGTCCCCACGTGACCCGCTGACCTGGGTCCGGGGTCCCCACGTGACCCGGTGACCTGGGGCCGGTGTCCCCACGTGACCCGGTCACCTGGGGCCGGTGTCCCCACGTGACCCGGGGTCCTGGTGCCGGGGTGGTCATCGGAACCTGGGAACCAGGCTGGGTAGCAGACATGACCAGGTGACCTGGGTCCGGGGTCCCCACGTGACCCGCTGACCTGGGTCCGGGGTCCCCACGTGACCCGGTGACCTGGGGCCGGTGTCCCCACGTGACCCGGTGACCTGGGGCCGGGGTCCCCACGTGACCCGGGGTCCTGGTGCCGGGGTGGTCATCGGAACCTGGGAACCAGGCCAGGTACCCGACACGACCCGGTGACCCGGGGCTGTGGTGTCGACGGACTCGTGGACCTGGGTTCGGGGTCCCGACCTGACGCGGTGACCTGGGGCCGGTGTCATCACGTGACCCGCTGACCTGGGGTCGGGGTCGCCACGTGACCCGCTGACCTGGGGCCGGGGTCCCAACGTGACCCGGGGTCCTGGTGCCGGGGTGGTCACCGGAACCTGGGAACCAGGCCGGGTGCGCGACATGACCCGGTGACCCGGGGCCGGGTTAACGACCTGTCCAGGGGACCCGGGCCGGGGACCCGACAGGACCCGGTGATCCTTCGCTGGTGTCCCGATGCAACCTGGGGACCAGGGCCGGGGACCCCACGTGACCCGGGGACCTGGAGCAGGGGATGTCACCCGACACTGGTACCCGGGACAGCGACCCGACATGACCCGGGGACCCGGGGTCGGGGTGGTCACCAGACCGTTGTACGCAGGCCGTTGACCCGACATGACCCTGTGACCCTGGGCCTGGGTAAAAATCCAACCCGGGGACCTGGGCATGGGACGTGACATGACCCGACCTGGGTCCCGGGTCCCGACCTGACCCGGTGACCTGGAGCCGGTGTCCCCACGTGACCCGCTGACCTTGGTCCGGGGTCCCCACGTGACCCGGTGACCTGGGGCCGGTGTCCCCACGTGACCCGGTGACCTGGGGCCGGAGTCCCCACGTGACCCGGGGTCCTGGTGCCGGGGTGGTCATCGGAACCTGGGAACCAGGCTGGGTACCAGACATGACCAGGTGACCTGGGTCCGGGGTCCCCACGTGACCCGCTGACCTGGGTCCGGGGTCCCCACGTGACCCGGTGACCTGGGGCCGGTGTCCCCACGTGACCCGGTCACCTGGGGTTGGTGTCCCCACGTGACCCAGGGTCCTGGTGCCGGGGTGGTCATCGGAACCTGGGAACCAGGCTGGGTACCAGACATGACCAGGTGACCTGGATCCGGGGTCCCCACGTGACCCGCTGACCTGGGGCCGGGGTCCCCACGTGACCCGGGGTCCTGGTGCCGGGGTGGTCATCGGAACCTGGGAAGCAGGCCAGGTACCCGACACGACCCGGTTACCCGGGGCTGTGGTGTCGACGGACTCGTGGACCTGGGTTCGGGGTCCCGACCTGACGCGGTGACCTGGGGCCGGTGTCCCCACGTGACCCTCTGACCTGGGGCCGGGGTCCCCACGTGACCCGCTGACCTGGGGCCGGTGTCCCCACGTGACCCGGGGTCCTGGTGCCGGGGTGGTCATCGGAACCTGGGAACCAGGCCGGGTGCGCGACATGACCCGGTGACCCGGGGCCGGGTTAACGACCTGTCCAGGGGACCCGGGCCGGGGACCCGACAGGACCCGGTGATCCTTCGCTGGTGTCCCGATGCAACCCGGGGACCCGGGCCGGGGACTCCACGTGACCCGGGGACCTGGGGCCGGGGATGTCACCCGACACTGGTACCCGGGGCAGCGACCCGATACGACCCGGGGACCTGGGTCCGGGGTCCCGACCTGACCCGGTGACCTGGGGCCAGGGTAACCACCTGACCGGGGACCCGGGCCGGGGACCCGGTATGACTCCGTCTCCCGGGGCCGGGGTGGTCACCTGACACTGCTACCCGGGACAGCGACCCGACATGACCCGGTGACCCGGGGCAGGGGTAACGACCTGTCCAGGGGACCTGGGCCGGGGACCCGACAGGACCCGGTGACCTGGTGTCGGGGTGGTCTCCAGACCGATGTACCCAGGCCGTTGACCCGACATGACCCTGTGACCCGGGGCCTGGGTAAAAATCCAACCCGGGGAGCCGGGCATGGGACGTGACATGACCCGACCTGGGTCCGGGGTCCCGACCTGACCCGGTGACCTGGGGCCGGTGTCCCCACGTGACCCGGTCACCTGGGGCCGGTGTCCCCAGGTGACCCGGGGTCCTGGGTCTGGAGTCCCCACGTGACCCGGTGACCTGGGGCCAGTGTCCCCAGGTGACCCGGTCACCTGGGGCCGGTGTCCCCACGTGACCCGGGGTCCTGGATCCGGGGTCCCCACATGACCCGGTGACCTGGGGCCGGTGTCCCCCACGTGACCCGGTCACCTGGGGCCGGGGTCCCCACGTGACCCGGGGTCCTGGGTCCGGGGTCCCCACGTGACCCGGTGACCTGGGGCCAGTGTCCCCAGGTGACCCGGTCACCTGGGGCCGGTGTCCCCACGTGACCCGCTGACCTGGGTCCGGGGTCCCCACGTGACCCGGTGACCTGGGTCCGGGGTCCCCACGTGACCCGCTGACCTGGGGCCGGGGTCCCCACGTGACCCGGGGTCCTGGTGCCGGGGTGGTCACCGGAACCTGGGAACCAGGCCGGGTGCGCGACATGACCCGGTGACCCGGGGCCGGGGAAACGACCTGTCCAGGGGGACCCGGGCCGGGGACCCGACAGGACCCGGTGATCCTTCGCTGGTGTCCCGATGCAACCCGGGGACCCGGGCCGGGGACCCCACGTGACCCGGGGGACCTGGGGCCGGGGATGTCACCCGACACTGGTACCCGGGGCAGCGACCCGATACGACCCGGGGACCTGGGTCCGGGGTCCCGACCTGATCCGGTGACCTGGGGCCAGGGTAACCACCTGACCCGGGGACCCGGGCCGGGGACCCGGTATGACTCCGTCTCCCGGGGGCCGGGGTGGTCACCTGACACTGGTACCCGGGACAGCGACCCGACATGACCCGGTGACCCGGGGCCGGGGTAACGACCTGTCCAGGGGACCTGGGCCGGGGACCCGACAGGACCCGGTGACCTGGTTCCGGGGTGCCGACCTGACCCGGTGACCTGGGGCTGTGGTGTCGACCGGACTCGGGGACCTGGTCCGGTGTCCCGTCATGACCCGGGGACCTGGGGTCGGGGTGGTCACCAGACTGTTGTACCCAGGCCGTTGACCCGACATGACCCTGTGACCCGGGGCCTGGGTAAAAATCCAACCCGGGGACCCGGGCATGGGACGTGACATGACCCGACCTGGGTCCGGGGTCCCGACCTGACCCGGTGACCTGGGTCCGGTGTCCCCACGTGACCCGCTGACCTGGGTCCGGGGTCCCCACGTGACCCGGTGACCTGGGGCCGGTGTCCCCACGTGACCCGGTGACCTGGGGCCGGTGTCCCCACGTGACCCAGGGTCCTGGTGTCGGGGTGGTCATCGGAACCTGGGAACCAGGCTGGGTACCAGACATGACCAGGTGACCTAGGTCCGGGGTCCCCACGTGACCCGGTGACCTGGGGACGGGGTCCCCACGTGACCCGGGGTCCTGGTGCCGGGGTGGTCACCGGAACCTGGGAACCAGGCCGGGTGCGCGACATGACCCGGTGACCCGGGGCCGGGTTAACGACCTGTCCAGGGGACCCGGGCCGGGGACCCGACAGGACCCGGTGATCCTTCGCTGGTGTCCCGATGCAACCCGGGGACCCGGGCCGGGGACCCCACGTGACCCGGGGACCTGGGGCCGGGGATGTCACCCGACACTGGTACCCGGGGCAGCGACCCGATACGACCCGGGGACCTGGGTCCGAGGTCCCGACCTGACCCGGTGACCTGGGGCCAGGGTAACCACCTGACCCGGGGACCCGGGCCGGGGACCCGGTATGACTCCGTCTCCCGGGGCCGGGGTGGTCACCTGACACTGGTACCCGGGACAGCGACCCGACATGACCCGGTGACCCGGGGCAGGGGTAACGACCTGTCCAGGGGACCTGGGCCGGGGACCCGACAGGACCCGGTGACCTGGTGTCGGGGTGGTCTCCAGACCGATGTACCCAGGCCGTTGACCCGACATGACCCTGTGACCCGGGGCCTGGGTAAAAATCCAACCCGGGGAGCCGGGCATGGGACGTGACATGACCCGACCTGGGTCCGGGGTCCCGACCTGACCCGGTGACCTGGGGCCGGTGTCCCCACGTGACCCGGTCACCTGGGGCCGGTGTCCCCACGTGACCCGGGGTCCTGGGTCCGGAGTCCCCACGTGACCCGGTGACCTGGGGCCAGTGTCCCCAGGTGACCCGGTCACCTGGGGCCGGTGTCCCCACGTGACCCGGGGTCCAGGGTCCGGGGTCCCCACATGACCCGGTGACCTGGGGCCGGTGTCCCCACGTGACCCGGTCACCTGGGGCCGGTGTCCCCACGTGACCCGGGGTCCTGGGTCTGGGGTCCCCACGTGACCCGGTGACCTGGGGCCGGTGTCCCCACGTGACCCGGGGTCCAGGGTCCGGGGTCCCCACGTGACCCGGTGACCTGGGGCCGGTGTCCCCACGTGTCCCGGTCACCTGGGGCCGGTGTCCCCACGTGACCCGGGGTCCTGGTGCAGGGGTGGTCATCGGAACCTGGGAACCAGGCTGGGTAGCAGACATGACCAGGTGACCTGGGTCCGGGGTCCCCACGTGACCCGCTGACCTGGGGCCGGGGTCCCCACGTGACCCGGGGTCCTGGTGCCGGGGTGGTCACCGGAACCTGGGAACCAGGCCGGGTGCGCGACATGACCCGGTGACCCGGGGCCGGGTTAACGACCTGTCCAGGGGACCCGGGCCGGGGACCCGACAGGACCCGGTGATCCTTCGCTGGTGTCCCGATGCAACCCGTGGACCTGGGCCGGGGACCCCACGTGACCCGGGGACCTGGGGCCGGGGATGTCACCCGACACTGGTACCCGGGGCAGCGACCCGATACGACCCGGGGACCTGGGTCCGGGGTCCCGACCTGACCCGGTGACCTGGGGCCAGGGTAACCACCTGACCCGGGGACCCGGGCCGGGGACCCGGTATGACTCCGTCTCCCTGGGCGGGGGTGGTCACCTGACACTGGTACCCGGGACAGCGACCCGACATGACCCGGTGACCCGGGGCCGGGGAAACGACCTGTCCAGGGGACCTGGGCCGGGGACCCGACAGGACCCGGTGACCTGGTTCCGGGGTGCCGACCTGACCCGGTGACCTGGGGCTGTGGTGTCGTCCGGATTCGGGGACCTGGTCCGGTGTCCCGTCATGACTCGGAGACCTGGGGTCGGGGTGGTCACCAGACCCTTGTACCCAGGCCGTTGACCCGACATGACCCTGTGACAAGGGGCCTGGGTAAAAATCCAACCCGGGGACCCGGGCATGGGACGTGACATGACCCGACCTGGGCCCGGGGTCCCGACCTGACCCGGTGACCTGGGTCCGGTGTCCCCACGTGACCCGCTGACCTGGGTCCGGGGTCCCCACGTGACCCGGTGACCTGGGGCCGGTGTCCCCACGTGACCCGGTGACCTGGGGCCGGTGTCCCTACGTGACCCGGGGTCCTGGTGCCGGGGTGGTCATCGGAACCTGGGAACCAGGCTGGGTACCAGACATGACCAGGTGACCTGGGTCCGGGGTCCCCACGTGACCCGCTGACCTGGGGCCGGGGTCCCCACGTGACCCGGGGTCCTGGTGCTGGGGTGGTCACCGGAACCTGGGAACCAGGCCGGGTGCGCGACATGACCCGGTGACCCGGGGCCGGGTTAACGACCTGTCCAGGGGACCCGGGCCGGGGACCCGACAGGACCCGGTGATCCTTCGCTGGTGTCCCGATGCAACCCGGGGACCCGGGCCGGGGACCCCACGTGACCCGGGGACCTGGGGCCGGGGATGTCACCCGACACTGGTACCCGGGGCAGCGACCCGATACGACCCGGGGACCTGGGTCCGGGGTCCCGACCTGACCCGGTGACCTGGGGCCAGGGTAACCACCTGACCCGGGGACCCGGGCCGGGGACCCGGTATGACTCCGTCTCCCGGGGCCGGGGTGGTCACCTGACACTGCTACCCGGGACAGCGACCCGACATGACCCGGTGACCCGGGGCCGGGGTAACGACCTGTCCAGGGGACCTGGGCCAGGGACCCGACAGGACCCGGTGATCTGGGGCTTGGGTAAAAACCCGTCCCGGGGACCCGGGCTGGGTCCCGACATGACCCGGTGACCTGGTTCCGGGGTGCCGACCTGACCCGGTGACCTGCGGCTGTGGTGTCGACCGGACTCGGGTACCTGGTCCGGTGTCCCGCATGACCCGGGGACCTGGTGTCGGGGTGGTCACCAGACCGTTGTACCCAGGCCGTTGACCCGACATGACCCTGTGACCCGGGGCCTGGGTAAAAATCCAACCCGGGGACCCGGGCATGGGACGTGACATGACCCGACCTAGGTCCCGGGTCCCGACCTGACCCGGTGACCTGGGGCCGGTGTCCCCACGTGACCCGCTGACCTGGGTCCGGGGTCCCCACGTGACCCGGTGACCTGGGTCCGTTGTCCCCACGTGACCTGGGGTCCTGGTGCCGGGGTGGTCATCGGAACGTGGGAACCAGGCTGGGTACCAGACATGACCAGGTGACCTGGATCCGGGGTCCCCACGTGACCCGGTGACCTGGAGCCGGTGTCCCCACGTGACCCGGTCACCTGGGGCCGGTGTCCCCACGTGACCCGGGGTCCTGGGTCCGGGGTCCCCACGTGACCCGGTGACCTGTGTCCGGTGTCCCCACGTGACCCGGGGTCCTGGATCCGGGGTCCCCACGTGACCCGGTGACCTGGGGCCGGTGTCCCCACGTGACCCGGTCACCTGGGGCCGGTGTCCCCACGCGACCCGGGGTCCTGGGTCCGGGGTCCCCACGTGACCGCTGACCTGGGGCCGGTGTCCCCACGTGACCCGCTGACCTGGGTCCGGGGTCCCCACGTGACCCGGTGACCTGGGGCCGGTGTCCCCACGTGACGCGGGGTCCTGGTCCCGGGGTGGTCATCGGAACCTGGGAACCAGGCCAGGTACCCGACACGACCCGGTGACCCGGGGCTGTGGTGTCGACGGACTCGTGGACCTGGGTTCGGGGTCCCGACCTGACGCGGTGACCTGGGGCCGGTGTCCCCACGTGACCCGGTGACCTGGGTCCGGGGTCCCCACATGACCCGCTGACCTGGGGCCGGGGTCCCCACGTGACCCGGGGTCCTGGTGCCGGGGTGGTCACCGGAACCTGGGAACCAGGCCGGGTGCGCGACATGACCCGGTGACCCGGGGCCGGGTTAACGACCTGTCCAGGGGACCCGGGCCGGGGACCCGACAGGACCCGGTGATCCTTCGCTGGTGTCCCGATGCAACCCGGGTACCCGGGCCGGGGACCCCACGTGACCCGGGGACCTGGGGCCGGGGATGTCACCCGACACTGGTACCCGGGGCAGCGACCCGATACGACCCGGTGACCTGGGGCCAGGGTAACCACCTGACCCGGGGACCCGGTCCGGGGACCCGGTATGACTCCGTCTCCCGGGGCCGGGGTAGTCACCTGACACTGCTACCCGGGACAGCGACCCGACATGACCCGGTGACCCGGGGCCGGGGTAACGACCTGTCCAGGGGACCTGGGCCGGGGACCCGACAGGACCCGGTGACCTGGTTCCGGGGTGCCGACCTGACCCGGTGACCTGGGGCTGTGGTGTCGACCGGATTCGGGGACCTGGTCCGGTGTCCCGTCATGACCCGGGGACCTGGGGACGGGGTGGTCACCAGACCGTTGTACCCAGGCCGTTGACCCGACATGACCCTGTGACCCGGGGCCTGGGTAAAAATCCAACCCGGGGACCCGGGCATGGGACGTGACATGACCCGACCTGGGTCCGGGGTCCCTACCTGACGCGGTGACCTGGGGCCGGTGTCCCCACGTGACCCGCTGACCTGGGTCCGGGGTCCCCACGTGACCCGGTGACCTGGGGCCGGTGTCCCCACGTGACCCGGTCACCTGGGGCCGGGGTCCCCACGTGACCCGGGGTCCTGGTGCCGGGGTGGTCATCGGAACCTGGGAACCAGGCTGGGTAGCAGACATGACCAGGTGACCTGGGTCCGGGGTCCCCACGTGACCCGCTGACCTGGGTCTGGGGTCCCCACGTGACCCGGGGTCCTGGTGCCGGGGTGGTCACCGGAACCTGGGAACCAGGCCGGGTGCGCGACATGACCCGGTGACCCGGGGCCGGGTTAACGACCTGTCCAGGGGACCTGGGCCGGGGACCCGACAGGACCCGGTGATCTGGGGCTTGGGTAAAAACCCGTCCCGGGGACCCGGGCTGGGTCCCGACATGACCCGGTGACCTGGTTCCGGGGTGCCGACCTGACCCGGTGACCTGGGGCTGTGGTGTCGACCGGACTCGGGGACCTGGTCCGGTGTCCCGTCATGACCCGGGGACCTGGGGTCGGGGTGGTCACCAGACCGATGTACCCAGGCCGTTGACCCGACATGACCCTGTGACCCGGGGCCTGGGTAAAAATCCAACCCGGGGATCCGGGCATGGGACGTGACATGACCCGACCAAGGTCCCGGGTCCCGACCTGACGCGGTGACCTGGGGCCGGTGTCCCCACGTGACCCGGGGTCCTGGTGCCGGGGTGGTCATCGGAACCTGGGAACCAGGCTGGGTACCAGACATGACCAGGTGACCTGGGTCCGGGGTCCCCACGTGACCCGCTGACCTGGGGCCGGGGTCCCCACGTGACCCGGGGTCCTGGTGCCGGGGTGGTCACCCGAACCTGGGAACCAGGCCGGGTGCGCGACATGACCCGGTGACCCGGGGCCGGGTTAACGACCTGTCCAGGGGACCCGGGCCGGGGACCCGACAGGACCCGGTGATCATTCGCTGGTGTCCCGATGCAACCCGTGGACCTGGGCCGGGGACCCCACGTGACCCGGGGACCTGGGGCAGGGAATGTCACCCGACACTGGTACCCGGGGCAGCGACCCGATACGACCCGGGGACCTGGGTCCGGGGTCCCGACCTGACCCGGTGACCTTAGGCCAGGGTAACCACCTGACCCGGGGACCCGGGCCGGGGACCCGGTATGACTCCGCCTCCCGGGGCCGGGGTGGTCACCTGACACTGGTACCCGGGACAGCGACCCGACATGACCCGGTGACCCGGGGCCAGGGTAACGACCTGTCCAGGGGACCTGGGCCGGGGACCCGACAGGACCCGGTGACCTGGTAACGGGGTGCCGACCTGACCCGGTGACCTGGAGCCGGTGTCCCCACGTGACCCGCTGACCTGGGTCCGGGGTCCCCACGTGACCCGGTGACCTGGGGCCGGGGTCCCCACGTGACCCGCTGACCTGGGGCCGGGGTGGTCACCGGAACCTGGGAACCAGGCCGGGTGCGCGACATGACCCGGTGACCCGGGGCCGGGTTAACGACCTGTCCAGGGGACCCGGGCCGGTGAAGCGACAGGACCCGGTGATCCTTCGCTGGTGTCCCGATGCAACCCGGGGACCCGGGCCGGGGACCCCACGTGACCCGGGGACCTGGGGCCGGGGATGTCACCCGACACTGGTACCCGGGGCAGCGACCCGATACGACCCGGGGACCTGGGTCCGGGGTCCCGACCTGACCCGGTGACCTGGGGCCAGGGTAACCACCTGACCCGGGGACCCGGGCCGGGGACCCGGTATGACTCCGTCTCCCGGGGCCGGAGTGGTCACCTGACACTGGTACCCGGGACAGCGACCCGACATGACCCGGTGACCCGGGGCCGGGGTAACGACCTGTCCAGGGGACCTGGGCCAGGGACCCGACAGGACCCGGTGATCTGGGGCTTGGGTAAAAACCCGTCCCGGGGACCCGGGCTGGGTCCCGACATGACCCGGTGACCTGGTTCCGGGGTGCCGACCTGACCCGGTGACCTGGGGCTGTGGTGTCGACCGGACTCGGGGACCTGGTCCGGTGTCCCGCATGACCCGGGAACCTGGTGTCGGGGTGGTCACCAGACCGTTGTAGCCAGGCGGTTGACCCGACATGACCCTGTGACCCGGGGTCTGGGTAAAAATCCAACCCGGGGACCCGGGCATGGGAGGTGACATGACCCGACCTAGGTCCCGGGTCCCGACCTGACGCGGTGACCTGGGGCTGGTGTCCCCACGTGACCCGCTGACCTGGGTCCGGGGTCCCCACGTGACCCGGTGACCTGGGGCCGGTGTCCCCACGTGACCCGGGGTCCTGGATCCGGGGTCCCCACGTGACCCGGTGACCTGGGGCCGGTGTCCCCACGTGACCCGGTCACCTGGGGCCGGTGTCCCCACGTGACCCGGGGTTCAGGGTTCGGGGTCCCCACGTGACCCGGTGACCTGGGGCCGGTGTCCCCACGTGACCCGCTGACCTGGGTCCGGGGTCCCCACATGACCCGGTGACCTGGGGCCGGTGTCCCCACGTGACCCGGTGTCCTGGTGCCGGGGTGGTCATCGGAACCTGGGAACCAGGCTGGGTACCAGACATGACCAGGTGACCTGGATCCGGGGTCCCCGCGTGACCCGGTGACCTGGGGCCGGTGTCCCCACGTGACACGCTGACCTGGGTCCAGGGTCCCCACGTGACCCAGTGACCTGGGGCCGGTGTCCCCACGTGACCCGGTCACCTGGGGCCGGTGTCCCCACGTGACCCGGGGTCCTGGTGCCGGGGTGGTCATCGGAACCTGGGAACCAGGCCAGGTACCCGACACGACCCGGTGACCCGGGGCTGTGGTGTCGACGGACTCGTGGACCTGGGTTCGGGGTTCCGACCTGACGCGGTGACCTGGGGCCGGTGTTCCAACGTGACCCGCTGACCTGGGGCCGGGGTCCCCACGTGACCCGCTGAACTGGGACCGGTGTCCCCACGTGACCCGCTGACCTGGGGCCGGGGTCCCCACGTGACCCGCTGACCTGGGGCCGGTGTCCCCACGTGACCCTCTGAATTGGGGCCGGTGTCCCCATGTGACCCGCTGACCTGGGTCCGGGGTCCCCACGTGACCCGGTGACCTGGGGCCGGTGTCCCCACGAGACCCAGTCACGTGGGGCCGGTGTCCCCACGTGACCCGGGGTCCTGGTGCCGGGGTGGTCACCGGAACCTGGGAACCAGGCCGGGTGCGCGACATGACCCGGTGACCCGGGGCCGGGTTAACGACCTGTCCAGGGGACCCGGGCCGGGGACCCGACAGGACCCGATGATCCTTCGCTGGTGTCACGATGCAACCCGGGGACCCGGGCCGGGGACCCCACGTGACACGGGGACCTGGGGCCGGGGATGTCACCCGACACTGGTACCCAGGGCAGCGACCCGATACGACCCGGGGACCTGGGTCCGGGGTCCCGACCTGACCCGGTGACCTGGGGCCAGGGTAACCACCTGACCTGGGGACCCGGGCCGGGGACCCGGTATGACTCCGTCTCCCGGGGCCGGGGTGGTCACCTGACACTGCTACCCGGGACAGCGACCCGACATGACCCGGTGACCCGGGGCCGGGGTAACGACCTGTCCAGGGGACATGGGCCGGGGACCCGACAGGACCCGGTGATCTGGGGCTTGGGTAAAAACACGTCCCGGGGACCCGGGCATGGGACGTGACATGACCCGACCTAGGTCCCGGGTCCCGACCTGACGCGGTGACCTGGGGCCGGTGTCCCCACGTGACCTGCTGACCTGGGTCCGGGGTCCCCACGTGACCCGGTCACCTGGGGCCGGTGTCCCCACATGACCCGGGGTCCTGGTGCCGGGGTGGTCATCGGAACCTGGGAACCAGGCTGGGTACCAGACATGACCAGGTGACCTGGGTCCGGGGTCCCCACGTGACCCGGTGACCTGGGGCCGGTGTCCCCACGTGACCCGGTCACCTGGGGCCGGTGTCCCCACGTGACCCGGGGTCCTGGGTATGGGGTCCCCACGTGACCCGGTGACCTGGGGCTGGGGTCTCCACGTGACCCGGTGACCTGGGGCCGGTGTCCCCACGTGACCCGGGGTCCTGGGTCCGGGGTCCCCACGTGACCCGCTGACCTGGGTCCGGGGTCCCCACGTGACCCGGGGTCCTGGTGCCGGGGTGGTCATCAGAACCTGGGAACCAGGCCAGGTACCCGACACGACCCGGTTACCCGGGGCTGTGGTGTCGACGGACTCGTGGACCTGGGTTCGGGGTCCCGACCTGACGTGGTGACCTGGGGCCGGTGTCCCCACGTGACCCTCTGACCTGGGGCCGGGGTCCCCACGTGACCCGCTGACCTGGGGCCGGTGTCCCAACGTGACCCGGGGTCCTGGTGCCGGGGTGGTCACCGGAACCTGGGAACCAGGCCGGGTGCGCGACATGACCCGGTGACCCGGGGCCGGGTTAACGACCTGTCCAGGGGACCCGGGCCGGGGACCCGACAGGACCCGGTGATCCTTCGCTGGTGTCCCGATGCAACCCGGGGACCCGGGCCGGGGACCCCACGTGACCCGGGGATCTGGGGCCGGGGATGTCACCCGACACTGGTACCCGGGGCAGCGACCCGATACGACCCGGGGACCTGGGTCCGGGGTCCCGACCTGACCCGGGGACCCGAGCCGGGGACCCGGTATGACTCCGTCTCCCGGGGCCGGGGTGGTCACCTGACACTGCTACCCGGGACAGCGACCCGACATGACCCGGTGACCCGGGGCCGGGGTAACGACCTGTCCAGGGGACCTGGGCCGGGGACCCGACAGGACCCGGTGATCTGGGGCTTGGGTAAAAACCCATCCCGGGGACCCGGGCTGGGTCCCGACATGACCCGGTGACCTGGTTCCGGGGTGCCGACCTGACCCGGTGACCTGGGGCTGTGGTGTTGACCGGACTCGGGGACCTGGTCCGGTGTCCCGTCATGACACGGGGACCTGGTGTCTGGGTGGTCACCAGACCGTTGTACCCAGGCCGTTGACCCGACATGACCCTGTGACCCGGGGCCTGAGTAAAAATCCAACCCGGGGACCCGGGCATGGGACGTGACATGACCCGACCTAGGTCCCGGGTCCCGACCTGACGCGGTGACCTGGGGCCGGTGTCCCCACGTGACCCGCTGACCTGGGTCCGGGGTCCCCACGTGACCCGGTGACCTGGGTCCGGTGTCCCCACGTGACCCGGGGTCCTGGTGCCGGGGTGGTCATCGGAACTTGGGAACCAGGCCAGGTACCCGACACGACCCGGTGACCCGGGGCTGTGGTGTCGACGGACTCGTGGACCTGGGTTCGGGGTCCCGACCTGACGCGGTGACCTGGGGCCGGTGTCCCCACGTGACCCGCTGACCTGGGTCCGGGGTCCCCATGTGACCCGGTGACCTGGAGCCGTTGTCCCCACGTGACCCGGGGTCCTGGATCCGGTGTCCCCACGTGACCCGGTCACCTGGGGCCGGTGTCCCCACGTGACCCGGTGACCTGGATCCGGGGTCCCCACGTGACCCGGTGACCTGGGGCCGGTGTCCCCACGTGACCCGGTCACCTGGGGCCGGTGTCCCCACGTGACCCGGGGTCCTGGGTCCGGTGTCCCCACGTGACCGCTGACCTGGGGCCGGTGTCCCCACGTGACCCGCTGACCTGGGTCCGGGGTCCCCACGTGACCCGCTGACCTGGGGCCGGTGTCCCCACGTGACCCGGGGTCCTGCTGCCGGGGTGGTCATCGGAACCTGGGAACCAGGCCAGGTACCCGACACGACCCGGTGACCCGGGGCTGTGGTGTCGACGGACTCGTGGACCTGGGTTCGGGGTCCCGACCTGACGCGGTGACCTGGGGCCGGTGTCCCCACGTGACCCGCTGACCTGGGTCCGGGGTCCCCACGTGACCCGCTGACCTGGGGCCGGGGTCCCCACGTGACCCGGGGTCCTGGTGCCGGGGTGGTCACCGGAACCTGAGAACCAGGCCGGGTGCGCCACATGACCCGGTGACCCGGGGCCGGGTTAACGACCTGTCCAGGTAACCCGGGCCGGGGACCCGACAGGACCCGGTGATCCTTCGCTGGTGTCCCGATGCAACCCGGGGACCCGGGCCGGGGACCCCACGTGACCCGGGGACCTGGGGCCGGGGATGTCACCCGACACTGGTACCCGGGGCAGCGACCCGATACGACCCGGTGACCTGGGGCCAGGGTAACCACCTGACCCGGGGACCCGGTCCGGGGACCCGGTATGACTCCGTCTCCCGGGGCCGGGGTGGTCACCTGACACTGCTACCCGGGACAGCGACCCGACATGACCCGGTGACCCGGGGCCGGGGTAACGACCTGTCCAGGGGACCTGGGCCGGGGACCCGACAGGACCCGGTGACCTGGTTCCGGGGTGCCGACCTGACCCGGTGACCTGGGGCTGTGGTGTCGACCGGATTCGGGGACCTGGTCCGGTGTCCCGTCATGACCCGGGGACCTGGGGTCGGGGTGGTCACCAGACCGTTGTACCCAGGCCGTTGACCCGACATGACCCTGTGACCCGGGGCCTGGGTAAAAATCCAACCCGGGGACCCGGGCATGGGACGTGACATGACCCGACCTGGGTCCGGGGTCCCTACCTGACCCGGTGACCTGGGGCCGGTGTCCCCACGTGACCCGGGGTCCTGGTGCCGGGGTGGTCATCGGAACCTGGTTACCAGGATGGGTAGCAGACATGACCAGGTGACCTGGGTCCGGGGTCCCCACGTGACCCGCTGACCTGGGTCCGGGGTCCCCACGTGACCCGGGGTCCTGGTGCCGGGGTGGTCACCGGAACCTGGGAACCAGGCCGGGTGCGCGACATGACCCGGTGACCCGGGGCCGGGTTAACGACCTGTCCAGGGGACCTGGGCCGGGGACCCGACAGGACCCGGTGATCTGGGGCTTGGGTAAAAACCCGTCCCGGGGACCCGGGCTGGGTCCCGACATGACCCGGTGACCTGGTTCCGGGGTGCCGACCTGACCCGGTGACCTGGGGCTGTGGTGTCGACCGGACTCGGGGACCTGGTCCGGTGTGCCGTCCTGACCCGGGGACCTGGGGTCGGGGTGGTCACCAGACCGTTGTACCCAGGCCGTTGACCCGACATGACCCTGTGACCCGGGGCCTGGGTAAAAATCCAACCCGGGGACCCGGGCATGGGACGTGAAATGACCCGACCTGGGTCCGGGGTCCCGACCTGACGCGGTGACCTGGGGCCGGTGTCCCCACGTGACCCGCTGACCTGGGTCCGGGGTCCCCACGTGACCCGGTGACCTGGGGCCGGTGTCCCCACGTGACCCGGTCACCTGGGGCCGGTGTCCCCACGTGACCCGGGGTCCTGGTGCCGGGGTGGTCATCGGAACCTGGGAACCAGGCCGGGTACCAGACATGACCAGGTGACCTGGGTCCGGGGTCCCCACGTGACCCGCTGACCTGGGGCCGGGGTCCCCACGTGACCCGGGGTCCTGGTGCCGGGGTGGTCACCGGAACCTGGGAACCAGGCCGGGTGCGCGACATGACCCGGTGACCCGGGGCCGGGTTAACGACCTGTCCAGGGGACCCGGGCCGGGGACCCGACAGGACCCGGTGATCCTTCGCTGGTGTCCCGATGCAACCCGGGGACCCGGGCCGGGGACCCCACGTGACCCGGGGACCTGGGGCCGGGGATGTCACCCGACACTGGTACCCGGGGCAGCGACCCGATACGACCCGGAGATCTGGGTCCGGGGTCCCAATACGACCCGGTGACCTGGGGCCAGGGTAACCACCTGACCCGGGGACCCGGGCCGGGGACCCGGTATGACTCCGTCTCCCGGGGCCAGGGTGGTCACCTGACACTGGTACCCCGGACAGCGACCCGACATGACCCGGTGACCCGGGGCCGGGGTAACGACCTGTCCAGGGGACCTGGGCCGGGGACCCGACAGGACCCGGTGACCTGGTTCCGGGGTGCCGACCTGACCCGGTGACCTGGGGCTGTGGTGTCGACCGGATTCGGGGACCTGGTCCGGTGTGCCGTCCTGACCCGGGGACCTGGGGTCGGGGTGGTCACCAGACCGTTGTACCCAGGCCGTTGAGCCGACATGACCCTGTGACCCGGGGCCTGGGTAAAAATCCAACCCGGGGACCCGGGCATGGGACGTGACATGACCGGACCTGGGTCCGGGGTCCCGACCTGACCCGGTGACCTGGAGCCGGTGTCCCCACGTGACCCGCTGACCTGGGTCCGGGGTCCCCACGTGACCCGGTGACCTGGGGCCGGTGTCCCCACGTGACCCGGTCACCTGGGGCCGGTGTCCCCACGTGACCCGGGGTCCTGGTGCCGGGGTGGTCATCGGAACCTGGGAACCAGGCTGGGTACCAGACATGACCAGGTGACCTGGGTCCGGGGTCCCCACGTGACCCGCTGACCTGGGGCCGGGGTCCCCACGTGACCCGGGGTCCTGGTGCCGGGGTGGTCACCGGAACCTGGGAACCAGGCCGGGTGCGCGACATGACCCGGTGACCCGGGGCCGGGTTAACGACCTGTCCAGGGGACCCGGGCCGGGGACCCGACAGGACCCGCTGATCCTTCGCTGGTGTCCCGATGCAACCCGGGGACCCGGGCCGGGGACCCCACGTGACCCGGGGACCTGGGGCCGGGGATGTCACCCGACACTGGTACCCGGGGCAGCGACCCGATACGACCTGGGGACCTGGTTCCGGGGTGCAGACCTGACCCGGTGACCTGGGGCCAGGGTAACCACCTGACCCGGGGACCCGGGCCGGGGACCCGGTATGACTCCGTCTCCCGGGGCCGGGGTGGTCACCTGACACTGGTACCCGGGACAGCGACCCAACATGACCCGGTGACCCGGGGCCGGGGTAACGACCTGTCCAGGGGACCTGGGCCGGGGACCCGACAGGACCCGGTGACCTGGTTCCGGGGTGCCGACCTGACCCGGTGACCTGGGGCTGTGGTGTCGACCGGACTCGGGGACCTGGTCCGGTGTCCCGTCATAACCCGGGGACCTGGGGTCGGGGTGGTCACCAGACCGTTGTACCCAGGCCGTTGACCCGACATGACCCTGTGACCCGGGGCCTGGGTAAAAATCCAACCCGGGGACCCGGGCATGGGACGTGACATGACCCGACCTGGGTCCGGGGTCCCGACCTGACCCGGTGACCTGGGTCCGGGGTCCCCACGTGACCCGGTGACCTGGGACCGGTGTCCCCACGTGACCCGGTCACCTGGGGCCGGTGTCCCCACGTGACCCGGGGTCCTGGTGCCGGGGTGGTCATCGGAACCTGGGAACCAGGCTGGGTACCAGACATGACCAGGTGACCTGGGTCCGGGGTCCCCACGTGACCCGCTGACCTGGGGCCGGGGTCCCCACGTGACCCGGGGTCCTGGTGCCGGGGTGGTCACCGGAACCTGGGAACCAGGCCGGGTGCGCGACATGACCCGGTGACCCGGGGCCGGGTTAACGACCTGTCCAGGGGACCCGGGCCGGGGACCCGACAGGACCCGGTGATCCTTCGCTGGTGTCCCGATGCAACCCGGGGACCCGGGCCGGGGACCCCACGTGACCCGGGGACCTGGGGCCAGGGATGTCACCCGACACTGGTAGCCGGGGCAGCGACCCGATACGACCAGGAGATCTGGGTCCGGGGTCCCAATACGACCCGGTGACCTGGGGCCAGGGTAACCACCTGACCCGGGGACCCGGGCCGGGGACCCGGTATGACTCCGTCTCCCGGGGCCGGGGTGGTCACCTGACACTGGTACCCCGGACAGCGACCCGACATGACCCGGTGACCCGGGGCCGGGGTAACGACCTGTCCAGGGGACCTGGGCCGGGGACCCGACAGGACCCGGTGACCTGGTTCCGGGGTGCCGACCTGACCCGGTGACCTGGGGCTGTGGTGTCGACCGGATTCGGGGACCTGGTCCGGTGTGCCGTCCTGACCCGGGGACCTGGGGTCGGGGTGGTCACCAGACCGTTGTACCCAGGCCGTTGAGCCGACATGACCCTGTGACCCGGGGCCTGGGTAAAAATCCAACCCGGGGACCCGGGCATGGGACGTGACATGACCGGACCTGGGTCCGGGGTCCCGACCTGACCCGGTGACCTGGAGCCGGTGTCCCCACGTGACCCGCTGACCTGGGTCCGGGGTCCCCACGTGACCCGGTGACCTGGGGCCGGTGTCCCCACGTGACCCGGTCACCTGGGGCCGGTGTCCCCACGTGACCCGGGGTCCTGGTGCCGGGGTGGTCATCGGAACCTGGGAACCAGGCTGGGTACCAGACATGACCAGGTGACCCGGGGCCGGGTTAACGACCTGTCCAGGGGACCCGGGCCGGGGACCCGACAGGACCCGGTGATCCTTCGCTGGTGTCCCGATGCAACCCGGGGACCCGGGCCGGGGACCCCACGTGACCCGGGGACCTGGGGCCGGGGATGTCACCCGACACTGGTACCCGGGGCAGCGACCCGATACGACCCGGGGACCTGGGTCCGGGGTCCCGACCTGACCCGGTGACCTGGGGCCAGGGTAACCACCTGACCCGGGGACCCGGGCCGGGGACCCGGTATGACTCCGTCTCCCGGGGCCGGGGTGGTCACCTGACACTGGTACCCGGGACAGCGACCCGACATGACCCGGTGACCCGGGGCCGGGGTAACGACCTGTCCAGGGGACCTGGGCCGGGGACCCGACAGGACCCGGTGACCTGGTTCCGGGGTGCCGACCTGACCCGGTGACCTGGGGCTGTGGTGTCGACCGGACTCGGGGACCTGGTCCGGTGTCCCGTCATAACCCGGGGACCTGGGGTCGGGGTGGTCACCAGACCGTTGTACCCAGGCCGTTGACCCGACATGACCCTGTGACCCGGGGCCTGGGTAAAAATCCAACCCGGGGACCCGGGCATGGGACGTGACATGACCCGACCTGGGTCCGGGGTCCCGACCTGACCCGGTGACCTGGGGCCGGTGTCCCCACGTGACCCGCTGACCTGGGTCCGGGGTCCCCACGTGACCCGGTGACCTGGGGCCGGTGTCCCCACGTGACCCGGTGACCTGGGGCCGGTGTCCCCACGTGACCCGGGGTCCTGGTGCCGGGGTGGTCATCGGAACCTGGGAACCAGGCTGGGTACCAGACATGACCAGGTGACCTGGGTCCGGGGTCCCCACGTGACCCGCTGACCTGGGGCCGGGGTCCCCACGTGACCCGGGGTCCTGGTGCCGGGGTGGTCATCGGAACCTGGGAACCAGGCTGGATACCAGACATGACCAGGTGACCTGGGTCCGGGGTCCCCACGTGACCCGCTGACCTGGGGCCGGGGTCCCCACGTGACCCGGGGTCCTGGTGCCGGGGTGGTCACCGGAACCTGGGAACCAGGCCGGGTGCGCGACATGACCCGGTGACCCGGGGCCGGGTTAACGACCTGTCCAGGGGACCCGGGCCGGGGACCCGACAGGACCCGCTGATCCTTCGCTGGTGTCCCTGTGGAGGAATGGTTAGACAAAATAGGGCATGGGAAAGTGAAGCAGCTTGGTGATAAGGAGCGTGCCAAGTATCAGACACAGTTTGTGTGGGGCTAGTTATGCACACAGGTGGATGTAACCAATCAGGGACAAGGGTCATGCTGTACTCGTTATGCTGAAATAACATTGATAGAGAAAAAATGTAGTTAACGGTATGTAGAAAACAACTGAGAAAAACAAGATGTATCTATAACCAATCATGAGCTTAGTTTTTGCAATGTGTATGAACTAATTATATAGTATCACATAAAAGACGGCTAGATTGTTCAATAAATTGAAGTTCACTGATCACTCATATTGAGCGACTGTGTCTTCCTTCCGTCAATATCTGGAAATTGCAACAAAAGGGATTGCAACAAATGGCGCCCGAACAGGCCTGCTGGACGGAGACTCTGCTAGGGTAAGCTGGAATCAGGAGTTGTCGGAAAAGGGGAGCCGGTCCTGCAACGCAGCCCAGGAGGTGAAAAGGACAGACAACAGGGAGTCCTCGCACCCGGGACGAGCCCATAGTGGGTCCCGCCGGAACGCGCCGCCGAAGTCTGCAAAGGCTGCAACGGTGAGTAAAATGGAGAGACAAGCGGCGTATGATTTGCTCAAATGCTTTTTAGAAAAGCGGGGCACACAGGGCATAGACTGTCAGAAAGAATTGCCAGGTCTATTAGCCTATGGAGTAGCTCGGGGGTGTTTTGTCAACCCTGACACAGTATTTGAACAAACGGAGTGGCGTTCGTTTGGTGATAAATTATTTGATGATGTTATTAATGACAACAAAACTGCCAAAAAATTGATGAAGCCGTGGAGAGCGGTAACTAATGCGCTAGCGAGTCATCACGCTGAACAAAAGGTTGCTGCTGCGGCAGCTGAGCGATTAGCGCCATCTGGTGGGTTTTCTGTTACTCACCATTCTGAGACTCCTGAGACACCCCAGTACCCGTTACCTCCATCCGTTAGAACTTTTACTATCGCACGAGGTGTTCCAGGGCAGTCTGAGACACCTACGGCTTCCGGAACCGATGAGGAGTCGCTACCAACTGCAACTCCAACGGCGCCTTTGCCCGACAAGGATGAGAGGGAGGGTACAGGAGTCTGTAATAGCACTAATCCATTCTTATCAAATACGAATCCGTTTGTGACAGGACCGCAGAACAGAGTGGGTATATGGAGACAAATTGCAGATGAAGCTATGAGGGAAGGGCATTATGAGACAGCAACGCAGCTGGCTCAAGCCTTCCCGGTAGTATATTCACCCCCCGATGCTCAAGGGAATGTAACAGTCAACATGACAAATTTGGATTGGAAATTGTTAACCCAATTACGATCTACCGTAAATGACTCGGGTATAAAAGGGGAGCCCACCCGACAGATGTTAGATTATATCTGGGGAACAAATATACTCCTTCCGGGAGATACACGCAGTATAATGAAATTGATTTTGACTCAACATCAGCAACTTCTATTTAATGCTCACTGGCACTCCGCCTGTCAGGAGTCTGTCGCTGTGGTAAGGGCTCCGGGAGATCCACTGTACGGGGTTACCTTAGAGGAGCTCATGGGAATGGGACGCTATTTTCGGCTGGAAGCACAGGCACTGATGGGCCCGGAGAAAGCAAAAGAATCAATGAGACTAGCACGACAGGCGCTTGACCAACTTAAGGAACCAGGGGGAATACCATCATATATGGGCATTAAACAAGGGGCGGAGGAACCATTTGGGTTATTTATCGATCGAGTGGCAAACGCTGTACAAGCAGCTGGGGTACCCGACTACCTTAAGGGAGGTATTTTAAAACAATGTGCAATTCAAAATTGTAATCCCTCTACTCGTAGTATTCTGGCTACATTGCCGGGAACTTGGACAATTGAAGAGGGTTTGGAGAGAATGTCTCAGGTACCTGTAGGTCCACAAGCTATGTTGGTAGAAGCAGTAAAGCACTTAGGTGATAGTATGAGGGAACAAGCACATAGTATGAGGGAACAAGCACATAGTATGAGGGAACAAGCGCAGGCACTGAGAGAGACTATAGAGCAAAATCATAAACAGATATTTGCTGCCCTTGCTCCTTTGCAAACTTCTGCTGGACGCTCATCGGGCCCACCAACGGGACGACGATCACCAATCGGACGACGATCACCGCGGTGCTATCGATGTGGTATGCTGGGCCACATCAGAAGGGAATGTAAAACAGCTACTGTCTGGTGTCCTGCTTGCCGATCACATACTCACAACGCTTCGGTGTGCCGCCAAGTACAGTCGGGAAACGACCAAAGCAGCGGGCACAGCCGCCCCGCTACGACACAAAAAGCGGCCTTCACGACAGCAGCGGGACTGCCACCACCGCCAGCGGGACTGCCACCACCGACAGACCCGACACCTGCCGGGACGAACCCCTTTTTCTCCGACCAGCTACGAGAGGAAGCCTCGGCCTGGACTTGGCAACAGCAGTAGACGTCACCCTGCTAGACACAAAGCCCGTAAGGGTCCGCACGGGAATTATGGGACCAGTTATCGTTAATCACGAGCCTGTTGGCGCTTTATTGATCGGGAGATCATCTGCTACTTTGAATGGACTCCAAGTGTTAACTGGACTTATCGATAAGGATTACTTTGGGGAAATACAAATAATGGTATCAGCAATGTTTCCTCCCATGCATATTCCACGGGATACCAAAATAGCCCAATTAATACCACTACCACATCTTGCGGGAACCCTTCCTCCGATTCAAGAACAACCGCGTGGACAAGGGGCATTTGGATCTACGGGGAACATAGCCTTATTAACGGTTGGACTGCAACAGAGGCCGCGACAGGTGGTTACTGTGCGATACAAAGAAGAAGCGCTCCGAATCAATGCATCGGAAATTAGAACTCTCAACGATGCTCAAAAATTGATGGGCGATTTACAATGGCTTCGTCCGGTTATTGGTATTCCTAACGAATTGTTGAATTCTCTACGACCGTTATTACGTGGAACGGATCCGGCAACACCGATATGTTTGACAGAACAACAACGACAAACACTACAGCAAATAACATCGATGATTACGACACATACCACACATAGGTGGATAGAGGATATGCCTCTCGACCTTACCATTTTATGTGGACATCAATACCTCATGGGGGCGATAACACAACAAAAAATAAAAACGGGGGAGAAGGGGATAGAAACAATAGTACTGGAATGGCTAGCTCCGCCGTTACAACCAAGACGGACAATTCAAGAAAAAATTTCGACGCTAGCAGAACTTATAAAGAAAGGAAGAAGTCGAATATTACAAGTAGATGGCGTCCCCCCGAATGTGATCTGGCTACCCATGAAGCCTAATGATCTGGAATGGTACATACAGAATTCTGCAGAATTACAGGCTGCATTACTACAGGATGGTGCGGATATAGTCGCCAAAACATTACCATCAACCACCCTGGCTTGGATGGAAAACCAGGGTTGGTTAGTGAAACCAAAACGATCACCCTCTCCATTAAAAGACGCTATAACAGTTTTTACAGATGCAGGAAAACGTTCTTGGACTGCTGCGGTGACTTGGAATAAAATTGATCCACAAGCTAATATGTGGGTTACTTGGGCTAATCAAACGGGACAAAATTCATTTTGTCTGTCTCTTGCCTCTGCTATCGACCCTTTCAGAACATGTCTGTTTGGGGTCCCAATAGGGGATCCAAAGGAACTGAGAGAATTGCTAGCACCGTATTCTGCTAATACTGGACTGCTTCATGGAAGTTTTTCCTCAAATGTATCGGATGGACTGATTGCTGCCCTGCAGACTCTCAATAAATCATTGCCATGGGACCCTCAGGAACTGGATCTATTAGGATCTGTGGTTGTGGGAAATACCAGTAAGAATTGGACACAAACATGTTTTATGCTCAATGAGGGAAAGCAGAATAAGGTGCAATGGACTAATATAACATCTAAAGTACCAGGCTTCAATGCCATGGGGCCTTATTGTGGTTTCAACGACACAAACTCCACACATCCATCACTGCTCGGAGCGTATGGATTCAATGACAGCAAATCAACTTGGCCACAAAGTAAGGCCAAGGCCTTACCGCCTGGAATCTTTTTGATCTGTGGAGATCGAGCATGGCAGGGAGTGCCGGCTAATGCTTATGGGGGGCCTTGTTATCTAGGACGATTGACTCTTTTCGCCCCGGACTTGCACTCCTCACAGTGGCAGAACTTAGTAAAAAGGGGGTTGAAACATAGAAAACGATCTCTGAAGACGTTGGGTTCCGATTGCAAGGATGATGTGGAGTTGTGGGGACCGGCGGAACGGTTTTTTGCAGCAGCGTTAACTCCGAATGTTGCGGTTGCATATGCTATGTCTAATCTCAATAAGCTTGCTTGCTGGGCTGTTAAACAATCGAAGATAACAACACAAATTCTCTCTGAATTGTCACAAGACATGGAGAGTTTAAGACATGCTGTATTGCAAAATAGGGCCGCTATTGATTTTCTATTGTTGGCACAAGGCCATGGGTGTGAAGATTTTGAAGGAATGTGCTGTTTTAATCTCTCTGATCATGGGCAGTCTATTCATGATCAGTTGCAGTGGTTGCGGGAACACACGAAGAAAATCACTGTACAAAATGATTGGTTTGATGATTGGGTTAAGTCTATTTTGGGGAATATGGGAAGTTGGGCACTTGGGTTAATTAAGGAGGGACTTCGCATGCTACTTGTAATCTTGTTAATCATAATCGCTGCACGAGTAATTTTTAGCTGCTTGACTAAAAAGCTTGAGAAATTAACAGAAAAGGTCTTCCTGGCCCAAAATAAAAACGGGGGAATTGTGGAGGAATGGTTAGACAAAATAGGGCATGGGAAAGTGAAGCAGCTTGGTGATAAGGAGCGTGCCAAGTATCAGACACAGTTTGTGTGGGGCTAGTTATGCACACAGGTGGATGTAACCAATCAGGGACAAGGGTCATGCTGTACTCGTTATGCTGAAATAACATTGATAGAGAAAAAATGTAGTTAACGGTATGTAGAAAACAACTGAGAAAAACAAGATGTATCTATAACCAATCATGAGCTTAGTTTTTGCAATATGTATGAACTAATTATATAGTATCACATAAAAGACAGCTAGATTGTTCAATAAATTGAAGTTCACTGATCACTCATATTGAGCGACTGTGTCTTCCTTCCGTCAATATCTGGAAATTGCAACAAAAGGGATTGCAACATGTCCCGATGCAACCCGGGGACCCGGGCCGGGGACCCCACGTGACCCGGGGACCTGGGGCCGGGGATGTCACCCGACACTGGTACCCGGGGCAGCGACCCGATACGACCCGGGGACCTGGGTCCGGGGTCCCGACCAGACCCGGTGACCTGGGGCCAGGGTAACCACCTGACCCGGGGACCCGGGCCGGGGACCCGGTATGACTCCGTCTCCCGGGGCCGGGGTGGTCACCTGACACTGCTACCTGGGACAGCGACCCGACAGGACCCGGTGATCTGGGGCTTGGGTAAAAACCCGTCCCGGGGACCCGGGCTGGGTCCCGACATGACCCGGTGACCTGGTTCCGGGGTGCCGACCTGACCCGGTGACCTGGGGCTGTGGTGTCGACCGGACTCGGGGACCTGGTCCGGTGTCCCGTCATGACCCGGGGACCTGGTGTCGGGGTGGTCACCAGACCGTTGTACCCAGGCCGTTGACCCGACATGACCCTGTGACCCGGGGCCTGGGTAAAAATCCAACCCGGGGACCCGGGCATGGGACGTGACATGACCCGACCTGGGTTCGGGGTCCCGACCTGACCCGGTGACCGGGGGCCGGTGTCCCCACGTGACCCGCTGACCTGGGTCCGGGGTCCCCACGTGACCCTGTGACCTGGGGCCGATGTCCCCACGTGACCCGGGGTCCTGGTGCCGGGGTCCCCATGTGACCCGCTGACCTGGGTCCGGGGTCCCCACGTGACCCGGTGACCTGGGGCCGATGGCCCCACGTGACCCGGGGTCCTGGTGCCGGGGTCCCCACGTGACCCGCTGACCTGGGTCCAGGGTCCCCACGTGACCCGGTCACCTGGGGCCGGTGTCCCCACGTGACCCGCTGACCTGGGTCCGGGGTCCACACGTGACCCGGTGACCTGGGGCCCGTGTCCCCACGTGACCCGGTCACCTGGGGCCGGTATCCCCACGTGACCCGGGGTCCTGGGTCCGGTGTTCCCACGTGACCCGCTGACCTGGGGCCGGTGTCCCCACGTGACCCGGTCACCTGGGGCCAGTGTCCCCACGTGACCCGCTGACCTGGGTCCGGGGTCCCCACGTGACCCGGTGACCTGGGTCCGGGGTCCCCACGTGACCCGGAGACCTGGGTCCGGTGTCCCCACGTGACCCGCTGACCTGGGGCCGGGGTCCCCACGTGACCCGGTCACCTGGGGCCGGTGTCCCCACGTGACCCGGTCACCTGGGGCCGGTGTCCCCACGTGACCCGGGGTCCTGGGTCCGGGGTCCCCACGTGACCCGGTGACCTGGGGCCGGTGTCCCCACGTGACCCGCTGACCTGGGTCCGGGGTCCCCACGTGACCCGGTGACTTGGGTCCGGGGTCCCCACGTGACCCGCTGACCTGGGTCCGGGGTCCCCACGTGACCCGGGGTCCTGGTGCCGGGGTGGTCATCGGAACCTGGGAACCAGGCTGGGTACCAGACATGACCAGGTGACCTGGGTCCGGTGTCCCCACGTGACCCAGGGTCCTGGTGCCGGGGTGGTCATCGGAACCTGGGAACCAGGCTGGGTACCAGACATGACCAGGTGACCTGGGTCCGGTGTCCCCACGTGACCCAGGGTCCTGGTGCCGGGGTGGTCACCGGAACGTGGGAACCAGGCCGGGTGCGCGTCATGACCCGGTGACCCGGGGCCGGGTTAACGACCTGTCCAAGGGACCTGGGCCGGGGACCCGAAAGGACCCGGTGATCCTTCGCTGGTGTCCCGATGCAACGCGGGGACCCGGGCCGGGGACCCCACGAGACCCGGGGACCTGGGTCCGGGGTCCCGACCTGACCCGGTGACCTGGGGCCAGGGTAACCACCTGACCCGGGGACCCGGGCCGGGGACCCGGTATGACTCCGTCTCCCGGGGCCGGGGTGGTCACCTGACACTGGTACCCGGGACAGCGACCCGACATGACCCGGTGACCCGGGGCCGGGGTAACGACCTGTCCAGGGGACCCGGGCCGAGGACCCGACAGGACCCGGTGATCCTTCGCTGGTGTCCCGATGCAACCCGAGGACCCGGGACGGGGACCCCACGTGACCCGGGGACCTGGATCCGGGGTGCCGAACTGACCCGGTGACCTGGGGCCGGTGTCCCCACGTGACCCGCTGACCTGGGGCCGGGGTGGTCACCGGAACCTGGGAACCAGGCCGGGTGCGCGACATGACCCGGTGACCCGCGGCCGGGTTAACGACCTGTCCAGGGTACCTGGGCCGGGGACCCGACAGGACCCGGTGATCCTTCGCTGGTGTCCCGATGCAACCCGGGGACCCGGGCCGGGGACCCCACGTGACCCGGGGACCTGGGGCCGGGGATGTCACCCGACACTGGTACCCGGGGCAGCGACCCGATACGACCCGGGGACCTGGGTCCGGGGTCCCGACCTGACCCGGTGACCTGGGGCCAGGGTAACCACCTGACCCGGGGACCCGGGCCGGGGACCCGGTATGACTCCGTCTCCCGGGGCCGGGGTGGTCACCTGACACTGGTACCCGGGACAGCGACCCGACATGACCCGGTGACCCGGGGCCGGGGTAACGACCTGTCCAGGGGACCTGGGCCGGGGACCCGACAGGACCCGGTGATCTGGGGCTTGGGTAAAAACCCGTCCCGGGGACCCGGGCTGGGTCCCGACATGACCCGGTGACCTGGTTCCGGGGTGCCGACCTGACCCGGTGACCTGGGGCTGTGGTGTCGACCGGACTCGGGGACCTGGTCCGGTGTCCCGTCATGACCCGGGGACCTGGGATCGGGGTGGTCACCAGACCGTTGTACCCAGGCCGTTGACCCGACATGACCCTGTGACCCGGGGCCTGGGTAAAAATCCAACCCGGGGACCCGGGCATGGGACGTGACATGACCCGACCTGGGTTCGGGGTCCCGACCTGACCCGGTGACCTGGAGCCGGTGTCCCCACGTGACCCGCTGACCTGGGTCCGGGGTCCCCACGTGACCCGGTGACCTGGGGCCGATGGCCCCACGTGACCCGGGGTCGTGGTGCCGGGGTCCCCACGTGACCCGCTGACCTGGGTCCGGGGTCCCCACGTGACCCGGTCACCTGGGGCCGGTGTCCCCACGTGACCCGCTGACCTGGGTCCGGGGTCCACACGTGACCCGGTGACCTGGGGCCCGTGTCCCCACGTGACCCGGTCACCTGGGGCCGGTATCCCCACGTGACCCGGGGTCCTGGGTCCGGTGTTCCCACGTGACCCGCTGACCTGGGTCCGGGGTCCCCACGTGACCCGGTGACCTGGGGCCGGTGTCCCCACGTGACCCGCTGACCTGGGTCCGGGGTCCCCACGTGACCCGGCGACCTGGGGCCGGTGTCCCCACGTGACCCGCTGACCTGGGTCCGGTGTCCCCACGTGACCCGGTGACCTGGGGCCGGTGTCCCCACGTGACCCGGTCACCTGGGGCCGGTGTCCCCACGTGACCCGCTGACCTGGGTCCGGGGTCCCCACGTGACCCGGTGACCTGGGTCCGGGGTCCCTACGTGACCCGGCGACCTGGGTCCGGTGTCCCCACGTGACCCGCTGACCTGGGGCCGGGGTCCCCACGTGACCCGGTCACCTGGGGCCGGTGTCCCCACGTGACCCGGTCACCTGGGGCCGGTGTCCCCACGTGACCCGGGGTCCTGGGTCCGGGGTCCCCACGTGACCCGGTGACCTGGGGCCGGTGTCACCACGTGACCCGCTGACCTGGGTCCGGGGTCCCCATGTGACCCGGTGACTTGGGTCCGGGGTCCCCACGTGACCCGGGGTCCTGGTGCCGGGGTCCCCACGTGACCCGGGGTCCTGGTGCCGGGGTCCCCACGTGACCCGGTGACTTGGGTCCGGGGTCCCCACGTGACCCGGTCACCTGGGGCCGGTGTCCCCACGTGACCCGCTGACCTGGGTCCGGGGTCCCCACGTGACCCGGGGTCCTGCTGCCGGGGTGGTCATCGGAACCTGGGAACCAGGCTGGGTACCAGACATGACCAGGTGACCTGGGGCCAGGGTAACCACCTGACCCGGGGACCCGGGCCGGGGACCCGGTATGACTCCGTCTCCCGGGGCCGGGGTGGTCACCTGACACTGCTACCCGGGACAGCGACCCGACATGACCCGGTGACCCGGGGCCGGGGTAACGACCTGTCCAGGGGACCTGGGCCGGGGACCCGACAGGACCCGGTGACCTGGTTCCGGGGTGCCGACATGACCCGGTGACCTGGGGCTGTGGTGTCGACCGGACTCGGGGACCTGGTCCGGTGTCCCGTCATGACCCGGGGACCTGGGGTCGGGGTGGTCACCAGACCGATGTACCCAGGCCGTTGACCCGACATGACCCTGTGACCCTGGGCCTGGGTAAAAATCCAACCCGGGGACCCGGGCATGGGATGTGACATGACCCGACCTGGGTCCGGGGTCCCGACCTGACCCGGTGACCTGGAGCCGGTGTCCCCACGTGACCCGCTGACCTGGGTCCGGGGTCCCCACGTGACCCGGTGACCTGGGGCCGGTGTCCCCACGTGACCCGGGGTCCTGGTGCCGGGGTCCCCACGTGACCCGGGGTCCTGGTGCCGGGGTGGTCATCGGAACCTGGGAACCAGGCCGTGTGCGCGACATGACCCGATGACCCGGGGCCGGGTTAACGACCTGTCCAGGGGACCTGGGCCGGGGTGCCGACCTGACCCGGTGACCTGGGGCTGTGGTGGCGACCGGACTCGGGGACCTGGTCTGGTGTCCTGCATGACCAGGGTCCCCGGGGTCGGGGTGGTCACCAGACCGTTGTACCCAGGCCGTTGACCCGACATGACCCTGTGACCCGGGGCCTGAGTAAAAATCCAACCCGGGGACCCGGGCATGGGACGTGACATGACCCGACCTGGGTCCGGGGTGCCGACCTGACCCGGTGACCTGGGGCCGGTGTCCCCACGTGACCCGGGGTCCTGGGGCCGGGGTCCCCACGTGACCCGCTGACCTGGGGCCGGTGTCCCAACGTGACCCGCTGACCTGGGTCCGGGGTCCCCACGTGACCCGCTGACCTGGGGCCGGTGTCCCCACGTGACCCGGTCACCTGGGGCCGGTGTCCCCATGTGACCCGGGGTCCTGGTGCCGGGGTGGTCATCGGAACCTGGGAACCAGGCTGGTTACCAGACATGACCAGGTGACCTGGATCCGGGGTCCCCACGTGACCCGGTGACCTGGGGCCGGTGTCCCCACGTGACCCGGGGTCCTGGATCCGGGGTCCCCACGTGACCCGGTGACCTGGGGCCGGTGTCCCCACGTGACCCGGTCACCTGGGGCCGGTGTCCCCACGTGACCCGGGGTCCAGGGTCCGGGGTCCCTACGTGACCCGGTGACCTGGGGCCGGTGTCCCCACGTGACCCGCTGACCTGGGTCCGGGGTCCCCACGTGACCCGGTGACCTGGGGCCGGTGTCCCCACGTGACCCGGTCACCTGGGGCCGGTGTCCCCACGTGACCCGGGGTCCTGGGGCCGGGGTGGTCATCGGAACCTGGGAACCAGGCCAGGTACCCGACACGACCCGGTGACCCGGGGCTGTGGTGTCGACGGACTCGTAGACCTGGGTTCGGGGTCCCGACCTGACGCGGTGACCTGGGGCCGGTGTCCCCACGTGACCCTCTGACCTGGGGCCGGTGTCCCCACGTGACCCGCTGACCTGGGTCCGGCGTCCCCACGTGACCCAGTGACCTGGGTCCGGGGTCCCCACGTGACCCGGTGACCTGGGGCCGGTGTCCCCACGAGACCCGGTCACCTGGGGCCGGTGTCCCCACGTGACCCGGGGTCCTGGTGCCGGGGTGGTCACCGGAACCTGGGAACCAGGCCTGGTGCGCGACATGACCCGGTGACCCGGGGCCGGGTTAACGACCTGTCCAGGGGACCCGGGCCGGGGACCCGACAGGACCCGCTGATCCTTCGCTGGTGTCCCGATGCAACCCGGGGACCCGGGCCGGGGACCCCACGTGACCCAGGGACCTGGGGCCGGGGATCTCACCTGACACTGGTACCCGGGGCAGCGACCCGATACGACCCGGGGACCTGGGTCCGGGGTCCCGACCTGACCCGGTGACCTGGGGCCAGGGTAACCACCTGACCCGGGGACCCGGGCCGGGGACCCGGTATGACTCCGTCTCCCGGGGCCGGGGTGGTCACCTGACACTGCTACCCGGGACAGCGACCCGACATGACCCGGTGACCCGGGGCCGGGGTAACGACCTGTCCAGGGGACCTGGGCCGGTGACCCGACAGGACCAGGTGACCTGGTTCCGGGGTGCCGACCAGACCCGGTGACCTGGGGCTGTGGTGTCGACCGGACTCGGGGACCTGGTCCGGTGTCCTGTCATGACCCGGGGACCTGGGGTCGGGGTGGTCACCAGACCGATGTACCCAGGCCGTTGACCCGACATGACCCTGTGACCCGGGGCCTGGGTAAAAGTCCAACCCGGGGACCCAGGCATGGGACGTGACATGACCTGACCTGGGTCCGGGGTCCCGACCTGACCCGGTGACCTGGAGCCGGTGTCCCCACGTGACCCGCTGACCTGGGTCCGGGGTCCCGACCTGACCCGGTGACCTGGAGCCGGTGTCCCCACGTGACCCGCTGACCTGGGTCCGCGGTCCCCACGTGACCCGGTGACCTGGGGCCGGTGTCCCCACGTGACCCGGGGTCCTGGTGCCGGGGTGGTCATCGGAACCTGGGAACCAGGCTGGGTACCATACATGACCAGGTGACCTGGATCCGGGGTCTGCACGTGACCCGGTGACCTGGGGCCGGTGTCCCCACGTGACCCGGGGTCCTGGGGCCGGGGTCCCCACGTGACCCGCTGACCTGGGGCCGGTGTCCCCACGTGACCCGGTCACCTGAGGCCGGTGTCCCCACGTGACCCGCTGACCTGGGTCCGGGGTCCCCACGTGACCCGCTGACCTGGGGCTGGTGTCCCCACGTGACCCGGTCACCTGGGGCCGGTGTCCCCACGTGACCCGGGGTCCTGGGGCCGGGGTGGTCATCGGAACCTGGGAACCAGGCCAGGTACCCGACACGACCCGGTGACCCGGGGCTGTGGTGTCGACGGACTCGTGGACCTGGGTTCGGGGTCCCGACCTGACGCGATGACCTGGGGCCGGTGTCCCCACGTGACCCTCTGACCTGGGGCCGGTGTCCCCACGTGACCCGCTGACCTTGGTCCGGGGTCCCCACGTGACGCGGTGACCTGGGGCCGGTGTCCCCACGTGACCCGGTCACCTGGGGCCGGTGTCCCCACGTGACCCGGGGTCCTGGTGCCGGGGTGGTCACCGGAACCTGGGAACCAGGCCGGGTGCGCGACAAGACCCGGTGACCCGGGGCCGGGTTAACGACCTGTCCAGGGGACCCGGGCCGGTGACCCGACAGGACCCGGTGATCCTTCGCTGGTGTCCCGATGCAACCCGGGGACCCGGGCCGGGGACCCCACGTGACCCGGGGACCTGGGGCCGGGGATGTCACCCGACACTGGTACCCGGGGCAGCGACCCGATACGACCCGGGGACCTGGGTCCGGGGTCCCGACCTGACCCGGTGACCTGGGGCCAGGGTAACCACCTGACCCGGGGACCCGGGCCGGGGACCCGGTATGACTCCGTCTCCCGGGGCCGGGGTGGTCACCTGACACTGCTACCCGGGACAGCGACCCGACATGACCCGGTGACCCGGGGCCGGGGTAACGACCTGTCCAGGGGACCTGGGCCAGGGACCCGACAGGACCCGGTGATCTGGGGCTTGGGTAAAAACCCGTCCCGGGGACCCGGGCTGGGTCCCGACATGACCCGGTGACCTGGTTCCGGGGTGCCGACCTGACCCGGTGACCTGGGGCTGTGGTGTCGACCGGACTCGGGTACCTGGTCCGGTGTCCCGCATGACCCGGGGACCTGGTGTCGGGGTGGTCACCAGACCGTTGTACCCAGGCCGTTGACCCGACATGACCCTGTGACCCGGGGCCTGGGTAAAAATCCAACCCGGGGACCCGGGCATGGGACGTGACATGACCCGACCTAGGTCCCGGGTCCCGACCTGACGCGGTGACCTGGGGCCGGTGTCCCCACGTGACCCGCTGACCTGGGTCCGGGGTCCCCACGTGACCCGGTGACCTGGGTCCGTTGTCCCCACGTGACCCGGGGTCCTGGTGCCGGGGTGGTCATCGGAACGTGGGAACCAGGCTGGGTACCAGACATGACCAGGTGACCTGGATCCGGGGTCCCCACGTGACCCGGTGACCTGGAGCCGGTGTCCCCACGTGACCCGGTCACCTGGGGCCGGTGTCCCCACGTGACCCGGGGTCCTGGGTCCGGGGTCCCCACGTGACCCGGTGACCTGTGTCCGGTGTCCCCACGTGACCCGGGGTCCTGGATCCGGGGTCCCCACGTGACCCGGTGACCTGGGGCCGGTGTCCCCACGTGACCCGGTCACCTGGGGCCGGTGTCCCCACGCGACCCGGGGTCCTGGGTCCGGGGTCCCCACGTGACCGCTGACCTGGGGCCGGTGTCCCCACGTGACCCGCTGACCTGGGTCCGGGGTCCCCACGTGACCCGGTGACCTGGGGCCGGTGTCCCCACGTGACGCGGGGTCCTGGTGCCGGGGTGGTCATCGGAACCTGGGAACCAGGCCAGGTACCCGACACGACCCGGTGACCCGGGGCTGTGGTGTCGACGGACTCGTGGACCTGGGTTCGGGGTCCCGACCTGACGCGGTGACCTGGGGCCGGTGTCCCCACGTGACCCGGTGACCTGGGTCCGGGGTCCCCACATGACCCGCTGACCTGGGGCCGGGGTCCCCACGTGACCCGGGGTCCTGGTGCCGGGGTGGTCACCGGAACCTGGGAACCAGGCCGGGTGCGCGACATGACCCGGTGACCCGGGGCCTGGTTAACGACCTGTCCAGGGGACCCGGGCCGGGGACCCGACAGGACCCGGTGATCCTTCGCTGGTGTCCCGATGCAACCCGGGTACCCGGGCCGGGGACCCCACGTGACCCGGGGACCTGGGGCCGGGGATGTCACCCGACACTGGTACCCGGGGCAGCGACCCGATACGACCCGGTGACCTGGGGCCAGGGTAACCACCTGACCCGGGGACCCGGTCCGGGGACCCGGTATGACTCCGTCTCCCGGGGCCGGGGTGGTCACCTGACACTGCTACCCGGGACAGCGACCCGACATGACCCGGTGACCCGGGGCCGGGGTAACGACCTGTCCAGGGGACCTGGGCCGGGGACCCGACAGGACCCGGTGACCTGGGGCTGTGGTGTCGACCGGACTCGGGGACCTGGTCCGGTGTCCCGTCATGACCCGGGGACCTGGGGTCGGGGTGGTCACCAGACCGTTGTACCCAGGCCGTTGACCCGACATGACCCTGTGACCCAGGGCCTGGGTAAAAATCCAACCCGGGGACCCGGGCATGGGACGTGACATGACCCGACCTGGGTCCGGGGTCCCTACCTGACGCGGTGACCTGGGGCCGGTGTCCCCACGTGACCCGCTGACCTGGGTCCGGGGTCCCCACGTGACCCGGTGACCTGGGGCCGGGGTCCCCACGTGACCCGGGGTCCTGGTGCCGGGGTGGTCATCGGAACCTGGGAACCAGGCTGGGTAGCAGACATGACCAGGTGACCTGGGTCCGGGGTCCCCACGTGACCCGCTGACCTGGGTCTGGGGTCCCCACGTGACCCGGGGTCCTGGTGCCGGGGTGGTCACCGGAACCTGGGAACCAGGCCGGGTGCGCGACATGACCCGGTGACCCGGGGCCGGGTTAACGACCTGTCCAGGGGACCTGGGCCGGGGACCCGACAGGACCCGGTGATCTGGGGCTTGGGTAAAAACCCGTCCCGGGGACCCGGGCTGGGTCCCGACATGACCCGGTGACCTGGTTCCGGGGTGCCGACCTGACCCGGTGACCTGGGGCTGTGGTGTCGACCGGACTCGGGGACCTGGTCCGGTGTCCCGTCATGACCCGGGGACCTGGGGTCGGGGTGGTCACCAGACCGATGTACCCAGGCCGTTGACCCGACATGACCCTGTGACCCGGGGCCTGGGTAAAAATCCAACCCGGGGATCCGGGCATGGGACGTGACATGACCCGACCAAGGTCCCGGGTCCCGACCTGACGCGGTGACCTGGGGCCGGTGTCCCCACGTGACCCGGGGTCCTGGTGCCGGGGTGGTCATCGGAACGTGGGAACGAGGCTGGGTACCAGACATGACCAGGTGACCTGGGTCCGGGGTCCCCACGTGACCCGCTGACCTGGGGCCGGGGTCCCCACGTGACCCGGGGTCCTGGTGCCGGGGTGGTCACCCGAACCTGGGAACCAGGCCGGGTGCGCGACATGACCCGGTGACCCGGGGCCGGGTTAACGACCTGTCCAGGGGACCCGGGCCGGGGACCCGACAGGACCCGGTGATCCTTCGCTGGTGTCCCGATGCAACCCGTGGACCTGGGCCGGGGACCCCACGTGACCCGGGGACCTGGGGCAGGGAATGTCACCCGACACTGGTACCCGGGGCAGCGACCCGATACGACCCGGGGACCTGGGTCCGGGGTCCCGACCTGACCCGGTGACCTTAGGCCAGGGTAACCACCTGACCCGGGGACCCGGGCCGGGGACCCGGTATGACTCCGCCTCCCGGGGCCGGGGTGGTCACCTGACACTGGTACCCGGGACAGCGACCCGACATGACCCGGTGACCCGGGGCCAGGGTAACGACCTGTCCAGGGGACCTGGGCCGGGGACCCGACAGGACCCGGTGACCTGGTAACGGGGTGCCGACCTGACCCGGTGACCTGGAGCCGGTGTCCCCACGTGACCCGCTGACCTGGGTCCGGGGTCCCCACGTGACCCGGTGACCTGGGGCCGGGGTCCCCACGTGACCCGCTGACCTGGGGCCGGGGTGGTCACCGGAACCTGGGAACCAGGCCGGGTGCGCGACATGACCCGGTGACCCGGGGCCGGGTTAACGACCTGTCCAGGGGACCCGGGCCGGTGAAGCGACAGGACCCGGTGATCCTTCGCTGGTGTCCCGATGCAACCCGGGGACCCGGGCCGGGGACCCCACGTGACCCGGGGACCTGGGGCCGGGGATGTCACCCGACACTGGTACCCGGGGCAGCGACCCGATACGACCCGGGGACCTGGGTCCGGGGTCCCGACCTGACCCGGTGACCTGGGGCCAGGGTAACCACCTGACCCGGGGACCCGGGCCGGGGACCCGGTATGACTCCGTCTCCCGGGGCCGGAGTGGTCACCTGACACTGGTACCCGGGACAGCGACCCGACATGACCCGGTGACCCGGGGCCGGGGTAACGACCTGTCCAGGGGACCTGGGCCAGGGACCCGACAGGACCCGGTGATCTGGGGCTTGGGTAAAAACCCGTCCCGGGGACCCGGGCTGGGTCCCGACATGACCCGGTGACCTGGTTCCGGGGTGCCGACCTGACCCGGTGACCTGGGGCTGTGGTGTCGACCGGACTCGGGGACCTGGTCCGGTGTCCCGCATGACCCGGGAACCTGGTGTCGGGGTGGTCACCAGACCGTTGTAGCCAGGCGGTTGACCCGACATGACCCTGTGACCCGGGGTCTGGGTAAAAATCCAACCCGGGGACCCGGGCATGGGAGGTGACATGACCCGACCTAGGTCCCGGGTCCCGACCTGACGCGGTGACCTGGGGCTGGTGTCCCCACGTGACCCGCTGACCTGGGTCCGGGGTCCCCACGTGACCCGGTGACCTGGGGCCGGTGTCCCCACGTGACCCGGGGTCCTGGATCCGGGGTCCCCACGTGACCCGGTGACCTGGGGCCGGTGTCCCCACGTGACCCGGTCACCTGGGGCCGGTGTCCCCACGTGACCCGGGGTTCAGGGTTCGGGGTCCCCACGTGACCCGGTGACCTGGGGCCGGTGTCCCCACGTGACCCGCTGACCTGGGTCCGGGGTCCCCACATGACCCGGTGACCTGGGGCCGGTGTCCCCACGTGACCCGGTCACCTGGGGCCGGTGTCCCCACGTGACCCGGTGTCCTGGTGCCGGGGTGGTCATCGGAACCTGGGAACCAGGCTGGGTACCAGACATGACCAGGTGACCTGGATCCGGGGTCCCCGCGTGACCCGGTGACCTGGGGCCGGTGTCCCCACGTGACACGCTGACCTGGGTCCAGGGTCCCCACGTGACCCAGTGACCTGGGGCCGGTGTCCCCACGTGACCCGGTCACCTGGGGCCGGTGTCCCCACGTGACCCGGGGTCCTGGTGCCGGGGTGGTCATCGGAACCTGGGAACCAGGCCAGGTACCCGACACGACCCGGTGACCCGGGGCTGTGGTGTCGACGGACTCGTGGACCTGGGTTCGGGGTTCCGACCTGACGCGGTGACCTGGGGCCGGTGTTCCAACGTGACCCGCTGACCTGGGGCCGGGGTCCCCACGTGACCCGCTGAACTGGGACCGGTGTCCCCACGTGACCCGCTGACCTGGGGCCGGGGTCCCCACGTGACCCGCTGACCTGGGGCCGGTGTCCCCACGTGACCCTCTGAATTGGGGCCGGTGTCCCCATGTGACCCGCTGACCTGGGTCCGGGGTCCCCACGTGACCCGGTGACCTGGGGCCGGTGTCCCCACGAGACCCAGTCACGTGGGGCCGGTGTCCCCACGTGACCCGGGGTCCTGGTGCCGGGGTGGTCACCGGAACCTGGGAACCAGGCCGGGTGCGCGACATGACCCGGTGACCCGGGGCCGGGTTAACGACCTGTCCAGGGGACCCGGGCCGGGGACCCGACAGGACCCGATGATCCTTCGCTGGTGTCACGATGCAACCCGGGGACCCGGGCCGGGGACCCCACGTGACACGGGGACCTGGGGCCGGGGATGTCACCCGACACTGGTACCCAGGGCAGCGACCCGATACGACCCGGGGACCTGGGTCCGGGGTCCCGACCTGACCCGGTGACCTGGGGCCAGGGTAACCACCTGACCTGGGGACCCGGGCCGGGGACCCGGTATGACTCCGTCTCCCGGGGCCGGGGTGGTCACCTGACACTGGTACCCGGGACAGCGACCCGACATGACCCGGTGACCCGGGGCCGGGGTAACGACCTGTCCAGGGGACATGGGCCGGGGACCCGACAGGACCCGGTGATCTGGGGCTTGGGTAAAAACACGTCCCGGGGACCCGGGCATGGGACGTGACATGACCCGACCTAGGTCCCGGGTCCCGACCTGACGCGGTGACCTGGGGCCGGTGTCCCCACGTGACCTGCTGACCTGGGTCCGGGGTCCCCACGTGACCCGGTCACCTGGGGCCGGTGTCCCCACATGACCCGGGGTCCTGGTGCCGGGGTGGTCATCGGAACCTGGGAACCAGGCTGGGTACCAGACATGACCAGGTGACCTGGGTCCGGGGTCCCCACGTGACCCGGTGACCTGGGGCCGGTGTCCCCACGTGACCCGGTCACCTGGGGCCGGTGTCCCCACGTGACCCGGGGTCCTGGGTATGGGGTCCCCACGTGACCCGGTGACCTGGGGCTGGGGTCTCCACGTGACCCGGTGACCTGGGGCCGGTGTCCCCACGTGACCCGGGGTCCTGGGTCCGGGGTCCCCACGTGACCCGCTGACCTGGGTCCGGGGTCCCCACGTGACCCGGGGTCCTGGTGCCGGGGTGGTCATCAGAACCTGGGAACCAGGCCAGGTACCCGACACGACCCGGTTACCCGGGGCTGTGGTGTCGACGGACTCGTGGACCTGGGTTCGGGGTCCCGACCTGACGTGGTGACCTGGGGCCGGTGTCCCCACGTGACCCTCTGACCTGGGGCCGGGGTCCCCACGTGACCCGCTGACCTGGGGCCGGTGTCCCAACGTGACCCGGGGTCCTGGTGCCGGGGTGGTCACCGGAACCTGGGAACCAGGCCGGGTGCGCGACATGACCCGGTGACCCGGGGCCGGGTTAACGACCTGTCCAGGGGACCCGGGCCGGGGACCCGACAGGACCCGGTGATCCTTCGCTGGTGTCCCGATGCAACCCGGGGACCCGGGCCGGGGACCCCACGTGACCCGGGGATCTGGGGCCGGGGATGTCACCCGACACTGGTACCCGGGGCAGCGACCCGATACGACCCGGGGACCTGGGTCCGGGGTCCCGACCTGACCCGGGGACCCGAGCCGGGGACCCGGTATGACTCCGTCTCCCGGGGCCGGGGTGGTCACCTGACACTGCTACCCGGGACAGCGACCCGACATGACCCGGTGACCCGGGGCCGGGGTAACGACCTGTCCAGGGGACCTGGGCCGGGGACCCGACAGGACCCGGTGATCTGGGGCTTGGGTAAAAACCCATCCCGGGGACCCGGGCTGGGTCCCGACATGACCCGGTGACCTGGTTCCGGGGTGCCGACCTGACCCGGTGACCTGGGGCTGTGGTGTTGACCGGACTCGGGGACCTGGTCCGGTGTCCCGTCATGACCCGGGGACCTGGTGTCTGGGTGGTCACCAGACCGTTGTACCCAGGCCGTTGACCCGACATGACCCTGTGACCCGGGGCCTGAGTAAAAATCCAACCCGGGGACCCGGGCATGGGACGTGACATGACCCGACCTAGGTCCCGGGTCCCGACCTGACGCGGTGACCTGGGGCCGGTGTCCCCACGTGACCCGCTGACCTGGGTCCGGGGTCCCCACGTGACCCGGTGACCTGGGTCCGGTGTCCCCACGTGACCCGGGGTCCTGGTGCCGGGGTGGTCATCGGAACTTGGGAACCAGGCTGGGTACCAGACATGACCAGGTGACCTGGATCCGGGGTCCCCATGTGACCCGGTGACCTGGAGCCGTTGTCCCCACGTGACCCGGGGTCCTGGATCCGGTGTCCCCACGTGACCCGGTCACCTGGGGCCGGTGTCCCCACGTGACCCGGTGACCTGGATCCGGGGTCCCCACGTGACCCGGTGACCTGGGGCCGGTGTCCCCACGTGACCCGGTCACCTGGGGCCGGTGTCCCCACGTGACCCGGGGTCCTGGGTCCGGTGTCCCCACGTGACCGCTGACCTGGGGCCGGTGTCCCCACGTGACCCGCTGACCTGGGTCCGGGGTCCCCACGTGACCCGCTGACCTGGGGCCGGTGTCCCCACGTGACCCGGGGTCCTGCTGCCGGGGTGGTCATCGGAACCTGGGAACCAGGCCAGGTACCCGACACGACCCGGTGACCCGGGGCTGTGGTGTCGACGGACTCGTGGACCTGGGTTCGGGGTCCCGACCTGACGCGGTGACCTGGGGCCGGTGTCCCCACGTGACCCGCTGACCTGGGTCCGGGGTCCCCACGTGACCCGCTGACCTGGGGCCGGGGTCCCCACGTGACCCGGGGTCCTGGTGCCGGGGTGGTCACCGGAACCTGAGAACCAGGCCGGGTGCGCCACATGACCCGGTGACCCGGGGCCGGGTTAACGACCTGTCCAGGTAACCCGGGCCGGGGACCCGACAGGACCCGGTGATCCTTCGCTGGTGTCCCGATGCAACCCGGGGACCCGGGCCGGGGACCCCACGTGACCCGGGGACCTGGGGCCGGGGATGTCACCCGACACTGGTACCCGGGGCAGCGACCCGATACGACCCGGTGACCTGGGGCCAGGGTAACCACCTGACCCGGGGACCCGGTCCGGGGACCCGGTATGACTCCGTCTCCCGGGGCCGGGGTGGTCACCTGACACTGGTACCCGGGACAGCGACCCGACATGACCCGGTGACCCGGGGCCGGGGTAACGACCTGTCCAGGGGACCTGGGCCGGGGACCCGACAGGACCCGGTGACCTGGTTCCGGGGTGCCGACCTGACCCGGTGACCTGGGGCTGTGGTGTCGACCGGATTCGGGGACCTGGTCCGGTGTCCCGTCATGACCCGGGGACCTGGGGTCGGGGTGGTCACCAGACCGTTGTACCCAGGCCGTTGACCCGACATGACCCTGTGACCCGGGGCCTGGGTAAAAATCCAACCCGGGGACCCGGGCATGGGACGTGACATGACCCGACCTGGGTCCGGGGTCCCTACCTGACCCGGTGACCTGGGGCCGGTGTCCCCACGTGACCCGGGGTCCTGGTGCCGGGGTGGTCATCGGAACCTGGTTACCAGGCTGGGTAGCAGACATGACCAGGTGACCTGGGTCCGGGGTCCCCACGTGACCCGCTGACCTGGGTCCGGGGTCCCCACGTGACCCGGGGTCCTGGTGCCGGGGTGGTCACCGGAACCTGGGAACCAGGCCGGGTGCGCGACATGACCCGGTGACCCGGGGCCGGGTTAACGACCTGTCCAGGGGACCTGGGCCGGGGACCCGACAGGACCCGGTGATCTGGGGCTTGGGTAAAAACCCGTCCCGGGGACCCGGGCTGGGTCCCGACATGACCCGGTGACCTGGTTCCGGGGTGCCGACCTGACCCGGTGACCTGGGGCTGTGGTGTCGACCGGACTCGGGGACCTGGTCCGGTGTGCCGTCCTGACCCGGGGACCTGGGGTCGGGGTGGTCACCAGACCGTTGTACCCAGGCCGTTGAGCCGACATGACCCTGTGACCCGGGGCCTGGGTAAAAATCCAACCCGGGGACCCGGGCATGGGACGTGACATGACCGGACCTTGGTCCGGGGTCCCGACCTGACCCGGTGACCTGGAGCCGGTGTCCCCACGTGACCCGCTGACCTGGGTCCGGGGTCCCCACGTGACCCGGTGACCTGGGGCCGGTGTCCCCACGTGACCCGGTCACCTGGGGCCGGTGTCCCCACGTGACCCGGGGTCCTGGTGCCGGGGTGGTCATCGGAACCTGGGAACCAGGCTGGGTACCAGACATGACCAGGTGACCTGGGTCCGGGGTCCCCACGTGACCCGCTGACCTGGGGCCGGGGTCCCCACGTGACCCGGGGTCCTGGTGCCGGGGTGGTCACCGGAACCTGGGAACCAGGCCGGGTGCGCGACATGACCCGGTGACCCGGGGCCGGGTTAACGACCTGTCCAGGGGACCCGGGCCGGGGACCCGACAGGACCCGGTGATCCTTCGCTGGTGTCCCGATGCAACCCGGGGACCCGGGCCGGGGACCCCACGTGACCCGGGGACCTGGGGCCGGGGATGTCACCCGACACTGGTACCCGGGGCAGCGACCCGATACGACCCGGGGACCTGGGTCCGGGGTCCCGACCTGACCCGGTGACCTGGGGCCAGGGTAACCACCTGACCCGGGGACCCGGGCCGGGGACCCGGTATGACTCCGTCTCCCGGGGCCGGGGTGGTCACCTGACACTGGTACCCGGGACAGCGACCCGACATGACCCGGTGACCCGGGGCCGGGGTAACGACCTGTCCAGGGGACCTGGGCCGGGGACCCGACAGGACCCGGTGACCTGGTTCCGGGGTGCCGACCTGACCCGGTGACCTGGGGTTGTGGTGTCGACCGGACTCGGGGACCTGGTCCGGTGTCCCGTCATGACCCGGGGACCTGGTGTCGGGGTGGTCACCAGACCGTTGTACCCAGGCCGTTGACCCGACATGACCCTGTGACCCGGGGCCTGGGTAAAAATCCAACCCGGGGACCCGGGCATGGGACGTGAAATGACCCGACCTGGGTCCGGGGTCCCGACCTGACGCGGTGACCTGGGGCCGGTGTCCCCACGTGACCCGCTGACCTGGGTCCGGGGTCCCCACGTGACCCGGTGACCTGGGGCCGGTGTCCCCACGTGACCCGGTCACCTGGGGCCGGTGTCCCCACGTGACCCGGGGTCCTGGTGCCGGGGTGGTCATCGGAACCTGGGAACCAGGCTGGGTACCAGACATGACCAGGTGACCTGGGTCCGGGGTCCCCACGTGACCCGCTGACCTGGGGCCGGGGTCCCCACGTGACCCGGGGTCCTGGTGCCGGGGTGGTCACCGGAACCTGGGAACCAGGCCGGGTGCGCGACATGACCCGGTGACCCGGGGCCGGGTTAACGACCTGTCCAGGGGACCCGGGCCGGGGACCCGACAGGACCCGGTGATCCTTCGCTGGTGTCCCGATGCAACCCGGGGACCCGGGCCGGGGACCCCACGTGACCCGGGGACCTGGGGCCGGGGATGTCACCCGACACTGGTACCCGGGGCAGCGACCCGATACGACCCGGAGATCTGGGTCCGGGGTCCCAATACGACCCGGTGACCTGGGGCCAGGGTAACCACCTGACCCGGGGACCCGGGCCGGGGACCCGGTATGACTCCGTCTCCCGGGGCCAGGGTGGTCACCTGACACTGGTACCCCGGACAGCGACCCGACATGACCCGGTGACCCGGGGCCGGGGTAACGACCTGTCCAGGGGACCTGGGCCGGGGACCCGACAGGACCCGGTGACCTGGTTCCGGGGTGCCGACCTGACCCGGTGACCTGGGGCTGTGGTGTCGACCGGATTCGGGGACCTGGTCCGGTGTGCCGTCCTGACCCGGGGACCTGGGGTCGGGGTGGTCACCAGACCGTTGTACCCAGGCCGTTGAGCCGACATGACCCTGTGACCCGGGGCCTGGGTAAAAATCCAACCCGGGGACCCGGGCATGGGACGTGACATGACCGGACCTGGGTCCGGGGTCCCGACCTGACCCGGTGACCTGGAGCCGGTGTCCCCACGTGACCCGCTGACCTGGGTCCGGGGTCCCCACGTGACCCGGTGACCTGGGGCCGGTGTCCCCACGTGACCCGGTCACCTGGGGCCGGTGTCCCCACGTGACCCGGGGTCCTGGTGCCGGGGTGGTCATCGGAACCTGGGAACCAGGCTGGGTACCAGACATGACCAGGTGACCTGGGTCCGGGGTCCCCACGTGACCCGCTGACCTGGGGCCGGGGTCCCCACGTGACCCGGGGTCCTGGTGCCGGGGTGGTCACCGGAACCTGGGAACCAGGCCGGGTGCGCGACATGACCCGGTGACCCGGGGCCGGGTTAACGACCTGTCCAGGGGACCCGGGCCGGGGACCCGACAGGACCCGCTGATCCTTCGCTGGTGTCCCGATGCAACCCGGGGACCCGGGCCGGGGACCCCACGTGACCCGGGGACCTGGGGCCGGGGATGTCACCCGACACTGGTACCCGGGGCAGCGACCCGATACGACCTGGGGACCTGGTTCCGGGGTGCAGACCTGACCCGGTGACCTGGGGCCAGGGTAACCACCTGACCCGGGGACCCGGGCCGGGGACCCGGTATGACTCCGTCTCCCGGGGCCGGGGTGGTCACCTGACACTGGTACCCGGGACAGCGACCCAACATGACCCGGTGACCCGGGGCCGGGGTAACGACCTGTCCAGGGGACCTGGGCCGGGGACCCGACAGGACCCGGTGACCTGGTTCCGGGGTGCCGACCTGACCCGGTGACCTGGGGCTGTGGTGTCGACCGGACTCGGGGACCTGGTCCGGTGTCCCGTCATAACCCGGGGACCTGGGGTCGGGGTGGTCACCAGACCGTTGTACCCAGGCCGTTGACCCGACATGACCCTGTGACCCGGGGCCTGGGTAAAAATCCAACCCGGGGACCCGGGCATGGGACGTGACATGACCCGACCTGGGTCCGGGGTCCCGACCTGACCCGGTGACCTGGGTCCGGGGTCCCCACGTGACCCGGTGACCTGGGACCGGTGTCCCCACGTGACCCGGTCACCTGGGGCCGGTGTCCCCACGTGACCCGGGGTCCTGGTGCCGGGGTGGTCATCGGAACCTGGGAACCAGGCTGGGTACCAGACATGACCAGGTGACCTGGGTCCGGGGTCCCCACGTGACCCGCTGACCTGGGGCCGGGGTCCCCACGTGACCCGGGGTCCTGGTGCCGGGGTGGTCACCGGAACCTGGGAACCAGGCCGGGTGCGCGACATGACCCGGTGACCCGGGGCCGGGTTAACGACCTGTCCAGGGGACCCGGGCCGGGGACCCGACAGGACCCGGTGATCCTTCGCTGGTGTCCCGATGCAACCCGGGGACCCGGGCCGGGGACCCCACGTGACCCGGGGACCTGGGGCCAGGGATGTCACCCGACACTGGTAGCCGGGGCAGCGACCCGATACGACCAGGAGATCTGGGTCCGGGGTCCCAATACGACCCGGTGACCTGGGGCCAGGGTAACCACCTGACCCGGGGACCCGGGCCGGGGACCCGGTATGACTCCGTCTCCCGGGGCCGGGGTGGTCACCTGACACTGGTACCCCGGACAGCGACCCGACATGACCCGGTGACCCGGGGCCGGGGTAACGACCTGTCCAGGGGACCTGGGCCGGGGACCCGACAGGACCCGGTGACCTGGTTCCGGGGTGCCGACCTGACCCGGTGACCTGGGGCTGTGGTGTCGACCGGATTCGGGGACCTGGTCCGGTGTGCCGTCCTGACCCGGGGACCTGGGGTCGGGGTGGTCACCAGACCGTTGTACCCAGGCCGTTGAGCCGACATGACCCTGTGACCCGGGGCCTGGGTAAAAATCCAACCCGGGGACCCGGGCATGGGACGTGACATGACCGGACCTGGGTCCGGGGTCCCGACCTGACCCGGTGACCTGGAGCCGGTGTCCCCACGTGACCCGCTGACCTGGGTCCGGGGTCCCCACGTGACCCGGTGACCTGGGGCCGGTGTCCCCACGTGACCCGGTCACCTGGGGCCGGTGTCCCCACGTGACCCGGGGTCCTGGTGCCGGGGTGGTCATCGGAACCTGGGAACCAGGCTGGGTACCAGACATGACCAGGTGACCCGGGGCCGGGTTAACGACCTGTCCAGGGGACCCGGGCCGGGGACCCGACAGGACCCGGTGATCCTTCGCTGGTGTCCCGATGCAACCCGGGGACCCGGGCCGGGGACCCCACGTGACCCGGGGACCTGGGGCCGGGGATGTCACCCGACACTGGTACCCGGGGCAGCGACCCGATACGACCCGGGGACCTGGGTCCGGGGTCCCGACCTGACCCGGTGACCTGGGGCCAGGGTAACCACCTGACCCGGGGACCCGGGCCGGGGACCCGGTATGACTCCGTCTCCCGGGGCCGGGGTGGTCACCTGACACTGGTACCCGGGACAGCGACCCGACATGACCCGGTGACCCGGGGCCGGGGTAACGACCTGTCCAGGGGACCTGGGCCGGGGACCCGACAGGACCCGGTGACCTGGTTCCGGGGTGCCGACCTGACCCGGTGACCTGGGGCTGTGGTGTCGACCGGACTCGGGGACCTGGTCCGGTGTCCCGTCATAACCCGGGGACCTGGGGTCGGGGTGGTCACCAGACCGTTGTACCCAGGCCGTTGACCCGACATGACCCTGTGACCCGGGGCCTGGGTAAAAATCCAACCCGGGGACCCGGGCATGGGACGTGACATGACCCGACCTGGGTCCGGGGTCCCGACCTGACCCGGTGACCTGGGGCCGGTGTCCCCACGTGACCCGCTGACCTGGGTCCGGGGTCCCCACGTGACCCGGTGACCTGGGGCCGGTGTCCCCACGTGACCCGGTGACCTGGGGCCGGTGTCCCCACGTGACCCGGGGTCCTGGTGCCGGGGTGGTCATCGGAACCTGGGAACCAGGCTGGGTACCAGACATGACCAGGTGACCTGGGTCCGGGGTCCCCACGTGACCCGCTGACCTGGGGCCGGGGTCCCCACGTGACCCGGGGTCCTGGTGCCGGGGTGGTCATCGGAACCTGGGAACCAGGCTGGATACCAGACATGACCAGGTGACCTGGGTCCGGGGTCCCCACGTGACCCGCTGACCTGGGGCCGGGGTCCCCACGTGACCCGGGGTCCTGGTGCCGGGGTGGTCACCGGAACCTGGGAACCAGGCCGGGTGCGCGACATGACCCGGTGACCCGGGGCCGGGTTAACGACCTGTCCAGGGGACCCGGGCCGGGGACCCGACAGGACCCGCTGATCCTTCGCTGGTGTCCCTGTGGAGGAATGGTTAGACAAAATAGGGCATGGGAAAGTGAAGCAGCTTGGTGATAAGGAGCGTGCCAAGTATCAGACACAGTTTGTGTGGGGCTAGTTATGCACACAGGTGGATGTAACCAATCAGGGACAAGGGTCATGCTGTACTCGTTATGCTGAAATAACATTGATAGAGAAAAAATGTAGTTAACGGTATGTAGAAAACAACTGAGAAAAACAAGATGTATCTATAACCAATCATGAGCTTAGTTTTTGCAATGTGTATGAACTAATTATATAGTATCACATAAAAGACGGCTAGATTGTTCAATAAATTGAAGTTCACTGATCACTCATATTGAGCGACTGTGTCTTCCTTCCGTCAATATCTGGAAATTGCAACAAAAGGGATTGCAACAAATGGCGCCCGAACAGGCCTGCTGGACGGAGACTCTGCTAGGGTAAGCTGGAATCAGGAGTTGTCGGAAAAGGGGAGCCGGTCCTGCAACGCAGCCCAGGAGGTGAAAAGGACAGACAACAGGGAGTCCTCGCACCCGGGACGAGCCCATAGTGGGTCCCGCCGGAACGCGCCGCCGAAGTCTGCAAAGGCTGCAACGGTGAGTAAAATGGAGAGACAAGCGGCGTATGATTTGCTCAAATGCTTTTTAGAAAAGCGGGGCACACAGGGCATAGACTGTCAGAAAGAATTGCCAGGTCTATTAGCCTATGGAGTAGCTCGGGGGTGTTTTGTCAACCCTGACACAGTATTTGAACAAACGGAGTGGCGTTCGTTTGGTGATAAATTATTTGATGATGTTATTAATGACAACAAAACTGCCAAAAAATTGATGAAGCCGTGGAGAGCGGTAACTAATGCGCTAGCGAGTCATCACGCTGAACAAAAGGTTGCTGCTGCGGCAGCTGAGCGATTAGCGCCATCTGGTGGGTTTTCTGTTACTCACCATTCTGAGACTCCTGAGACACCCCAGTACCCGTTACCTCCATCCGTTAGAACTTTTACTATCGCACGAGGTGTTCCAGGGCAGTCTGAGACACCTACGGCTTCCGGAACCGATGAGGAGTCGCTACCAACTGCAACTCCAACGGCGCCTTTGCCCGACAAGGATGAGAGGGAGGGTACAGGAGTCTGTAATAGCACTAATCCATTCTTATCAAATACGAATCCGTTTGTGACAGGACCGCAGAACAGAGTGGGTATATGGAGACAAATTGCAGATGAAGCTATGAGGGAAGGGCATTATGAGACAGCAACGCAGCTGGCTCAAGCCTTCCCGGTAGTATATTCACCCCCCGATGCTCAAGGGAATGTAACAGTCAACATGACAAATTTGGATTGGAAATTGTTAACCCAATTACGATCTACCGTAAATGACTCGGGTATAAAAGGGGAGCCCACCCGACAGATGTTAGATTATATCTGGGGAACAAATATACTCCTTCCGGGAGATACACGCAGTATAATGAAATTGATTTTGACTCAACATCAGCAACTTCTATTTAATGCTCACTGGCACTCCGCCTGTCAGGAGTCTGTCGCTGTGGTAAGGGCTCCGGGAGATCCACTGTACGGGGTTACCTTAGAGGAGCTCATGGGAATGGGACGCTATTTTCGGCTGGAAGCACAGGCACTGATGGGCCCGGAGAAAGCAAAAGAATCAATGAGACTAGCACGACAGGCGCTTGACCAACTTAAGGAACCAGGGGGAATACCATCATATATGGGCATTAAACAAGGGGCGGAGGAACCATTTGGGTTATTTATCGATCGAGTGGCAAACGCTGTACAAGCAGCTGGGGTACCCGACTACCTTAAGGGAGGTATTTTAAAACAATGTGCAATTCAAAATTGTAATCCCTCTACTCGTAGTATTCTGGCTACATTGCCGGGAACTTGGACAATTGAAGAGGGTTTGGAGAGAATGTCTCAGGTACCTGTAGGTCCACAAGCTATGTTGGTAGAAGCAGTAAAGCACTTAGGTGATAGTATGAGGGAACAAGCACATAGTATGAGGGAACAAGCACATAGTATGAGGGAACAAGCGCAGGCACTGAGAGAGACTATAGAGCAAAATCATAAACAGATATTTGCTGCCCTTGCTCCTTTGCAAACTTCTGCTGGACGCTCATCGGGCCCACCAACGGGACGACGATCACCAATCGGACGACGATCACCGCGGTGCTATCGATGTGGTATGCTGGGCCACATCAGAAGGGAATGTAAAACAGCTACTGTCTGGTGTCCTGCTTGCCGATCACATACTCACAACGCTTCGGTGTGCCGCCAAGTACAGTCGGGAAACGACCAAAGCAGCGGGCACAGCCGCCCCGCTACGACACAAAAAGCGGCCTTCACGACAGCAGCGGGACTGCCACCACCGCCAGCGGGACTGCCACCACCGACAGACCCGACACCTGCCGGGACGAACCCCTTTTTCTCCGACCAGCTACGAGAGGAAGCCTCGGCCTGGACTTGGCAACAGCAGTAGACGTCACCCTGCTAGACACAAAGCCCGTAAGGGTCCGCACGGGAATTATGGGACCAGTTATCGTTAATCACGAGCCTGTTGGCGCTTTATTGATCGGGAGATCATCTGCTACTTTGAATGGACTCCAAGTGTTAACTGGACTTATCGATAAGGATTACTTTGGGGAAATACAAATAATGGTATCAGCAATGTTTCCTCCCATGCATATTCCACGGGATACCAAAATAGCCCAATTAATACCACTACCACATCTTGCGGGAACCCTTCCTCCGATTCAAGAACAACCGCGTGGACAAGGGGCATTTGGATCTACGGGGAACATAGCCTTATTAACGGTTGGACTGCAACAGAGGCCGCGACAGGTGGTTACTGTGCGATACAAAGAAGAAGCGCTCCGAATCAATGCATCGGAAATTAGAACTCTCAACGATGCTCAAAAATTGATGGGCGATTTACAATGGCTTCGTCCGGTTATTGGTATTCCTAACGAATTGTTGAATTCTCTACGACCGTTATTACGTGGAACGGATCCGGCAACACCGATATGTTTGACAGAACAACAACGACAAACACTACAGCAAATAACATCGATGATTACGACACATACCACACATAGGTGGATAGAGGATATGCCTCTCGACCTTACCATTTTATGTGGACATCAATACCTCATGGGGGCGATAACACAACAAAAAATAAAAACGGGGGAGAAGGGGATAGAAACAATAGTACTGGAATGGCTAGCTCCGCCGTTACAACCAAGACGGACAATTCAAGAAAAAATTTCGACGCTAGCAGAACTTATAAAGAAAGGAAGAAGTCGAATATTACAAGTAGATGGCGTCCCCCCGAATGTGATCTGGCTACCCATGAAGCCTAATGATCTGGAATGGTACATACAGAATTCTGCAGAATTACAGGCTGCATTACTACAGGATGGTGCGGATATAGTCGCCAAAACATTACCATCAACCACCCTGGCTTGGATGGAAAACCAGGGTTGGTTAGTGAAACCAAAACGATCACCCTCTCCATTAAAAGACGCTATAACAGTTTTTACAGATGCAGGAAAACGTTCTTGGACTGCTGCGGTGACTTGGAATAAAATTGATCCACAAGCTAATATGTGGGTTACTTGGGCTAATCAAACGGGACAAAATTCATTTTGTCTGTCTCTTGCCTCTGCTATCGACCCTTTCAGAACATGTCTGTTTGGGGTCCCAATAGGGGATCCAAAGGAACTGAGAGAATTGCTAGCACCGTATTCTGCTAATACTGGACTGCTTCATGGAAGTTTTTCCTCAAATGTATCGGATGGACTGATTGCTGCCCTGCAGACTCTCAATAAATCATTGCCATGGGACCCTCAGGAACTGGATCTATTAGGATCTGTGGTTGTGGGAAATACCAGTAAGAATTGGACACAAACATGTTTTATGCTCAATGAGGGAAAGCAGAATAAGGTGCAATGGACTAATATAACATCTAAAGTACCAGGCTTCAATGCCATGGGGCCTTATTGTGGTTTCAACGACACAAACTCCACACATCCATCACTGCTCGGAGCGTATGGATTCAATGACAGCAAATCAACTTGGCCACAAAGTAAGGCCAAGGCCTTACCGCCTGGAATCTTTTTGATCTGTGGAGATCGAGCATGGCAGGGAGTGCCGGCTAATGCTTATGGGGGGCCTTGTTATCTAGGACGATTGACTCTTTTCGCCCCGGACTTGCACTCCTCACAGTGGCAGAACTTAGTAAAAAGGGGGTTGAAACATAGAAAACGATCTCTGAAGACGTTGGGTTCCGATTGCAAGGATGATGTGGAGTTGTGGGGACCGGCGGAACGGTTTTTTGCAGCAGCGTTAACTCCGAATGTTGCGGTTGCATATGCTATGTCTAATCTCAATAAGCTTGCTTGCTGGGCTGTTAAACAATCGAAGATAACAACACAAATTCTCTCTGAATTGTCACAAGACATGGAGAGTTTAAGACATGCTGTATTGCAAAATAGGGCCGCTATTGATTTTCTATTGTTGGCACAAGGCCATGGGTGTGAAGATTTTGAAGGAATGTGCTGTTTTAATCTCTCTGATCATGGGCAGTCTATTCATGATCAGTTGCAGTGGTTGCGGGAACACACGAAGAAAATCACTGTACAAAATGATTGGTTTGATGATTGGGTTAAGTCTATTTTGGGGAATATGGGAAGTTGGGCACTTGGGTTAATTAAGGAGGGACTTCGCATGCTACTTGTAATCTTGTTAATCATAATCGCTGCACGAGTAATTTTTAGCTGCTTGACTAAAAAGCTTGAGAAATTAACAGAAAAGGTCTTCCTGGCCCAAAATAAAAACGGGGGAATTGTGGAGGAATGGTTAGACAAAATAGGGCATGGGAAAGTGAAGCAGCTTGGTGATAAGGAGCGTGCCAAGTATCAGACACAGTTTGTGTGGGGCTAGTTATGCACACAGGTGGATGTAACCAATCAGGGACAAGGGTCATGCTGTACTCGTTATGCTGAAATAACATTGATAGAGAAAAAATGTAGTTAACGGTATGTAGAAAACAACTGAGAAAAACAAGATGTATCTATAACCAATCATGAGCTTAGTTTTTGCAATATGTATGAACTAATTATATAGTATCACATAAAAGACAGCTAGATTGTTCAATAAATTGAAGTTCACTGATCACTCATATTGAGCGACTGTGTCTTCCTTCCGTCAATATCTGGAAATTGCAACAAAAGGGATTGCAACATGTCCCGATGCAACCCGGGGACCCGGGCCGGGGACCCCACGTGACCCGGGGACCTGGGGCCGGGGATGTCACCCGACACTGGTACCCGGGGCAGCGACCCGATACGACCCGGGGACCTGGGTCCGGGGTCCCGACCTGACCCGGTGACCTGGGGCCAGGGTAACCACCTGACCCGGGGACCCGGGCCGGGGACCCGGTATGACTCCGTCTCCCGGGGCCGGGGTGGTCACCTGACACTGCTACCCGGGACAGCGACCCGACAGGACCCGGTGATCTGGGGCTTGGGTAAAAACCCGTCCCGGGGACCCGGGCTGGGTCCCGACATGACCCGGTGACCTGGTTCCGGGGTGCCGACCTGACCCGGTGACCTGGGGCTGTGGTGTCGACCGGACTCGGGGACCTGGTCCGGTGTCCCGTCATGACCCGGGGACCTGGTGTCGGGGTGGTCACCAGACCGTTGTACCCAGGCCGTTGACCCGACATGACCCTGTGACCCGGGGCCTGGGTAAAAATCCAACCCGGGGACCCGGGCATGGGACGTGACATGACCCGACCTGGGTTCGGGGTCCCGACCTGACCCGGTGACCGGGGGCCGGTGTCCCCACGTGACCCGCTGACCTGGGTCCGGGGTCCCCACGTGACCCGGTGACCTGGGGCCGATGTCCCCACGTGACCCGGGGTCCTGGTGCCGGGGTCCCCATGTGACCCGCTGACCTGGGTCCGGGGTCCCCACGTGACCCGGTGACCTGGGGCCGATGGCCCCACGTGACCCGGGGTCCTGGTGCCGGGGTCCCCACGTGACCCGCTGACCTGGGTCCAGGGTCCCCACGTGACCCGGTCACCTGGGGCCGGTGTCCCCACGTGACCCGCTGACCTGGGTCCGGGGTCCACACGTGACCCGGTGACCTGGGGCCCGTGTCCCCACGTGACCCGGTCACCTGGGGCCGGTATCCCCACGTGACCCGGGGTCCTGGGTCCGGTGTTCCCACGTGACCCGCTGACCTGGGGCCGGTGTCCCCACGTGACCCGGTCACCTGGGGCCAGTGTCCCCACGTGACCCGCTGACCTGGGTCCGGGGTCCCCACGTGACCCGGTGACCTGGGTCCGGGGTCCCCACGTGACCCGGAGACCTGGGTCCGGTGTCCCCACGTGACCCGCTGACCTGGGGCCGGGGTCCCCACGTGACCCGGTCACCTGGGGCCGGTGTCCCCACGTGACCCGGGGTCCTGGGTCCGGGGTCCCCACGTGACCCGGTGACCTGGGGCCGGTGTCACCACGTGACCCGCTGACCTGGGTCCGGGGTCCCCACGTGACCCGGTGACTTGGGTCCGGGGTCCCCACGTGACCCGCTGACCTGGGTCCGGGGTCCCCACGTGACCCGGGGTCCTGGTGCCGGTGTGGTCATCGGAACCTGGGAACCAGGCTGGGTACCAGACATGACCAGGTGACCTGGGTCCGGTGTCCCCACGTGACCCAGGGTCCTGGTGCCGGGGTGGTCATCGGAACCTGGGAACCAGGCTGGGTACCAGACATGACCAGGTGACCTGGGTCCAGGGTCCCCACGTGACCCGGTCACCTGGGGCCGGGGTCCCCACGAGACCCGGGGTCCTGGTGCCGGGGTGGTCACCGGAACGTGGGAACCAGGCCGGGTGCGCGTCATGACCCGGTGACCCGGGGCCGGGTTAACGACCTGTCCAAGGGACCTGGGCCGGGGACCCGAAAGGACCCGGTGATCCTTCGCTGGTGTCCCGATGCAACGCGGGGACCCGGGCCGGGGACCCCACGAGACCCGGGGACCTGGGTCCGGGGTCCCGACCTGACCCGGTGACCTGGGGCCAGGGTAACCACCTGACCCGGGGACCCGGGCCGGGGACCCGGTATGACTCCGTCTCCCGGGGCCGGGGTGGTCACCTGACACTGGTACCCGGGACAGCGACCCGACATGACCCGGTGACCCGGGGCCGGGGTAACGACCTGTCCAGGGGACCCGGGCCGAGGACCCGACAGGACCCGGTGATCCTTCGCTGGTGTCCCGATGCAACCCGAGGACCCGGGACGGGGACCCCACGTGACCCGGGGACCTGGATCCGGGGTGCCGAACTGACCCGGTGACCTGGGGCCGGTGTCCCCACGTGACCCGCTGACCTGGGGCCGGGGTGGTCACCGGAACCTGGGAACCAGGCCGGGTGCGCGACATGACCCGGTGACCCGCGGCCGGGTTAACGACCTGTCCAGGGGACCTGGGCCGGGGACCCGACAGGACCCGGTGATCCTTCGCTGGTGTCCCGATGCAACCCGGGGACCCGGGCCGGGGACCCCACGTGACCCGGGGACCTGGGGCCGGGGATGTCACCCGACACTGGTACCCGGGGCAGCGACCCGATACGACCCGGGGACCTGGGTCCGGGGTCCCGACCTGACCCGGTGACCTGGGGCCAGGGTAACCACCTGACCCGGGGACCCGGGCCGGGGACCCGGTATGACTCCGTCTCCCGGGGCCGGGGTGGTCACCTGACACTGCTACCCGGGACAGCGACCCGACATGACCCGGTGACCCGGGGCCGGGGTAACGACCTGTCCAGGGGACCTGGGCCGGGGACCCGACAGGACCCGGTGATCTGGGGCTTGGGTAAAAACCCGTCCCGGGGACCCGGGCTGGGTCCCGACATGACCCGGTGACCTGGTTCCGGGGTGCCGACCTGACCCGGTGACCTGGGGCTGTGGTGTCGACCGGACTCGGGGACCTGGTCCGGTGTCCCGTCATGACCCGGGGACCTGGGATCGGGGTGGTCACCAGACCGTTGTACCCAGGCCGTTGACCCGACATGACCCTGTGACCCGGGGCCTGGGTAAAAATCCAACCCGGGGACCCGGGCATGGGACGTGACATGACCCGACCTGGGTTCGGGGTCCCGACCTGACGCGGTGACCTGGGGCCGGTGTCCCCACGTGACCCGCTGACCTGGGTCCGGGGTCCCCACGTGACCCGGTGACCTGGGGCCGATGGCCCCACGTGACCCGGGGTCGTGGTGCCGGGGTCCCCACGTGACCCGCTGACCTGGGTCCGGGGTCCCCACGTGACCCGGTCACCTGGGGCCGGTGTCCCCACGTGACCCGCTGACCTGGGTCCGGGGTCCACACGTGACCCGGTGACCTGGGGCCCGTGTCCCCACGTGACCCGGTCACCTGGGGCCGGTATCCCCACGTGACCCGGGGTCCTGGGTCCGGTGTTCCCACGTGACCCGCTGACCTGGGTCCGGGGTCCCCACGTGACCCGGTGACCTGGGGCCGGTGTCCCCACGTGACCCGCTGACCTGGGTCCGGGGTCCCCACGTGACCCGGCGACCTGGGGCCGGTGTCCCCACGTGACCCGCTGACCTGGGTCTGGTGTCCCCACGTGACCCGGTGACCTGGGGCCGGTGTCCCCACGTGACCCGGTCACCTGGGGCCGGTGTCCCCACGTGACCCGCTGACCTGGGTCCGGGGTCCCCACGTGACCCGGTGACCTGGGTCCGGGGTCCCTACGTGACCCGGCGACCTGGGTCCGGTGTCCCCACGTGACCCGCTGACCTGGGGCCGGGGTCCCCACGTGACCCGGTCACCTGGGGCCGGTGTCCCCACGTGACCCGGTCACCTGGGGCCGGTGTCCCCACGTGACCCGGGGTCCTGGGTCCGGGGTCCCCACGTGACCCGGTGACCTGGGGCCGGTGTCACCACGTGACCCGCTGACCTGGGTCCGGGGTCCCCACGTGACCCGGTGACTTGGGTCCGGGGTCCCCACGTGACCCGGGGTCCTGGTGCCGGGGTCCCCACGTGACCCGGGGTCCTGGTGCCGGGGTCCCCACGTGACCCGGTGACTTGGGTCCGGGGTCCCCACGTGACCCGGTCACCTGGGGCCGGTGTCCCCACGTGACCCGCTGACCTGGGTCCGGGGTCCACACGTGACCCGGTGACCTGGGGCCCGTGTCCACACGTGACCCGGTCACCTGGGGCCGGTATCCCCACGTGACCCGGGGTCCTGGGTCCGGTGTTCCCACGTGACCCGCTGACCTGGGGCCGGGGTCCCCACGAGACCCGGGGACCTGGGGCCGGTGTCCCCACGTGACCCGCTGACCTGGGTCCGGGGTCCCCACGTGACCCGGCGACCTGGGGCCGGTGTCCCCACGTGACCCGGTCACCTGGGTCCGGTGTCCCCACGTGACCCGGTGACCTGGGGCCGGTGTCCCCACGTGACCCGGTCACCTGGGGCCGGTGTCCCCACGTGACCCGCTGACCTGGGTCCGGGGTCCCCACGTGACCCGGTGACCTGGGTCCGGGGTCCCCACGTGACCCGGCGACCTGGGTCCGGTGTCCCCACGTGACCCGCTGACCTGGGGCCGGGGTCCCCACGTGACCCGGTCACCTGGGGCCGGTGTCCCCACGTGACCCGGTGACCTGGGGCCGGTGTCACCACGTGACCCGCTGACCTGGGTCCGGGGTCCCCACGTGACCCGGGGTCCTGCTGCCGGGGTGGTCATCGGAACCTGGGAACCAGGCTGGGTACCAGACATGACCAGGTGACCTGGGGCCAGGGTAACCACCTGACCCGGGGACCCGGGCCGGGGACCCGGTATGACTCCGTCTCCCGGGGCCGGGGTGGTCACCTGACACTGGTACCCGGGACAGCGACCCGACATGACCCGGTGACCCGGGGCCGGGGTAACGACCTGTCCAGGGGACCTGGGCCGGGGACCCGACAGGACCCGGTGACCTGGTTCCGGGGTGCCGACATGACCCGGTGACCTGGGGCTGTGGTGTCGACCGGACTCGGGGACCTGGTCCGGTGTCCCGTCATGACCCGGGGACCTGGGGTCGGGGTGGTCACCAGACCGATGTACCCAGGCCGTTGACCCGACATGACCCTGTGACCCTGGGCCTGGGTAAAAATCCAACCCGGGGACCCGGGCATGGGATGTGACATGACCCGACCTGGGTCCGGGGTCCCGACCTGACCCGGTGACCTGGAGCCGGTGTCCCCACGTGACCCGCTGACCTGGGTCCGGGGTCCCCACGTGACCCGGTGACCTGGGGCCGGTGTCCCCACGTGACCCGGGGTCCTGGTGCCGGGGTCCCCACGTGACCCGGGGTCCTGGTGCCGGGGTGGTCATCGGAACCTGGGAACCAGGCCGTGTGCGCGACATGACCCGATGACCCGGGGCCGGGTTAACGACCTGTCCAGGGGACCTGGGCCGGGGTGCCGACCTGACCCGGTGACCTGGGGCTGTGGTGGCGACCGGACTCGGGGACCTGGTCTGGTGTCCTGCATGACCAGGGTCCCCGGGGTCGGGGTGGTCACCAGACCGTTGTACCCAGGCCGTTGACCCGACATGACCCTGTGACCCGGGGCCTGAGTAAAAATCCAACCCGGGGACCCGGGCATGGGACGTGACATGACCCGACCTGGGTCCGGGGTGCCGACCTGACCCGGTGACCTGGGGCCGGTGTCCCCACGTGACCCGGGGTCCTGGGGCCGGGGTCCCCACGTGACCCGCTGACCTGGGGCCGGTGTCCCAACGTGACCCGCTGACCTGGGTCCGGGGTCCCCACGTGACCCGCTGACCTGGGGCCGGTGTCCCCACGTGACCCGGTCACCTGGGGCCGGTGTCCCCATGTGACCCGGGGTCCTGGTGCCGGGGTGGTCATCGGAACCTGGGAACCAGGCTGGTTACCAGACATGACCAGGTGACCTGGATCCGGGGTCCCCACGTGACCCGGTGACCTGGGGCCGGTGTCCCCACGTGACCCGGGGTCCTGGATCCGGGGTCCCCACGTGACCCGGTGACCTGGGGCCGGTGTCCCCACGTGACCCGGTCACCTGGGGCCGGTGTCCCCACGTGACCCGGGGTCCAGGGGACGGTGTCCCTACGTGACCCGGTGACCTGGGGCCGGTGTCCCCACGTGACCCGCTGACCTGGGTCCGGGGTCCCCACGTGACCCGGTGACCTGGGGCCGGTGTCCCCACGTGAGCCGGTCACCTGGGGCCGGTGTCCCCACGTGACCCGGGGTCCTGGGGCCGGGGTGGTCATCGGAACCTGGGAACCAGGCCAGGTACCCGACACGACCCGGTGACCCGGGGCTGTGGTGTCGACGGACTCGTAGACCTGGGTTCGGGGTCCCGACCTGACGCGGTGACCTGGGGCCGGTGTCCCCACGTGACCCTCTGACCTGGGGCCGGTGTCCCCACGTGACCCGCTGACCTGGGTCCGGCGTCCCCACGTGACCCAGTGACCTGGGTCCGGGGTCCCCACGTGACCCGGTGACCTGGGGCCGGTGTCCCCACGAGACCCGGTCACCTGGGGCCGGTGTCCCCACGTGACCCGGGGTCCTGGTGCCGGGGTGGTCACCGGAACCTGGGAACCAGGCCTGGTGCGCGACATGACCCGGTGACCCGGGGCCGGGTTAACGACCTGTCCAGGGGACCCGGGCCGGGGACCCGACAGGACCCGCTGATCCTTCGCTGGTGTCCCGATGCAACCCGGGGACCCGGGCCGGGGACCCCACGTGACCCAGGGACCTGGGGCCGGGGATCTCACCTGACACTGGTACCCGGGGCAGCGACCCGATACGACCCGGGGACCTGGGTCCGGGGTCCCGACCTGACCCGGTGACCTGGGGCCAGGGTAACCACCTGACCCGGGGACCCGGGCCGGGGACCCGGTATGACTCCGTCTCCCGGGGCCGGGGTGGTCACCTGACACTGGTACCCGGGACAGCGACCCGACATGACCCGGTGACCCGGGGCCGGGGTAACGACCTGTCCAGGGGACCTGGGCCGGTGACCCGACAGGACCAGGTGACCTGGTTCCGGGGTGCCGACCAGACCCGGTGACCTGGGGCTGTGGTGTCGACCGGACTCGGGGACCTGGTCCGGTGTCCTGTCATGACCCGGGGACCTGGGGTCGGGGTGGTCACCAGACCGATGTACCCAGGCCGTTGAGCCGACATGACCCTGTGACCCGGGGCCTGGGTAAAAGTCCAACCCGGGGACCCAGGCATGGGACGTGACATGACCTGACCTGGGTCCGGGGTCCCGACCTGACCCGGTGACCTGGAGCCGGTGTCCCCACGTGACCCGCTGACCTGGGTCCGGGGTCCCGACCTGACCCGGTGACCTGGAGCCGGTGTCCCCACGTGACCCGCTGACCTGGGTCCGCGGTCCCCACGTGACCCGGTGACCTGGGGCCGGTGTCCCCACGTGACCCGGGGTCCTGGGGCCGGGGTCCCCACGTGACCCGCTGACCTGGGGCTGGTGTCGCAACGTGACCCGGGGTCCTGGTGCCGGGGTGGTCACCGGAACCTGGGAACCAGGCCGGGTGCGCGACATGACCCGGTGACCCGGGGCCGGGTTAACGACCTGTCCAGGTAACCCGGGCCGGGGACCCGACAGGACCCGGTGATCCTTCGCTGGTGTCCCGATGCAACCCGGGGACCCGGGCCGGGGACCCCACGTGACCCGGGGACCCGGGCCGGGGACCCGGTATGACTCCGTCTCCTGGGGCCGGGGTGGTCACCTGACACTGGTACCCGGGACAGCGACCCGACATGACCCGGTGACCCGGGGCCGGGGTAACGACCTGTCCAGGGGACCTGGGCCGGGGACCCGACAGGACCCGGTGATCTGGGGCTTGGGTAAAAACCCATCCCGGGGACCCGGGCGGGGTCCCGACATGACCCGGTGACCTGGTTCCGGGGTGCCGACCTGACCCGGTGACCTGGGGCTGTGGTGTCGACCGGACTCGGGGACCTGGTCCGGTGTCCCGTCATGACCCGGGGACCTGGGGTCGGGGTGGTCACCAGACCGTTGTACCCAGGCCGTTGAGCCGACATGACCCTGTGACCCGGGGCCTGGGTAAAAATCCAACCCGGGGACCCGGGCATGGGACGTGACATGACCCGACCTAGGTCCCGGGTCCCGACCTGACGCGGTGACCTGGGGCCGGTGTCCCCACGTGACCCGCTGACCTGGGTCCGGGGTCCCCACGTGACCCGGTGACCTGGGGCCGGTGTCCCCACGTGACCCGGGGTCCTGGGGCCGGTGTCCCCACGTGACCCGGGGTCCTGGATCCGGGGTCCCCACGTGACCCGGTGACCTGGGGCCGGTGTCCCCACGTGACCCGGTCACCTGGGGCCGGTGTCCCCACGTGACCCGGGGTCCAGGGTCCGGGGTCCCCACGTGACCCGGTGACCTCGGGCCGGTGTCCCCACGTGACCCGGTCACCTGGGTCCGGGGTCCCCACGTGACCCGGTGACCTGGGGCCGGTGTCCCCACGTGACCCGGTCACCTGGGGCCGGTGTCCCCACGTGACCCGGGGTCCTGGTGCCGGGGTGGTCATCGGAACCTGGGAACCAGGCTGGGTACCATACATGACCAGGTGACCTGGATCCGGGGTCTGCACGTGACCCGGTGACCTGGGGCCGGTGTCCCCACGTGACCCGGGGTCCTGGGGCCGGGGTCCCCACGTGACCCGCTGACCTGGGGCCGGTGTCCCCACGTGACCCGGTCACCTGAGGCCGGTGTCCCCACGTGACCCGCTGACCTGGGGCCGGTGTCCCCACGTGACCCGCTGACCTGGGGCTGGTGTCCCCACGTGACCCGGTCACCTGGGGCCGGTGTCCCCACGTGACCCGGGGTCCTGGGGCCGGGGTGGTCATCGGAACCTGGGAACCAGGCCAGGTACCCGACACGACCCGGTGACCCGGGGCTGTGGTGTCGACGGACTCGTGGACCTGGGTTCGGGGTCCCGACCTGACGCGATGACCTGGGGCCGGTGTCCCCACGTGACCCTCTGACCTGGGGCCGGTGTCCCCACGTGACCCGCTGACCTTGGTCCGGGGTCCCCACGTGACGCGGTGACCTGGGGCCGGTGTCCCCACGTGACCCGGTCACCTGGGGCCGGTGTCCCCACGTGACCCGGGGTCCTGGTGCCGGGGTGGTCACCGGAACCTGGGAACCAGGCCGGGTGCGCGACAAGACCCGGTGACCCGGGGCCGGGTTAACGACCTGTCCAGGGGACCCGGGCCGGGGACCCGACAGGACCCGCTGATCCTTCGCTGGTGTCCCGATGCAACCCGGGGACCCGGGCCGGGGACCCCACGTGACCCGGGGACCTGGGGCCGGGGATGTCACCCGACACTGGTACCCGGGGCAGCGACCCGATACGACCCGGGGACCTGGGTCCGGGGTCCCGACCTGACCCGGTGACCTGGGGCCAGGGTAACCACCTGACCCGGGGACCCGGGCCGGGGACCCGGTATGACTCCGTCTCCCGGGGCCGGGGTGGTCACCTGACACTGCTACCCGGGACAGCGACCCGACATGACCCGGTGACCCGGGGCCGGGGTAACGACCTGTCCAGGGGACCTGGGCCGGGGACCCGACAGGACCCGGTGACCTGGTTCCGGGGTGCCGACCTGAGCCGGTGACCTGGGGCTGTGGTGTTGACCGGACTCGGGTACCTGGTCCGGTGTCCCGCATGACCCGGGGTCCTGGTGTCGGGGTGGTCACCAGACCGTTGTACCCAGGCCGTTGACCCGACATGACCCTGTGACCCGGGGCCTGGGTAAAAATCCAACCCGGGGACCCGGGCATGGGACGTGACATGACCCTACCTAGGTCCCGGGTCCCGACCTGACGCGGTGACCTGGGGCCGGTGTCCCCACGTGACCCGCTGACCTGGGTCCTGGGTCCCCACGTGAATCGGTGACCTGGATCCGGGGTCCCCACGTGACCCGGGGTCCTGGGGCCGGTGTCCCCACGTGACCCGGTAACCTGGGGCCGGTGTCCCCACGTGACCCGGGGTCCTGGATCCGGGGTCCCCACGTGACCCGGTGACCTGGGTCCGGTGTCCCCACGTGACCCGGTCACCTGGGGCCGGTGTCCCCACGTGTCCCTGGGTCCAGGGTCCGGGGTCCCCATGTGACCCGGTGACCTGGGGCCGGTGTCCCCACGTGACCCGGTCACCTGGGGCCGGTGTCCCCACGTGACCCGGGGTCCTGGTGCCGGGGTGGTCATCGGAACCTGGGAACCAGGCTGGGTACCAGACATGACCAGGTGACCTGGATCCGGGGTCCCCACGTGACCCGGTGACCTGGGGCCGGTGTCCCCACGTGACCCGCTGACCTGAATCCGGGGTCCCCACGTGACCCGGTGACCTGGGGCCGGGGTCCCCACGTGACCCGGTCACCTGGGGCCAGTGTCCCCACGTGACCCGGGGTCCTGGTGCCGGGGTGGTCATCGGAACCTGGGAACCAGGCTGGGGACCAGACATGACCAGGTGATTTGGATCCGGGGTCCCCACGTGACCCGGTGACCTGGGGCCGGTGTCCCCACGTGACCCGCTGACCTGGGTCCGGGGTCGCCACGTGACCCGGTGACCTGGGGCCGGTGTCCCCACGTGACCCGGTCACCTGGGGCCGTTGTCCCCACGTGACCCGCTGACCTGGGTCCGGGGTCCCCACGTGACCCGGTGACATGGGGCCGGTGTCCCCACGTGACTCGGTCACCTGAGGCCGGTGTCCCCACGTGACCCGCTGACCTGGGTCCGGGGTCCACACGTGACCCGGTGACCTGGGGCCGGTGTCCCCACGTGACCCGGTCACCTGGGGCCGGTGTCCCCACGTGACCCGGGGTCCTGGTGCCGGGGTGGTCATCGGAACCTGGGAACCAGGCTGGGTACCAGACATGACCAGGTGACCTGGATCAGGGGTCCCCACGTGACCCGGTGACCTGGGGCCGGTGTCCCCACGTGACCCGGGGTCCTGGATCCGGGGTCCCCACGTGACCCGGTGACCTGGGGCCGGTGTCCCCACGTGACCCGGTCACCTGGGGCCGGTGTCCCAACGTGACCCGGGGTCCAGGGTCCGGTGTCCCCACGTGACCCGGTGACCTGGTTCCGGGGTGCCGACCTGATCCGGTGACCTGGGGCTGTGGTGTCGACCGGACTCGGGGACCTGGCCCGGTGTCGCGTTATGACCCGGGGACCTGGTGTCGGGGTGGTCACCAGACCGTTGTACCCAGGCCGTTGAACCGACATGACCCTGTGACCCGGGGCCTGAGTAAAAATCCAACCCGGGGACCCGGGCATGGGACGTGACATGACCCGACCTAGGTCCCGGGTCCCGACCTGACGCGGTGACCTGGGGCCGGTGTCCCCACGTGACCCGCTGACCTGGGTCCGGGGTCCCCACGTGACCCGGTGACCTGGGGCCGGTGTACCCACGTGACCCGGGGTCCTGGGGCCGGGGTGGTCATCGGAACCTGGGAACCAGGCTGTGTACCAGACATGACCAGGTGACCTGGATCCGGGGTCCCCACATGACCCGGTGACCTGGGGCCGGTGTCCCCACGTGACCCGGTCACCTGGGGCCGGTGTCCCCACGTAACCCGGGGTCCTGGGTCCGGGGTCCCGACGTGACCCGGGGACCTGTGGCCGGTGTCCCCACGTGACCCGGGGTCCTGGGTCCGGGGTGCACATGTGACCCGGTGACCTGGGGCCGGTGTCCCCACGTGACCCGGTGACCTGGGTCCGGGGTCCCCACGTGACCCGCTGACCTGCGGCCGGGGTCCCCAAGTGACCCGGGGTCCTGGTGCCGGGGTGGTCACCGGAACCTGGGAACCAGGCCGGGTGCGCGACATGACCCGGTGACCCGGGGCCGGGGTAATGACCTGTCCAGGGGACCTGGGCCGGGGACCCGACAGGACCCGGTGATCTGGGGCTTGGGTAAAAACCCGTCCCGGGGACCCGGGCTGGGTCCCGACATGACCCGGTGACCTGGTTCCGGGGTGCCGACCTGATCCGGTGACCTGGGGCTGTGGTGTCGACCGGACTCGGGGACCTGGTCCGGTGTCCCGTCATGACCTGGGGATCTGGTGTCGGGGTGGTCACCAGACCGTTGTACCCAGGCCGTTGAGCCGACATGACCCTGTGACCCGGGGCCTGGGTAAAAATCCAACCCGGGGACCCGGGCATGGGACGTGACATGACCCGACCTAGGACCCGGGTCCCGACCTGACGCGGTGACCTGGGGCCGGTGTCCCCACGTGACCCGCTGACCTGGGTCCGGGGTCCCCACGTGACCCGGTCACCTGGGGCCGGTGTCCCCACGTGACCCGGGGTCTGGGGCCGGTGTCCCCACGTGACCCGGTCACCTGGGGCCGGTGTCCCCACGTGACCCGGGGTCCTGGATCCGGGGTCCCCACGTGACCCGGTGACCTGGGTCCGGGGTCCCCACGTGACCCGGTGACCTGGGGCCGGTGTCCCCACGTGACCTGGGGTCCTGGTGCCGGGGTGGTCATCGGAACCTGGGAACCAGGCTGGGTACCAGACATGACCAGGTGACCTGGATCCGGGGTCCCCACGTGACCCGGTGACCTGGGGCCGGTGTCCCCACGTGACCCGGGGTCCTGGATCCGGGGTCCCCACGTGACCCGGTGACCTGGGGCCGGTGTCCCCACGTGACCTGGTCACCTGGGGCCGGTGTCCCCACGTGACCCGGGGTCCAGGGTCCGGGGTCCCCACCTGACCCGCTGACCTGGGGCCGGTGTCCCCACGTGACCCGGTGACCTGGGTCCGGGGTCCCCACGTGACCCGGTGACCTGGGGCCGGGGTCCCCACTTGACCCGGGGTCCTGGGGCCGGGGTGGTCATCGGAACCTGGGAACCAGGCCAGGTACCCGACGCGACCCGGTGACCCGGGGCTGTGGTGTCGACGGACTCGTGGACCTGGGTTCGGGGTCCCGACCTGACGCGGTGACCTGGGGCCGGTGTCCCCACGTGACCCGCTGACCTGGGTCCGGGGTCCCCACGTGACCCGGTCACCTGGGGCCGGTGTCCCCACGTGACCCGCTGACCTGGGGCCGGGGTCCCCACGTGACCCGGTCACCTGGGGCCGGTGTCCCCACGTGACCCTCTGACCTGGGGCCGGTGTCCCCACATGACCCGCTGACCTGGGTCCGGGGTCCCCACGTGACCCGGTGACCTGGGGCCGGTGTCCCCACGTGACGCGGTCTCCTGGGGCCGGTGTCCCCACGTGACCCGGGGTCCTGGTGCCAGGGTGGTCACCGGAACCTGGGAACCAGGCCGGGTGCGCGACATGGCCCGGTGACCCGGGGCCGGGTTAACGACCTGTCCAGGGGACCCGGGCCGGGGACCCGACAGGACCCGGTGATCCTTCGCTGGTGTCCCGATGCAACCCGGGGACCCGGGCCGGGGACCCCACGTGACCCGGGGACCTGGGGCCGGGGATGTCACCCGACACTGGTACCCGGGGCAGCGACCCGATACGACCCGGGGACCTGGGTCCGGGGTCCCGACCTGACCCGGTGACCTGGGGCCAGGGTAACCACCTGACCCGGGGACCCGGGCCGGGGACCCGGTATGACTCCATCTCCCGGGGCCGGGGTGGTCACCTGACACTGCTACCCGGGACAGCGACCCGACATGACCCGGTGACCCGGGGCCGGGGTAACGACCTGTCCAGGGGACCTGGGCCGGGGACCCGACAGGACCCGGTGATCTGGGGCTTGGGTAAAAACCCGTCCCGGGGACCCGGGCTGGGTCCCGACATGACCCGGTGACCTGGTTCCGGGGTGCCGACCTGACCCGGTGACCTGGGGCTGTGGTGTCGACCGGACTCGGGGACCTGGTCCGGTGTCCCGTCATGACCCGGGGACCTGGTGTCGGGGTGGTCACCAGACCGTTGTACCCAGGCCGTTGAGCCGACATGACCCTGTGACCCGGGGCCTGGGTAAAAATCCAACCCGGGGACCCGGGCATGGGACGTGACATGACCCGACCTAGGACCCGGGTCCCGACCTGACGCGGTGACCTGGGGCCGGTGTCCCCACGTGACCCGCTGACCTGGGTCCGGGGTCCCCACGTGACGCGGTGACCTGGGGCCGGTGTCCCCACGTGACCCGGGGTCCTGGGGCCGGTGTCCCCACGTGACCCGGTCACCTGGGACCGGTGTCCCCACGTGACCCGGGGTCCTGGATCCGGGGTCCCCACGTGACCCGGTGACCTGGGGCCGGTGTCCCCACGTGACCCGCTGACCTGGGTCAGGGGTCCCCACGTGACCCGGTGACCTGGGGCCGGTGTCCCCACGTGACCCGGGGTCCTGGTGCCGGGGTGGTCATCGGAACCTGGGAACCAGGCTGGGTACCAGACATGACCAGGTGACCTGGATCCGGGGTCCCCACGTGACCCGGTGACCTGGGGCCGGTGTCCCCACGTGACCCGGGGTCCTGGATCCGGGGTCCCCACGTGTCCCGGTGACCTGGGGCCGGTGTCCCCACGTGACCCGGTCACCTGGGGCCGGTGTACCCACGTGACCCGGGGTCCAGGGTCCGGGGTCCCCACGTGACCCGGTGACCTGGGTCCGGGGTCCCCACGTGACCCGCTGACCTGGGTCCGGGGTCCCCACGTGACCCGGTGACCTGGGGCCGGGGTCCCCACGTGACCCGGGGTCCTGGATCCGGGGTCCCCACGTGACCCGGTGACCTGGGGCCGGTGTCCCCACGTGACCCGCTGACCTGGGTCCGGGGTCCCCACGTGAGCCGGTCACCTGGGGCCGGGGTCCCCACGTGACCCGGGGTCCTGGTGCCGGGGTGGTCATCGGAACCTGGGAACCAGGCCAGGTACCCGACACGACCCGGTGACCCGGGGCTGTGGTGTCGACGGACTCGTGGACCTGGGTTCGGGGTCCCGACCTGACGCGGTGACCTGGGGCCGGTGTCCCCACGTGACCCGCTGACCTGGGGCCGGGGTCCCCACGTGACCCGGTCACCTGGGGCCGGTGTCCCCACGTGACCCTCTGACCTGGGGCCGGTGTCCCCACGTGACCCGGGGTCCAGGGTCCGGGGTCCCCACGTGACCCGGTGACCTGGGGCCGGTGTCCTCACGTGACCCGGTCTCCTGGGGCCGGTGTCCCCACGTGACCCGGGGTCCTGGTGCCGGGGTGGTCACCGGAACCTGGGAACCAGGCCGGGTGCGCGACATGACCCGGTGACCCGGGGCCGGGTTAACGACCTGTCCAGGGGACCCGGGCCGGGGACCCGACAGGACCCGCTGATCCTTCGCTGGTGTCCCGATGCAACCCGGGGACCCGGTCCGGGGACCCAACGTGACCCAGGAACCTGGGGCCGGGGATGTCACCCGACACTGGTACCCGGGGCAGCGATCCGATACGACCCGGGGACCTGGTTCCGGGGTGCCGACCTGACCCGGTGACCTGGGGCTGTGGTGTCGACCGGACTCGGGGACCTGGTCCGGTGTCCCGCATGACCCGGGGACCTGGGGTCGGGGTGGTCACCAGACCGTTGTACCCAGGCCGTTGACCCGACATGACCCTGTGACCCGGGGCCTGGGTAAAAATCCAACCCGGGTACCCGGGCATGGGACGTGACATGACCCGACCTGGGTCCGGGGTCCCGACCTGACCCGGTGACCTGGGGCCGGTGTCCCCACGTGACCTGCTGACCTGGGTCCGGGGTCCCCACGTGACCCGGTGACCTGGGTCCGGGGTCCCCACGTGACGCGGTGACCTGGGGCCGGTGTCCCCACGTGACCCGGTCACCTGGGGCCGGTGTCCCCACGTGACCCGGGGTCCTGGATCCGGGGTCCCCACGTGACCCGCTGACTTGGGTCCGGGTTCCCCACGTGACGCGGTGACCTGGGTCCGGGGTCCCCACGTGACGCGGTGACCTGGGGCCGGTGTCCCCACGTGACCCGGTGACCTGGGGCCGGTGTCCCCACGTGACCCGGGGTCCTGGGGCCAGTGTCCCCACGTGACCCGGTCACCTGGGGCCGGTGTCCCCACGTGACCCGGTCACCTGGGGCCGGTGTCCCCACGTGACCCGGGGTCCTGGGTCCGGCGTCCCCACGTGACCCGGTGACCTGGGGCCAGTGTCCCCACGTGACCCGCTGACCTGGATCCGGGGTCCCCACGTGACCCGGTGACCTGGGGCCGGTGTCCCCACGTGACCCGGTCACCTGGGTCCGGGGTCCCCACGTGACCCGGTGACGTGGGGCCGGTGTCCCCACGTGACCCGGGGTCCTGGTGCCAGGGTGGTCATCGGAACCTGGGAACCAGGCTGGGTACCAGACATGACCAGGTGACCTGGATCCCGGGTCCCCACGTGACCCGGTGACCTGGGGCCGGTGTCCCCACGTGACCCGGGGTCCTGGATCCGGGGTCCCCACGTGACCCGGTGACCTGGGGCCGGTGTCCCCACGTGACCCGGTGACCTGGGGCCGGTGTCCCCACGTGACCCGGGGTCCAGGGTCCGGGGTCCCCACGTGACCCGGTGACCTGGGGCTGGTGTCCCCACGTGACCCGGTCACCTGAGGCCGGTGTCCCCACGTGACCCGGGGTCCTGGTGCCGGGGTGGTCATCGGAACCTGGGAACCAGTCTGGGTACTAGACATGACCAGGTGACCTGGATCTGGGGTCCCCACGTGACCCGGTGACCTGGGGCCGGTGTCCCCACGTGACCCGGGGTCCTGGGTCCGGCGTCCCCACGTGACCCGGTGACCTGGGGCCGGTGTCCCCACGTGACCCGGTCACCTGGGGCCGGTGTCCCCACGTGACCCGGGGTCCAGGGTCCGGGGTCCCCACGTGACCCGGTGACCTGGGGCCGGTGTCCCCACGTGACCCGGTCACCTGGGGCCGGTGTCCCCACGTGACCCGGGGTCCTGGTGCCGGGGTGGTCATCGGAACCTGGGAACCAGGCTAGGTACCCGACACGACCTGGTGACCCGGGGATATGGTGTCGACGGACTCGTGGACGTGGGTTCTGGGTCCCGACCTGACGCGGTGACCTGGGGCCGGTGTCCCCACGTGACCCTCTGACCTGGGGCCGGTGTCCCCACGTGACCCGCTGACCTGGGTCCGGGGTCCCCACGTGACCTGGTGACCTGGGGCCGGTGTCCCCACGTGACCCGGTCACCTGGGGCCGGTGTCCCCACGTGACCCAGGGTCCTGGTGCCGGGGTGGTCACCGGAACCTGGGAACCAGGCCGGGTGCGCGACATGACCCGGTGACCCGGGGCCGGGTTAACGACCTGTCCAGGGGACCCGGGCCGGGGACCCGACAGGACCCGGTGATCCTTCGCTGGTGTCCCGATGCAACCCGGGGACCCGGGCCGGGGACCCCACGTGACCCGGGGACCTGGGGCCGGGGATGTCACCCGACACTGGTACCCGGGGCAGCGACCCGATACGACCCGGGGACCTGGGGCCAGGGTAACCACCTGACCCGGGGACCTGGGCCGGGGACCCGGTATGACTCCGTCTCCCGGGGCCGGGGTGGTCACCTGACACTGGTACCCGGGACAGCGACCCGACATGACCCGGTGACCCGGGGCCGGGGTAACGACCTGTCCAGGGGACATGGGCCGGGGACCCGACAGGACCCGGTGACCTGGTTCCAGGGTGCCGACCTGACCCGGTGACCTGGGGCTGTGGTGTCGACCGGACTCGGGGACCTGGTCCGGTGTCCCGTCATGACCCGGGGACCTGGGGTCGGGCTGGTCACCAGACCGATGTACGCAGGCCGTTGAGCCGACATGACCCTGTGACCCGGGGCCTGGGTAAAAATCCAACCCGGGGACCCGGGCATGGGATGTGACATGACCCGACCTGGGTCCGGGGTCCCGACCTGACCCGGTGACCTGGAGCCGGTGTCCCCACGTGACCCGCTGACCTGGGTCCGGGGTCCCCACGTGACCCGGTGACCTGGGGCCGGTGTCCCCACGTGACCCGGTGACCTGGGGCCGGTGTCCCCACGTGACCCGGGGTCCTGGGGCCGGGGTCCCCACGAGAACATCTGACCTGGGGCCGGGGTCCCAATGTGACCCGGGGTCCTGGTGCCGGGGTGGTCACCGGAACCTGGGAACCAGGCCGGGTGCGCGACATGACCCGGTGACCCGGGGCCGGGTTAACGACCTGTCCAGGGGACCCGGGCCGGGGACCCGACAGGACCCGGTGATCCTTTGCTGGTGTCCCGATGCAAACCGGGGACCCGGGCCGGGGACCCCACGTGACCCGGGGACCTGGGGCTGGGGATGTCACCCGACACTGGTACCCGGGGCAGCGACCCGATACGACCCGGGGACCTGGGTCCGGGGTCCCGACCTGACCCGGTGACCTGGGGCCAGGGTAACCACCTGACCCGGGGACCCGGGCCGGGGACCCGGTATGACTCCGTCTCCCGGGGCCGGGGTGGTCACCTGACACTGGTACCCGGGACAGCGACCCGACATGACCCGGTGACCCGGGGCCTGGGTAAAAATCCAACCCGGGGACCCGGGCATGGGACGTGACATGACCCGAAATAGGTCCCGGGTCCCGACCTGATGCGGTGACCTGGGGCCGGTGTCCCCACGTGACCCGCTGACCTGGGTCCGGGGTCCCCACGTGACCCGGTGACCTGGGTCCGGGGTCCCCACGTGACGCGGTGACCTGGGGCCGGTGTCCCCACGTGACCCGGTCACCTGGGGCCGGTGTCCCCACGTGACCTGGGGTCCTGGGTCCGGGTTCCCCACGTGACCCGTTGACCTGGGGCCGGTGTCCCCACGTGACGCGGTGACCTGAGGCCGGTGTCCCCACGTGACCCGGGATCCAGGGTCCGGGGTCCCCACGTGACCCGGTGACCTGGGGCCAGTGTCCCCACGTGACCCGCTGACCTGGGGCCGGTGTCCCCACGTGACCCAGTCACCTGGGGCCGGTGTCCCCACGTGACCCGGGGTCCTGGTGCCGGGGTGGTCATCGGAACCTGGGAACCAGGCCGGGTGCGCGACATGACCCGGTGACCCGGGGCCGGGTTAACGACCTGTCCAGGGGACCCGGGCCGGGGACCCGACAGGACCCGGTGATCCTTCGCTGGTGTCCCGATGCAACCCGGGGACCCGGGCCAGGGACCCCACGTGACCCGGGGACCTGGGTCCGGGGTCCCGACCTGACCCGGTGACCTGGGGCCAGGGTAACCACCTGACCCGGGGACCCGGGCCGGGGACCCGGTATGACTCCGTCTCCCGGGGCCGGGGTGGTCACCTGACACTGCTACCCGGGACAGCGACCCGACATGACCCGGTGACCCGGGGCCGGGGTAACGACCTGTCCAGGGGACCTGGGCCGGGGACCCGACAGGACCCGGTGACCTGGTTCCAGGGTGCCGACCTGACCCGGTGACCTGGGGCTGTGGTGTCGACCGGACTCGGGGACCTGGCCCGGTGTCCCGTCATGACCCGGGGACCTGGGGTCGGGGTGGTCACCAGACCGATGTACCCAGGCCGTTGAGCCGACATGACCCTGTGACCCGGGGCCTGGGTAAAAATCCAACCCGGGGACCCGGGCATGGGACGTGACATGACCCGACCTAGGTCCCGGGTCCCGACCTGATGCGGTGACTTGGGGCCGGTGTCCCCACGTGACCCGCTGACCTGGGTCCGGGGTCCCCACGTGACCCGGTGACCTGGGGCCGGGGTCCCCACGTGACGCGGTGACCTGGGGCCGGTGTCCCCACGTGACCCGGTCACCTGGGGCCGGTGTCCCCACGTGACCCGGGGTCCTGGATCCGGGGTCCCCACGTGACCCGCTGACCTGGGTCCGGGGTCCCCACGTGACGCGGTGACCTGCGTCCGGGGTCCCCACGTGACGCGGTGACCTGGGGCCGGTGTCCCCACGTGACCCGGTCACCTGGGGCCGGTGTCCCCACGTGACCCGGGGTCCTGGGTCCGGCGTCCCCACGTGACCCGGTGACCTGGGGCCAGTGTCCCCACGTGACCCGCTGACCTGGATCCGGGGTCCCCACGTGACCCGGTCACCTGGGGCCGGTGTCCCCACGTGACCCGGTCACCTGGGTCCGGGGTCCCCACGTGACCCGGTCACCTGGGGCCGGTGTCCCCACGTGACCCAGGGTCCTGGTGCCAGGGTAGTCATCGGAACCTGGGAACCAGGCTGGGTACCAGACATGACCAGGTGACCTGGATCCGGGGTCCCCACGTGACCCGCTGACCTGGGGCCGTGGTCCCCACGTGACCTGGGGTCCTGGTGCCGGGGTGGTCACCGGAACATGGGAACCAGGCCGGGTGCGCGACATGACCCGGTGACCCGGGGCCGGGTTAACGACCTGTCCAGGGGACCCGGGCCGGGGACCCGACAGGACCCGCTGATCCTTCGCTGGTGTCCCGATGCAACCCGGGGACCCGGGCCGGGGACCCCACGTGACCCGGGGACCTGGGGCCGGGGATGTCACCCGACACTGGTACCCGGGGCAGCGACCCGATACGACCCGGTGACCTGGGTCCGGGGTCCCGACCTGACCCGGTGACCCGGGGCCGGGGTAACGACCTGTCCAGGGGACCTGGGCCGGGGACCCGACAGGACCCGGTGACCTGGTTCCAGGGTCCCGACCTGACCCGGTGACCTGGGGCTGTGGTGTCGACCGGACTCGGGGACCTGGTCCGGTGTCCCGTCATGACCCGGGGACCTGGGGTCGGGGTGGTCACCAGACCGATGTACCCAGGCCGTTGAGCCGACATGACCCTGTGACCCGGGGCCTGGGTAAAAATCCAACCCGGGGACCCGGGTTGGGACGTGACATGACCCGACCTGGGTCCGGGGTGCCGATCTGACCCGGTGACCTGGGGCTGTGGTGTCGACCGGACTCGGGGACCTGGTCCGGTGTCCCGTCATGACCCGGGGACCTGGGGTTGGGGTGGTCACCAGACCGATGTACCCAGGCCGTTGAGCCGACATGACCCTGTGACCCGGGGCCTGGGTAAAAATCCAACCCGGGGACCCGGGCATGGGACGTGACATGACCCGACCTAGGTCCCGGGTCCCGACCTGATGCGGTGACCTGGGGCCGGTGTCCCCACGTGACCCGCTGACCTGGGTCCGGGGTCCCCACGTGACCCGGTGACCTGGGTCCGGGGTCCCCACGTGACGCGGTGACCTGGGGCCGGTGTCCCCACGTGACCCGCTGACCTGGGTCCGGGGTTTCCACGTGACGCGGTGACCTGGGTCCGGTGTCCCCACGTGACCCGGTGACCTGGGGCCGGTGTCCCCACGTGACCCGCTGACCTGGGTCCGGGGTCCCCACGTGACGCAGTGACCTGGGGCCGGTGTCCCCACGTGACCCGGTCACCTGGGGCCGGTGTCCCCACGTGACCCGGGGTCCTGGGTCCGGCGTCCCCACGTGACCCGGTGACCTGGGGCCAGTGTCCCCACGTGACCCGCTGACCTTGATCCGGGGTCCCCACGTGACCCGGTGACCTGGGGCCGGTGTCCCCACGTGACCCGGTCACCTGGGTCCGGGGTCCCCACGTGACCCGGTGACGTGGGGCCGGTGTCCCCACGTGACCCGGGGTCCTGGTGCCAGGGTGGTCATCGGAACCTGGGAACCAGGCTGGGTACCAGACATGACCAGGTGACCTGGATCCGGGGTCCCCACGTGACCCGGTGACCTGGGGCCGGTGTCCCCACGTGACCCGGGGTCCTGGATCTGGTGTCCCCACGTGACCCGCTGACCTGGGTCCGGGGTCCCCACGTGACGCGGTGACCTGGGTCCGGGGTCCCCACGTGACGCGGTGACCTGGGGCCGGTGTCCCCATGTGACCCGGTCACCTGGGGCCGGTGTCCCCACGTGACCCGGGGTCCTGGGTCCGGGGTCCCCACGTGACCCGGTGACCTGGGGCCGGTGTCCCCACGTGACGCGGTGACCTGAGGCCGGTGTCCCCACGTGACCCGGGATCCAGGGTCCGGGGTCCCCACGTGACCCGGTGACCTGGGGCCAGTGTCCCCACGTGACCCGCTGACCTGGGGCCGGTGTCCCCACGTGACCCAGTCACCTGGGGCCGGTGTCCCCACGTGACCCGGGGTCCTGGTGCCGGGGTGGTCATCGGAAACTGGGAACCAGGCTGGGTACCCGACACGACCCGGTGACCTGGAGCCGGGGTCCCCACGTGACCCGGTGACCTGGGGCCGGTGTCCACACGTGACCCGGGGTCCTGGATCCGGGGTCCCCACGTGACCCGGTGACCTGGGGCCGGTGTCCCCACGTGACCCGGTCACCTGGGTCCGGCGTCCCCACGTGACCCGGTGACCTGGGGCCAGTGTCCCCACGTGACCCGCTGACCTTGATCCGGGGTCCCCACGTGACCCGGTGACCTGGGGCCGGTGTCCCCACGTGACCCGGTCACCTGGGTCCGGGGTCCCCACGTGACCCGGTGACGTGGGGCCGGTGTCCCCACGTGACCCGGGGTCCTGGTGCCAGGGTGGTCATCGGAACCTGGGAACCAGGCTGGGTACCAGACATGACCAGGTGACCTGGATCCGGGGTCCCCACGTGACCCGGTGACCTGGGGCCGGTGTCCCCACGTGACCCGGGGTCCTGGATCTGGTGTCCCCACGTGACCCGCTGACCTGGGTCCGGGGTCCCCACGTGACGCGGTGACCTGGGTCCGGGGTCCCCACGTGACGCGGTGACCTGGGGCCGGTGTCCCCATGTGACCCGATCACCTGGGGCCGGTGTCCCCACGTGACCCGGGGTCCTGGGTCCGGGGTCCCCACGTGACCCGGTGACCTGGGGCCGGTGTCCCCACGTGACGCTGTGACCTGAGGCCGGTGTCCCCACGTGACCCGGGATCCAGGGTCCGGGGTCCCCACGTGACCCGGTGACCTGGGGCCAGTGTCCCCACGTGACCCGCTGACCTGGGGCCGGTGTCCCCACGTGACCCAGTCACCTGGGGCCGGTGTCCCCACGTGACCCGGGGTCCTGGTGCCGGGGTGGTCATCGGAAACTGGGAACCAGGCTGGGTACCCGACACGACCCGGTGACCTGGAGCCGGGGTCCCCACGTGACCCGGTGACCTGGGGCCGGTGTCCACACGTGACCCGGGGTCCTGGATCCGGGGTCCCCACGTGACCCGGTGACCTGGGGCCGGTGTCCCCACGTGACCCGGTCACCTGGGGCCGGTGTCCCCACGTGACCCGGGGTCCAGGGTCCGGGGTCCCCACGTGACCCAGTGACCTGGGTCCGGGGTCCCCACGTGACCCGGTGACCTGGGGCCGAAGTCCCCACGTGACCCGGTGACCTGGGGCCGGTGTCCCCATGTGACCCGGTCACCTGGGGCCGGTGTCCCCACGTGACCCGGGGTCCTGGTGCCGGGGTGGTCACCGGAACCTGGGAACCAGGCCGGGTGCGCGACATGACCCGGTGACCCGGGGCCGGGTTAACGACCTGTCCAGGGGACCCGGGCCGGGGACCCGACAGGACCCGGTGATCCTTCGCTGGTGTCCCGATGCAACCCGGGGACCCGGGCCGGGGACCCCACGTGACCCGGGGACCTGGGGCCGGGGTCCCGACCTGACCCGGTGACCTGGGGCCAGGGTAACCACCTGACCCGGGGACCCGGGCCGGGGACCCGGTATGACTCCGTCTCCCGGGGCCGGGGTGGTCACCTGACACTGCTACCCGGGACAGCGACCCGACATGACCCGGTGACCCGGGGCCGGGGTAACGACCTGTCCAGGGGACCTGGGCCGGGGACCCGACAGGACCCGGTGACCTGGTTCCAGGGTGCCGACCTGACCCGGTGACCTGCGGCTGTGGTGTCGACCGGACTCGGGGACCTGGCCCGGTGTCCCGTCATGACCCGGGGACCTGGGGTCGGGGTGGTCACCAGACCGATGTACCCAGGCCGTTGAGCCGACATGACCCTGTGACCCGGGGCCTGGGTAAAAATCCAACCCGGGGACCCGGGCATGGGACGTGACATGACCCGACCTGGGTCCGGGTTCCCGACCTGATGCGGTGACCTAGGGCCGGTGTCCCCACGTGACCCGTTGACCTGGGTCCGGGGTCCCCACGTGACCCGGTGACCTGGGTCCGGGGTCCCCACGTGACGCGGTGACCTGGGGCCGGTGTCCCCACGTGACCCGGTCACCTGGGGCCGGTGTCCCCACGTGACCCGGGGTCCTGAATCCGGGGTCCCCACGTGACCCGCTGACCTGGGTCCGGGGTCCCCACGTGACGCGGTGACCTGGGTCCGGGGTCCCCACGTGACGCGGTGACCTGGGGCCGGTGTCCCCACGTGACCCGGTCACCTGGGGCCGGTGTCCCCACGTGACCCGGGGTCCTGGGTCCGGCGTCCCCACGTGACCCGGTGACCTGGGGCCAGTGTCCCCACGTGACCCGCTGACCTGGATCCGGGGTCCCCACGTGACCCGGTCACCTGGGGCCGGTGTCCCCACGTGACCCGGTCACCTGGGTCCGGTGTCCCCACGTGACCCGGTCACCTGGGTCCGGGGTCCCCACGTGACCCGGTCACCTGGGGCCGGTGTCCCCACGTGACCCAGGGTCCTGGTGCCAGGGTAGTCATCGGAACCTGGGAACCAGGCTGGGTACCAGACATGACCAGGTGACCTGGATCCGGGGTCCCCACGTGACCCGGTCACCTGGGACCGGTGTCCCCACGTGACCCGGGGTCCTGGTGCCGGGGTGGTCACCGGAACATGGGAACCAGGCCGGGTGCGCGACATGACCCGGTGACCCGGGGCCGGGTTAACGACCTGTCCAGGGGACCCGGGCCGGGGACCCGACAGGACCCGCTGATCCTTCGCTGGTGTCCCGATGCAACCCGGGGACCCGGGCCGGGGACCCCACGTGACCCGGGGACCTGGGGCCGGGGATGTCACCCGACACTGGTACCCGGGGCAGCGACCCGATACGACCCTGTGACCTGGTTCCAGGGTGCCGACCTGACCCGGTGACCTGGGGCTGTGGTGTCGACCGGACTCGGGGACCTGGTCCGGTGTCCCGTCATGACCCGGGGACCTGGGGTCGGGGTGGTCACCAGACCGATGTACCCAGGCCGTTGAGCCGACATGACCCTGTGACCCGGGGCCTGGGTAAAAATCCAACCCGGGGACCCGGGCATGGGACGTGACATGACCCGACCTGGGTCCGGGGTGCCGATCTGACCCGGTGACCTGGGGCTGTGGTGTCGACCGGACTCGGGGACCTGGTCCGGTGTCCCGTCATGACCCGGGGACCTGGGGTCGGGGTGGTCACCAGACCGATGTACCCAGGCCGTTGAGCCGACATGACCCTGTGACCCGGGGCCTGGGTAAAAATCCAACCCGGGGACCCGGGCATGGGACGTGACATGACCCGACCTAGGTCCCGGGTCCCGACCTGATGCGGTGACCTGGGGCCGGTGTCCCCACGTGACCCGCTGACCTGGGTCCGGGGTCCCCACGTGACCCGGTGACCTGGGTCCGGGGTCCCCACGTGACGCGGTGACCTGGGGCCGGTGTCCCCACGTGACCCGCTGACCTGGGTCCGGGGTTTCCACGTGACGCGGTGACCTGTGTCCGGTGTCCCCACGTGACCCGGTGACCTGGGGCCGGTGTCCCCACGTGACCCGCTGACCTGGGTCCGGGGTCCCCACGTGACGCGGTGACCTGGGGCCGGTGTCCCCACGTGACCCGGTCACCTGGGGCCGGTGTCCCCACGTGACCCGGGGTCCTGGATCCGGGGTCCCCACGTGACCCGCTGACCTGGGTCCGGGGTCCCCACGTGACGCGGTGACCTGGGTCCGGGGTCCCCACGTGACGCGGTGACCTGGGGCCGGAGTCCCACGTGACCCGGTGACCTGGGGCCGGTGTCCCCACGTGACCCGGGGTCCTGGGGCCGGTGTCCCCACGTGACCCGGTCACCTGGGGCCGGTGTCCCCACGTGACCCGGTCACCTGGTGCCGGTGTCCCCACGTGACCCGGGGTCCTGGGTCCGGCGTCCCCACGTGACCCGGTGACCTGGGGCCAGTGTCCCCACGTGACCCGCTGACCTTGATCCGGGGTCCCCACGTGACCCGGTGACCTGGGGCCGGTGTCCCCACGTGACCCGGAGTCCTGGATCCGGGGTCCCCACGTGACCCGGTGACCTGGGGCCGGTGTCCCCACGTGACCCGGTCACCTGGGGCCGGTGTCCCCACCTGACCCGGGGTCCTGGTGCCGGGGTGGTCATCGGAACCTGGGAACCAGGCTGGGTACCAGACATGACCAGGTGACCTGGATCTGGGGTCCCCACGTGACCCGGTGACCTGGGGCCGGTGTCCCCACGTGACCCGGGGTCCTGGGTCCGGCGTCCCCACGTGACCCGGTGACCTGGGGCCGGTGTCCCCACGTGACCCGGTCACCTGGGGCCGGTGTACCCACGTGACCCGGGGTCCAGGGTCCGGGGTCCCCACGTGACCCGGTGACCTGGGGCCGGTGTCCCCACGTGACCCGGTCACCTGGGGCCGGTGTCCCCACGTGACCCGGGGTCCTGGTGCCGGGGTGGTCATCGGAACCTGGGAACCAGGCCAGGTACCCGACACGACCTGGTGACCCGGGGATATGGTGTCGACGGACTCGTGGACGTGGGTTCGGGGTCCCGACCTGACGCGGTGACCTGGGGCCGGTGTCCCCACGTGACCCTCTGACCTGGGGCCGGTGTCCCCACGTGACCCGCTGACCTGGGTCGGGGGTCCCCACGTGACCCGGTGACCTGGGTCGGTGTCCCCACGTGACCCGGTCACCTGGGGCCGGTGTCCCCACGTGACCCAGGGTCCTGGTGCCGGGGTGGTCACCGGAACCTGGGAACCAGGCCGGGTGCGCGACATGACCCGGTGACCCGGGGCCGGGTTAACGACCTGTCCAGGGGACCCGGGCCGGGGACCCGACAGGACCCGGTGATCCTTTGCTGGTGTCCCGATGCAACCCGGGGACCCGGGCCGGGGACCCCACGTGACCGGGGGACCTGGGGCCGGGGATGTCACCCGACACTGGTACCCGGGGCAGCGACCCGATACGACCCGGGGACCTGGGTCCAGGGTCCCGACCTGACCCGGTGACCTGGGGCCAGGGTAACCACCTGACCCGGGGACCCGGGCCGGGGACCCGGTATGACTCCGTCTCCCGGGGCCGGGGTGGTCACCTGACACTGCTACCCGGGACAGCGACCCGACATGACCCGGTGACCCGGGGCCTGGGTAAAAATCCAACCCGGGGACCCGGGCATGGGACGTGACATGACCCGAAATAGGTCCCGGGTCCCGACCTGATGCGGTGACCTGGGGCCGGTGTCCCCACGTGACCCGCTGACCTGGGTCCGGGGTCCCCACGTGACGCGGTGACCTGGGTCCGGGGTCCCCACGTGACGCGGTGACCTGGGGCCGGTGTCCCCACGTGACCCGGTCACCTGGGGCCGGTGTCCCCACGTGACCCGGGGTCCTGGGTCCGGGGTCCCCACGTGACCCGGTGACCTGGGGCCGGTGTCCCCACGTGACGCGGTGACCTGAGGCCGGTGTCCCCACGTGACCCGGGATCCAGGGTCCGGGGTCCCCACGTGACCCGGTGACCTGGGGCCGGTGTCCCCACGTGACCCGCTGACCTGGGCCCGGTGTCCCCACGTGACCCAGTCACCTGGGGCCAGTGTCCCCACGTGACCCGGGGTCCTGGTGCCGGGGTGGTCATCGGAAACTGGGAACCAGGCTGGGTACCCGACACGACCCGGTGACCTGGAGCCGGGGTCCCCACGTGACCCGGTGATCTGGGGCCGGTGTCCCCACGTGACCCGGGGTCCTGGATCCGGGGTCCCCACGTGACCCGGTGACCTGGGGCCGGTGTCCCCACGTGACCCGGTCACCTGGGGCCGGTGTCCCCACGTGACCCGGCGTCCAGGGTCCGGGGTCCCCACGTGACCCAGTGACCTGGGTCCGGGGTCCCCACGTGACCCGGTGACCTGGGGCCGAAGTCCCCACGTGACCCGCTGACCTGGATCCGGGGTCCCCACGTGACCCGGTCACCTGGGGCCGGTGTCCCCACGTGACCCGGTCACCTGGGTCCGGGGTCCCCACGTGACCTGGTCACCTGGGGCCGGTGTCCCCACGTGACCCAGGGTCCTGGTGCCAGGGTGGTCATCGGAACCTGGGAACCATGCTGGGTACCAGACATGACCAGGTGACCTGGATCCGGGGTCCCCACGTGACCCGGTCACCTGGGGCCGGTGTCCCCACGTGACCCGGGGTCCTGGTGCCGGGGTGGTCACCGGAACATGGGAACCAGGCCGGGTGCGCGACATGACCCAGTGACCCGGGGCCGGGTTAACGACCTGTCCAGGGGACCCGGGCCGGGGACCCGACAGGACCCGCTGATCCTTCGCTGGTGTCCCGATGCAACCCGGGGACCCGGGCCGGGGACCCCACGTGACCCGGGGACCTGGGGCCGGGGATGTCACCCGACACTGGTACCCGGGGCAGCGACCCGATACGACCCGGGGACCTGGGTCCGGGGTCCCGACCTGACCCGGTGACCTGGGGCCAGGGTAACCACCTGACCCGGGGACCCGGGCCGGGGACCCGGTATGACTCCGTCTCCCGGGGCCGGGGTGGTCACCTGACACTGCTACCCGGGACAGCGACCCGACATGACCCGGTGACCCGGGGCCGGGGTAACGACCTGTCCAGGGGACCTGGGCCGGGGACCCGACAGGACCCGGTGACCTGGTTCCAGGGTGCCGACCTGACCCGGTGACCTGGGGCTGTGGTGTCGACCGGACTCGGGGACCTGGTCCGGTGTCCCGTCATGACCCGGGGACCTGGGGTCGGGGTGGTCACCAGACCGATGTACCCAGGCCGTTGAGCCGACATGACCCTGTGACCCGGGGCCTGGGTAAAAATCCAACCCGGGGACCCGGGCATGGGACGTGACATGACCCGACCTGGGTCCGGGGTGCCGATCTGACCCGGTGACCTGGGGCTGTGGTGTCGACCGGACTCGGGGACCTGGTCCGGTGTCCCGTCATGACCCGGGGACCTGGGGTCGGGGTGGTCACCAGACCGATGTACCCAGGCCGTTGAGCCGACATGACCCTGTGACCCGGGGCCTGGGTAAAAATCCAACCCGGGGACCCGGGCATGGGACGTGACATGACCCGACCTAGGTCCCGGGTCCCGACCTGATGCGGTGACCTGGGGCCGGTGTCCCCACGTGACCCGCTGACCTGGGTCCGGGGTCCCCACGTGACCCGGTGACCTGGATCCGGTGTCCCCACGTGACCCGGTCACCTGGGGCCGGTGTCCCCACGTGACCCCGGGTCCTGGATCCGGGGTCCCCACGTGACCCGCTGACCTGGGTCCGGGGTCCCCACGTGACGCGGTGACCTGGGTCCGGGGTCCCCACGTGACGCGGTGACCTGGGGCCGGTGTCCCCACGTGACCCGGTGACCTGGGGCCGGTGTCCCCACGTGACGCGGGGTCCTGGGGCCGGTGTCCCCACGTGACCCGGTCACCTGGAGCCGGTGTCCCCACGTGACCCGGTCACCTGCGGCCGGTGTCCCCACGTGACCAGGGGTCCTGGGTCCGGCGTCCCCACGTGACCCGGTGACCTGGGGCCAGTGTCCCCACGTGACCCGGTCACCTGGGTCCGGGGTCCCCACGTGACCCGGTGACCTGGGGCCGGTGTCCCCACGTGACCCGGTCACCTGGGTCCGGGGTCCCCACGTGACCCGGTGACGTGGGGCCGGTGTCCCCACGTGACCCGGGGTCCTGGTGCCAGGGTGGTCATCGGAACCTGGGAACCAGGCTGGGTACCAGACATGACCAGGTGACCTGGATCCGGGGTCCCCACGTGACCCGGTGACCTGGGGCCGGTGTCCCCACGTGACCCGGGGTCCTGGATCCGGGGTCCCCACGTGACCCGGTGACCTGGGGCCGGTGTCCCCACGTGACCCGGTGACCTGGGGCCGGTGTCCCCACGTGACCCGGGGTCCAGGGTCCGGGGTCCCCACGTGACCCGGTGACCTGGGGCCGGTGTCCCCACGTGACCCGGTCACCTGGGGCCGGTGTCCCCACGTGACCCGGGGTCCTGGTGCCGGGGTGGTCATCGGAACCTGGAAACCACGCTGGGTACCAGACATGACCAGGTGACCTGGATCTGGGGTCCCCACGTGACCCGGTGACCTCGGGCCGGTGTCCCCACGTGACCCGGGGTCCTGGGTCCGGCGTCCCCACGTGACCCGGTGAATTGGGGCCGGTGTCCCCACGTGACCCGGTCACCTGGGGCCGGTGTCCCCACGTGACCCGGGGTCCAGGGTCCGGCGTCCCCACGTGACCCGCTGACCTGGGGCCGGTGTCCCCACGTGACCCGGTCACCTGGGGCCGGTGTCCCCACGTGACCCGGGGTCCTGGTGCCGGGGTGGTCATCGGAACCTGGGAACCAGGCCAGGTACCCGACACGACCTGGTGACCCGGGGATATGGTGTCGACGGACTCGTGGACGTGGGTTCGGGGTCCCGACCTGACGCGGTGACCTGGGGCCGGTGTCCCCACGTGACCCTCTGACCTGGGGCCGGTGTCCCCACGTGACCCGCTGACCTGGGTCCGGGGTCCCCACGTGACCCGGTGACCTGGGTTCGGGGTCCCGACCTGACGCGGTGACCTGGGGCCGGTGTCCCCACGTGACCCAGGGTCCTGGTGCCGGGGTGGTCACCGGAACATGGGAACCAGGCCGGGTGCGCGACATGACCCGGTGACCCGGGGCCGGGTTAACGACCTGTCCAGGGGACCCGGGCCGGGGACCCGACAGGACCCGGTGATCCTTCGCTGGTGTCCCGATGCAACCCGGGGACCCGGGCCGGGGACCCCACGTGACCCGGGGACCTGGGGCCGGGGATGTCACCCGACACTGGTACCCGGGGCAGCGACCCGATACGACCCGGGGACCTGGGGCCAGGGTAACCACCTGACCCGGGGACCCGGGCCGGGGACCCGGTATGACTCCGTCTCCCGGGGCCGGGGTGGTCACCTGACACTGGTACCCGGGACAGCGACCCGACATGACCCGGTGACCCGGGGCCGGGGTAACGACCTGTCCAGGGGACCTGGGCCGGGGACCAGACAGGACCCGGTGACCTGGTTCCAGGGTGCCGACCTGACCCGGTGACCTGGGGCTGTGGTGTCGACCGGACTCGGGGACCTGGTCCGGTGTCCCGTCATGACCCGGGGACCTGTGGTCGGGGTGGTCACCAGACCGATGTACCCAGGCCGTTGACCCGACATGACCCTGTGACCCGGGGCCTGGGTAAAAATCCAACCCGGGGACCCGGGCATGGGATGTGACATGACCCGACCTGGGTCCGGGGTCCCGACCTGACCCGGTGACCTGGAGCCGGTGTCCCCACGTGACCCGCTGACCTGGGTCCGGGGTCCCCACGTGACCCGGTGACCTGGGGCCGGGGTCCCCACGTGACCCGGGGTTCTGGGGACGGGGTCCCCACGAGAACCGCTGACCTGGGGCCGGGGTCCCAATGTGACCCGGGGTCCTGGTGCCGGGGTGGTCACCGGAACCTGGGAACCAGGCCGGGTGCGCGACATGACCCGGTGACCCGGGGCCGGGTTAACGACCTGTCCAGGGGACCCGGGCCGGGGACCCGACAGGACCCGCTGATCCTTTGCTGGTGTCCCGATGCAACCCGGCGACCCGGGCCGGGGACCCCACGTGACCCGGGGACCTGGGGCCGGGGATGTCACCCGACACTGGTACCCGGGGCAGCGACCCGATACGACCCGGGGACCTGGGTCCGGGGTCCCGACCTGACCCGGTGACCTGGGGCCAGGGTAACCACCTGACCCGGGGACCCGGGCCGGGGACCCGGTATGACTCCGTCTCCCGGGGCCGGGGTGGTCACCTGACACTGGTACCCGGGACAGCGACCCGACATGACCCGGTGACCCGGGGCCTGGGTAAAAATCCAACCCGGGGACCCGGGCATGGGACGTGACATGACCCGAAATAGGTCCCGGGTCCCGACCTCATGCGGTGACCTGGGGTCGGTGTCCCCACGTGACCCGCTGACCTGGGTCCGGGGTCCCCACGTGACGCGGTGACCTGGGTCCGGGGTCCCCACGTGACGCGGTGACCTGGGGCCGGTGTCCCCACGTGACCCGGTCACCTGGGGCCGGTGTCCCCACGTGACGCGGTGACCTGAGGCCGGTGTCCCAACGTGACCCGGGATCCAGGGTCCGGGGTCCCCACGTGACCCGGTGACCTGGGGCCGGTGTCCCCACGTGACCCGATGACCTGGGGCCGGTGTCCCCACGTGACCCAGTCACCTGGGGCCGGTGTCCCCACGTGACCCGGGGTCCTGGTGCCGGGGTGGTCATCGGAAACTGGGAACCAGGCTGGGTACCCGACACGACCCGGTGACCTGGAGCCGGGGTCCCCACGTGACCCGGTGACCTGGGGCCGGTGTCCCCACGTGACCCGGGGTCCTGGATCCGGGGTCCCCACGTGACCCGGTGACCTGGGGCCGGTGTCCCCACGTGACCCGGTCACCTGGGGCCGGTGTCCCCACGTGACCCGGGGTTCAGGGTCCGGGGTCCCCACGTGACCCAGTGACCTGGGTCCGGGGTCCCCACGTGACCCGGTGACCTGGGGCCGAAGTCCCCACGTGACCCGGTGACCTGGGGCCGGTGTCCCCACGTGACCCGGTCACCTGGGGCCGGTGTCCCCACGTGACCCGGGGTCCTGGTGCCGGGGTGGTCACCGGAACATGGGAACCAGGCCGGGTGCGCGACATGACCCGGTGACCCGGGGCCGGGTTAACGACCTGTCCAGGGGACCCGGGCCGGGGACCCAACAGGACCCGGTGATCCTTCGCTGGTGTCCCGATGCAACCCGGGGACCCGGGCCGGGGACCCCACGTGACCCGGGGACCTGGGGCCGGGGATGTCACCCGACACTGGTACCCGGGGCAGCGACCCGATACGACCCGGGGACCTGGTTCCGGGGTGCCGACCTGACCCGGTGACCTGGGGCCAGGGTAACCACCTGACCCGGGGACCCGGGCCGGGGACCCGGTATGACTCCGTCTCCCGGGGCCGGGGTGGTCACCTGACACTGCTACCCGGGACAGCGACCCGACATGACCCGGTGACCCGGGGCCGGGGTAACGACCTGTCCAGGGGACCTGGGCCGGGGACCCGACAGGACCCGGTGACCTGGTTCCAGGGTGCCGACCTGACCCGGTGACCTGGGGCTGTGGTGTCGACCGGACTCGGGGACCTGGTCCGGTGTCCCGTCATGACCCGGGGACCTGGGGTCGGGGTGGTCACCAGACCGATGTACCCAGGCCGTTGTGCCGACATGACCCTGTGACCCAGGGCCTGGGTAAAAATCCAACCCGGGGACCCGGGCATGGGACGTGACATGACCCGACCTGGGTCCGGGTTCCCGACCTGACCCGGTGACCTGGGGCTGTGGTGTCGACCGGACTCAGGGACCTGGTCCGGTGTCCCGTCATGACCCGGGGACCTGGGGTCGGGGTGGTCACCAGACCGATGTACCCAGGCCGTTGAGCCGACATGACCCTGTGACCCGGGGCCTGGGTAAAAATCCAACCCGGGGACCCGGGCATGGGACGTGACATGACCCGACCTGGGTCCGGGGTGCCGATCTGACCCGGTGACCTGGGGCTGTGGTGTCGACCGGACTCGGGGACCTGGTCCGGTGTCCCGTCATGACCCGGGGACCTGGGGTCGGGGTGGTCACCAGACCGATGTACCCAGGCCGTTGAGCCGACATGACCCTGTGACCCGGGGCCTGGGTAAAAATCCAACCCGGGGACCCGGGCATGGGACGTGACATGACCCGACCTAGGTCCCGGGTCCCGACCTGATGCGGTGACCTGGGGCCGGTGTCCCCACGTGACCCGGGGTCCTGGATCCGGGGTCCCCACGTGACCCGCTGACCTGGGTCCGGGGTCCCCTCGTGACGCGGTGACCTGGGACCGGTGTCCCCACGTGACGCGGTGACCTGGGGCCGGTGTCCCCACGTGACCCGGGGTCCTGGGTCCGGCGTCCCCACGTGACCCGGTGACCTGGGGCCAGTGTCCCCACGTGACCCGCTGACCTGGATCCGGGGTCCCCACGTGACCCGGTGACCTGGGGCCGGTGTCCCCACGTGACCCGGTCACCTGGGTCCGGGGTCCCCACGTGACCCGGTGACGTGGGGCCGGTGTCCCCACGTGACCCGGGGTCCTGGTGCCAGGGTGGTCATCGGAACCTGGGAACCAGGCTGGGTACCAGACATGACCAGGTGACCTGGATCCGGGGTCCCCACGTGACCCGGTGACCTGGGGCCGGTGTCCCCACGTGACCCGGGGTCCTGGATCCGGGGTCCCCAGGTGACCCGGTGACCTGGGGCCGGTGTCCCCACGTGACCCGGTCACCTGGGGCCGGTGTCCCCACGTGACCCGCTGACCTGGGTCCGGGGTTCCCACGTGACCCCGTGACCTGGGGCCGGTGTCCCCACGTGACCAGGTCACCTGGGGCCGGTGTCCCCACGTGACCCGGGGTCCTGGTGCCGGGGTGGTCATCGGAACCTGGGAAGCAGGCCAGGTACACGACACGACCCGGTGACCCGGGGCTGTGGTGTCGACGGACTCGTGGACCTGGGTTCGGGGTCCCGACCTGACGCGGTGACCTGGGGCCGGTGTCCCCACGTGACCCGCTGACCTGGGTCCGGGGTCCCCACGTGACCCGGTGACCTGGGGCCGGTGTCCCCACGTGACCCGGTCACCTGGGGCCGGTGTCCCCACGTGACCCGGGGTCCTGGTGCCGGGGTCCCCACGTGACCCGGTGACCTGGGGCCGGTGTTCCCACGTGACCCTCTGACCTGGGGCCGGTGTCCCCACGTGACCCGGGGTCCAGGGTCCGGGGTCCCCACGTGACCCGGTGACCTGGGGCCGGTGTCCCCACGTGACCCGCTGACCTGGGTCCGGGGTCCCCACATGACCCGGTGACCTGGGGCCGGTGTCCCCACGTGACCCGGTCACCTGGGGCCGGTGTCCCCACGTGACCCGGGGTCCTGGTGCCGGGGTGGTCACCGGAACATGGGAACCAGGCCGGGTGCGCGACATGACCCAGTGACCCGGGGCCGGGTTAACGACCTGTCCAGGGGACCCGGGCCGGGGACCCGACAGGACCCGCTGATCCTTCGCTGGTGTCCCGATGCAACCCGGGGACCCGGGCCGGGGACCCCACGTGACCCGGGGACCTGGGGCCGGGGATGTCACCCGACACTGGTACCCGGGGCAGCGACCCGATACGACCCAGGGACCTGGGTCCGGGGTCCCGACCTGACCCGGTGACCTGGGGCCAGGGTAACCACCTGACCCGGGGACCCGGGCCGGGGACCCGGTATGACTCCGTCTCCCGGGGCCGGGGTGGTCACCTGACACTGCTACCCGGGACAGCGACCCGACATGACCCGGTGACCCGGGGCCGGGGTAACGACCTGTCCAGGGGACATGGGCCGGGGACCCGACAGGACCCGGTGACCTGGTTCCAGGGTGCCGACCTGACCCGGTGACCTGGGGCTGTGGTGTCGACCGGACTCGGGGACCTGGTCCGGTGTCCCGTCATGACCCGGGGACCTGGGGTCGGGCTGGTCACCAGACCGATGTACCCAGGCCGTTGACCCGACATGACCCTGTGACCCGGGGCCTGGGTAAAAATCCAACCCGGGGACCCGGGCATGGGACGTGACATGACCCGACCTGGGTCCGGGGTGCCGACCTGACCCGGTGACCTGGGGCCGGTGTCCCCACGTGACCCGGGGTCCTGGGTTCCGGGTCCCCACGTGACCCGGTGACCTGGGGCCGGTTTCCCAACGTGACCCGGGGTCCTGGTGCCGGGGTGGTCACCGGAACATGGGAACCAGGCCGGGTGCGCGACATGACCCGGTGACCCGGGGCCGGGTTAACGACCTGTCCAGGGGACCCGGGCCGGGGACCCGACAGGACCCGCTGATCCTTCGCTGGTGTCCCGATGCAACCCGGGGACCCGGGCCGGGGACCCCACGTGACCCGGGGACCTGGGGCCGGGGATGTCACCCGACACTGGTACCCGGGGCAGCGACCCGATACGACCCGGGGACCTGGGTCCGGGGTCCCGACCTGACCCGGTGACCTGGGGCCAGGGTAACCACCTGACCCAGGGACCCGGGCCGGGGACCCGGTATGACTCCGTCTCCCGGGGCCGGGGTGGTCACCTGACACTGGTACCCGGGACAGCGACCCGACATGACCCGGTGACCCGGGGCCGGGGTAACGACCTGTCCAGGGGACCTGGGCCGGGGACCCAACAGGACCCGGTGACCTGGTTCCGGGGTGCCGACCTGACCCGGTGACCTGGGGCTCTGGTGTCGACCGGACTCGGGGACATGGTCCGGTGTCCCGTCATGACCCGGGGACCTGGGGTCGGGGTGGTCACCAGACCGATGTACCCAGGCCGTTGAGCCGACATGACCCTGTGACCCGGGGCCTGGGTAAAAATCCAACCCGGGGACCCGGGCATGGGACGTGACATGACCCGACCTGGGTCCGGGTTCCCGACCTGACCCGGTGACCTGGGGCCGGTGTCCCCACGTGACCCGGGGTCCTGGGTCCGGGGTCCCCACGTGACCCGCTGACCTGGGGCCGGTTTCCCAACGTGACCCGGGGTCCTGGTGCCGGGGTGGTCACCGGAACCTGGGAACCAGGCCGGGTGCGCGACATGACCCGGTGACCTGGGGCCGGGTTAACGACCTGTCCAGGGGACCCGGGCCGGGGACCTGACAGGACCCGGTGATCCTTCGCTGGTGTCCCGATGCAACCCGGGGACCCGGGCCGGGGACACCACGTGACCCGGGGACCTGGGGCCGGGGATGTCACCCGACACTGGTACCCGGGGCAGCGACCCGATACGACCCGGGGACCTGGGTCCGGGGTCCCGACCTGACCCGGTGACCTGGGGCCAGGGTAACCACCTGACCCGGGGACCCGGGCCGGGGACCCGGTATGACTCCGTCTCCCGGGGCCGGGGTGGTCACCTGACACTGCTACCCGGGACAGCGACCCGACATGACCCGGTGACCCGGGGCCGGGGTAACGACCTGTCCAGGGGACCTGGGCCGGGGACCCGACAGGACCCGGTGACCTGGTTCCAGGGTGCCGACCTGACCCGGTGACCTGGGGCTGTGGTGTCGACCGGACTCGGGGACCTGGTCCGGTGTCCCGTCATGACCCGGGGACCTGGGGTCGGGGTGGTCACCAGACCGATGTACCCAGGCCGTTGAGCCGACATGACCCTGTGACCCGGGGCCTGGGTAAAAATCCGACCCGGGGACCCGGGCATGGGACGTGACATGACCCGACCTGGGTCCGGGTTCCCGACCTGACCCGGTGACCTGGGGCCGGTGTACCCACGTGACCCGGGGTCCTGGGTCCCGGGTCCCCACGTGACCCGCTGACCTGGGGCCGGTTTCCCAACGTGACCCGGGGTCCTGGTGCCAGGGTGGTCACCGGAACCTGGGAACCAGGCCGGGTGCGCGACATGACCCGGTGACCCGGGGCCGGGTTAACGACCTGTCCAGGGGACCCGGGCCGGGGACCCGACAGGACCCGGTGATCCTTCGCTGGTGTCCCGATGCAACCCGGGGACCCGGGCCGGGGACGCCACGTGACCCGGGGACCTGGGGCCGGGGATGTCACCCGACACAGGTACCCGGGGCAGCGACCCGATACGACCCAGGGACCTGGGTCCGGGGTCTCTACCTGACCCGGTGACCTTGGCCCAGGGTAACCACCTGACCCGGGGACCCGGGCCGGGGACCCGGTATGACTCCGTCTCCCGGGGCCGGGGTGGTCACCTGACACTGGTACCCGGGACAGCGACCCGACATGACCTGGTGACCCGGGGCCGGGGTAACGACCTGTCCAGGGGACCTGGGCCGGGGACCCGACAGGACCCGGTGACCTGGTTCCAGGGTGCCGACCTGACCCGGTGACCTGGGGCTGTGGTGTCGACCGGACTCGGGAACCTGGTCCGGTGTCCCGTCATGACCCGGGGACCTGGGGTCGGGGTGGTCACCAGACCGATGTACCCAGGCCGTTGAGCCGACATGACCCTGTGACCCGGGGCCTGGGTAAAAATCCAACCCGGGGACCCGGGCATGGGACGTGACATGACCCGACCTGGGTCCGGGGTGCCGACCTGACCCGGTGACCTGGGGCCGGTGTCCCCACGTGACCCGCTGACCTGGGTCCGGGGTCCCCACGTGACCCGCTGACCTGGGGCCGGTTTCCCAACGTGACCCGGGGTCCTGGTGCCGGGGTGGTCACCGGAACCTGGGAACCAGGCCGGGTGCGCGACATGACCCGGTGACCCTGGGCCGGGTTAACGACCTGTCCAGGGGACCCGGGCCGGGGACCCGACAGGACCCGGTGATCCTTCGCTGGTGTCCCGATGCAACCCGGGGACCCGGGCCGGGGACCCCACGTGACCCGGGGACCTGGGGCCGGGGATGTCACCCGACACTGGTACCCGGGGCAGCGACCCGATACGACCCGGGGACCTGGGTCCGGGGTCCCGACCTGACCCGGTGACCTGGGGCCAGGGTAACCACCTGACCCGGGGACCCGGGCCGGGGACCCGGTATGACTCCGTCTCCCGGGGCCGGGGTGGTCACCTGACACTGGTACCCGGGACAGCGACCCGACATGACCCGGTGACCCGGGGCCGGGGTAACGACCTGTCCAGGGGACCTGGGCCGGGGACCCGACACAACCCGGTGATCTGGGGCTTGGGTAAAAACCCGTCCCGGGGACCCGGGCTGGGTCCCGACATGACCCGGTGACCTGGTTCCGGGGTGCCGACCTGACCCGGTGACCTGGGGCTGTGGTGTCGACCGGACTCGGGGACCTGGTCCGGTGTGCCGTCATGACCCGGGGACCTGGTGTCGGGGTGGTCACCAGACCGTTGTACCCAGGCCGTTGACCCGACATGACCCTGTGACCCGGGGCCTGAGTAAAAATCTAACCCGGGGACCCGGGGATGGGACATGACATGACCCGACCTGGGTACCGGGTCCCGACCTGACGCGGTGACCTGGGGCCGGTGTCCCCACGTGACCCGCTGACCTGGGTCCAGGGTCCCCACGTGACCCGGTGACCTGGGTCCGGGGTCCCGACCTGATGCGGTGACCTGGGGCCGGTGTCCCCACGTGACCCGCTGACCTGGGTCCGGGGTCCCCACGTGACCCACTGACCTGGGTCCGGGGTCCCCACGTGACGCGGTGACCTGGGGCCGGTGTCCCCACGTGACCCGGTCACCTGGGGCCGGTGTCCCCACGTGACCCGGGGTCCTGGATCCGGGGTCCCCACGTAACCCGGTCACCTGGGGCCGGTGTCCCCACGTGACCCGGGGTCCTGGTGCCGGGGTGGTCATCGGAACCTGGGAACCAGGCTGGGTACCAGACATGACCAGGTGACCTGGATCCGGGGTCCCCACGTGACCCGGTGACCTGGGGCCGGTGTCCCCACGTGACCCGGGGTCCTGGATCCGGGGTCCCCACGTGACCCGGTGACCTGGGGCCGGTGTCCCCACGTGACCCGGTGACCTGGGTCCGGGGTCCCCACGTGACCCGAGGTCCAGGGTCCGGGGTCCCCACGTGACCCGGTGACCTGGGTCCGGGGTCCCCACGTGACCCGCTGACCTGGGTCCGGGGTCCCCACGTGACCCGGTGACCTGGGGCCGGTGTCCCCACGTGACCCGGTCACCTGGGGCCGGTGTCCCCACGTGACCCGGGGTCCTGGTGCCGGGGTGGTCACCGGAACCTGGGAACCAGGCCGGGTGCGCGACATGACCCGGTGACCCGGGGCCGGGTTAACGACCTGTCCAGGGGACCCGGGCCGGGGACCCGACAGGACCCGGTGATCCTTCGCTGGTGTCCCGATGCAACCCGGGGACCCGACATGACCCGGTGATCCTTCGCTGGTGTCCCGATGCAACCCGGGGACCCGGGCCGGGGACCCCACGTGACCCGGGGACCTGGGGCCGGGGATGTCACCCGACACTGGTACCCGGGGCAGCGACCCGATACGACCCGGGGACCTGGGTCCGGGGTCCCGACCTGACCCGGTGACCTGGGGCCAGGGTAACCACCTGACCCGGGGACCCGGGCCGGGGACCCGGTATGACTCCGTCTCCCGGGGCCGGGGTGGTCACCTGACACTGGTACCCGGGACAGCGACCCGACATGACCCGGTGACCCGGGGCCGGGGTAACGACCTGTCCAGGGGACCTGGGCCGGGGACCCGACAGGACCCGGTGACCTGGTTCCAGGGTGCCGACCTGAGCCGGTGACCTGGGGCTGTGGTGTCGACCGGACTCGGGGACCTGGTCCGGTGTCCCGTCATGACCCGGGGACCTGGGGTCGGGGTGGTCACCAGACCGTTGTACCCAGGCCGTTGAGCCGACATGACCCTGTGACCCGGGGCCTGGGTAAAAATCCAACCCGGGGACCCGGGCATGGGACGTGACATGACCCGACCTAGGTCCCGGGTCCCGACCTGATGCGGTGACCTGGGGCCGGTGTCCCCACGTGACCCGCTGACCTGGGTCCGGGGTCCCCACGTGACGCGGTGACCTGGGTCCGGGGTCCCCACGTGACGCGGTGACCTGGGGCCGGTGTCCCCACGTGACCCGGTCACCTGGGGCCGGTGTCCCCACGTGACCCGGGGTCCTGGATCCGGGGTCCCCACGTGATCCGGTGACCTGTGGCCGGTGTCCCCACGTGACCCGGTGACCTGAGGCCGGTGTCCCCACGTGACCCGGGGTCCAGGGTCCGGGGTCCCCACGTGACTTGCTGACCTGGGGCCGGTGTCCCCACGTGACCCGCTGACCTGGGGCCGGTGTCCCCACGTGACCCGGTCACCTGGGGCCGGTGTCCCCACGTGACCCGGGGTCCTGGTGCCGGGGTGGACATCGGAACCTGGGAACCAGGCTGGGTACGTGACATGACCAGGTGACCTGGGTCCGGGGTCCCCACGTGACCCGGTCACCTGGGGCCGGTGTCCCCACGTGACCCGGGGTTCTGGATCCGGGGTCCCCACGTGACCCGCTGACCTGGGGCCGGTGTCCCCACGTGACCCGGTCACCTGGGGCCGGTGTCCCCACGTGACCCGGGGTCCAGGGTCCGGGGTCCCCACGTGACCCGGTGACCTGGGGCCGGTGTCCCCACGTGACCCGGGGTCCTGGTGCCGGGGTCCCCACGTGACCCGGTGACCTGGGGCCGGTGTCCCCACGAGACCCGGTCACCTGGGGCCGGTGTCCCCACGTGACCCGGGGTCCTGGTTCGGGGGTGCCGACCTGACCCGGTGACCTGGGGCTGTGGTGTCGACCGGACTCGGGGACCTGGCCCGGTGTCCCGTCATGACCCGGGGACCTGGTGTCGGGGTGGTCACCAGACCGTTGTACCCAGGCCGTTGAACCGACATGACCCTGTGACCTGGGGCCTGAGTAAAAATCCAACCAGGGGACCCGGGCATGGGACGTGACATGACCCGAGCTAGGTCCCGGGTCCCGACCTGACGCGGTGACCTGGGGCCGGTGTCCCCACGTAACCCGGGGTCCTGGGTCAGGAGTCCCCACGTGACCCGGTGACCTGGGGCCGGTGTCCCCACGTGACCCGGGGTCCTGGGTCCGGGGTCCCCACGTGACCCGCTGACCTGGGGCCAGTGTCCCCACGTGACCCGGTCACCTGGGGCCGGTGTCCCCACGTGACCCGGGGTCCTGGGTCCGGGGTCCCCACGTGACCCGGTGACCTGGGGCCGGTGTCCCCACGTGACCCGGTCACCTGGGGCCGGTGTCCACACGTGACCCGGTCACCTGGGGCCGGTGTCCCCACGTGACCCACTGACCTGGGTCCGGGGTCCCCACGTGACCCGGTGACCTGGGGCCGGTGTCCCCACGTGACCCGGTCACCTGGGGCCGGTGTCCCCACGTGACCCGGGGTCCAGGGTCCGGGGTCCCCACGTGACCCGGTGACCTGGGGCCGGTGTCCCCACGTGACCCGCTGACCTGGGTCCGGGGTCCCCACGTGACCCGGTGACCTGGGGCCGGGGTCCCCACGTGACCCGCTGACCTGGGTCCGGTGTCCCCACGTGACCCGGGGTCCTGGTGCCGGGGTGGTCACCGGAACCTGGGAACCAGGCCGGGTGCGCGACATGACCCGGTGACCCGGGGCCGGGTTAACGACCTGTCCAGGGGACCCGGGCCGGGGACCCGACAGGACCCGGTGATCCTTCGCTGGTGTCCCGATGCAACCCGGGGACCCGGGCCGGGGACCCCACGTGACCCGGGGACCTGGGGCCGGGGATGTCACCCGACACTGGTACCCGGGGCAGCGACCCGATACGACCCGGGGACCTGGGTCCGGGGTCCCGACCTGACCCGGTGACCTGGGGCCAGGGTAACCACCTGACCCGGGGACCCGGGCCGGGGACCCGGTATGACTCCGTCTCCCGGGGCCGGGGTGGTCACCTGACACTGCTACCCGGGACAGCGACCCGACATGACCCGGTGACCCGGGGCCGGGGTAACGACCTGTCCAGGGGACCTGGGCCGGGGACCCGACAGGACCCGGTGACCTGGTTCCAGGGTGCCGACCTGACCCGGTGACCTGGGGCTGTGGTGTCGACCGGACTCGGGGACCTGGTCCGGTGTCCCGTCATGACCCGGGGACCTGGGGTCGGGGTGGTCACCAGACCGATGTACCCAGGCCGTTGAGCCGACATGACCCTGTGACCCGGGGCCTGGGTAAAAATCCAACCCGGGGACCCGGGCATGGGACGTGACATGACCCGACCTGGGTCCGGGGTGCCGACCTGACCCGGTGACCTGGGGCTGTGGTGTCGACCGGACTCGGGGACCTGGTCCGGTGTCCCGTCATGACCCGGGGACCTGGTGTCGGGGTGGTCACCAGACCGTTGTACCCAGGCCGTTGAACCGACATGACCCTGTGACCTGGGGCCTGAGTAAAAATCCAACCAGGGGACCCGGGCATGGGACGTGACATGACCCGAGCTAGGTCCCGGGTCCCGACCTGACGCGGTGACCTGGGGCCGGTGTCCCCACGTAACCCGGGGTCCTGGGTCAGGAGTCCCCACGTGACCCGGTGACCTGGGGCCGGTGTCCCCACGTGACCCGGGGTCCTGGGTCCGGGGTCCCCACGTGACCCGCTGACCTGGGGCCAGTGTCCCCACGTGACCCGGTCACCTGGGGCCGGTGTCCCCACGTGACCCGGGGTCCTGGGTCCGGGGTCCCCACGTGACCCGGTGACCTGGGGCCGGTGTCCCCACGTGACCCGGTCACCTGGGGCCGGTGTCCACACGTGACCCGGTCACCTGGGGCCGGTGTCCCCACGTGACCCACTGACCTGGGTCCGGGGTCCCCACGTGACCCGGTCACCTGGGGCCGGTGTCCCCACGTGACCCGGGGTCCTGGTTCGGGGGTGCCGACCTGACCCGGTGACCTGGGGCTGTGGTGTCGACCGGACTCGGGGACCTGGCCCGGTGTCCCGTCATGACCCGGGGACCTGGTGTCGGGGTGGTCACCAGACCGTTGTACCCAGGCCGTTGAACCGACATGACCCTGTGACCTGGGGCCTGAGTAAAAATCCAACCAGGGGACCCGGGCATGGGACGTGACATGACCCGAGCTAGGTCCCGGGTCCCGACCTGACGCGGTGACCTGGGGCCGGTGTCCCCACGTAACCCGGGGTCCTGGGTCAGGAGTCCCCACGTGACCCGGTGACCTGGGGCCGGTGTCCCCACGTGACCCGGGGTCCTGGGTCCGGGGTCCCCACGTGACCCGCTGACCTGGGGCCAGTGTCCCCACGTGACCCGGTCACCTGGGGCCGGTGTCCCCACGTGACCCGGGGTCCTGGGTCCGGGGTCCCCACGTGACCCGGTGACCTGGGGCCGGTGTCCCCACGTGACCCGGTCACCTGGGGCCGGTGTCCACACGTGACCCGGTCACCTGGGGCCGGTGTCCCCACGTGACCCACTGACCTGGGTCCGGGGTCCCCACGTGACCCGGTGACCTGGGGCCGGTGTCCCCACGTGACCCGGTCACCTGGGGCCGGTGTCCCCACGTGACCCGGGGTCCAGGGTCCGGGGTCCCCACGTGACCCGGTGACCTGGGGCCGGTGTCCCCACGTGACCCGCTGACCTGGGTCCGGGGTCCCCACGTGACCCGGTGACCTGGGGCCGGGGTCCCCACGTGACCCGCTGACCTGGGTCCGGTGTCCCCACGTGACCCGGGGTCCTGGTGCCGGGGTGGTCACCGGAACCTGGGAACCAGGCCGGGTGCGCGACATGACCCGGTGACCCGGGGCCGGGTTAACGACCTGTCCAGGGGACCCGGGCCGGGGACCCGACAGGACCCGGTGATCCTTCGCTGGTGTCCCGATGCAACCCGGGGACCCGGGCCGGGGACCCCACGTGACCCGGGGACCTGGGGCCGGGGATGTCACCCGACACTGGTACCCGGGGCAGCGACCCGATACGACCCGGGGACCTGGGTCCGGGGTCCCGACCTGACCCGGTGACCTGGGGCCAGGGTAACCACCTGACCCGGGGACCCGGGCCGGGGACCCGGTATGACTCCGTCTCCCGGGGCCGGGGTGGTCACCTGACACTGCTACCCGGGACAGCGACCCGACATGACCCGGTGACCCGGGGCCGGGGTAACGACCTGTCCAGGGGACCTGGGCCGGGGACCCGACAGGACCCGGTGACCTGGTTCCAGGGTGCCGACCTGACCCGGTGACCTGGGGCTGTGGTGTCGACCGGACTCGGGGACCTGGTCCGGTGTCCCGTCATGACCCGGGGACCTGGGGTCGGGGTGGTCACCAGACCGATGTACCCAGGCCGTTGAGCCGACATGACCCTGTGACCCGGGGCCTGGGTAAAAATCCAACCCGGGGACCCGGGCATGGGACGTGACATGACCCGACCTGGGTCCGGGGTGCCGACCTGACCCGGTGACCTGGGGCTGTGGTGTCGACCGGACTCGGGGACCTGGTCCGGTGTCCCGTCATGACCCGGGGACCTGGGGTCGGGGTGGTCACCAGACCGATGTACCCAGGCCGTTGAGCCGACATGACCCTGTGACCCGGGGCCTGGGTAAAAATCCAACCCGGGGACCCGGGCATGGGACGTGACATGACCCGAGCTAGGTCCCGGGTCCCGACCTGATGCGGTGACCTGGGGCCGGTGTCCCCACGTGACCCGCTGACCTGGGTCCGGGGTCCCCACGTGACGCGGTGACCTGGGTGCAGGGTCCCCACGTGACGCGGTGACCTAGGGCCGGTGTCCCCACGTGACCCGGGGTCCTGGATCCGGGGTCCCCACGTGACCCGGTGACCTGGGGCCGGTGTACTCACGTGACCCGGTGACCTGAGGCCGGTGTCCCCACGTGACCCGGGGTCCAGGGTCCGGTGTCCCCACGTGACCCGGTTACCTAGGGCCGGTGTCCCCACGTGACCCGGTGACCTGGGGCCGGTGTCCCCACGTGACCCGGTCACCTGGGGCCGGTGTCCCCACGTGACCCGGGGTCCTGGATCCGGGGTCCCCACGTGACCCGGTGACCTGGGGCCAGTGTCCCCACGTGACCCGGTGACCTGAGGCCGGTGTCCCCACGTGACCCGGGGTCCAGGGTCCGGGGTCCCCACGTGACCCGGTGACCTGGGGCCGGTGTCCCCACGTGACCCGGTTACCTGAGGACGGTGTCCCCACGTGACCCGGTGACCTGCATCCGGGGTCCCCACGTGACCCGGTGACCTGGGGCCGGTGTCCCCACGTGACCCGCTGACATGGGTCCGGGGTCCCCACGTGACCCGCTGACCTGGGTCCGGGGTCCCCACGTGACCCGGTGACCTGGGGCCGGTGTCCCCACGTGACCCGGTCACCTGGGGCCGGTGTCCCCACGTGACCCGGGGTCCTGGTGCCGGGGTGGTCATCGGAACCTGGAAACCACGCTGGGTACCAGACATGACCAGGTGACCTGGATCTGGGGTCCCCACGTGACCCGGTGACCTCGGGCCGGTGTCCCCACGTGACCCGGGGTCCTGGGTCCGGCGTCCCCACGTGACCCGGTGAATTGGGGCCGGTGTCCCCACGTGACCCGGTCACCTGGGGCCGGTGTCCCCACGTGACCCGGGGTCCAGGGTCCGGCGTCCCCACGTGACCCGCTGACCTGGGGCCGGTGTCCCCACGTGACCCGGTCACCTGGGGCCGGTGTCCCCACGTGACCCGGGGTCCTGGTGCCGGGGTGGTCATCGGAACCTGGGAACCAGGCCAGGTACCCGACACGACCTGGTGACCCGGGGATATGGTGTCGACGGACTCGTGGACGTGGGTTCGGGGTCCCGACCTGACGCGGTGACCTGGGGCCGGTGTCCCCACGTGACCCTCTGACCTGGGGCCGGTGTCCCCACGTGACCCGCTGACCTGGGTCCGGGGTCCCCACGTGACCCGGTGACCTGGGTTCGGGGTCCCGACCTGACGCGGTGACCTGGGGCCGGTGTCCCCACGTGACCCAGGGTCCTGGTGCCGGGGTGGTCACCGGAACATGGGAACCAGGCCGGGTGCGCGACATGACCCGGTGACCCGGGGCCGGGTTAACGACCTGTCCAGGGGACCCGGGCCGGGGACCCGACAGGACCCGGTGATCCTTCGCTGGTGTCCCGATGCAACCCGGGGACCCGGGCCGGGGACCCCACGTGACCCGGGGACCTGGGGCCGGGGATGTCACCCGACACTGGTACCCGGGGCAGCGACCCGATACGACCCGGGGACCTGGGGCCAGGGTAACCACCTGACCCGGGGACCCGGGCCGGGGACCCGGTATGACTCCGTCTCCCGGGGCCGGGGTGGTCACCTGACACTGGTACCCGGGACAGCGACCCGACATGACCCGGTGACCCGGGGCCGGGGTAACGACCTGTCCAGGGGACCTGGGCCGGGGACCAGACAGGACCCGGTGACCTGGTTCCAGGGTGCCGACCTGACCCGGTGACCTGGGGCTGTGGTGTCGACCGGACTCGGGGACCTGGTCCGGTGTCCCGTCATGACCCGGGGACCTGTGGTCGGGGTGGTCACCAGACCGATGTACCCAGGCCGTTGACCCGACATGACCCTGTGACCCGGGGCCTGGGTAAAAATCCAACCCGGGGACCCGGGCATGGGATGTGACATGACCCGACCTGGGTCCGGGGTCCCGACCTGACCCGGTGACCTGGAGCCGGTGTCCCCACGTGACCCGCTGACCTGGGTCCGGGGTCCCCACGTGACCCGGTGACCTGGGGCCGGGGTCCCCACGTGACCCGGGGTTCTGGGGACGGGGTCCCCACGAGAACCGCTGACCTGGGGCCGGGGTCCCAATGTGACCCGGGGTCCTGGTGCCGGGGTGGTCACCGGAACCTGGGAACCAGGCCGGGTGCGCGACATGACCCGGTGACCCGGGGCCGGGTTAACGACCTGTCCAGGGGACCCGGGCCGGGGACCCGACAGGACCCGCTGATCCTTTGCTGGTGTCCCGATGCAACCCGGCGACCCGGGCCGGGGACCCCACGTGACCCGGGGACCTGGGGCCGGGGATGTCACCCGACACTGGTACCCGGGGCAGCGACCCGATACGACCCGGGGACCTGGGTCCGGGGTCCCGACCTGACCCGGTGACCTGGGGCCAGGGTAACCACCTGACCCGGGGACCCGGGCCGGGGACCCGGTATGACTCCGTCTCCCGGGGCCGGGGTGGTCACCTGACACTGGTACCCGGGACAGCGACCCGACATGACCCGGTGACCCGGGGCCTGGGTAAAAATCCAACCCGGGGACCCGGGCATGGGACGTGACATGACCCGAAATAGGTCCCGGGTCCCGACCTCATGCGGTGACCTGGGGTCGGTGTCCCCACGTGACCCGCTGACCTGGGTCCGGGGTCCCCACGTGACGCGGTGACCTGGGTCCGGGGTCCCCACGTGACGCGGTGACCTGGGGCCGGTGTCCCCACGTGACCCGGTCACCTGGGGCCGGTGTCCCCACGTGACGCGGTGACCTGAGGCCGGTGTCCCAACGTGACCCGGGATCCAGGGTCCGGGGTCCCCACGTGACCCGGTGACCTGGGGCCGGTGTCCCCACGTGACCCGATGACCTGGGGCCGGTGTCCCCACGTGACCCAGTCACCTGGGGCCGGTGTCCCCACGTGACCCGGGGTCCTGGTGCCGGGGTGGTCATCGGAAACTGGGAACCAGGCTGGGTACCCGACACGACCCGGTGACCTGGAGCCGGGGTCCCCACGTGACCCGGTGACCTGGGGCCGGTGTCCCCACGTGACCCGGGGTCCTGGATCCGGGGTCCCCACGTGACCCGGTGACCTGGGGCCGGTGTCCCCACGTGACCCGGTCACCTGGGGCCGGTGTCCCCACGTGACCCGGGGTTCAGGGTCCGGGGTCCCCACGTGACCCAGTGACCTGGGTCCGGGGTCCCCACGTGACCCGGTGACCTGGGGCCGAAGTCCCCACGTGACCCGGTGACCTGGGGCCGGTGTCCCCACGTGACCCGGTCACCTGGGGCCGGTGTCCCCACGTGACCCGGGGTCCTGGTGCCGGGGTGGTCACCGGAACATGGGAACCAGGCCGGGTGCGCGACATGACCCGGTGACCCGGGGCCGGGTTAACGACCTGTCCAGGGGACCCGGGCCGGGGACCCAACAGGACCCGGTGATCCTTCGCTGGTGTCCCGATGCAACCCGGGGACCCGGGCCGGGGACCCCACGTGACCCGGGGACCTGGGGCCGGGGATGTCACCCGACACTGGTACCCGGGGCAGCGACCCGATACGACCCGGGGACCTGGTTCCGGGGTGCCGACCTGACCCGGTGACCTGGGGCCAGGGTAACCACCTGACCCGGGGACCCGGGCCGGGGACCCGGTATGACTCCGTCTCCCGGGGCCGGGGTGGTCACCTGACACTGCTACCCGGGACAGCGACCCGACATGACCCGGTGACCCGGGGCCGGGGTAACGACCTGTCCAGGGGACCTGGGCCGGGGACCCGACAGGACCCGGTGACCTGGTTCCAGGGTGCCGACCTGACCCGGTGACCTGGGGCTGTGGTGTCGACCGGACTCGGGGACCTGGTCCGGTGTCCCGTCATGACCCGGGGACCTGGGGTCGGGGTGGTCACCAGACCGATGTACCCAGGCCGTTGTGCCGACATGACCCTGTGACCCAGGGCCTGGGTAAAAATCCAACCCGGGGACCCGGGCATGGGACGTGACATGACCCGACCTGGGTCCGGGTTCCCGACCTGACCCGGTGACCTGGGGCTGTGGTGTCGACCGGACTCAGGGACCTGGTCCGGTGTCCCGTCATGACCCGGGGACCTGGGGTCGGGGTGGTCACCAGACCGATGTACCCAGGCCGTTGAGCCGACATGACCCTGTGACCCGGGGCCTGGGTAAAAATCCAACCCGGGGACCCGGGCATGGGACGTGACATGACCCGACCTGGGTCCGGGGTGCCGATCTGACCCGGTGACCTGGGGCTGTGGTGTCGACCGGACTCGGGGACCTGGTCCGGTGTCCCGTCATGACCCGGGGACCTGGGGTCGGGGTGGTCACCAGACCGATGTACCCAGGCCGTTGAGCCGACATGACCCTGTGACCCGGGGCCTGGGTAAAAATCCAACCCGGGGACCCGGGCATGGGACGTGACATGACCCGACCTAGGTCCCGGGTCCCGACCTGATGCGGTGACCTGGGGCCGGTGTCCCCACGTGACCCGGGGTCCTGGATCCGGGGTCCCCACGTGACCCGCTGACCTGGGTCCGGGGTCCCCTCGTGACGCGGTGACCTGGGACCGGTGTCCCCACGTGACGCGGTGACCTGGGGCCGGTGTCCCCACGTGACCCGGGGTCCTGGGTCCGGCGTCCCCACGTGACCCGGTGACCTGGGGCCAGTGTCCCCACGTGACCCGCTGACCTGGATCCGGGGTCCCCACGTGACCCGGTGACCTGGGGCCGGTGTCCCCACGTGACCCGGTCACCTGGGTCCGGGGTCCCCACGTGACCCGGTGACGTGGGGCCGGTGTCCCCACGTGACCCGGGGTCCTGGTGCCAGGGTGGTCATCGGAACCTGGGAACCAGGCTGGGTACCAGACATGACCAGGTGACCTGGATCCGGGGTCCCCACGTGACCCGGTGACCTGGGGCCGGTGTCCCCACGTGACCCGGGGTCCTGGATCCGGGGTCCCCAGGTGACCCGGTGACCTGGGGCCGGTGTCCCCACGTGACCCGGTCACCTGGGGCCGGTGTCCCCACGTGACCCGCTGACCTGGGTCCGGGGTTCCCACGTGACCCCGTGACCTGGGGCCGGTGTCCCCACGTGACCAGGTCACCTGGGGCCGGTGTCCCCACGTGACCCGGGGTCCTGGTGCCGGGGTGGTCATCGGAACCTGGGAAGCAGGCCAGGTACACGACACGACCCGGTGACCCGGGGCTGTGGTGTCGACGGACTCGTGGACCTGGGTTCGGGGTCCCGACCTGACGCGGTGACCTGGGGCCGGTGTCCCCACGTGACCCGCTGACCTGGGTCCGGGGTCCCCACGTGACCCGGTGACCTGGGGCCGGTGTCCCCACGTGACCCGGTCACCTGGGGCCGGTGTCCCCACGTGACCCGGGGTCCTGGTGCCGGGGTCCCCACGTGACCCGGTGACCTGGGGCCGGTGTTCCCACGTGACCCTCTGACCTGGGGCCGGTGTCCCCACGTGACCCGGGGTCCAGGGTCCGGGGTCCCCACGTGACCCGGTGACCTGGGGCCGGTGTCCCCACGTGACCCGCTGACCTGGGTCCGGGGTCCCCACATGACCCGGTGACCTGGGGCCGGTGTCCCCACGTGACCCGGTCACCTGGGGCCGGTGTCCCCACGTGACCCGGGGTCCTGGTGCCGGGGTGGTCACCGGAACATGGGAACCAGGCCGGGTGCGCGACATGACCCAGTGACCCGGGGCCGGGTTAACGACCTGTCCAGGGGACCCGGGCCGGGGACCCGACAGGACCCGCTGATCCTTCGCTGGTGTCCCGATGCAACCCGGGGACCCGGGCCGGGGACCCCACGTGACCCGGGGACCTGGGGCCGGGGATGTCACCCGACACTGGTACCCGGGGCAGCGACCCGATACGACCCGGGGACCTGGGTCCGGGGTCCCGACCTGACCCGGTGACCTGGGGCCAGGGTAACCACCTGACCCGGGGACCCGGGCCGGGGACCCGGTATGACTCCGTCTCCCGGGGCCGGGGTGGTCACCTGACACTGCTACCCGGGACAGCGACCCGACATGACCCGGTGACCCGGGGCCGGGGTAACGACCTGTCCAGGGGACATGGGCCGGGGACCCGACAGGACCCGGTGACCTGGTTCCAGGGTGCCGACCTGACCCGGTGACCTGGGGCTGTGGTGTCGACCGGACTCGGGGACCTGGTCCGGTGTCCCGTCATGACCCGGGGACCTGGGGTCGGGCTGGTCACCAGACCGATGTACCCAGGCCGTTGACCCGACATGACCCTGTGACCCGGGGCCTGGGTAAAAATCCAACCCGGGGACCCGGGCATGGGACGTGACATGACCCGACCTGGGTCCGGGGTGCCGACCTGACCCGGTGACCTGGGGCCGGTGTCCCCACGTGACCCGGGGTCCTGGGTTCCGGGTCCCCACGTGACCCGGTGACCTGGGGCCGGTTTCCCAACGTGACCCGGGGTCCTGGTGCCGGGGTGGTCACCGGAACATGGGAACCAGGCCGGGTGCGCGACATGACCCGGTGACCCGGGGCCGGGTTAACGACCTGTCCAGGGGACCCGGGCCGGGGACCCGACAGGACCCGCTGATCCTTCGCTGGTGTCCCGATGCAACCCGGGGACCCGGGCCGGGGACCCCACGTGACCCGGGGACCTGGGGCCGGGGATGTCACCCGACACTGGTACCCGGGGCAGCGACCCGATACGACCCGGGGACCTGGGTCCGGGGTCCCGACCTGACCCGGTGACCTGGGGCCAGGGTAACCACCTGACCCAGGGACCCGGGCCGGGGACCCGGTATGACTCCGTCTCCCGGGGCCGGGGTGGTCACCTGACACTGGTACCCGGGACAGCGACCCGACATGACCCGGTGACCCGGGGCCGGGGTAACGACCTGTCCAGGGGACCTGGGCCGGGGACCCAACAGGACCCGGTGACCTGGTTCCGGGGTGCCGACCTGACCCGGTGACCTGGGGCTCTGGTGTCGACCGGACTCGGGGACATGGTCCGGTGTCCCGTCATGACCCGGGGACCTGGGGTCGGGGTGGTCACCAGACCGATGTACCCAGGCCGTTGAGCCGACATGACCCTGTGACCCGGGGCCTGGGTAAAAATCCAACCCGGGGACCCGGGCATGGGACGTGACATGACCCGACCTGGGTCCGGGTTCCCGACCTGACCCGCTGACCTGGGGCCGGTGTCCCCACGTGACCCGGGGTCCTGGGTCCGGGGTCCCCACGTGACCCGCTGACCTGGGGCCGGTTTCCCAACGTGACCCGGGGTCCTGGTGCCGGGGTGGTCACCGGAACCTGGGAACCAGGCCGGGTGCGCGACATGACCCGGTGACCTGGGGCCGGGTTAACGACCTGTCCAGGGGACCCGGGCCGGGGACCTGACAGGACCCGGTGATCCTTCGCTGGTGTCCCGATGCAACCCGGGGACCCGGGCCGGGGACACCACGTGACCCGGGGACCTGGGGCCGGGGATGTCACCCGACACTGGTACCCGGGGCAGCGACCCGATACGACCCGGGGACCTGGGTCCGGGGTCCCGACCTGACCCGGTGACCTGGGGCCAGGGTAACCACCTGACCCGGGGACCCGGGCCGGGGACCCGGTATGACTCCGTCTCCCGGGGCCGGGGTGGTCACCTGACACTGCTACCCGGGACAGCGACCCGACATGACCCGGTGACCCGGGGCCGGGGTAACGACCTGTCCAGGGGACCTGGGCCGGGGACCCGACAGGACCCGGTGACCTGGTTCCAGGGTGCCGACCTGACCCGGTGACCTGGGGCTGTGGTGTCGACCGGACTCGGGGACCTGGTCCGGTGTCCCGTCATGACCCGGGGACCTGGGGTCGGGGTGGTCACCAGACCGATGTACCCAGGCCGTTGAGCCGACATGACCCTGTGACCCGGGGCCTGGGTAAAAATCCGACCCGGGGACCCGGGCATGGGACGTGACATGACCCGACCTGGGTCCGGGTTCCCGACCTGACCCGGTGACCTGGGGCCGGTGTACCCACGTGACCCGGGGTCCTGGGTCCCGGGTCCCCACGTGACCCGCTGACCTGGGGCCGGTTTCCCAACGTGACCCGGGGTCCTGGTGCCAGGGTGGTCACCGGAACCTGGGAACCAGGCCGGGTGCGCGACATGACCCGGTGACCCGGGGCCGGGTTAACGACCTGTCCAGGGGACCCGGGCCGGGGACCCGACAGGACCCGGTGATCCTTCGCTGGTGTCCCGATGCAACCCGGGGACCCGGGCCGGGGACGCCACGTGACCCGGGGACCTGGGGCCGGGGATGTCACCCGACACAGGTACCCGGGGCAGCGACCCGATACGACCCAGGGACCTGGGTCCGGGGTCTCTACCTGACCCGGTGACCTTGGCCCAGGGTAACCACCTGACCCGGGGACCCGGGCCGGGGACCCGGTATGACTCCGTCTCCCGGGGCCGGGGTGGTCACCTGACACTGGTACCCGGGACAGCGACCCGACATGACCTGGTGACCCGGGGCCGGGGTAACGACCTGTCCAGGGGACCTGGGCCGGGGACCCGACAGGACCCGGTGACCTGGTTCCAGGGTGCCGACCTGACCCGGTGACCTGGGGCTGTGGTGTCGACCGGACTCGGGAACCTGGTCCGGTGTCCCGTCATGACCCGGGGACCTGGGGTCGGGGTGGTCACCAGACCGATGTACCCAGGCCGTTGAGCCGACATGACCCTGTGACCCGGGGCCTGGGTAAAAATCCAACCCGGGGACCCGGGCATGGGACGTGACATGACCCGACCTGGGTCCGGGGTGCCGACCTGACCCGGTGACCTGGGGCCGGTGTCCCCACGTGACCCGCTGACCTGGGTCCGGGGTCCCCACGTGACCCGCTGACCTGGGGCCGGTTTCCCAACGTGACCCGGGGTCCTGGTGCCGGGGTGGTCACCGGAACCTGGGAACCAGGCCGGGTGCGCGACATGACCCGGTGACCCTGGGCCGGGTTAACGACCTGTCCAGGGGACCCGGGCCGGGGACCCGACAGGACCCGGTGATCCTTCGCTGGTGTCCCGATGCAACCCGGGGACCCGGGCCGGGGACCCCACGTGACCCGGGGACCTGGGGCCGGGGATGTCACCCGACACTGGTACCCGGGGCAGCGACCCGATACGACCCGGGGACCTGGGTCCGGGGTCCCGACCTGACCCGGTGACCTGGGGCCAGGGTAACCACCTGACCCGGGGACCCGGGCCGGGGACCCGGTATGACTCCGTCTCCCGGGGCCGGGGTGGTCACCTGACACTGGTACCCGGGACAGCGACCCGACATGACCCGGTGACCCGGGGCCGGGGTAACGACCTGTCCAGGGGACCTGGGCCGGGGACCCGACACAACCCGGTGATCTGGGGCTTGGGTAAAAACCCGTCCCGGGGACCCGGGCTGGGTCCCGACATGACCCGGTGACCTGGTTCCGGGGTGCCGACCTGACCCGGTGACCTGGGGCTGTGGTGTCGACCGGACTCGGGGACCTGGTCCGGTGTGCCGTCATGACCCGGGGACCTGGTGTCGGGGTGGTCACCAGACCGTTGTACCCAGGCCGTTGACCCGACATGACCCTGTGACCCGGGGCCTGAGTAAAAATCTAACCCGGGGACCCGGGGATGGGACATGACATGACCCGACCTGGGTACCGGGTCCCGACCTGACGCGGTGACCTGGGGCCGGTGTCCCCACGTGACCCGCTGACCTGGGTCCAGGGTCCCCACGTGACCCGGTGACCTGGGTCCGGGGTCCCGACCTGATGCGGTGACCTGGGGCCGGTGTCCCCACGTGACCCGCTGACCTGGGTCCGGGGTCCCCACGTGACCCACTGACCTGGGTCCGGGGTCCCCACGTGACGCGGTGACCTGGGGCCGGTGTCCCCACGTGACCCGGTCACCTGGGGCCGGTGTCCCCACGTGACCCGGGGTCCTGGATCCGGGGTCCCCACGTAACCCGGTCACCTGGGGCCGGTGTCCCCACGTGACCCGGGGTCCTGGTGCCGGGGTGGTCATCGGAACCTGGGAACCAGGCTGGGTACCAGACATGACCAGGTGACCTGGATCCGGGGTCCCCACGTGACCCGGTGACCTGGGGCCGGTGTCCCCACGTGACCCGGGGTCCTGGATCCGGGGTCCCCACGTGACCCGGTGACCTGGGGCCGGTGTCCCCACGTGACCCGGTGACCTGGGTCCGGGGTCCCCACGTGACCCGAGGTCCAGGGTCCGGGGTCCCCACGTGACCCGGTGACCTGGGTCCGGGGTCCCCACGTGACCCGCTGACCTGGGTCCGGGGTCCCCACGTGACCCGGTGACCTGGGGCCGGTGTCCCCACGTGACCCGGTCACCTGGGGCCGGTGTCCCCACGTGACCCGGGGTCCTGGTGCCGGGGTGGTCACCGGAACCTGGGAACCAGGCCGGGTGCGCGACATGACCCGGTGACCCGGGGCCGGGTTAACGACCTGTCCAGGGGACCCGGGCCGGGGACCCGACAGGACCCGGTGATCCTTCGCTGGTGTCCCGATGCAACCCGGGGACCCGACATGACCCGGTGATCCTTCGCTGGTGTCCCGATGCAACCCGGGGACCCGGGCCGGGGACCCCACGTGACCCGGGGACCTGGGGCCGGGGATGTCACCCGACACTGGTACCCGGGGCAGCGACCCGATACGACCCGGGGACCTGGGTCCGGGGTCCCGACCTGACCCGGTGACCTGGGGCCAGGGTAACCACCTGACCCGGGGACCCGGGCCGGGGACCCGGTATGACTCCGTCTCCCGGGGCCGGGGTGGTCACCTGACACTGGTACCCGGGACAGCGACCCGACATGACCCGGTGACCCGGGGCCGGGGTAACGACCTGTCCAGGGGACCTGGGCCGGGGACCCGACAGGACCCGGTGACCTGGTTCCAGGGTGCCGACCTGAGCCGGTGACCTGGGGCTGTGGTGTCGACCGGACTCGGGGACCTGGTCCGGTGTCCCGTCATGACCCGGGGACCTGGGGTCGGGGTGGTCACCAGACCGTTGTACCCAGGCCGTTGAGCCGACATGACCCTGTGACCCGGGGCCTGGGTAAAAATCCAACCCGGGGACCCGGGCATGGGACGTGACATGACCCGACCTAGGTCCCGGGTCCCGACCTGATGCGGTGACCTGGGGCCGGTGTCCCCACGTGACCCGCTGACCTGGGTCCGGGGTCCCCACGTGACGCGGTGACCTGGGTCCGGGGTCCCCACGTGACGCGGTGACCTGGGGCCGGTGTCCCCACGTGACCCGGTCACCTGGGGCCGGTGTCCCCACGTGACCCGGGGTCCTGGATCCGGGGTCCCCACGTGATCCGGTGACCTGTGGCCGGTGTCCCCACGTGACCCGGTGACCTGAGGCCGGTGTCCCCACGTGACCCGGGGTCCAGGGTCCGGGGTCCCCACGTGACTTGCTGACCTGGGGCCGGTGTCCCCACGTGACCCGCTGACCTGGGGCCGGTGTCCCCACGTGACCCGGTCACCTGGGGCCGGTGTCCCCACGTGACCCGGGGTCCTGGTGCCGGGGTGGACATCGGAACCTGGGAACCAGGCTGGGTACGTGACATGACCAGGTGACCTGGGTCCGGGGTCCCCACGTGACCCGGTCACCTGGGGCCGGTGTCCCCACGTGACCCGGGGTTCTGGATCCGGGGTCCCCACGTGACCCGCTGACCTGGGGCCGGTGTCCCCACGTGACCCGGTCACCTGGGGCCGGTGTCCCCACGTGACCCGGGGTCCAGGGTCCGGGGTCCCCACGTGACCCGGTCACCTGGGGCCGGTGTCCCCACGTGACCCGGGGTCCTGGTGCCGGGGTCCCCACGTGACCCGGTGACCTGGGGCCGGTGTCCCCACGAGACCCGGTCACCTGGGGCCGGTGTCCCCACGTGACCCGGGGTCCTGGTTCGGGGGTGCCGACCTGACCCGGTGACCTGGGGCTGTGGTGTCGACCGGACTCGGGGACCTGGCCCGGTGTCCCGTCATGACCCGGGGACCTGGTGTCGGGGTGGTCACCAGACCGTTGTACCCAGGCCGTTGAACCGACATGACCCTGTGACCTGGGGCCTGAGTAAAAATCCAACCAGGGGACCCGGGCATGGGACGTGACATGACCCGAGCTAGGTCCCGGGTCCCGACCTGACGCGGTGACCTGGGGCCGGTGTCCCCACGTAACCCGGGGTCCTGGGTCAGGAGTCCCCACGTGACCCGGTGACCTGGGGCCGGTGTCCCCACGTGACCCGGGGTCCTGGGTCCGGGGTCCCCACGTGACCCGCTGACCTGGGGCCAGTGTCCCCACGTGACCCGGTCACCTGGGGCCGGTGTCCCCACGTGACCCGGGGTCCTGGGTCCGGGGTCCCCACGTGACCCGGTGACCTGGGGCCGGTGTCCCCACGTGACCCGGTCACCTGGGGCCGGTGTCCACACGTGACCCGGTCACCTGGGGCCGGTGTCCCCACGTGACCCACTGACCTGGGTCCGGGGTCCCCACGTGACCCGGTGACCTGGGGCCGGTGTCCCCACGTGACCCGGTCACCTGGGGCCGGTGTCCCCACGTGACCCGGGGTCCAGGGTCCGGGGTCCCCACGTGACCCGGTGACCTGGGGCCGGTGTCCCCACGTGACCCGCTGACCTGGGTCCGGGGTCCCCACGTGACCCGGTGACCTGGGGCCGGGGTCCCCACGTGACCCGCTGACCTGGGTCCGGTGTCCCCACGTGACCCGGGGTCCTGGTGCCGGGGTGGTCACCGGAACCTGGGAACCAGGCCGGGTGCGCGACATGACCCGGTGACCCGGGGCCGGGTTAACGACCTGTCCAGGGGACCCGGGCCGGGGACCCGACAGGACCCGGTGATCCTTCGCTGGTGTCCCGATGCAACCCGGGGACCCGGGCCGGGGACCCCACGTGACCCGGGGACCTGGGGCCGGGGATGTCACCCGACACTGGTACCCGGGGCAGCGACCCGATACGACCCGGGGACCTGGGTCCGGGGTCCCGACCTGACCCGGTGACCTGGGGCCAGGGTAACCACCTGACCCGGGGACCCGGGCCGGGGACCCGGTATGACTCCGTCTCCCGGGGCCGGGGTGGTCACCTGACACTGCTACCCGGGACAGCGACCCGACATGACCCGGTGACCCGGGGCCGGGGTAACGACCTGTCCAGGGGACCTGGGCCGGGGACCCGACAGGACCCGGTGACCTGGTTCCAGGGTGCCGACCTGACCCGGTGACCTGGGGCTGTGGTGTCGACCGGACTCGGGGACCTGGTCCGGTGTCCCGTCATGACCCGGGGACCTGGGGTCGGGGTGGTCACCAGACCGATGTACCCAGGCCGTTGAGCCGACATGACCCTGTGACCCGGGGCCTGGGTAAAAATCCAACCCGGGGACCCGGGCATGGGACGTGACATGACCCGACCTGGGTCCGGGGTGCCGACCTGACCCGGTGACCTGGGGCTGTGGTGTCGACCGGACTCGGGGACCTGGTCCGGTGTCCCGTCATGACCCGGGGACCTGGTGTCGGGGTGGTCACCAGACCGTTGTACCCAGGCCGTTGAACCGACATGACCCTGTGACCTGGGGCCTGAGTAAAAATCCAACCAGGGGACCCGGGCATGGGACGTGACATGACCCGAGCTAGGTCCCGGGTCCCGACCTGACGCGGTGACCTGGGGCCGGTGTCCCCACGTAACCCGGGGTCCTGGGTCAGGAGTCCCCACGTGACCCGGTGACCTGGGGCCGGTGTCCCCACGTGACCCGGGGTCCTGGGTCCGGGGTCCCCACGTGACCCGCTGACCTGGGGCCAGTGTCCCCACGTGACCCGGTCACCTGGGGCCGGTGTCCCCACGTGACCCGGGGTCCTGGGTCCGGGGTCCCCACGTGACCCGGTGACCTGGGGCCGGTGTCCCCACGTGACCCGGTCACCTGGGGCCGGTGTCCACACGTGACCCGGTCACCTGGGGCCGGTGTCCCCACGTGACCCACTGACCTGGGTCCGGGGTCCCCACGTGACCCGGTCACCTGGGGCCGGTGTCCCCACGTGACCCGGGGTCCTGGTTCGGGGGTGCCGACCTGACCCGGTGACCTGGGGCTGTGGTGTCGACCGGACTCGGGGACCTGGCCCGGTGTCCCGTCATGACCCGGGGACCTGGTGTCGGGGTGGTCACCAGACCGTTGTACCCAGGCCGTTGAACCGACATGACCCTGTGACCTGGGGCCTGAGTAAAAATCCAACCAGGGGACCCGGGCATGGGACGTGACATGACCCGAGCTAGGTCCCGGGTCCCGACCTGACGCGGTGACCTGGGGCCGGTGTCCCCACGTAACCCGGGGTCCTGGGTCAGGAGTCCCCACGTGACCCGGTGACCTGGGGCCGGTGTCCCCACGTGACCCGGGGTCCTGGGTCCGGGGTCCCCACGTGACCCGCTGACCTGGGGCCAGTGTCCCCACGTGACCCGGTCACCTGGGGCCGGTGTCCCCACGTGACCCGGGGTCCTGGGTCCGGGGTCCCCACGTGACCCGGTGACCTGGGGCCGGTGTCCCCACGTGACCCGGTCACCTGGGGCCGGTGTCCACACGTGACCCGGTCACCTGGGGCCGGTGTCCCCACGTGACCCACTGACCTGGGTCCGGGGTCCCCACGTGACCCGGTGACCTGGGGCCGGTGTCCCCACGTGACCCGGTCACCTGGGGCCGGTGTCCCCACGTGACCCGGGGTCCAGGGTCCGGGGTCCCCACGTGACCCGGTGACCTGGGGCCGGTGTCCCCACGTGACCCGCTGACCTGGGTCCGGGGTCCCCACGTGACCCGGTGACCTGGGGCCGGGGTCCCCACGTGACCCGCTGACCTGGGTCCGGTGTCCCCACGTGACCCGGGGTCCTGGTGCCGGGGTGGTCACCGGAACCTGGGAACCAGGCCGGGTGCGCGACATGACCCGGTGACCCGGGGCCGGGTTAACGACCTGTCCAGGGGACCCGGGCCGGGGACCCGACAGGACCCGGTGATCCTTCGCTGGTGTCCCGATGCAACCCGGGGACCCGGGCCGGGGACCCCACGTGACCCGGGGACCTGGGGCCGGGGATGTCACCCGACACTGGTACCCGGGGCAGCGACCCGATACGACCCGGGGACCTGGGTCCGGGGTCCCGACCTGACCCGGTGACCTGGGGCCAGGGTAACCACCTGACCCGGGGACCCGGGCCGGGGACCCGGTATGACTCCGTCTCCCGGGGCCGGGGTGGTCACCTGACACTGCTACCCGGGACAGCGACCCGACATGACCCGGTGACCCGGGGCCGGGGTAACGACCTGTCCAGGGGACCTGGGCCGGGGACCCGACAGGACCCGGTGACCTGGTTCCAGGGTGCCGACCTGACCCGGTGACCTGGGGCTGTGGTGTCGACCGGACTCGGGGACCTGGTCCGGTGTCCCGTCATGACCCGGGGACCTGGGGTCGGGGTGGTCACCAGACCGATGTACCCAGGCCGTTGAGCCGACATGACCCTGTGACCCGGGGCCTGGGTAAAAATCCAACCCGGGGACCCGGGCATGGGACGTGACATGACCCGACCTGGGTCCGGGGTGCCGACCTGACCCGGTGACCTGGGGCTGTGGTGTCGACCGGACTCGGGGACCTGGTCCGGTGTCCCGTCATGACCCGGGGACCTGGGGTCGGGGTGGTCACCAGACCGATGTACCCAGGCCGTTGAGCCGACATGACCCTGTGACCCGGGGCCTGGGTAAAAATCCAACCCGGGGACCCGGGCATGGGACGTGACATGACCCGAGCTAGGTCCCGGGTCCCGACCTGATGCGGTGACCTGGGGCCGGTGTCCCCACGTGACCCGCTGACCTGGGTCCGGGGTCCCCACGTGACGCGGTGACCTGGGTGCAGGGTCCCCACGTGACGCGGTGACCTAGGGCCGGTGTCCCCACGTGACCCGGGGTCCTGGATCCGGGGTCCCCACGTGACCCGGTGACCTGGGGCCGGTGTACTCACGTGACCCGGTGACCTGAGGCCGGTGTCCCCACGTGACCCGGGGTCCAGGGTCCGGTGTCCCCACGTGACCCGGTTACCTAGGGCCGGTGTCCCCACGTGACCCGGTGACCTGGGGCCGGTGTCCCCACGTGACCCGGTCACCTGGGGCCGGTGTCCCCACGTGACCCGGGGTCCTGGATCCGGGGTCCCCACGTGACCCGGTGACCTGGGGCCAGTGTCCCCACGTGACCCGGTGACCTGAGGCCGGTGTCCCCACGTGACCCGGGGTCCAGGGTCCGGGGTCCCCACGTGACCCGGTGACCTGGGGCCGGTGTCCCCACGTGACCCGGTTACCTGAGGACGGTGTCCCCACGTGACCCGGTGACCTGCATCCGGGGTCCCCACGTGACCCGGTGACCTGGGGCCGGTGTCCCCACGTGACCCGCTGACATGGGTCCGGGGTCCCCACGTGACCCGCTGACCTGGGGCCGGTGTCCCCACGTGACCCAGTCACCTGGGGCCGGTGTCCCCACGTGACCCGGTCACCTGGGGCCGGTGTCCCCACGTGACCCGGGGTCCTGGTGCCGGGGTGGTCACCGGAACCTGGGAACCAGGCCGGGTGCGCGACATGACCCGGTGACCCGGGGCCGGGTTAACGACCTGTCCAGGGGACCCGGGCCGGGGACCCGACAGGACCCGGTGATCCTTCGCTGGTGTCCCGATGCAACCCGGGGACCCGGGCCGGGGACCCCACGTGACCCGGGGACCTGGGGCCGGGGATGTCACCCGACACTGGTACCCGGGGCAGCGACCCGATACGACCCGGGGACCTGGGTCCGGGGTCCCGACCTGACCCGGTGACCTGGGGCCAGGGTAACCACCTGACCCGGGGACCCGGGCCGGGGACCCGGTATGACTCCGTCTCCCGGGGCCGGGGTGGTCACCTGACACTGCTACCCGGGACAGCGACCCGACATGACCCGGTGACCCGGGGCCGGGGTAACGACCTGTCCAGGGGACCGGGGCCGGGGACCCGACAGGACCCGGTGATCTGGGGCTTGGGTAAAAACCCGTCCCGGGGACCCGGGCTGGGTCCCGACATGACCCGGTGACCTGGTTCCGGGGTGCCGACCTGACCCGGTGACCTGGGGCTGTGGTGTCGACCGGACTCGGGGACCTGGTCCGCTGTGCCGTCATGACCCGGGGACCTGGTGTCGGGGTGGTCACCAGACCGTTGTACCCAGGCCGTTGACCCGACATGACCCTGTGACCCGGGGCCTGAGTAAAAATCTAACCCGGGGACCCGGGGATGGAACGTGACATGACCCGACCTAGGTCCCGGGTCCCGACCTGACGCGGTGACCTGGGGCCGGTGTCCCCACGTGACCCGCTGACCTGGGTCCGGGGTCCCCACGTGACCCGGTGACCTGGGTCCGGGGTCCCCACGTGACCCGGTGACCTGGGGCCGGTGTCCCCACGTGACCCGGTCACCTGGGGCCGGTGTCCCCACGTGACCCTCTGACCTGGGTCCGGGGTCCCCACGTGACCCGGTGACCTGGGTCCGGGGTCCCCACGTGACGCGGTGACCTGGGGCCGGTGTCCCCACGTGACCCGTTGACCTGGGGCCGGTGTCCCCACGTGACCCGGGGTCCTGGATCCGGGGTCCCCACGTGACCCGCTGACCTGGATCCGGGGTCCCCACGTGACCCGGTGACCTGGGGCCGGTGTCCTCACGTGACCCGGGGTCCTGGTGCCAGGGTGGTCATCGGAACCTGGGAACCAGGCTGGGTACCAGACATGACCAGGTGACCTGGATCCGGGGTCCCCACGTAACCCGGTCACCTGGGGCCGGTGTCCCCACGTGACCCGGGGTCCTGGATCCGGGGTCCCCACGTGACCCAAAGACCTGGGGCCGGTGTCCCCACGTGACCCGGTGACCTGGGGCCGGTGTCCACACGTGACCCGCTGACCTGGGTCCGGGGTCCCCACGTGACCCGCTGACCTGGGGCCGGGGTCCCCACGTGACCCGGTCACCTGGGGCCGGTGTCCCCACGTGACCCGGGGTCCTGGTGCCGGGGTGGTCATTGGAACCTGGGAACCAGGCTGGGTACCAGACATGACCAGGTGACCTGGATCCGGGGTCTCCACGTGACCCGGTGACCTGGGGCCGGTGTCCCCACGTGACCCGGTCACCTGGGGCCGGTGTCCCCACGTGACCCGGGGTCCTGGTGCCGGGGTGGTCACCGGAACCTGGGAACCAGGCCGGGTGCGCGACATGACCCGGTGACCCGGGGCCGGGTTAACGACCTGTCCAGGGGACCCGGGCCGGGGACCCGACAGGACCCGGTGATCCTTCGCTGGTGTCCCGATGCAACCCGGGGACCCGGGCCGGGGACCCCACGTGACCCGGGGACCTGGGGCCGGGGATGTCACCCGACACTGGTACCCGGGGCAGCGACCCGATACGACCCGGGGACCTGGGTCCGGGGTCCCGACCTGACCCGGTGACCTGGGGCCAGGGTAACCACCTGACCCGGGGACCCGGGCCGGGGACCCGGTATGACTCCGTCTCCCGGGGCCGGGGTGGTCACCTGACACTGCTACCCGGGACAGCGACCCGACATGACCCGGTGACCCGGGGCCGGGGTAACGACCTGTCCAGGGGACCTGGGCCGGGGACCCGACAGGACCCGGTGACCTGGTTCCAGGGTCCCGACCTGACCCGGTGACCTGGGGCTGTGGTGTCGACCGGACTCGGGGACCTGGCCCGGTGTCCCGTCATGACCCGGGGACCTGGGGTCGGGGTGGTCACCAGACCGATGTACCCAGGCCGTTGAGCCGACATGACCCTGTGACCCGGGGCCTGGGTAAAAATCCAACCCGGGGACCCGGGCATGGGACGTGACATGACCCGACCTGGGTCTGGGGTGCCGACCTGACCCGGTGACCTGGGGCCGGTGTCCCCACGTGACCCGGGGTCCTGGTGCCGGGGTCCCCACGTGACCCGGTCACCTGGGGCCGGTGTCCCCACGTGACCCGGGGTCCTGGTGCCGGGGTGGTCACCGGAACCTGGGAACCAGGCCGGGTGCGCGACATGACCCGGTGACCCGGGGCCAGGTTAACGACCTGTCCAGGGGACCCAGGCCGGGGACCCGACAGGACCCGGTGATCCTTCGCTGGTGTCCCGATGCAACCCGGGGACCCGGGACGGGGACCCCACGTGACCCGGGGACCTGGGGCCGGGGATGTCACCCGACACTGGTACCCGGGGCAGCGACCCGATACGACCCGGGGACCTGGGTCCGGGGTCCCGACCTGACCCGGTGACCTGGGGCCAGGGTAACCACCTGACCCGGGGACCTGGGCCGGGGACCCGGTATGACTCCGTCTCCCGGGACCGGGGTGATCACCTGACACTGGTACCCGGGACAGCGACCCGACATGACCCGGTGACCCGGGGCCGGGGTAACGACCTGTCCAGGGGACCTGGGCCGGGGACCCGACAGGACCCGGTGACCTGGTTGCGGGGTGCCGACCTGACCCGGTGACCTGGGGCTGTGGTGTCGACCGGACTCGGGGACCTGGTCCGGTGTCCCGTCATGACCCGGGGACCTGGGGTCGGGGTGGTCACCAGACCGTTGTACCCAGGCCGTTGACCCGACATGAACCTGTGACCCGGGGCCTGGGTAAAAATCCAACCCGGGGACCCGGGCATGGGACGTGACATGACCCGACCTAGGTCCCGGGTCCCGACCTGATGCGGTGACCTGGGGCGGAATCCCCCCGTGACCCGCTGACCTGGGGCCGGTGTCCCCACGTGATGCGGTGACCTGGGGCCGGTGTCCCCACGTGACCCGGTCACCTAGGGCCGGTGTCCCCACGTGACCCGGGGTCCTGGGTCCGCCGTCCCCACGTGACCCGGTGACCTGGGGCCGGTGTCCCCACGTGACCCGCTGACCTGGGTCCGGGGTCCCCACGTGACCCGGTGACCAGGGGCCGGTGTCCCCACGTGACCCGGTGACCTGGGGCCGGTGTCCCCACGTGACGCGGTGACCTGGGGCCGGTGTCTCCACGTGACCCTGGGACCTGGGGCCGGCGATGTCACCCGACACTGGTACCCGGGGCAGCGACCCGATACGACCCGGGGACCTGGGGCCGGTGTCCCCACGTGACCCGGGGTCCTGGATCCGGGGTCCCCACGTGACCCGGTCACCTGGGGCAGGTGTCCCCACGTGACCTGGGGTCCAGGGTCCAGGGTCCCCTCGTGACCCGGTGACCTGGGGCCGGTGTCCCCACGTGACCCGGGGTCCTGGGTCCGGGGTCCCCACGTGACCCGGTGACCTGGGGCCGGGGTCCCCACGTGACCCGGGGTCCTGGTGCCGGGGTGGTCATCGGAACCTGGGAACCAGGCCAGGTACCCGACACGACCCGGTGACCCGGGGCTGTGGTGTCGACGGACTCGTGGACCTGGGTTCGGGGTCCCGACCTGACGCGGTGACCTGGGGCCGGTGTCCCCACGTGACCCTCTGACCTGGGGCCGGGGTCCCCACGTGTCCCGGTGACCTGGGGCCGGTGTCCCCACGTGACCCGGTCACCTGGGGCCGGTGTCCCCACGTGACCCGGGGTCCTGGGTCCGGGGTCCCCACGTGACCCGCTGACCTCGGTCCGGGGTCCCCACGTGACCCGGTGACCTGGGGCCGGTGTCCCCACGTGACCCGGTCACCTGGGGCAGGTGTCCCCACGTGACCCGGGGTCCTGGGTCCGGGGTCCCCACGTGACCCTCTGACCTGGGGCCGGTGTCCCCACGTGACCCGGTCACCTGGGGCCGGTGTCCCCACGTGACCCGGGGTCCTGGGTCCGGCGTCCCCACGTGACCCGGTGACCTGGGGCCAGTGTCCCCACGTGACCCGCTGACTTGGATCCGGGGTCCCCACGTGACACGGTGACCTGGTTCCGGGGTCCCCACGTGACCCGGTGACCTGGGGCTGTGGTGTCGACCGGACTCGGGGACCTGGCCCGGTGTGCCGTCATGACCCGGGGACCTGGTGTCGGGGTGGTCACCAGACCGTTGTACCCAGGCCGTTGACCCGACATGACCCTGTGACCCGGGGCCTGAGTAAAAATCCAACCCGGGGACCCGGGGATGGGACGTGACATGACCCGACCTAGGTCCCGGGTCCCGACCTGACGCGGTGACCTGGGGCCGGTGTCCCCACGTGACCCGCTGACCTGGGTCCGGTGTCCCCACGTGACGCGGTGACCTGGGTCCGGGGTCCCCACGTGACCCGGTCACCTGGTGCCGGAGTCCCCACGTGACCCGGTCACCTGGTGCCGGTGTCCCCACGTGACCCGGTCAACTGGGGCCGGTGTCCCCACGTGACCCGGGGTCCTGGGTCCGGCGTCCCCACGTGACCCGGTGACCTGGGGCCAGTGTCCCCACGTGACCCGCTGACCGGGATCCGGGGTCCCCACGTGACCCGGTGACCTGGTTCCGGGGTGCCGACCTGACCCGGTGACCTGGGGCTGTGGTGTCGACCGGACTCGGGGACCTGGCCCGGTGTCCCGTCATGACCCGGGGACCTGGTGTCGGGGTGGTCACCAGACCGTTGTACCCAGGCCATTGAACCGACATGACCCTGTGACCCGGGGCCTGAGTAAAAATCCAACCCGGGGACCCGGGCATGGGACGTGACATGACCCGACCTAGGTCCCGGGTCCCGACCTGACGCGGTGACCTGGGGCCGGTGTCCCCACGTGACCCGCTGACCTGGATCCGGGGTCCCCACGTGACCCGGTGACCTGGTTCCGGGGTCCCCACGTGACCCGGTGACCTGGGGCTGTGGTGTCGACCGGACTCGGGGACCTTGTCCGGTGTCCCGTCATGACCCGGTGACCTGGTGTCGGGGTGGTCACCAGACCGTTGTACCCAGGCCGTTGACCCGACATGACCCTGTGACCCGGGGCCTGAGTAAAAATCCAACCCGGGGACCCGGGCATGGGACGTGACATGACCCGACCTAGGTCCCGGGTCCCGACCTGATGCGGTGACCTGGGGCCGGTGTCCCCACGTGACCCGCTGACCTGGGTCCGGTGTCCCCACGTGACGCGGTGACCTGGGGCCGGTGTCCCCACGTGACCCGGTCACCTGGGGCCGGTGTCCCCACGTGACCCGGTGACCTGGGGCCGGTGTCCCCACGTGACCCGGGATCCTGGATCCGGGGTCCCCACGTGACCCGGTGACCTGGGGCCGGTGTCCCCACGTGACCCGGTCACCTGGGGCCGGTGTCCCCACGTGACCCGCTGACCTGGGTCCGGGGTCCCCACGTGACCCGGTGACCTGGGGCCGGTGTCCCCACGTGACCCGGGGTCCTGGTGCCGGGGTGGTCACCGGAACCTGGGAACCAGGCCGGGTGCGCGACATGACCCGGTGACCCGGGGCCAGGTTAACGACCTGTCCAGGGGACCCGGGCCGGGGACCCGACAGGACCCGGTGATCCTTCGCTGGTGTCCCGATGCAACCCGGGGACCCGGGCCGGGGACCCCACGTGACCCGGGGACCTGGGGCCGGGGATGTCACCCGACACTGGTACCCAGGGCAGCGACCCGATACGACCCGGGGACCTGGGTCCGGGGTCCCTACCTGACCCGGTGACCTGGGGCCAGGGTAACCACCTGACCCGGGGACCCGGGCCGGGGACCCGGTATGACTCCGTCTCCCGGGGCCGGGGTGGTCACCTGACACTGCTACCAGGGACAGCGACCCGACATGACCCGGTGACCCGGGGCCGGGGTAACGACCTGTCCAGGGGACCTGGGCCGGGGACCCGACAGGACCCGGTGATCTGGGGCTTGGGTAAAAACCCGTCCCGGGGACCCGGGCTGGGTCCCGACATGACCCGGTGACCTGGTTCCGGGGTGCCGACCTGACCCGGTGACCTGGGGCTGTGGTGTCGACCGGACTCGGGGACCTGGTCCGGTGTGCCGTCATGACCCGGGGACCTGGTGTCGGGGTGGTCACCAGACCGTTGTACCCAGGCCGTTGACCCGACATGACCCTGTGACCCGGGGCCTGAGTAAAAATCCAACCCGGGGACCCGGGCATGGGACGTGACATGACCCGACCTAGGTCCCGGGTCCCGACCTGACGCGGTGACCTGGGGCCGGTGTCCCCACGTGACCCGCTGACCTGGGTCCGGGGTCCCCACGTGACGCGGTGACCTGGGTCCGGGGTCCCCACGTGACCCGGTGACCTGGGGCCGGTGTCCCCACGTGACCCGGTCACCTGGGGCCGGTGTCCCCACGTGACCCGGGGTCCTGGGTCCGGCGTCCCCACGTGACCCAGTGACCTGGGGCTAGTGTCCCCACGTGACCCGCTGACCTGGATCCGGGGTCCCCACGTGACACGGTGACCTGGTTCCGGGGTGCCGACCTGACCCGGTGACCTGGGGCTGTGGTGTCGACCGGACTCGGGGACCTGGCCCGGTGTCCCGTCATGACCCGGGGACCTGGGGTCGGGGTGGTCACCAGACCGTTGTACCCAGGCCATTGAACCGACATGACCCTGTGACCTGGGGCCTGAGTAAAAATCCAACCCGGGGACCCGGGTTGGGACGTGACATGACCCGACCTAGGTCCCGGGTCCCGACCTGACGCGGTGACCTGGGGCCGGTGTCCCCACGTGACCCGCTGACCTGGGTCCGGGGTCCCCACGTGACCCGGTGACCTGGGGCCGGTGTACCCACGTGACCCGGGGTCCTAGGGCCGGGGTGGTCATCGGAACCTGGGAACCAGGCTGTGTACCAGACATGACCAGGTGACGTGGATCCGGGGTCCCCACGTGACCCGGTGACCTGGGGCCGGTGTCCCCACGTGACCCGGTCACGTGGGGCCGGTGTCCCCACGTAACCCGGGGTCCTGGGTCCGGGGTCCCCACGTGACCCGGTGACCTGGGGCCGGTGTCCCCACGTGACCCGGGGTCCTGGGTCCGGGGTCCCCACGTGACCCGGTGACCTGGGGCCGGTGTCCCCACGTGACCCGGTCACCTGGGGCCGGTGTCCCCACGTGACCCGGGGTCCTGGGTCCGCCGTCCCCACGTGACCCGGTGACCTGGCGCCAGTGTCCCCACGTGACCCGCTGACCTGGATCCGGGGTCCCCACGTGACCCCGTCACCTGGGGCCGGTGTCCCCACATGACCCGCTGACCTGGGGCCGGGGTCCCCACGTGACCCGGGGTCCTGGTGCCGGGGTGGTCACCGGAACCTGGGAACCAGGCCGGGTGCGCGACATGACCCGGTGACCCGGGGCCGGGTTAACGACCTGTCCAGTGGACCCGGGCCGGGGACCCGACAGGACCCGGTGATCCTTTGCTGGTGTCCCGATGCAACCCGGGGACCCGGGCCGGGGACCCCACGTGACCCGGGGACCTGGGGCCGGGGATGTCACCCGACACTGGTACCCGGGGCAGCGACCCGATACGACCCGGGGACCTGGGTCCGGGGTCCCGACCTGACCCGGTGACCTGGGGCCAGGGTAACCACCTGACCCGGGGACCCGGGCCGGGGACCCGGTATGACTCCGTCTCCCGGGGCCGGGGTGGTCACCTGACACTGCTACCCGGGACAGCGACCCGACATGACCCGGTGACCCGGGGCCGGGGTAACGACCTGTCCAGGGGACCTGGGCCGGGGACCCGACAGGACCCGGTGATCTGGGGCTTGGGTAAAAACCCGTCCCGGGGACCCGGGCTGGGTCCCGACATGACCCGGTGACCTGGTTCCGGGGTGCCGACCTGACCCGGTGACCTGGGGCTGTGGTGTCGACCGGACTCGGGGACCTGGTCCGGTGTGCCGTCATGACCCGGGGACCTGGTGTCGGGGTGGTCACCAGACCGTTGTACCCAGGCCGTTGACCCGACATGACCCTGTGACCCGGGGCCTGAGTAAAAATCCAACCCGGGGACCCGGGCATGGGACGTGACATGACCCGACCTAGGTCCCGGGTCCCGACCTGACGCGGTGACCTGGGGCCGGTGTCCCCACGTGACCCGGTCACCTGGGTCCGGGGTCCCCACGTGACGCGGTGACCTGGGTCCGGGGTCCCCACGTGACCCGGTGACCTGGGGCCGGTGTCCCCACGTGACCCGGTCACCTGGGGCCGGTGTCCCCACGTGACCCGGGGTCCTGGGTCCGGCGTCCCCACGTGACCCAGTGACCTGGGGCCAGTGTCCCCACGTGACCCGCTGACCTGGATCCGGGGTCCCCACGTGACACGGTGACCTGGTTCCGGGGTGCCGACCTGACCCGGTGACCTGGGGCTGTGGTGTCGACCGGACTCGGGGACCTGGCCCGGTGTCCCGTCATGACCCGGGGACCTGGGGTCGGGGTGGTCACCAGACCGTTGTACCCAGGCCATTGAACCGACATGACCCTGTGACCCGGGGCCTGAGTAAAAATCCAACCCGGGGACCCGGGTTGGGACGTGACATGACCCGACCTAGGTCCCGGGTCCCGACCTGACGCGGTGACCTGGGGCCGGTGTCCCCACGTGACCCGCTGACCTGGGTCCGGGGTCCCCACGTGACCCGGTGACCTGGGGCCGGTGTACCCACGTGACCCGGGGTCCTAGGGCCGGGCTGGTCATCGGAACCTGGGAACCAGGCTGTGTACCAGACATGACCAGGTGACGTGGATCCGGGGTCCCCACGTGACCCGGTGACCTGGGGCCGGTGTCCCCACGTGACCCGGTCACGTGGGGCCGGTGTCCCCACGTAACCCGGGGTCCTGGGTCCGGGGTCCCCACGTGACCCGGTGACCTGGGGCCGGTGTCCCCACGTGACCCGGGGTCCTGGGTCCGGGGTCCCCACGTGACCCGGTGACCTGGGGCCGGTGTCCCCACGTGACCCGGTGACCTGGGGCCGGTGTCCCCACGTGACCCGGGGTCCTGGGTCCGCCGTCCCCACGTGACCCGGTCACCTGGCGCCAGTGTCCCCACGTGACCCGCTGACCTGGATCCGGGGTCCCCACGTGACCCCGTCACCTGGGGCCGGTGTCCCCACATGACCCGCTGACCTGGGGCCGGGGTCCCCACGTGACCCGGGGTCCTGGTGCCGGGGTGGTCACCGGAACCTGGGAACCAGGCCGGGTGCGCGACATGACCCGGTGACCCGGGGCCGGGTTAACGACCTGTCCAGTGGACCCGGGCCGGGGACCCGACAGGACCCGGTGATCCTTTGCTGGTGTCCCGATGCAACCCGGGGACCCGGGCCGGGGACCCCACGTGACCCGGGGACCTGGGGCCGGGGATGTCACCCGACACTGGTACCCGGGGCAGCGACCCGATACGACCCGGGGACCTGGGTCCGGGGTCCCGACCTGACCCGGTGACCTGGGGCCAGGGTAACCACCTGACCCGGGGACCCGGGCCGGGGACCCGGTATGACTCCGTCTCCCGGGGCCGGGGTGGTCACCTGACACTGCTACCCGGGACAGCGACCCGACATGACCCGGTGACCCGGGGCCGGGGTAACGACCTGTCCAGGGGACCTGGGCCGGGGACCCGACAGGACCCGGTGATCTGGGGCTTGGGTAAAAACCCGTCCCGGGGACCCGGGCTGGGTCCCGACATGACCCGGTGACCTGGTTCCGGGGTGCCGACCTGACCCGGTGACCTGGGGCTGTGGTGTCGACCGGACTCGGGGACCTGGTCCGGTGTCCCGCATGACCCGGGGACCTGGTGTCGGGGTGGTCACCAGACCGATGTACCCAGGCCGTTGAGCCGACATGACCCTGTGACCCGGGGCCTGGGTAAAAATCCAACCCGGGGACCCGGGGATGGGACGTGACATGACCCGACCTAGGACCCGGGTCCCGACCTGACGCGGTGACCTGGGTCCGGGGTCCCCACGTGACCCGGTCACCTGGGGCCGGTGTCCCCACGTGACCCGGTCACCTGGGGCCGGTGTCCCCACGTGACCCGGGGTCCTGGGGCCGGTGTCCCCACGTGACCCGGTCACCTGGGGCTGGTGTCCCCACGTGACCCGGTGACCTGGGGCCGGTGTCCCCACGTGACCCGCTGACCTGGGTCCGGGGTCCCCACGTGACCCGGTGACCTGGGGCCGGTGTCCCCACATGACCCGGTCACCTGGGGCCGGTGTCCCTACGTGACCCGGGGACCTGGGTCCGGGTTCCCGACGTGACCCTCTGACCTGGGGCCGGTGTCCCCACGTGACCCGCTGACCTGGGGCCGGTGTCCCCACGTGACCCGGGGTCCTGGGTCCGGTGTCCCCACGTGACCCGCTGACCTGGATCCGGGGTCCCCACGTGACCCGGTGACCTGGTTCCGGGGTGCCGACCTGACCCGGTGACCTGGGGCTGTGGTGTCGACCGGACTCGGGGACCTGGCCCGGTGTCCCGTCATGACCCGGGGACCTGGTGTCGGGGTGGTCACCAGACCGTTGTACCCAGGCCGTTGAACCGACATGACCCTGTGACTCGGGGCCTGAGTAAAAATCCAACCCGGGGACCCGGGCATGGGACGTGACATGACCCGACCTGGGTCCGGGGTCCCGACCTGACGCGGTGACCTGGGGCCGGTGTCCCCACGTGACCCGCTGACCTGGGTCCGGGGTCCCCACGTGACGCGGTGACCTGGGGCCGGTGTCCCCACGTGACCCGGGGTCCTGGGGCCGGGGTGGTCATCGGAACCTGGGAACCAGGCTGTGTACCAGACATGACCAGGTGACCTGGATCCGGGGTCCCCACGTGACCCGGGGTCCTGGGTCCGGGGTCCCCACGTGACCCGGTGACCTGACGCCAGTGTCCCCACGTGACCCGCTGACCTGGGTCCGGGGTCCCCACGTGACCCGCTGACCTGGGGCCGGTGTCCCCACGTGACCCGGTCACCTGGGGCCGGGGTCCCCACGTGACCCGGGGTCCTGGTGCCGGGGTGGTCACCGGAACCTGGGAACCAGGCCGGGTGCGCGACATGACCCGGTGACCCGGGGCCGGGTTAATGACCTGTCCAGGGGACCCGGGCCGGGGACCCGACAGGACCCGGTGATCCTTCGCTGGTGTCCCGATGCAACCCGGGGACCCGGGCCGGGGACCCCACGTGACCCGGGGACCTGGGGCCGGGGATGTCACCCGACACTGGTACCCGGGGCAGCGACCCGATACGACCCGGGGACCTGGGTCCGGGGTCCCGACCTGACCCGGTGACCTGGGGCCAGGGTAACCAAATGACCCGGGGACCCGGGCCGGGGACCCGGTATGACTCCGTCTCCCGGGGCCGGGGTGGTCACCTGACACTGGTACCCGGGACAGCGACCCGACATGACCCGGTGACCCGGGGCCGGGGTAACGACCTGTCCAGGGGACCTGGGCCGGGGACCCGACAGGACCCGGTGACCTGGTTCCAGGGTGCCGACCTGAGCCGGTGACCTGGGGCTGTGGTGTCGACCGGACTCGGGGACCTGGTCCGGTGTCCCGTCATGACCCGGGGACCTGGGGTCGGGGTGGTCACCAGACCGTTGTACCCAGGCCGTTGAGCCGACATGACCCTGTGACCCGGGGCCTGGGTAAAAATCCAACCCGGGGACCCGGGCATGGGACGTGACATGACCCGACCTAGGTCCCGGGTCCCGACCTGATGCGGTGACCTGGGGCCGGTGTCCCCACGTGACCCGCTGACCTGGGTCCGGGGTCCCCACGTGACGCGGTGACCTGGGTCCGGGGTCCCCACGTGACGCGGTGACCTGGGGCCGGTGTCCCCACGTGACCCGGTCACCTGGGGCCGGTGTCCCCACGTGACCCGGGGTCCTGGATCCGGGGTCCCCACGTGATCCGGTGACCTGTGGCCGGTGTCCCCACGTGACCCGGTGACCTGAGGCCGGTGTCCCCACATGACCCGGGGTCCAGGGTCCGGGGTCCCAACGTGACTTGGTGACCTGGGGCCGGTGTCCCCACGTGACCCGCTGACCTGGGGCCGGTGTCCCCACGTGACCCGGTCACCTGGGGCCGGTGTCCCCACGTGACCCGGGGTCCTGGTGCCGGGGTGGACATCGGAAGCTGGGAACCAGGCTGGGTACGTGACATGACCAGGTGACCTGGGTCCGGGGTCCCCACGTGACCCGGTCACCTGGGGCCGGTGTCCCCACGTGACCCGGGGTCCTGGATCTGGTGTCCCCACGTGACCCGCTGACCTGGGGCCGGTGTCCCCACGTGACCCGGTCACCTGGGGCCGGTGTCCCCACGTGACCCGGGGTCCAGGGTCCGGGGTCCCCACGTGACCCGGTGACCTGGGGCCGGTGTCCCCACGTGACCCGGGGTCCTGGTGCCGGGGTCCCCACGTGACCCGGTGACCTGGGGCCGGTGTCCCCACGAGACCCGGTCACCTGGGGCCGGTGTCCCCACGTGACCCGGGGTCCTGGTTCCGGGGTGCCGACCTGACCCGGTGACCTGGGGCTGTGGTGTCGACCGGACTCGGGGACCTGGCCCGGTGTCCCGTCATGACCCGGGGACCTGGTGTCGGGGTGGTCACCAGACCGTTGTACCCAGGCCGTTGAACCGACATGACCCTGTGACCTGGGGCCTGAGTAAAAATCCAACCAGGGGACCCGGGCATGGGACGTGACATGACCCGAGCTAGGTCCCGGGTCCCGACCTGACGCGGTGACCTGGGGCCGGTGTCCCCACGTAACCCGGGGTCCTGGGTCAGGAGTCCCCACGTGACCCGGTGACCTGGGGCCGGTGTCCCCACGTGACCCGGGGTCCTGGGTCCGGGGTCCCCACGTGACCCGGTGACCTGGGGCCAGTGTCCCCACGTGACCCGGTCACCTGGGGCCGGTGTCCCCACGTGACCCGGGGTCCTGGGTCCGGGGTCCCCACGTGACCCGGTGACCTGGGGCCGGTGTCCCCACGTGACCCGGTCACCTGGGGCCCATGTCCCCACGTGACCCGGTCACCTGGGGCCGGTGTCCCCACGTGACCCACTGACCTGGGTCCGGGGTCCCCACGTGACCCGGTGACCTGGGGCCGGTGTCCCCACGTGACCCGGTCACCTGGGGCCGGTGTCCCCACGTGACCCGGGGTCCAGGGTCCGGGGTCCCCACGTGACCCGGTGACCTGGGGCTGGTGTCCCCACGTGACCCGCTGACCTGGGTCCGGTGTCCCCACGTGACCCGGGGTCCTGGTGCTGGGGTGGTCACCGGAACCTGGGAACCAGGCCGGGTGCGCGACATGACCCGGTGACCCGGGGCCGGGTTAACGACCTGTCCAGGGGACCCGGGCCGGGGACCCGACAGGACCCGGTGATCCTTCGCTGGTGTCCCGATGCAACCCGGGGACCCGGGCCGGGGACCCCACGTGACCCGGGGACCTGGGGCCGGGGATGTCACCCGACAATGGTACCCGGGGCAGCGACCCGATACGACCCGGGGACCTGGGTCCGGGGTCCCGACCTTACCCGGTGACCTGGGGCCAGGGTAACCACCTGACCCGGGGACCCGGGCCAGGGACCCGGTATGACTCCGTCTCCCGGGGCCGGGGTGGTCACCTGACACTGGTACCCGGGACAGCGACCAGACATGACCCGGTGACCCTGGGCCGGGGTAACGACCTGTCCAGGGGACCTGGGCCGGGGACCCGACAGGACCCGGTGACCTGGTTCCAGGGTGCCGACCTGACCCGGTGACCTGGGGCTGTGGTGTCGACCGGACTCGGGGACCTGGTCCGGTGTCCCGTCATGACCCGGGGACCTGGGGTCGGGGTGGTCACCAGACCGATGTACCCAGGCCGTTGAGCCGACATGACCCTGTGACCCGGGGCCTGGGTAAAACTCCAACCCGGGGACCTGGGCATGGGACGTGACATGACCCGACCTGGGTCCGGGGTGCCGACCTGACCCGGTGACCTGGGGCTGTGGTGTCGACCGGACTCGGGGACCTGGTCCGGTGTCCCGTCATGACCCGGGGACCTGGGGTCGGGGTGGTCACCAGACCGATGTACCCAGGCCGTTGAGCCGACATGACCCTGTGACCCGGGGCCTGGGTAAAAATCCAACCCGGGGACCCGGGCATGGGACGTGACATGACCCGACCTAGGTCCCGGGTCCCGACCTGATGCGGTGACCTGGGGCAGGTGTCCCCACGTGACCCGCTGACCTGGGTCCGGGGTCCCCACGTGACCCGCTGACCTGGGTCCGGGGTCCCCACGTGACGCGGTGACCTGGGGCCGGTGTCCCCACGTGACCCTCTGACCTGGGGCCGGTGTCCCCACGTGACCCGCTGACCTGGGTCCGGGGTGCCGACCTGACCCGGTGACCTGGGGCCGGTGTCCCCACGTGACCCGGGGTCCTGGGTCCGGGGTCCCCACGTGACCCGCTCACCTGGGGCCGGTTTCCCAACGTGACCCGGGGTCCTGGTGCCGGGGTGGTCACCGGAACCTGGGAACCAGGCCGGGTGCGCGACATGACCCGGTGACCCGGGGCCGGGTTAACGACCTGTCCAGGGGACCCGGGCCGGGGACCCGACAGGACCCGGTGATCCTTCGCTGGTGTCCCGATGCAACCCGGGGACCCGGGCCGGGGACCCCACGTGACCCGGGGACCTGGGGCCGGGGATGTCACCCGACACTGGTACCCGGGGCAGCGACCCGATACGACCCGGGGACCTGGGTCCGGGGTCCCGACCTGACCCGGTGACCTGGGGCCAGGGTAACCACCTGACCCGGGGACCCGGGCCGGGGACCCGGTATGACTCCGTCTCCCGGGGCCGGGGTGGTCACCTGACACTGCTACCCGGGACAGCGACCCGACATGACCCGGTGACCCGGGGCCGGGGTAACGACCTGTCCAGGGGACCTGGGCCGGGGACCCGACAGGACCCGGTGACCTGGTTCCAGGGTGCCGACCTGACCCGGTGACCTGGGGCTGTGGTGTCGACCGGACTCGGGGACCTGGTCCGGTGTCCCGTCATGACCCGGGGACCTGGGGTCGGGGTGGTCACCAGACCGATGTACCCAGGCCGTTGAGCCGACATGACCCTGTGACCCGGGGCCTGGGTAAAAATCCAACCCGGGGACCCGGGCATGGGACGTGACATGACCCGACCTGGGTCCGGGGTGCCGACCTGACCCGGTGACCTGGGGCTGTGGTGTCGACCGGACTCGGGGACCTGGTCCGGTGTCCCGTCATGACCCGGGGACCTGGGGTCGGGGTGGTCACCAGACCGATGTACCCAGGCCGTTGAGCCGACATGACCCTGTGACCCGGGGCCTGGGTAAAAATCCAACCCGGGGACCCGGGCATGGGACGTGACATGACCCGAGCTAGGTCCCGGGTCCCGACCTGATGCGGTGACCTGGGGCCGGTGTCCCCACGTGACCCGCTGACCTGGGTCCGGGGTCCCCACGTGACGCGGTGACCTGGGTGCGGGGTCCCCACGTGACGCGGTGACCTAGGGCCGGTGTCCCCACGTGACCCGGGGTCCTGGATCCGGGGTCCCCACGTGACCCGGTGACCTGGGGCCGGTGTACTCACGTGACCCGGTGACCTGAGGCCGGTGTCCCCACGTGACCCGGGGTCCAGGGTCCGGTGTCCCCACGTGACCCGGTTACCTAGGGCCGGTGTCCCCACGTGACCCGGTGACCTGGGGCCGGTGTCCCCACGTGACCCGGTCACCTGGGGCCGGTGTCCCCACGTGACCCGGGGTCCTGGATCCGGGGTCCCCACGTGACCCGGTGACCTGGGGCCAGTGTCCCCACGTGACCCGGTGACCTGAGGCCGGTGTCCCCACGTGACCCGGGGTCCAGGGTCCGGTGTCCCCACGTGACCCGGTGACCTGGGGCCGGTGTCCCCACGTGACCCGGTTACCTGAGGCCGGTGTCCCCACGTGACCCGGTGACCTGGATCCGGGGTCCCCACGTGACCCGGTGACCTGGGGCCGGTGTCCCCACGTGACCCGGTCACCTGGGGCCGGTGTCCCCACGTGACCCGGGGTCCAGGGTCCGGGGTCCCCACGTGACCCGGTGACCTGGGGCCGGTGTCCCCACGTGACCCGCTGACATGGGTCCGGGGTCCCCACGTGACCCGCTGACCTGGGGCCGGTGTCCCCACGTGACCCAGCCACCTGGGGCCGGTGTCCCCACGTGACCCGGTCACCTAGGGCCGGTGTCCCCACGTGACCCGGGGTCCTGGTGCCGGGGTGGTCACCGGAACCTGGGAACCAGGCCGGGTGCGCGACATGACCCGGTGACCCGGGGCCGGGTTAACGACCTGTCCAGGGGACCCGGGCCGGGGACCCGACAGGACCCGGTGATCCTTCGCTGGTGTCCCGATGCAACCCGGGGACCCGGGCCGGGGACCCCACGTGACCCGGGGACCTGGGGCCGGGGATGTCACCCGACACTGGTACCCGGGGCAGCGACCCGATACGACCCGGGGACCTGGGTCCGGGGTCCCGACCTGACCCGGTGACCTGGGGCCAGGGTAACCACCTGACCCGGGGACCCGGGCCGGGGACCCGGTATGACTCCGTCTCCCGGGGCCGGGGTGGTCACCTGACACTGCTACCCGGGACAGCGACCCGACATGACCCGGTGACCCGGGGCCGGGGTAACGACCTGTCCAGGGGACCTGGGCCGGGGACCCGACAGGACCCGGTGATCTGGGGCTTGGGTAAAAACCCGTCCCGGGGACCCGGGCTGGGTCCCGACATGACCCGGTGACCTGGTTCCGGGGTGCCGACCTGACCCGCTGACCTGGGGCTGTGGTGTCGACCGGACTCGGGGACCTGGTCCGCTGTGCCGTCATGACCCGGGGACCTGGTGTCGGGGTGGTCACCAGACCGTTGTACCCAGGCCGTTGACCCGACATGACCCTGTGACCCGGGGCCTGAGTAAAAATCTAACCCGGGGACCCGGGGATGGAACGTGACATGACCCGACCTAGGTCCCGGGTCCCGACCTGACGCGGTGACCTGGGGCCGGTGTCCCCACGTGACCCGCTGACCTGGGTCCGGGGTCCCCACGTGACCCGGTGACCTGGGTCCGGGGTCCCCACGTGACCCGGTGACCTGGGGCCGGTGTCCCCACGTGACCCGGTCACCTGGGGCCGGTGTCCCCACGTGACCCTCTGACCTGGGTCCGGGGTCCCCACGTGACCCGGTGACCTGGGTCCGGGGTCCCCACGTGACGCGGTGACCTGGGGCCGGTGTCCCCACGTGACCCGGTGACCTGGGGCCGGTGTCCCCACGTGACCCGGGGTCCTGGATCCGGGGTCCCCACGTGACCCGCTGACCTGGATCCGGGGTCCCCACGTGACCCGGTGACCTGGGGCCGGTGTCCTCACGTGACCCGGGGTCCTGGTGCCAGGGTGGTCATCGGAACCTGTGAACCAGGTTGGGTACCAGACATGACCAGGTGACCTGGATCCGGGGTCCCCACGTAACCCGGTCACCTGGGGCCGGTGTCCCCACGTGACCCGGGGTCCTGGATCCGGGGTCCCCACGTGACCCAGGGACCTGGGGCCGGTGTCCCCACGTGACCCGGTGACCTGGGGCCGGTGTCCACACGTGACCCGCTGACCTGGGTCCGGGGTCCCCACGTGACCCGCTGACCTGGGGCCGGGGTCCCCACGTGACCCGGTCACCTGGGGCCGGTGTCCCCACGTGACCCGGGGTCCTGGTGCCGGGGTGGTCATTGGAACCTGGGAACCAGGCTGGGTACCAGACATGACCAGCTGACCTGGATCCGGGGTGTCCACGTGACCCGGTGACCTGGGGCCGGTGTCCCCACGTGACCCGGTCACCTGGGGCCGGTGTCCCCACGTGACCCGGGGTCCTGGTGCCGGGGTGGTCACCGGAACCTGGGAACCAGGCCGGGTGCGCGACATGACCCGGTGACCCGGGGCCGGGTTAACGACCTGTCCAGGGGACCCTGGCCGGGGACCCGACAGGACCCGGTGATCCTTCGCTGGTGTCCCGATGCAACCCGGGGACCCGGGCCGGGGACCCCACGTGACCCGGTGACCTGGGGCCGGTGTCCCCACGTGACCCGGTCACCTGGGGCCGGTGTCCCCACGTGACCCGGGGTCCTGGGTCCGGCGTCCCCACGTGACCCAGTGACCTGGGGCCAGTGTCCCCACGTGACCCGCTGACCTGGATCCGGGGTCCCCACGTGACACGGTGACCTGGTTCCGGGGTGCCGACCTGACCCGGTGACCTGGGGCTGTGGTGTCGACCGGACTCGGGGACCTGGCCCGGTGTCCCGTCATGACCCGGGGACCTGGTGTCGGGGTGGTCACCAGACCGTTGTACCCAGGCCATTGAACCGACATGACCCTGTGACCCGGGGCCTGAGTAAAAATCCAACCCGGGGACCCGGGTTGGGACGTGACATGACCCGACCTAGGTCCCGGGTCCCGACCTGACGCGGTGACCTGGGGCCGGTGTCCCCACGTGACCCGCTGACCTGGGTCCGGGGTCCCCACGTGACCCGGTGACCTGGGGCCGGTGTACCCACGTGACCCGGGGTCCTAGGGCCGGGGTGGTCATCGGAACCTGGGAACCAGGCTGTGTACCAGACATGACCAGGTGACGTGGATCCGGGGTCCCCACGTGACCCGGTGACCTGGGGCCGGTGTCCCCACGTGACCCGGTCACGTGGGGCCGGTGTCCCCACGTAACCCGGGGTCCTGGGTCCGGGGTCCCCACGTGACCCGGTGACCTGGGGCCGGTGTCCCCACGTGACCCGGGGTCCTGGGTCCGGGGTCCCCACGTGACCCGGTGACCTGGGGCCGGTGTCCCCACGTGACCCGGTGACCTGGGGCCGGTGTCCCCACGTGACCCGGGGTCCTGGGTCCGCCGTCCCCACGTGACCCGGTGACCTGGCGCCAGTGTCCCCACGTGACCCGCTGACCTGGATCCGGGGTCCCCACGTGACCCCGTCACCTGGGGCCGGTGTCCCCACATGACCCGCTGACCTGGGGCCGGGGTCCCCACGTGACCCGGGGTCCTGGTGCCGGGGTGGTCACCGGAACCTGGGAACCAGGCCGGGTGCGCGACATGACCCGGTGACCCGGGGCCGGGTTAACGACCTGTCCAGTGGACCCGGGCCGGGGACCAGACAGGACCCGGTGATCCTTTGCTGGTGTCCCGATGCAACCCGGGGACCCGGGCCGGGGACCCCACGTGACCCGGGGACCTGGGGCCGGGGATGTCACCCGACACTGGTACCCGGGGCAGCGACCCGATACGACCCGGGGACCTGGGTCCGGGGTCCCGACCTGACCCGGTGACCTGGGGCCAGGGTAACCACCTGACCCGGGGACCCGGGCCGGGGACCCGGTATGACTCCGTCTCCCGGGGCCGGGGTGGTCACCTGACACTGCTACCCGGGACAGCGACCCGACATGACCCGGTGACCCGGGGCCGGGGTAACGACCTGTCCAGGGGACCTGGGCCGGGGACCCGACAGGACCCGGTGATCTGGGGCTTGGGTAAAAACCCGTCCCGGGGACCCGGGCTGGGTCCCGACATGACCCGGTGACCTGGTTCCGGGGTGCCGACCTGACCCGGTGACCTGGGGCTGTGGTGTCGACCGGACTCGGGGACCTGGCCCGGTGTCCCGTCATGACCCGGGGACCTGGTGTCGGGGTGGTCACCAGACCGTTGTACCCAGGCCGTTGAACCGACATGACCCTGTGACTCGGGGTCTGAGTAAAAATCCAACCCGGGGACCCGGGCATGGGACGTGACATGACCCGACCTAGGTCCCGGGTCCCGACCTGACGCGGTGACCTGGGGCCGGTGTCCCCACGTGACCCGCTGACCTGGGTCCGGGGTCCCCACGTGACGCGGTGACCTGGGTCCGGGGTCCCCACGTGACCCGGTGACCTGGGGCCGGTGTCCCCACGTGACCCGGTCACCTGGGGCCGGTGTCCCCACGTGACCCGGGGTCCTGGGTCCGGCGTCCCCACGTGACCCAGTGACCTGGGGCCAGTGTCCCCACGTGACCCGCTGACCTGGATCCGGGGTCCCCACGTGACACGGTGACCTGGTTCCGGGGTGCCGACCTGACCCGGTGACCTGGGGCTGTGGTGTCGACCGGACTCGGGGACCTGGCCCGGTGTCCCGTCATGACCCGGGGACCTGGTGTCGGGGTGGTCACCAGACCGTTGTACCCAGGCCATTGAACCGACATGACCCTGTGACCTGGGGCCTGGGTAAAAATCCAACCCGGGGACCCGGGCATGGGACGTGACAGGACCCGACCTAGGTCCCGGGTCCCGACCTGATGCGGTGACCTGGGGCCGGTGTCCCCACGTGACCTGCTGACCTGGGTCCGGGGTCCCCACGTGACGCGGTGACCTGGGTCCGGGGTCCCCACGTGACGCGGTGACCTGGGGCCGGTGTCCCCACGTGACCCGGTCACCTGGGGCCGGTGTCCCCACGTGACCCGGGGTCCTGGATCCGGGGTCCCCACGTGACCCGGTGACCTGGGGCCGGTGTCCCCACGTGACCCGGTGACCTGAGGCCGGTGTCCCCACGTGACCCGGGGTCCAGGGTCCGGGGTCCCCACGTGACCCGGTGACCTGGGGCCGGTGTCCCCACGTGACCCGCGGACCTGGGGCCGGTGTCCCCACGTGACCCGGTCACCTGGTGCCGGTGTCCCCACGTGACCCGGGGTTCTGGTGCCGGGGTTGTCATCGGAACCTGGGAACCAGGCTGGGTACCAGACATGACCAGGTGACCTGGATCCGGGGTCCCCACGTGACCCGGTGACCTGGGGCCGGTGTCCCCACGTGACCCGCTGACCTGGGGCCGGGGTCCCCACGTGACCCGGGGTCCTGGTGCCGGGGTGGTCACCGGAACCTGGGAACCAGGCCGTGTGCGCGACATCACCCGGTGAGCTGGATCCGGTGTCCCCACGTGACCCGGTGGCCTGGGGCCGGTGTCCCCACGTGACCCGGTCACCTGGGGCCGGTGTCCCCACGTGACCCGGCGTCCAGGGTCCGGGGTCCCCACGTGACCCGGTGACCTGGGTCCGGGGTCCCCACGTGACCCGCTGACATGGGTCCGGGGTCCCCACGTGACCCGGTGACCTGGGGCCGGTGTCCCCACGTGACCCGGTCACCTGGGGCCGGGGTCCCCACGTGACCCGGGGTCCTGGTGCCGGGGTGGTCACCGGAACCTGGGAACCAGGCCGGGTGCGCGACATGACCCGGTGACCCGGGGCCGGGTTAACGACCTGTCCAGGGGACCCGGGCCGGGGACCCGACAGGACCCGGTGATCCTTCGCTGGTGTCCCGATGCAACCCGGGGACCCGGGCGGGGGACCCCACGTGACCCGGGGACCTGGGGCAGGGGATGTCACCCGACACTGGTACCCGGGGCAGCGACCCGATACGACCCGGGGACCTGGGTCCGGGGTCCCGACCTGACCCGGTGACCTGGGGCCAGGGTAACCACCTGACCCGGGGACCCGGGCCGGGGACCCGGTATGACTCCGTCTCCCGGGGCCGGGGTGGTCACCTGACACTGGTACCCGGGACAGCGACCCGACATGACCCGGTGACCCGGGGCCGGGGTAACGACCTGTCCAGGGGACCTGGGCCGGGGACCCGACAGGACCCGGTGATCTGGGGCTTGGGTAAAAACCCGTCCCGGGGACCCGAGAGTCGGGACATGACCCGGTGACCTGGTTCCGGGGTGCCGACCTGACCCGGTGACCTGGGGCTGTGGTGTCGACCGGACTCGGGGACCTGGTCCGCTGTGCCGTCATGACCCGGGGACCTGGGGTCGGGGTGGTCACCAGACCGTTGTACCCAGGCCGTTGACCCGACATGACCCTGTGACACAGGGCCTGAGTAAAAATCCAACCCGGGGACCCGGGGATGGGACGTGACATGACCCGACCTAGGTCCCGGGTCCCGACCTGACGCGGAGACCTGGGGCCGGTGTCCCCACGTGACCCGCTGACCTGGGTCCGGGGTCCCTACGTGACCCGGTGACCTGGGGCCGGGGTCCCCACGTGACCCGGGGTCCTGGGTCCGGGGTCCCCACGTGACCCGGTGACCTGGGGCCGGTGTCCCCACGTGACCCGGGGTCCTGGGTCCGGGTTCCCCACGTGACCCGGTCACCTGGGGCCAGTGTCCCCACGTGACCCGCTGACCTGGGTCCGGGGTCCCTACGTGACCCGGTGACCTGGTTCCGGGGTGCCGACCTGACCCGGTGACCTGGGGCTGTGGTGTCGACCGGACTCGGGGACCTGGCCCGGTGTCCCGTCATGACCCAGGGACCTGGGGTCGGGGTGGTCACCAGACCGTTGTACAGAGGCCGTTGAACCGACATGACCCTGTGACCCGGGGCCTGACTAAAAATCCAACCCGGGGACCCGGGCATGGGACGTGACATGACCCGACCTAGGTCCCGGGTCCCGACCTGACGCGGTGACCTGGGGCCGGTGTCCCCACGTGACCCGCTGACCTGGGTCCGGGGTCCCCACGTGACCCGGTGACCTGGGGCCGGTGTACCCACGTGACCCGGGGTCCTGGGGCCGGGGTGGTCATCGGAACCTGGGAACCAGGCTGTGTACCAGACATGACCAGGTGACCTGGATCCGGCGTCCCCACGTGACCCGGTCACCTGGGGCCGGTGTCCCCACGTAACCCGGGGTCCTGGGTCCGGGGTCCCCACGTGACCCGGTGACCTGGGGCCGGTGTCCCCACGTGACCCGGGGTCCTGGGTCCGGGGTCCCCACGTGACCCGGTGACCTGGGGCCGGTGTCCCCACGTGACCCGGTCACCTGGGGCCGGTGTCCCCACGTGACCCGGGGTCCTGGGTCCGGCGTCCCCACGTGACCCGGTGACCTGGCGCCAGTGTCCCCACGTGACCCGCTGATCTGCATCCGGGGTCCCCACGTGACCCGGTCACCTGGGGCCGGTGTCCCCACGTGACCCGGTCACCTGGGTCCGGGGTCCCCACGTGACCCGGGCTCCTGGTGCCGGGGTGGTCACCGGAACCTGGGAACCAGGCCGGGTGCGCGACATGACCCGGTGACCCGGGGCCGGGTTAACGACCTGTCCAGGGGACCCGGGCCGGGGACCCGACAGGACCCGCTGATCCTTCGCTGGTGTCCCGATGCAACCCGGGGACCCGGGCCGGGGACCCCACGTGACCCGGGGACCTGGGGCCGGGGATGTCACCCGACACTGGTACCCGGGGCAGCGACCCGATACGACCCGGGGACCTGGGTCCGGGGTCCCGACCTGACCCGGTGACCTGGGGCCAGGGTAACCACCTGACCCGGGGACCCGGGCCGGGGACCCGGTATGACTCCGTCTCCCGGGGCCGGGGTGGTCACCTGACACTGCTACCCGGGACAGCGACCCGACATGACCCTGTGACCCGGGGCCGGGGTAACGACCTGTCCAGGGGACCTGGGCCGGGGACCCGACAGGACCCGGTGATCTGGGGCTTGGGTAAAAACCCGTCCCGGGGACCCGGGCTGGGTCCCGACATGACCCGGTGACCTGGTTCCGGGGTGCCGACCTGACCCGGTGACCTGGGGCTGTGGTGTCGACCGGACTCGGGGACCTGGTCCGGTGTCCCGCATCACCCGGGGACCTGGGGTCGGGGTGGTCACCAGACCGTTGTACCCAGGCCGTTGAGCCGACATGACCCTGTGACCCGGGGCCTGAGTAAAAATCCAACCCGGGGACCCGGGCATGGGACGTGACATGACCCGACCTGGGTCCGGGGTCCCGACCTGACCCGGTGACCTGGGGCCGGTGTCCCCACGTGACCCGCTGACCTGGTGCCGGGGTCCCCACGTGACCCGGTCACCTGGGGCCGGGGTCCCCACGTGACCCGGGCTCCTGGTGCCGGGGTGGTCACCGGAACCTGGGAACCAGGCCGGGTGCGCGACATGACCCGGTGACCCGGGGCCGGGTTAACGACCTGTCCAGGGGACCCGGGCCGGGGACCCGACAGGACCCGGTGATCCTTCGCTGGTGTCCCGATGCAACCCGGGGACCCGGGCCGGGGACCCCACGTGACCCGGGGACCTGGGGCAGGGGATGTCACCCGACACTGGTACCCGGGGCAGCGACCCGATACGACCCGAGGACCTGGGTCCGGGGTCCCGACCTGACCCGGTGACCTGGGGCCAGGGTAACCACCTGACCCGGGGACCCGGGCCGGGGACCCGGTATGACTCCGTCTCCCGGGGCCGGGGTGGTCACCTGACACTGCTACCCGGGACAGCGACCCGACATGACCCTGTGACCCGGGGCCGGGGTAACGACCTATCCAGGGGACCCGGGCCGGGGACCCGACAGGACCTGGTGATCTGGGGCTTGGGTAAAAACCCGTCCCGGGGACCCGGGCCGGGTCCCCACATGACCCGGTGACCTGGTTCCGGGGTGCCGACCTGACCCGGTGACCTGGGGCTGTGGTGTCGACCGGACTCGGGGACCTGGTCCGGTGTCCCGCATGACCCGGGGACCTGGGTTCGGGGTGGTCACCAGACCGTTGTACCCAGGCCGTTGAGCCGACATGACCCTGTGACCCGGGGCCTGGGTAAAAATCCAACCCGGGGACCCGGGCATGGGACGTGACATGACCCGACCTGGGTCCGGGGTCCAGACCTGACCCGGTGACCTGGGGCCGGTGTCCCCACGTGACCCGCTGACCTGGGTCCGGGGTCCCCACGTGACCCGGTGACCTGAGGCCGGTGTCCCCACGTGACCCGGGGTCCTGGTGCCGGGGTGGTCACCGGAACCTGGGAACCAGGCTGGGTGCGCGACATGACCCGTTGACCCGGGGCCGGGTTAACGACCTGTCCAGGGGACCCGGGCCGGGGACCCGACAGGACCCGATGATCCTTCGCTGGTGTCCCGATGCAACCCGGGGACCCGGGCCGGGCACCCCACGTGACCCGGGGACCTGGGGCAGGGGATGTCACCCGACACTGGTACCCGGGGCAGCGACCCGATACGACCCGGGGACCTGGGTCCGGGGTCCCGACCTGACCCGGTGACCTGGGGCCAGGGTAACCACCTGACCCGGGGACCCGGGCCGGGGACCCGGTATGACTCCGTCTCCCGGCGCCGGGGTGGTCACCTGACACTGCTACCCGGGACAGCGGCCCGACATGACCCGGTGACCCGGGGCCGGGGTAACGACCTGTCCAGGGGACCTGGGCCGGGGACCCGACAGGACCCGGTGATCTGGGGCTTGGGTAAAAACCCGTCCCCACGTAACCCGGGCTGGGTCCCGACATGACCCGGTGACCTGGTTCCGGGGTGCCGACCTGACCCGGTGACCTGGGGCTGTGGTGTCGACCGGACTCGGGGACCTGGGTTCGGGGTCCCGACCTGACGCGGTGACCTGGGGCCGGTGTCCCCACGTGACCCTCTGACCTGGGGCCGGTGTCCCCACGTGACCCGGGGTCCTGGTGCCGGGGTGGTCATCAGAACCTGGGAACCAGGCTGGGTACCAGACATGACCAGGTGACCTGGGTCCGGGGTCCCCACGTGACCCGCTGACCTGGGGCCGGGGTCCCAATGTGACCCGGGGTCCTGGTGCCGGGGTGGTCACCGGAACCTGGGAACCAGGCCGGGTGCGCGACATGACCCTGTGACCCGGGGCTGTGGTGTCGACGGATTCGTGGACCTGGGTTCGGGGTCCCGACCTGACGCGTTGACCTGGGGCCGGTGTTCCCACGTCACCCGGGGTCCTGGGGCCGGGGTCCCCACGTGACCCGCTGACCTGGGGCCGGTGTGCACACGTGACCCGCTGACCTGGGTCCGGGGTCCCCACGTGACTCGGTGACCTGGGGCCGGTGTCCCCACGTGACCCGGTCACCTGGGGCCGGTGTCCCCACGTGACCCGGGGTCCTGGTGCCGGGGTGGTCATCGGAACTTGGGAACCAGGCTGGGTACCAGACATGACCAGGTGACCTGGGTCCGGGGTCCCCACGTGACCCGGGGTCCTGGTGCCAGGGTGGTCATCGGAACCTGGGAACCAGGCCAGGTACCCGACACGACCCGGTGACCCGGGGCTGTGGTGTCGACGGACTCGTGGACCTGGGTTCGGGGTCCCGACCTGACGCGGTGACCTGGGGCCGGTGTCCCCACGTGACCCTCTGACCTGGGGCCGGTGTCCCCACATGACCCGGGGTCCTGGTGCCGGGGTGGTCATCAGAACCTGGGAACCAGGCTGGGTACCAGACATGACCAGGTGACCTGGGTCCGGGGTCCCCACGTGACCCGGGGTCCTGCTGCCAGGGTCCCCACGTGACCCGGGGTCCTGGTGCCGGGGTGGTCATCGGAACCTGGGAACCAGGCCGGGTGCGCGACATGACCCGGTGACCCGGGGCCGGGTTAACGACCTGTCCAGGGGACCCGGGCCGGGGACCCGACAGGACCCGCTGATCCTTCGCTGGTGTCCCGATGCAAAACGGGGACCCGGGCCGGGGACCCCACGTGACCCGGGGACCTGGGGCAGGGGATGTCACCCGACACTGGTACCCGGGGCAGCGACCCGATACGACCCGGGGACCTGGGTCCGAGGTCCCGACCTGACCCGGTGACCTGGGGCCAGGGTAACCACCTGACCCGGGGACCCGGGCCGGGGACCCGGTATGACTCCGTCTCCCGGGGCCGGGGTGGTCACCTGACACTGGTACCCGGGACAGCGACCCAACATGACCCGGTGACCCGGGGCCGGGGTAACGACCTGTCCAGGGGACCTGGGCCGGGGACCCGACAGGACCCGGTGACCTGGTTCCGGGGTGCCGACCTGACCCGGTGACCTGGGGCTGTGGTGTCGACCGGACTCGGGGACCTGGTCCGGTGTCCCGTCATGACCCGGGGAACTGGGGTCGGGGTGGTCACCAGACCGTTGTACCCAGGCCGTTGAGCCGACATGACCGTGTGACCCGGGGCCTGGGTAAAAATCCAAGCCGGGGACCCGGGCATGGGACGTGACATGACCCGACCTGGGTCCGGGGTCCCGACCTGACCCGGTGACCTGGAGCCGGTGTCCCCAAGTGACCCGCTGACCTGGGTCCGGGGTCCCCACGTGACCCGGTCACCTGGGTCCGGGGTCCCCACGTGACCCGCTGACCTGGGGCCGGTGTCCCCACGTGACCCGGGGTCCTGGTGCCAGGGTGGTCATCGGAACCTGGGAACCAGGCCAGGTACCCGACACGACCCGGTGACCCGGGGCTGTGGTGTCGACGGACTCGTGGACCTGGGTTCGGGGTCCCGACCTGACGCGGTGACCTGGGGCCGGTGTCCCCACGTGACCCTCTGACCTGGGGCCAGGGTCCCCACGTGACCCGGTGACCTGGGGCCGGTGTCCCCACGTGACCCGGTCACCTGGGGCCGGTGTCCCCACGTGACCCGGGGTCCTGGTGCCGGGGTGGTCATCGGAACCTGGGAACGAGTCTGGGTACCAGACATGACCAGGTGACCTGGGTCCGGGGTCCCCACGTGACCCGGGGTCCTGGTGCCGGGGTCCCCACGTGACCCGCTGACCTGGGGCCGGTGTCCCCACGTGACCCGGGGTCCTGGTGCCGGGTTGGTCACCGGAACCTGGGAACCAGTCTGGGTGCGCGACATGACCCGGTGACCCGGGGCTGTGGTGTCGACGGACTCGTGGACCTGGGTTCGGCGTCCCGACCTGACGCAGTGACCTGGGGCCGGTGTCCCCACGTGACCCGGGGTCCTGGGGCCGGGGTCCCCACGTGACCCGCTGACCTGGGGCCGGGGTCCCCACGTGACCCGGGGTCCTGGTGCCGGGGTGGTCACTGGAACCTGGGAACCTGGCCGGGTGCGCGACATGACCCGGTGACCCGGGGCCGGGTTAACGACCTGTCCAGGGGACCCGGGCCGGGGACCCCACGTGACCCGGGGACCTGGGGCCGGGGATGTCACCCGACACTGGTACCCGGGGCAGCGACCCGATACGACCCGGGGACCTGGGTCCGGGGTCCCGACCTGACCCGGTGACCTGGGGCCAGGGTAACCACCTGACCCGGGGACCCGGGCCGGGGACCCGGTATGACTCCGTCTCCCGGGGCCGGGGTGGTCACCTGACACTGCTACCCGGGACAGCGACCCGACATGACCCGGTGACCCGGGGCCGGGGTAACGACCTGTCCAGGGGACCTGGGCCGGGGACCCGACAGGACCAGGTGACCTGGTTCCGGGGTGCCGACCTGACCCGGTGACCTGGGGCTGTGGTGTCGACCGGACTCGGGGACCTGGTCCAATGTCCCGTCATGACCCGGGGACCTGGGGTCGGGGTGGTCACCAGACCGTTGTACCCAGGCCGTTGAGCCGACATGACCCTGTGACCCGGGGCCTGGGTAAAAATCCAACCCGGGGACCCGGGCATGGGACGTGACATGACCCGACCTGGGTCCGGGGTCCCGACCTGACGCGGTGACCTGGGGCCGGTGTCCCCACGTGACCCGCTGACCTGGGTCCGGGGTCCCCACGTGACCCGGTGACCTGGGGCCGGTGTCCCCACGTGACCCGGTGACCTGGGGCCGGTGTCCCCACGTGACCCGGGGTCCTGGTGCCGGGGTGGTCATCGGAACCTGGGAACCAGGCTGGGTACCAGACATGACCAGGTGACCTGGGTCCGGGGTCCACACGTGACCCGGGGTCCTGGTGCCGGGGTGGTCACCGGAACCTGGGAACCAGGCCGGGTGCGCGACATGACCCGGTGACCCGGGGCCGGGTTAACGACCTGTCCAGGGGACCCGGGCCGGGGACCCGACAGGACCCGGTGATCCTTCGCTGGTGTCCCGATGCAACCCGGGGACCCGGGCCGGGGACCCCACGTGACCCGGGGACCTGGGGCCGGGGATGTCACCCGACACTGGTACCCGGGGCAGCGACCCGATACGACCCGGGGACCTGGGTCCGGGGTCCCGACCTGACCCGGTGACCTGGGGCCAGGGTAACCACCTGACCCGGGGACCCGGGCCGGGGACCCGGTATGACTCCGTCTCCCGGGGCCGGGGTGGTCACCTGACACTGCTACCCGGGACAGCGACCCGACATGACCCGGTGACCCGGGGCCGGGGTAACGACCTGTCCAGGGGACCTGGGCCGGGGACCCGACAGGACCCGGTGATCTGGGGCTTGGGTAAAAACCCGTCCCGGGGACCCGGGCTGGGTCCCGACATGACCCGGTGACCTGGTTCCGGGGTGCCGTCCTGACCCGGTGACCTGGGGCTGTGGTGTCGACCGGACTCGGGGACCTGGTCCGGTGTCCCGTCATGACCCAGGGACCTGGGGTCGGGGTGGTCACCAGACCGTTGTACCCAGGCCGTTGAGCCGACATGACCCTGTGACCCGGGGCCTGGGTAAAAATCCAACCCGGGGACCCGGGCATGGGACGTGACATGACCCGAACTGGGTACGGGGTCTCGACCTGACCCGGTGACCTGGGGCCGGTGTCCCCACGTGACCCGCTGACCTGGGTCCGGGGTCCCCACGTGACCCGGTGACCTGGGGCCGGTGTCCCCACGTGACCCGGTCACCTGGGGCCGGGGTCCCCACGTGACCCGGGGTCCTGGTGCCGGGGTGGTCATCGGAACCTGGGAACCAGGCTGGGTACCAGACATGACCAGGTGACCTGGGTCCGGGGTCCCCACGTGACCCGCTGACATGGGGCCGTGGTCCCCATGTGACCCGGGGTCCTGGTGCCGGGGTGGTCATCAGAACCTGGGAACCAGGCCAGGTACCCGACACGACCCGGTGACCCGGGGCTGTGGTGTCGACGGACTCTTGGACCTGGGTTCGGGGTCCCGACCTGACGCGGTGACCTGGGGCCAGAATCCCCACGTGACCCTCTGACCTGGGGCCGGGGTCCCCACGTGACCCTCTGACCTGGGGCCGGTGTCCCCACGTGACCCGGGGTCCTGGTGCCGAGGTGGTCACCGGAACCTGGGAACCAGGCCGGGTACCAGACATGACCAGGTGACCTGGGTCCGGGGTCCCCACGTGACCCGGTGGCCTGGGGCCGGGGTCCCCACGTGACCAGGTGACATGAGTACGGGGTCCCCACGTGACCCGCTGACCTGGGACCGGGGTCCCCACGTGACCCGGGGTCCTGGTGCCGGGGTGGTCATCGGAACCTGGGAACCAGGCCAGGTACCCGACACAACCCGGTGACCCGGGGCTGTGGTGTCGACGGACTCGTGGACCTGGGTTCGGGGTCCCGACCTGACGCGGTGACCTGGGGCCGGTGTCCCCACGTGACCCGGGGTCCTGGGGCCGGGGTCCCCACGTGACCCGCTGACCTGGGGCCGGGGTCCCCACGTGACCCGCTGTCCTGGGGCCGGGGTGGTCACCGGAACCTGGGAACCAGGCCGGGTGCGCGACATGACCCGGTGACCCGGGGCCGGGTTAACGACCTGTCCAGGGGACCCGGGCCGGAGACCCGACAGGACCCGCTGATCCTTCGCTGGTGTCCCGATGCAACCCGGGGACCCGGGCCCGGGACCCCACGTGACCCGGGGACCTGGGGCCGGGGATGTCACCCGACACTGGTACCCGGGGCAGCGACCCGATACGACCCGGGGACCTGGGTCCGGGGTCCCGACCTGACCCGGTGACCTGGGGCCAGGGTAACCACCTGACCCGGGGATCCGGGCCGGGGACCCGGTATGACTCCGTCTCCCGGGGCCGGGGTGGTCACCTGACACTGCTACCCGGGACAGCGACCCGATATGACCCGGTGACCCGGGGCCGGGGTAACGACCTGTCCAGGGGACCTGGACCGGGGACCCGACAGGACCCGGTGACCTGGTTCCGGGGTGCCGACCTGACCCGGTGACCTGGGGCTGTGGTGTCGACCGGACTCGGGGACCTGGTCCGGTGTCCCGCATCACCAGGGGACCTGGGGTCGGGGTGGTCACCAGACCGTTGTACCCAGGCCGTTGAGCCGACATGACCCTGTGACCCGGGGCCTGAGTAAAAATCCAACCCGGGGACCCGGGCATGGGACGTGACATGACCCGACCTGGGTCCGGGGTGCCGACCTGACCCGGTGACCTGGGGCCGGTGTCCCCACGTGACCCGGTCACCTGGGGCCGGTGTCCCCACGTGACCCGGGGTCCTGGTGCCGGGGTGGTCATCGGAACCTGGGAACCAGGCCGGGTGCGCGACATGACCCAGTGACCCGGGGCCGGGTTAACGACCTGTCCAGGGGACCCGGGCCGGGGACCCGACAGGACCCGGTGATCCTTCGCTGGTGTCCCGATGCAACCCGGGGACCCGGGCCCGGGACCCCACGTGACCCGGGGACCTGGGGCCGGGGATGTCACCCGACACTGGTACCCGGGGCAGCGACCCGATACGACCCGGGGACCTGGTTCCGGGGTGCCGACCTGACCCGGTGACCTGGGGCCAGGGCAACCACCTGACCCGGGGACCCGGGCCGGGGACCCGGTATGACTCCGTCTCCCGGGGCCGGGGTGGTCACCTGACACTGCTACCCGGGACAGCGACCCGATATGACCCGGTGACCCGGGGCCGATGTAACGACCTGTCCAGGGGACCTGGGCCGGGGACCCGACAGGACCCGGTGACCTGGTTCCGGGGTGCCGACCTGACCCGGTGACCTGGGGCTGTGGTGTCGACCGGACTCGGGGACCTGGTCCGGTGTCCCGTCATGACCCGGGGACCTGGGGTCGGGGTGGTCACCAGACCGTTGTACCCAGGCCGTTGAGCCGACATGACCCTGTGACCCGGGGCCTGGGTAAAAATCCAACGCGGGGACCCGGGCATGGGACGTGACATGACCCGACCTGGGTCCGGGGTCCCGACCTGACCCGGTGACCTGGAGCCGGTGTCCCCACGTGAACCGCTGACCTGGGTCCGGGGTCCCCACGTGACCCGGTGACCTGGGGCCGGTGTCCCCACGTGACCCGGTCTCCTGGGGCCGGTGTCCCCACGTGACCCGGGGTCCTGGTGCCGGGGTGGTCATCGGAACCTGGGAACCAGGCTGGGTACCAGACATGACCAGGTGACCTGGGTCCGGGGTCCCCACGTGACCCGCTGACTTGGGGCCGGGTACCAGACATGACCAGGTGACCTGGGTCCGGGGTCCACACGTGACCCTCTGACCTGGGGCCGGTGTCCCCACGTGACCCGGGGTCCTGGTGCCGGGGTGGTCACCGGAACCTGGGAACCAGGCCGGGTGCACGACATGACCCCGTGACCCGGGGCCGGGTTAACGACCTGTCCAGGGGACCCGGGCCGGGGACCCGACAGGACCCGGTGATCCTTCGCTGGTGTCCCGATGCAACCTGGAGACCTGGGCCGGGGACCCCACGTGACCCGGGGACCTGGGGCCGGGGATGTCACCCGACACTGGTACCCGGGGCAGCGACCCGATACGACCCGGGGACCTGGGTCCGGTGTCCCGACCTGACCCGGTGACCTGGGGCCGGTGTCCCCACATGACCCGCTGACCTGGGTCCGGGGTCCCCACGTGACCCGGTGACCTGGGGCCGGTGTCCCCACGTGACCCGGTCACCTGGGGTCAGTGTCCCCACGTGACCCGCTGACCTGGGGCCGGGGTCCCCACGTGACCCGGGGTCCTGGTGCCGGGGTGGTCATCGGAACCTGGGAACCAGGCCGGGTACCAGACATGACCAGGAGACCTGGGTCCGGGGTCCCTACGTGACCCGGTGACCTGGGGCCGGGGTCCCCACGTGACCAGGTGACCTGAGTCCGGGGTCCCCACGTGACCCGCTGACCTGGGACCGGGGTCCCCACGTGACCCGGGGTCCTGGTGCCGGGGTGGTCATCGGAACCTGGGAACCAGGCCAGGTACCCGACACAACCCGGTGACCCGGGGCTGTGGTGTCGACGGACTCGTGGACCTGGGTTCGGGGTCCCGACCTGACGCGGTGACCTGGGGCCGGTGTCCCCACGTGACCCGGTGACCTGGGGACGGGGTCCCCACGTGACCCGCTGACCTGGGGCCGGGGTCTCCACGTGACCCGCTGACCTGGGGCCGGGGTGGTCACCGGAACCTGGGAACCAGGCCGGGTGCGCGACATGACCCGGTGACCCGGGGCCGGGTTAACGACCTGTCCAGGGGACCCGGGCCGGGGACCCGACAGGACCCGGTGATCCTTCGCTGGTGTCCCGATGCAACCCGAGGAGCCGGGCCGGGGACCCCACGTGACCCGGGGACCTGGGTCCGGGGATGTCACCCGACACTGGTACCCGGGGCAGCGACCCGATACGACCTGGGGACCTGGGTCCGGGGTCCCGACCTGACCCGGTGACCTGGGGCCAGGGTAACCACCTGACCCGGGGACCCGGGCCGGGGACCCGGTATGACTCCGTCTCCCGGGGCCGGGGTGGTCACCTGACACTGCTACCCGGGACAGCGACCCGATATGACCCGGTGACCCGGGGCCGGGGTAACGACCTGTCCAGGGGACATGGGCCGGGGACCCGACAGGACCCGGTGACCTGGTTCCGGGGTGCCGACCTGACCCGGTGACCTGGGGCTGTGGTGTCGACCGGACTCGGGGACCTGGTCCGGTGTCCCGTCATGACCAGGGGACCTGGGGTCGGGGTGGTCACCAGACCGTTGTACCCAGGCCGTTGAGCCGACATGACCCTGTGACCCGGGGCCTGGGTAAAAATCCAACGCGGGGACCCGGGCATGGGACGTGACATGACCCGACCTGGGTCCGGGGTCCCGACCTGACCCGGTGACCTGGAGCCGGTGTCCCCACGTGAACCGCTGACCTGGGTCCGGGGTCCCCACGTGACCAGGTGACCTGGGGCCGGTGTCCCCACGTGACCCGGTCTCCTGGGTCCGGGGTCCCCACGTGACCCGGTGACCTGGGGCCGGTGTCCCCACGTGACCCGGTCACCTGGGGCCGGTGTCCCCACGTGACCCGGGGTCCTGGTGCCGGGGTGGTCATCGGAACCTGGGAACCAGGCCGGGTGCGCGACATGACCCGGTGACCCGGGGCCGGGTTAACGACCTGTCCAGGGGACCCGGGCCGGGGACCCGACAAGACCCGGTGATCCTTCGCTGGTGTCCCGATGCAACCCGGGGACCCGGGCCGGGGACCCCACGTGACCCGGGGACCTGGGGCCGGGGATGTCACCCGACACTGGTACCCGGGGCAGCGACCCGATACGACCCGGGGACCTGGGTCCGGTGTCCCGACCTGACCCGGTGACCTGGGGCCGGTGTCCCCACATGACCCGCTGACCTGGGTCCGGGGTCCCCACGTGACCCGGTGACCTGGGGCCGGTGTCCCCACGTGACCCGGTCACCTGGGGTCGGTGTCCCCACGTGACCCGGGGTCCTGGTGCCGGGGTGGTCATCGGAACCTGGGAACCAGGCCGGGTACCAGACATGACCAGGAGACCTGGGTCCGGGGTCCCCACGTGACCCGGTGACCTGGGGCCGGGGTCCCCACGTGACCAGGTGACCTGAGTCCGGGGTCCCCACGTGACCCGCTGACCTGGGGCCGGGGTCCCCACGTGACCCGGGGTCCTGGTGTCGGGGTGGTCATCGGAACCTGGGAAGCAGGCCAGGTACCCGACACGACCCGGTGACCCGGGGCTGTGGTGTCGACGGACTCGTGGACCTGGGTTCGGGGTCCCGACCTGACGCGGTGACCTGGGGCCGGTGTCCCCACGTGACCCTCTGACCTGGGTCCGGGGTCCCCACGTGACCCGCTGACCTGGGGCCGGGGTCCCCACGTGACCCGGGGTCCTGGGGCCGGGGTCCCCACGTGACCCGCTGACCTGGGGCCGGGGTCCCCACGTGACCCGGGGTCTTGGTGCCGGGGTGGTCATCGGAACCTGGGAACCAGGCCGGGTGCGCGACATGACCCGGTTACCCGGGGCCGGGTTAACGACCTGTCCAGGGGACCCGGGCCGGGGACCCGACAGGACCCGCTGATCCTTCGCTGGTGTCCCGATGCAACCCGGGGACCCGGGCCGGGGACCCCACGTGACCCGGGGACCTGGGGCCGGGGATGTCACCCGACACTGGTACCCAGGGCAGCGACCCGATACGACCCGGGGACCTGGGTCCGGGGTCCCGACCTTACCCGGTGACCTGGGGCCAGGGTAACCACCTGACCCGGGGACCCGGGCCGGGGACACGGTATGACTCCGTCTCCCGGGGCCGGGGTGGTCACCTGACACTGGTACCCGGGACAGCGACCCGACATGACCCGGTGACCCGGGGCCGGGGTAACGACCTGTCCAGGGGACCTGGGCCGGGGACCCGACAGGACCCGGTGAGCTGGTTCCGGGGTGCTGACCTGACCCGGTGACCTGGGGCTGTGGTGTCGACCGGACTCGGGGACCTGGTCCGGTGTCCCGTCATGACCCGGGGACCTGGGGTCGGGGTGGTCACCAGACCGTTGTACCCAGGCCGTTGAGCCGACATGACCCTGTGACCCGGGGCCTGGGTAAAAATCCAAACCGGGGACCCGGGCATGGGACGTGACATGACCCGACCTGGGTCCGGGGTCCCGACCTGACCCGGTGACCTGGAGCCGGTGTCACCACGTGACCCGCTGACCTGGGTCCGGGGTCCCCACGTGACCCGCTGACCTGGGGCCGGTGTCCCCACGTGACCCGGGGTCCTGGTGCCGGTGTCCCCACGTGACCCGGGGTCCTGGTGCCGGGGTGGTCATCGGAACCTGGGAACCAGGCTGGGTACCAGACATGACCAGGTGACCTGGGTCCGGGGTCCCCACGTGACCCGGTGACCTGGGGCCGGGGTCCCCACGTGACCCGGGGTCCTGGTGCCGGGGTGGTCACCGGAACCTGGGAACCAGGCCAGGTGCGCGACATGACCCGGTGACCCGGGGCCGGGTTAACGACCTGTCCAGGGGACACGGGCCGGGGACCCGACAGGACCCGGTGATCCTTCGCTGGTGTCCCGATGCAACCCGGGGACCCGGGCCGGGGACCCCACGTGACCCGGGGACCTGGGGCAGGGGATGTCACCCGACACTGGTACCCGGGGCAGCGACCCGATACGACCCGGGGACCTGGGTCCGGGGTCCCGACCTGACAAGGTGACCTGGGGCCAGGGTAACCACCTGACCCGGGGACTCGGGCCGGGGACCCGGTATGACTCCGTCTCCCAGGGCCGGGGTGGTCACCTGACACTGGTACCCGGGACAGCGACCCGACATGACCCGGTGACCCGGGGCCGGGGTAACGACCTGTCCAGGGGACCTGGGCCGGGGACCCGACACGACCCGGTGACCTGGTTCCGGGGTGCCGACCTGACCCGGTGACCTGGGGCTGTGGTGTCGACCGGACTCGGGGACCTGGTCCGGTGTCCCGCATGACCCGGGGACCTGGGGTCGGGGTGGTCACCAGACCGTTGTACCCAGGCCGTTGAGCCGACATGACCCTGTGACCCGGGACCTGGGTAAAAATCCAACCCGGGGACCCGGGCATGGGACGTGACATGACCCGACCTGGGTCCGGGGTCCCGACCTGACGCGGTGACCTGCGGCCGGTGTCCCCACGTGACCCGCTGACCTGGGGCCGGTGTCCCCACGTGACCCGCTGACCTGGGTCCGGGGTCCCCACGTGACCCGGGGTCCTGGTGCCGGGGTGGTCATCGGAACCTGAGAATCAGGCCAGGTACCCGACACAACCCGGTGACCCGGGGCTGTGGTGTCGACTTACTCGTGGACCTGGGTCCGGGGTCCCGACCTGACCCGGTGACCTGGGGCCGGTGTCCCCACGTGACCTGCTGACCTGGGTCCGGGGTCCCCACGTGACCCGGTGACCTGGGGCCGGTGTCCCCACGTGACCCGGTCACCTGGGGCCGGTGTCCCCACGTGACCCGGTGACCTGGGGCCGGGTTCCCCACGTGACCCGCTGACCTGGTGCCGGGGTGGTCACCGGAACCTGGGAACCAGGCCGGGTGCGCGACATGACCCCGTGACCCGGGGCCGGGTTAACGACCTGTCCAGGGGACCCGGGCCGGGGACCTGACAGGACCCGGTGATCCTTCGCTGGTGTCCCGATGCAACCCGGAGACCCGGGCCGGGGACCCCACGTGACCCGGGGACCTGGGGCCGGGGATGTCACCCGACACTGGTACCCGGGGCAGCGACCCGATACGACCCGGGGACCTGGGTCCGGGGTCCCGACCTGACCCGGTGACCTGGGGCCAGGGTAACCACCTGACCCGGGGACCCGGGCCGGGGACCCGGTATGACTCCGTCTCTCGGGGCCGGGGTGGTCACCTGACACTGGTACCAGGGACAGCGACCCGACATGACCCGGTGACCCGGGGCCGGGGTAACGACCTGTCCAGGGGACCTGGGCCGGGGACCCGACAGGACCCGGTGATCGGGGGCTTGGGTAAAAACCCGTCCCGGGGACCCGGGCTGGGTCCCGACATGACCCGGTGACCTGGTTCTGGGGTGCCGACCTGACCCGGTGACCTGGGGCTGTGGTGTCGACCGGACTCGGGGACCTGGTCCGGTGTCCCGCATGACCCGGGGACCTGGGGTCGGGGTGGTCACCAGACCCTTGTACCCAGGCCGTTGAGCCGACATGACCCTGTGACCCAGGGCCTGGGTAAAAATCCAACCCGGGGACCCGGGCATGGGACGTGACATGACCCGACCTGGGTCCGGAATCCCGACCTGACCCGGTGACCCAGGGCCGGTGTCCCCACGTGACCCGCTGACCTGGGTCCGGGGTCCCCACGTGACCCGGTGACCTGGGGCCGGTGTCCCCACGTGACCCGGTGACCTGGGGCCGGTGTCCCCACGTGACCCGGGGTCCTGGTGCCGGGGTGGTCATCGGAACCTGGGAACCAGGCTGGGTACCAGACATGACCAGGTGACCTGGGTCCGGGGTCCCCACGTGACCCGCTGACCTGGGGCCGGGGTACCCACGTGACCCGGGGTCCTGGTGCCGGGGTGGTCATCGGAACCTGGGAAGCAGGCCAGGTACCCGACACGACCCGGTGACCCGGGGCTGTGGTGTCGACGGACTCGTGGACCTGGGTTCGGGGTCCCGACCTGACGCGATGACCTGGGGCCGGTGTCCCCACGTGACCCTCTGACCTGGTGCCGGGGTCCCCACGTGACCCGCTGACCTGGGGCCGGGGTCCCCACGTGACCCGGGGTCCTGGTGACGGGGTGGTCACCGGAACCTGGGAACCAGGCCGGGTGCGCGACATGACCCGGTGACCCGGGGCCGGGTTAACGACCTGTCCAGGGGACCCGGGCCGGGGACCCGACAGGACCCGGTGATCCTTCGCTGGTGTCCCAATGCAACCCGGAGACCCGGGCCGGGGACCCCACGTGACCCGGGGACCTGGGGCCGGGGATGTCACCCGACACTGGTACCCGGGGCAGCGACCCGATACGACCCGGGGACCTGGTTCCGGGGTGCCGACCTGACCCGGTGACCTGGGGCTGTGGTGTCGACCGGACTCGGGGACCTGGTCCGGTGTCCCGTCATGACCCGGGGACCTGGGGTCGGGGTAGTCACCAGACCGTTGTACCCAGGCCGTTGACCCGACATGACCCTGTGACCCGGGGCCTGGGTAAAAATCCAACCCGGGGACCCGGGCATGGGACGTGAAATGACCCGACCTGAGTCCGGGGTCCCGACCTGACCCGGTGACCTGGAGCCGGTGTCCCCACGTGACCCGCTGACCTGGGGCCGGGGTCCCCACGTGACCCGGGGTCCTGGTGCCGGGGTGGTCATCGGAACCTGGGAACCAGGCCGGGTACCAGACGCGACCCGGTGACCCGGGGCTGTGGTGTCGACGGACTCGTGGACCTGGGTTCGGGGTCCCGACATGACGCGGTGACCTGGGGCCGGTGTCCCCACGTGACCCGGGGTCCTGGGGCCGGGGTCCCCACGTGACCCGGTGACCTGGGGCCCGTGTCCCCACGTGACCCGGGGTCCTGGTGCCGGGGTGGTCACCAGAACCTGGGAACCAGGCCGGGTGCGCGACATGACCCGGTGACCCGGGGCCGGGTTAACGACCTGTCCAGGGGACCCGGACCGGGGACCCGACAGGACCCGGTGATCCTTCGCTGGTGTCCCGATGCAACCCGGGGACCCGGGACGGGGACCCCACGTGACCCGGGGACCTGGGGCCGGGGATGTCACCCGACACTGGTACCCGGGGCAGCGACCCGATACGACCCGGGGACCTGGTTCCGGGGTGCCGACCTGACCCGGTGACCTGGGGCTGTGGTGTCGACCGGACTCGGGGACCTGGTCCGGTGTCCCGCATGACCCGGGGACCTGGGGTCGGGGTGGTCACCAGACCGTTGTACCCAGGCCGTTGAGCCGACATGACCCTGTGACCCGGGGCCTGAGTAAAAATCCAACCCGGGGACCCGGGCATGGGACGTGACATGACCCGACCTGGGTCCGGGGTGCCGACCTGACCCGGTGACCTGGGGCCGGTGTCCCCACGTGACCCGCTGACCTGGGTCCGGGGTCCCCACGTTACCCGGTGACCTGGGGCCGGTGTCCCCACGTGACCCGGGGTCCTGGTGCCGGGGTGGTCATCGGAACCTGGGAACCAGGCCGGGTACCAGAAATGACCAGGTGACCTGGGTCCGGGGTCCCCACGTGACCCGCTGACCTGGGGCCGGTGTCCCCACGTGACCCGGGGTCCTGGTGCCGGGGTGGTCATCGGAACCTGGGAAGCAGGCCAGGTACCCGACACGACCCGGTGACCCGGGGCTGTGGTGTCGACGGACTCGTGGACCTGGGTTCGGGGTCCCGACCTGACGCGGTGACCTGGGGCCGGTGTCCCCACGTGACCCTCTGACCTGGGGCCGGGGTCCCCACGTGACCCGCTGACCTGGGGCCGGTGTCCCCACGTGACCCGGGGTCTTGGTGCCGGGGTGGTCACCGGAACCTGGGAACCAGGCCGGGTGCGCGACATGACCCGGTGACCCGGGGCCGGGTTAACGACCTGTCCAGGGGACCCGGGCCGGGGACCCGACAGGACGCGGTGATCCTTCGCTGGTGTCCCGATGCAACCCGGGGACCCGGGCCGGGGACCCCACGTGACCCGGGGACCTGGGGCCGGGGATGTCACCCAACACTGGTACCCGGGGCAGCGACCCGATACGACCCGGGGACCTGGGTCCGGGGTCCCGACCTGACCCGGTGACCTGGGGCCAGGGTAACCACCTGACCCGGGGACCCGGGCCGGGGACCCGGTATGACTCCGTCTCCCGGGGCCGGGGTGGTCACCTGACACTGCTACCCGGGACAGCGACCCGACATGACCCGGTGACCCGGGGCCGGGGTAACGACCTGTCCAGGGGACCTGGGCCGGGGACCCGACAGGACCCGGTGACCTGGTTGCGGGGTGCCGACCTGACCCGGTGACCTGGGGCTGTGGTGTCGACCGGACTCGGGGACCTGGTCCGGTGTCCCGTCATGACCCGGGGACCTGGGGTCGGGGTGGTCACCAGACCGTTGTACCCAGGCCGTTGAGCCGACATGACCCTGTGACCCGGGGCCTGGGTAAAAATCCAACACGGGGACCCGGGCATGGGACGTGACATGACCCGAACTGGGTCCGGGGTCCCGACCTGACCCGGTGACCTGGAGCAGGTGTCCCCACGTGACCCGCTGACCTGGGTCCGGAGTCCCCACGTGACCCGGTGACCAGGGGCCTGTGTCCCCACGTGACCCGCTGACCTGGGTCCGGTGTCCCCACGTGACCCGGGGTCCTGGTGCCGGGGTGGTCATCGGAACCTGGGAACCAGGCCGGGTACCAGACATGACCAGGAGACCTGGGTCCGGGGTCCCCACATGACCCGGTGACCTGGGGCCGGGGTCCCCACGTGACCAGGTGACCTGAGTCCGGGGTCCCCACGTGACCCGCTGACCTGGGGCCGGGGTCCCCACGTGACCCGGGGTCCTGGTGCCGGGGTGGTCATCGGAACCTGGGAACCAGGCCAGGTACCCGACACAACCCGGTGACCCGGGGCTGTGGTGTCGACGGACTCGTGGACCTGGGTTCGGGGTCCCGACCTGACGCGGTGACCTGGGGCCGGTGTCCCCACGTGACCCGGGGTCCTGGTGCCGGGGTCCCCACGTGACCCGCTGACCTGGGGCCGGTGTCCCCATGTGACCCGGGGTCCTGGTGCCGGGGTGGTCATCGGAACCTGGGAACCAGGCCAGGTACCCGACACGACCCGGTGACCCGGGGCTGTGGTGTCGACGGACTCGTGGACCTGGGTTCGGGGTCCCGACCTGACGCGGTGACCTGGGGCCGGTGTCCCCACGTGACCCGGGGTCCTGGTGCCGGGGTGGTCATCGGAACCTGGGCACCAGGCCGGGTACCAGAAATGACCAGGTGACATGGGTCCGGGGTCCCCACGTGACCCGCTGACCTGGGGCCGGGTTCCCCACGTGACCCGGGGTCTTGGTGCCGGGGTCCCCACGTGACCCGCTGACCTGGGCCCGGTGTCCCCACGTGACCCGGGGTCCTGGTGCCGGGGTGGTCACTGGAACCTGGGAACCAGGCCGGGTGCGCGACATGACCCGGTGACCCGGGGCCGGGTTAACGACCTGTCCAGGGGACCCGGGCCGGGGACCCGACAGGACCCGCTGATCCTTCGCTGGTGTCCCGATGCAACCCGGGGACCCGGGCCGGGGACCCCACGTGACCCGGGGACCTGGGGCCGGGGATGTCACCCGACACTGGTACCCGGGGCAGCGACCCGATACGACCCGGGGACCTGGGTCCGGGGTCCCGACCTGACCCGGTGACCTGGGGCCAGGGTAACCACCTGACCCGGGGACCCGGGCCGGGGACACGGTATGACTCCGTCTCCCGGGGCCGGGGTGGTCACCTGACACTGCTACCCGGGACAGCGACCCGACATGACCCGGTGACCCGGGGCCGGGGTAACGACCCGTCCAGGGGACCTGGGCCGGGGACCCGACAGGACCTGGTGATCTGGGGCTTGGGTAAAAGCCCGTCCCGGGTACCCGGGCTGGGTCCCGACATGACCCGGTGACCTGGGGCTGTGGTGTCGACCGGACTCGGGGACCTGGTCCGGTGTCCCGCATGACCCGGGGACCTGGGGTCGGGGTGGTCACAAGACCGTTGTACCCAGGCCGTTGAGCCGACATGACCCTGTGACCCGGGGCCTGAGTAAAAATCCAACCCGGGGACCCGGGCATGGGACGTGACATGACCCGACCTGGGTCCGGGGTCCCGACCTGACCCGGTGACCTGGGGCCGGTGTCCCCACGTGACCCGCTGACCTGGGTCCGGGGTCCCCACGAGACCCGGTGACCTGGGGCCGGTGTCCCCACGTGACCCGCTGACCTGGGTCCGGGGTCCCCACGAGACCCGGTGACCTGGAGGCGGTGTCCCCAAGTGACCCGCTGACCTGGGTCCGGGGTCCCCACGTGACCCGCTGACCTGGGGCCGGGGTCCCGACCTGACCCGTGGTCCTAATGCCGGGGTTCCCACGTGACCCGCTGACCTGGGGCCGGTGTCCCCACGTGACCCGGGGTCCTGGTGCCGGGGTGGTCATCGGAACCTGGGCACCAGGCCGGGTACCAGAAATGACCAGGTGACCTGGGTCCGGGGTCCCCACGTGACCCGCTGACCTGGGGCCGGTGTCCCCACGTGACCCGGGGTCCTGGTGCCGGGGTGGTCATCGGAACCTGGGAAGCAGGCCAGGTACCCGACACGACCCGGTGACCCGGGGCCGGGTTAACGACCTGTCCAGGGGACCCGGGCCAGGGACCCGACAGGACCCGCTGATCCTTCGCTGGTGTCCCGATTCAACCCGGAGACCCGGGCCGGGGACCCCACGTGACCCGGGGACCTGGGGCCGGGGATGTCACCCGACACTGGTACCCGGGGCAGCGACCCGATACGACCCGGGGACCTGGGTCCGGGGTCCCGACCTGACCCGGTGACCTGGGGCCAGGGTAACCACCTGACCCGGGGACCCGGGCCGGGGACCCGGTATGACTCCATCTCCCAGGGCCGGGGTGGTCACCTGACACTGCTACCCGGGACAGCGACCCGACATGTCCCGGTGACCCGGGGCCGGGGTAACGACCTGTCCAGGGGACCTGGGCCGGGGACCCGACAGGACCCGTTGACCTGATTCCGGGGTGCCGACCTGACCCGGTGACCTGGGGCTGTGGTGTCGACCGGACTCGGGGACCTGGTCCGGTGTCCCGTCATGACCCGGGGACCTGGGGTCGGGGTGGTCACCAGACCGTTGTACCCAGGCCGTTGAGCCGACATGACCCTGTGACCCGGGGCCTGGGTAAAAATCCAACCCGGGAACCCGGGCATGGGACGTGACATGACCCGACCTGGGTCCGGGGTCCCGACCTGACCCGGTGACCTGGGTCCGGTGTCCCCACGTGACCCGCTGACCTGGGTCCGGGGTCCCCACGTGACCCGGTGACCTGGGGCCGGTGTCCCCACGTGACCCGCTGACCTGGGGCCGGTGTCCCCACGTGACCCGGGGTCCTGGTGCCGGGGTGGTCATCGGAACCTGGGAACCAGGCCAGGTACCCGACACGACCCGGTGACCCGGGGCTGTGGTGTCGACGGACTCGTGGACCTGGGTTCGGGGTCCCGACCTGACGCGGTGACCTGGGGCCGGTGTCCCCACGTGACCCTCTGACCTGGGGCCGGTGTCCCCACATGACCCGGGGTCCTGGTGCCGGGGTGGTCATCAGAACCTGGGAACCAGGCTGGGTACCAGACATGACCAGGTGACCTGGGTCCGGGGTCCCCACGTGACCCGCTGACCTGGGGCCGGGGTCCCAATGTGACCCAGGGTCCTGGTGCCGGGGTGGTCACCGGAACCTGGGAACCAGGCCGGGTGCGCGACATGACCCTGTGACCCGGGGCTGTGGTGTCGACGGATTCGTGGACCTGGGTTCGGGGTCCCGACCTGACGCGTTGACCTGGGGCCGGTGTTCCCACGTCACCCGGGGTCCTGGGGCCGGGGTCCCCACGTGACCCGCTGACCTGGGGCCGGTGTGCACACGTGACCCGCTGACCTGGGTCCGGGGTCCCCACGTGACTCGGTGACCTGGGGCCGGTGTCCCCACGTGACCCGGTCACCTGGGGCCGGTGTCCCCACGTGACCCGGGGTCCTGGTGCCGGGGTGGTCATCGGAACTTGGGAACCAGGCTGGGTACCAGACATGACCAGGTGACCTGGGTCCGGGGTCCCCACGTGACCCGGGGTCCTGGTGCCAGGGTGGTCATCGGAACCTGGGAACCAGGCCGGGTACCCGACACGACCCGGTGACCCGGGGCTGTGGTGTCGACGGACTCGTGGACCTGGGTTCGGGGTCCCGACCTGACGCGGTGACCTGGGGCCGGTGTCCCCACGTGACCCTCTGACCTGGGGCCGGTGTCCCCACATGACCCGGGGTCCTGGTGCCGGGGTGGTCATCAGAACCTGGGAACCAGGCTGGGTACCAGACATGACCAGGTGACCTGGGTCCGGGGTCCCCACGTGACCCGGGGTCCTGCTGCCAGGGTCCCCACGTGACCCGGGGTCCTGGTGCCGGGGTGGTCATCGGAACCTGGGAACCAGGCCGGGTGCGCGACATGACCCGGTGACCCGGGGCCGGGTTAACGACCTGTCCAGGGGACCCGGGCCGGGGACCCGACAGGACCCGCTGATCCTTCGCTGGTGTCCCGATGCAAAACGGGGACCCGGGCCGGGGACCCCACGTGACCCGGGGACCTGGGGCAGGGGATGTCACCCGACACTGGTACCCGGGGCAGCGACCCGATACGACCCGGGGACCTGGGTCCGAGGTCCCGACCTGACCCGGTGACCTGGGGCCAGGGTAACCACCTGACCCGGGGACCCGGGCCGGGGACCCGGTATGACTCCGTCTCCCGGGGCCGGGGTGGTCACCTGACACTGGTACCCGGGACAGCGACCCAACATGACCCGGTGACCCGGGGCCGGGGTAACGACCTGTCCAGGGGACCTGGGCCGGGGACCCGACAGGACCCGGTGACCTGGTTCCGGGGTGCCGACCTGACCCGGTGACCTGGGGCTGTGGTGTCGACCGGACTCGGGGACCTGGTCCGGTGTCCCGTCATGACCCGGGGACCTGGGGTCGGGGTGGTCACCAGACCGTTGTACCCAGGCCGTTGAGCCGACATGACCGTGTGACCCGGGGCCTGGGTAAAAATCCAAGCCGGGGACCCGGGCATGGGACGTGACATGACCCGACCTGGGTCCGGGGTCCCGACCTGACCCGGTGACCTGGAGCCGGTGTCCCCAAGTGACCCGCTGACCTGGGTCCGGGGTCCCCACGTGACCCGGTGACCTGGGTCCGGTGTCCCCACGTGACCGGCTGACCTGGGGCCGGGGTCCCCACGTGACCCGGGGTCCTGGTGCCGGGGTCCCCACGTGACCCGGTCACCTGGGGCCGGTGTCCCCACGTGACCCGGGGTCCTGGTGCCAGGGTGGTCATCGGAACCTGGGAACCAGGCCAGGTACCCGACACGACCCGGTGACCCGGGGCTGTGGTGTCGACGGACTCGTGGACCTGGGTTCGGGGTCCCGACCTGACGCGGTGACCTGGGGCCGGTGTCCCCACGTGACCCTCTGACCTGGGGCCGGGGTCCCCACGTGACCCGGTGACCTGGGGCCGGTGTCCCCACGTGACCCGGTCACCTGGGGCCGGTGTCCCCACGTGACCCGGGGTCCTGGTGCCGGGGTGGTCATCGGAACCTGGGAACGAGTCTGGGTACCAGACATGACCAGGTGACCTGGGGCCGGGGTCCCCACGTGACCCGCTGACCTGGGGCCGGGGTCCCCACGTGACCCGGGGTCCTGGTGCCGGGGTCCCCACGTGACCCGGGGTCCTGGTGCCGGGGTGGTCATCGGAACCTGGGAAGCAGGCCAGGTACCCGACACGACCCGGTGACCCGGGGCTGTGGTGTCGACGGACTCGTGGACCTGGGTTCGGGGTCCCGACCTGACGCGGTGACCTGGGGCCGGTGTCCCCACGTGACCCTCTGACCTGGGGCCGGTGTCCCCACATGACCCGGGGTCCTGGTGCCGGGGTGGTCATCAGAACCTGGGAACCAGGCTGGGTACCAGACATGACCAGGTGACCTGGGTCCGGGGTCCCCACGTGACCCGCTGACCTGGGGACGGGGTCCCAATGTGACCCGGGGTCCTGGTGCCGGGGTGGTCACCGGAACCTGGGAACCAGGCCGGGTGCGCGACATGACCCTGTGACCCGGGGCTGTGGTGTCGACGGATTCGTGGACCTGGGTTCGGGGTCCCGACCTGACGCGTTGACCTGGGGCCGGTGTTCCCACGTCACCCGGGGTCCTGGGGCCGGGGTCCCCACGTGACCCGCTGACCTGGGGCCGGTGTGCACACGTGACCCGCTGACCTGGGTCCGGGGTCCCCACGTGACTCGGTGACCTGGGGCCGGTGTCCCCACGTGACCCGGTCACCTGGGGCCGGTGTCCCCACGTGACCCGGGGTCCTGGTGCCGGGGTGGTCATCGGAACTTGGGAACCAGGCTGGGTACCAGACATGACCAGGTGACCTGGGTCCGGGGTCCCCACGTGACCCGGGGTCCTGGTGCCAGGGTGGTCATCGGAACCTGGGAACCAGGCCAGGTACCCGACACGACCCGGTGACCCGGGGCTGTGGTGTCGACGGACTCGTGGACCTGGGTTCGGGGTCCCGACCTGACGCGGTGACCTGGGGCCGGTGTCCCCACGTGACCCTCTGACCTGGGGCCGGTGTCCCCACATGACCCGGGGTCCTGGTGCCGGGGTGGTCATCAGAACCTGGGAACCAGGCTGGGTACCAGACATGACCAGGTGACCTGGGTCCGGGGTCCCCACGTGACCCGGGGTCCTGCTGCCAGGGTCCCCACGTGACCCGGGGTCCTGGTGCCGGGGTGGTCATCGGAACCTGGGAACCAGGCCGGGTGCGCGACATGACCCGGTGACCCGGGGCCGGGTTAACGACCTGTCCAGGGGACCCGGGCCGGGGACCCGACAGGACCCGCTGATCCTTCGCTGGTGTCCCGATGCAAAACGGGGACCCGGGCCGGGGACCCCACGTGACCCGGGGACCTGGGGCAGGGGATGTCACCCGACACTGGTACCCGGGGCAGCGACCCGATACGTTCCGGGGACCTGGGTCCGAGGTCCCGACCTGACCCGGTGACCTGGGGCCAGGGTAACCACCTGACCCGGGGACCCGGGCCGGGGACCCGGTATGACTCCGTCTCCCGGGGCCGGGGTGGTCACCTGACACTGGTACCCGGGACAGCGACCCAACATGACCCGGTGACCCGGGGCCGGGGTAACGACCTGTCCAGGGGACCTGGGCCGGGGACCCGACAGGACCCGGTGACCTGGTTCCGGGGTGCCGACCTGACCCGGTGACCTGGGGCTGTGGTGTCGACCGGACTCGGGGACCTGGTCCGGTGTCCCGTCATGACCCGGGGACCTGGGGTCGGGGTGGTCACCAGACCGTTGTACCCAGGCCGTTGAGCCGACATGACCGTGTGACCCGGGGCCTGGGTAAAAATCCAAGCCGGGGACCCGGGCATGGGACGTGACATGACCCGACCTGGGTCCGGGGTCCCGACCTGACCCGGTGACCTGGAGCCGGTGTCCCCAAGTGACCCGCTGACCTGGGTCCGGGGTCCCCACGTGACCCGGTGACCTGGGTCCGGTGTCCCCACGTGACCGGCTGACCTGGGGCCGGGGTCCCCACGTGACCCGGGGTCCTGGTGCCGGGGTCCCCACGTGACCCGGTCACCTGGGGCCGGTGTCCCCACGTGACCCGGGGTCCTGGTGCCAGGGTGGTCATCGGAACCTGGGAACCAGGCCAGGTACCCGACACGACCCGGTGACCCGGGGCTGTGGTGTCGACGGACTCGTGGACCTGGGTTCGGGGTCCCGACCTGACGCGGTGACCTGGGGCCGGTGTCCCCACGTGACCCTCTGACCTGGGGCCGGGGTCCCCACGTGACCCGGTGACCTGGGGCCGGTGTCCCCACGTGACCCGGTCACCTGGGGCCGGTGTCCCCACGTGACCCGGGGTCCTGGTGCCGGGGTGGTCATCGGAACCTGGGAACGAGTCTGGGTACCAGACATGACCAGGTGACCTGGGGCCGGGGTCCCCACGTGACCCGCTGACCTGGGGCCGGGGTCCCCACGTGACCCGGGGTCCTGGTGCCGGGGTCCCCACGTGACCCGCTGACCTGGGGCCGGTGTCCCCACGTGACCCGGGGTCCTGGTGCCGGGTTGGTCACCGGAACCTGGGAAGCAGTCTGGGTGCGCGACATGACCCGGTGACCCGGGGCTGTGGTGTCGACGGACTCGTGGACCTGGGTTCGGCGTCCCGACCTGACGCAGTGACCTGGGGCCGGTGTCCCCACGTGACCCGGGGTCCTGGGGCCGGGGTCCCCACGTGACCCGCTGACCTGGGGCCGGGGTCCCCACGTGACCCGGGGTCCTGGTGCCGGGGTGGTCACTGGAACCTGGGAACCTGGCCGGGTGCGCGACATGACCCGGTGACCCGGGGCCGGGTTAACGACCTGTCCAGGGGACCCGGGCCGGGGACCCCACGTGACCCGGGGTCCTGGTGCCGGGGTCCCCACGTGACCCGCTGACCTGGGGCCGGTGTCCCCACGTGACCCGGGGTCCTGGTGCCGGGTTGGTCACCGGAACCTGGGAACCAGTCTGGGTGCGCGACATGACCCGGTGACCCGGGGCTGTGGTGTCGACGGACTCGTGGACCTGGGTTCGGCGTCCCGACCTGACGCAGTGACCTGGGGCCGGTGTCCCCACGTGACCCGGGGTCCTGGGGCCGGGGTCCCCACGTGACCCGCTGACCTGGGGCCGGGGTCCCCACGTGACCCGGGGTCCTGGTGCCGGGGTGGTCACTGGAACCTGGGAACCAGGCCGGGTGCGCGACATGACCCGGTGACCCGGGGCCGGGTTAACGACCTGTCCAGGGGACCCGGGCCGGGGACCCGACAGGACCCGGTGATCCTCGCTGGTGTCCCGATGCAACCCGGGGACCCGGGCCGGGGACCTCACGTGACCCGGGGACCTGGGGCCGGGGATGTCACCCGACACTGGTACCCGGGGCAGCGACCCGATACGACCCGGGGACCTGGTTCCGGGGTCCCGACCTGACCCGGTGACCTGGGGCCAGGGTAACCACCTGACCCGGGGACCCGGGCCGGGGACCCGGTATGACTCCGTCTCCCGGGGCCGGGGTGGTCACCTGACACTGCTACCCGGGACAGCGACCCGACATGACCCGGTGACCCGGGGCCGGGGTAACGACCTGTCCAGGGGACCTGGGCCGGGGACCCGACAGGACCAGGTGACCTGGTTCCGGGGTGCCGACCTGACCCGGTGACCTGGGGCTGTGGTGTCGACCGGACTCGGGGACCTGGTCCAATGTCCCGTCATGACCCGGGGACCTGGGGTCGGGGTGGTCACCAGACCGTTGTACCCAGGCCGTTGAGCCGACATGACCCTGTGACCCGGGGCCTGGGTAAAAATCCAACCCGGGGACCCGGGCATGGGACGTGACATGACCCGACCTGGGTCCGGGGTCCCGACCTGACCCGGTGACCTGGGGCCGGTGTCCCCACGTGACCCGCTGACCTGGGGCCGGGGTCCCCACGTGACCCGGTGACCTGGGGCCGGTGTCCCCACGTGACCCGGTGACCTGGGGCCGGTGTCCCCACGTGACCCGGGGTCCTGGTGCCGGGGTGGTCATCGGAACCTGGGAACGAGTCTGGGTACCAGACATGACCAGGTGACCTGGGTCCGGGGTCCACACGTGACCCGGGGTCCTGGTGCCGGGGTGGTCACCGGAACCTGGGAACCAGGCCGGGTGCGCGACATGACCCGGTGACCCGGGGCCGGGTTAACGACCTGTCCAGGGGACCCGGGCCGGGGACCCGACAGGACCCGCTGATCCTTCGCTGGTGTCCCGATGCAACCCGGGGACCCGGAACGGGGACCCCACGTGACCCGGGGACCTGGGGCCGGGGATGTCACCCGACACTGGTACCCGGGGCAGCGACCCGATACGACCCGGGGACCTGGGTCCGGGGTCCCGACCTGACCCGGTGACCTGGGGCCAGGGTAACCACCTGACCCGGGGACCCGGGCCGGGGACCCGGTATGACTCCGTCTCCCGGGGCCGGGGTGGTCACCTGACACTGCTACCCGGGACAGCGACCCGACATGACCCGGTGACCCGGGGCCGGGGTAACGACCTGTCCAGGGGACCTGGGCCGGGGACCCGACAGGACCCGGTGATCTGGGGCTTGGGTAAAAACCCGTCCCGGGGACCCGGGCTGGGTCCCGACATGACCCGGTGACCTGGTTCCGGGGTGCCGACCTGACCCGGTGACCTGGGGCTGTGGTGTCGACCGGACTCGGGGACCTGGTCCGGTGTCCCGTCATGACCCAGGGACCTGGGGTCGGGGTGGTCACCAGACCGTTGTACCCAGGCCGTTGAGCCGACATGACCCTGTGACCCGGGGCCTGGGTAAAAATCCAACCCGGGGACCCGGGCATGGGACGTGACATGACCCGAACTGGGTACGGGGTCTCGACCTGACCCGGTGACCTGGGGCCGGTGTCCCCACGTGACCCGCTGACCTGGGTCCGGGGTCCCCACGTGACCCGGTGACCTGGGGTCGGTGTCCCCACGTGACCCGGTCACCTGGGGCCGGGGTCCCCACGTGACCCGGGGTCCTGGTGCCGGGGTGGCAATCGGAACCTGGGAACCAGGCTGGGTACTAGACATGACCAGGTGACCTGGGTCCGGGGTCCCCACGTGACCCGCTGACATGGGGCCGTGGTCCCCATGTGACCCGGGGTCCTGGTGCCGGGGTGGTCATCAGAACCTGGGAACCAGGCCAGGTACCCGACACGACCCGGTGACCCGGGGCTGTGGTGTCGACGGACTCTTGGACCTGGGTTCGGGGTCCCGACCTGACGCGGTGACCTGGGGCCAGAATCCCCACGTGACCCTCTGACCTGGGGCCGGGGTCCCCACGTGACCCTCTGACCTGGGGCCGGTGTCCCCACGTGACCCGGGGTCCTGGTGCCGGGGTGGTCACCGGAACCTGGGAACCAGGCCGGGTGCGCGACATGACCCGGTGACCCGGGGCCGGGTTAACGACCTGTCCAGGGGACCCGGGCCGGGGACCCGACAGGACCCGGTGATCCTTCGCTGGTGTCCCGATGCAACCCGGGGACCCGGTCCGGTGACCCCACGTGACCCGGGGACCTGGGGCCGGGGATGTCACCCGACACTGGTACCCGGGGCAGCGACCCGATACGACCCGGGGACCTGGGTCCGGGGTCCCGACCTGACCCGGTGACCTGGGGCCAGGGTAACCACCTGACCCGGGGACCCGGGCCGGGGACCCGGTATGACTCCATCTCCCGGGGCCGGGGTGGTCACCTGACACTGGTACCCGGGACAGCGACCCGACATGACCCGGTGACCCGGGGCCGGGGTAACGACCTGTCCAGGGGACCTGGGCCGGGGACCCGACAGGACCAGGTGACCTGGTTCCGGGGTGCCGACCTGACCCAGTGACCTGGGGCTGTGGTGTCGACCGGACTCGGGGACCTGGTCCGGTGTCCCGTCATGACCCGGGGACCTGGGGTCGGGGTGGTCACCAGACCGTTGTACCCAGGCCGTTGACCCGACATGACCCTGTGACCCGGGGCCTGGGTAAAAATCCAACCCGGGGACCCGGGCATGGGACGTGACATGACCCGACCTGGGTCCGGGGTCCCGACCTGACCCGGTGACCTGGAGCCGGTGTCCCCACGTGACCCGCTGACCTGGGGCCGGGGTCCCCACGTGACCCGGTGACCTGGGTCCGGGGTCCCCACGTGACCCGGTCACCTGGGGCCGGTGTCCCCATGTGACCCGGGGTCCTGGTGCCGGGGTGGTCATCGGAACCTGGGAACCAGGCTGGGTACCAGACATGACCAGGTGACCTGGGTCCGGGGTCCCCACGTGACCCGCTGACCTGGGGCCGGGGTCCCCACGTGACCCGGGGTCCTGGTGCCGGGGTGGTCACCGGAACCCTGGAACCAGGCCAGGTGCGCGACATGACCCGGTGACCCGGGGCCGGGTTAACGACCTGTCCAGGGGACCCGGGCCGGGGACCCGACAGGACCCGCTGATCCTTCGCTGGTGTCCTGATGCAACCCGGGGACCCGGGCCGGGGACCCCACGTGACCCGGGGACCTGGGGCAGGGGATGTCACCCGACACTGGTACCCGGGGCAGCGACCCGATACGACCCGGGGACCTGGGTCCGGGGTCCCGACCTGACCCGGTGACCTGGGGCCAGGGTAACCACCTGACCCGGGGACTCAGGCCGGGGACCCGGTATGACTCCGTCTCCCGGGGCCGGGGTGGTCACCTGACACTGGTACCCGGGACAGCGACCCGACATGACCCGGTGACCCGGGGCCGGGGTAACGACCTGTCCAGGGGACCTGGGTCGGGGACCCGACAAGACCCGGTGATCTGGGGCTTGGGTAAAAACCCGTCCCGGGGACCCGGGCTGGGTCCCGACATGACCCGGTGACCTGGTTCCGGGGTGCCGACCTGACCCGGTGACCTGGGGCTGTGGTGTCGACCGGACTCGGGGACCTGGTCCGGTGTCCCGCATCACCAGGGGACCTGGGGTCGGGGTGGTCACCAGACCGTTGTACCCAGGCCGTTGAGCCGACATGACCCTGTGACCCGGGGCCTGAGTAAAAATCCAACCCGGGGACCCGGGCATGGGACGTGACATGACCCGACCTGGGTCCGGGGTGCCGACCTGACCCGGTGACCTGGGGCCGGTGTCCCCACGTGACCCGGTCACCTGGGGCCGGTGTCCCCACGTGACCCGGGGTCCTGGTGCCGGGGTGGTCATCGGAACCTGGGAACCAGGCCGGGTGCGCGACATGACCCAGTGACCCGGGGCCGGGTTAACGACCTGTCCAGGGGACCCGGGCCGGGGACCCGACAGGACCCGGTGATCCTTCGCTGGTGTCCCGATGCAACCCGGGGACCCGGGCCCGGGACCCCACGTGACCCGGGGACCTGGGGCCGGGGATGTCACCCGACACTGGTACCCGGGGCAGCGACCCGATACGACCCGGGGACCTGGTTCCGGGGTGCCGACCTGACCCGGTGACCTGGGGCCAGGGTAACCACCTGACCCGGGGACCCGGGCCGGGGACCCGGTATGACTCCGTCTCCCGGGGCCGGGGTGGTCACCTGACACTGCTACCCGGGACAGCGACCCGATATGACCCGGTGACCCGGGGCCGATGTAACGACCTGTCCAGGGGACCTGGGCCGGGGACCCGACAGGACCCGGTGACCTGGTTCCGGGGTGCCGACCTGACCCGGTGACCTGGGGCTGTGGTGTCGACCGGACTCGGGGACCTGGTCCGGTGTCCCGTCATGACCCGGGGACCTGGGGTCGGGGTGGTCACCAGACCGTTGTACCCAGGCCGTTGAGCCGACATGACCCTGTGACCCGGGGCCTGGGTAAAAATCCAACGCGGGGACCCGGGCATGGGACGTGACATGACCCGACCTGGGTCCGGGGTCCCGACCTGACCCGGTGACCTGGAGCCGGTGTCCCCACGTGAACCGCTGACCTGGGTCCGGGGTCCCCACGTGACCCGGTGACCTGGGGCCGGTGTCCCCACGTGACCCGGTCTCCTGGGGCCGGTGTCCCCACGTGACCCGGGGTCCTGGTGCCGGGGTGGTCATCGGAACCTGGGAACCAGGCTGGGTACCAGACATGACCAGGTGACCTGGGTCCGGGGTCCCCACGTGACCCGCTGACTTGGGGCCGGGTACCAGACATGACCAGGTGACCTGGGTCCGGGGTCCCCACGTGACCCTCTGACCTGGGGCCGGTGTCCCCACGTGACCCGGGGTCCTGGTGCCGGGGTGGTCACCGGAACCTGGGAACCAGGCCGGGTGCACGACATGACCCCGTGACCCGGGGCCGGGTTAACGACCTGTCCAGGGGACCCGGGCCGGGGACCCGACAGGACCCGGTGATCCTTCGCTGGTGTCCCGATGCAACCTGGAGACCTGGGCCGGGGACCCCACGTGACCCGGGGACCTGGGGCCGGGGATGTCACCCGACACTGGTACCCGGGGCAGCGACCCGATACGACCCGGGGACCTGGGTCCGGTGTCCCGACCTGACCCGGTGACCTGGGGCCGGTGTCCCCACATGACCCGCTGACCTGGGTCCGGGGTCCCCACGTGACCCGGTGACCTGGGGCCGGTGTCCCCACGTGACCCGGTCACCTGGGTTCGGTGTCCCCACGTGACCCGCTGACCTGGGGCCGGGGTCCCCACGTGACCCGGGGTCCTGGTGCCGGGGTGGTCATCGGAACCTGGGAACCAGGCCGGGTACCAGACATGACCAGGAGACCTGGGTCCGGGGTCCCTACGTGACCCGGTGACCTGGGGCCGGGGTCCCCACGTGACCAGGTGACCTGAGTCCGGGGTCCCCACGTGACCCGCTGACCTGGGGCCGGGGTCCCCACGTGACCCGGGGTCCTGGTGCCGGGGTGGTCATCGGAACCTGGGAACCAGGCCAGGTACCCGACACAACCCGGTGACCCGGGGCTGTGGTGTCGACCGACTCGTGGACCTGGGTTCGGGGTCCCGACCTGACGCGGTGACCTGGGGCCGGTGTCCCCACGTGACCCGGGGTCCTGGGGCCGGGGTCCCCACGTGACCCGCTGACCTGGGGCCGGGGTCTCCACGTGACCCGCTGACCTGGGGCCGGGGTGGTCACCGGAACCTGGGAACCAGGCCGGGTGCGCGACATGACCCGGTGACCCGGGGCCGGGTTAACGACCTGTCCAGGGAACCCGGGCCGGGGACCCGACAGGACCCGGTGATCCTTCGCTGGTGTCCCGATGCAACCCGAGGAGCCGGGCCGGGGACCCCACGTGACCCGGGGACCTGGGTCCGGGGATGTCACCCGACACTGGTACCCGGGGCAGCGACCCGATACGACCCGGGGACCTGGGTCCGGGGTCCCGACCTGACCCGGTGACCTGGGGCCAGGGTAACCACCTGACCCGGGGACCCGGGCCGGGGACCCGGTATGACTCCGTCTCCCGGGGCCGGGGTGGTCACCTGACACTGCTACCCGGGACAGCGACCCGATATGACCCGGTGACCCGGGGCCGGGGTAACGACCTGTCCAGGGGACATGGGCCGGGGACCCGACAGGACCCGGTGACCTGGTTCCGGGGTGCCGACCTGACCCGGTGACCTGGGGCTGTGGTGTCGACCGGACTCGGGGACCTGGTCCGGTGTCCCGTCATGACCCGGGGACCTGGGGTCGGGGTGGTCACCAGACCGTTGTACCCAGGCCGTTGAGCCGACATGACCCTGTGACCCGGGGCCTGGGTAAAAATCCAACGCGGGGACCCGGGCATGGGACGTGACATGACCCGACCTGGGTCCGGGGTCCCGACCTGACCCGGTGACCTGGAGCCGGTGTCCCCACGTGAACCGCTGACCTGGGTCCGGGGTCCCCACGTGACCAGGTGACCTGGGGCCGGTGTCCCCACGTGACCCGGTCTCCTGGGTCCGGGGTCCCCACGTGACCCGGTGACCTGGGGCCGGTGTCCCCACGTGACCCGGGGTCCTGGTGCCGGGGTGGTCACGGGAACCTGCGAATCAGGCCGGGTACCAGACATGACCAGGTGACCTGGGTCCGGGGTCCCCACATGACCCGCTGACCTGGGGCCGGGGTCCCCACGTGACCCGGGGTCCTGGTGCCGGGGTGGTCACCGGAACCTGGGAACCAGGCCGGGTGCGCGACATGACCCGGTGACCCGCGGCCGGGTTAACGACCTGTCCAGGGGACCCGGGCCGGGGACCCGACAGGACCCGGTGATCCTTCGCTGGTGTCCCGATGCAACCCGGGGACCCGGGCCCGGGACCCCACGTGACCCGGGGACCTGGGGCCGGGGATGTCACCCGACACTGGTACCCGGGGCAGCGACCCGATACGACCCGGGGACCTGGGTCCGGGGTCCCGACATGACCCGGTGACCTGGGGCCAGGGTAACCACCTGACCCGGGGACCCGGGCCGGGGACCCGGTATGACTCCGTCTCCCGGCGCCGGGGTGGTCACCTGACACTGGTACCCGGGACAGCGACCCGACATGACCCGGTGACCCGGGGCCGGGGTAACGACCTGTCCAGGGGACCTGGGCCGGGGACCCGACAGGACCCGGTGACCTGGTTCCGGGGTGCTGACCTGACCCGGTGACCTGGGGCTGTGGTGTCGACCGGACTCGGGGACCTGGTCCGGTGTCCCGTCATGACCCGGGGACCTGGGGTCGGGGTGGTCACCAGACCGTTGTACCCAGGCCGTTGAGCCGACATGACCCTGTGACCCGGGGCCTGGGTAAAAATCCAAACCGGGGACCCGGGCATGGGACGTGACATGACCCGACCTGGGTCCGGGGTCCCGACCTGACCCGGTGACCTGGAGCCGGTGTCCCCACGTGACCCGCTGACCTGGGTCCGGGGTCCCCACGTGACCCGCTGACCTGGGGCCGGTGTCCCCACGTGACCCGGTGACCTGGGGCCGGTGTCCCCACGTGATCCGGGGTCCTGGTGCCGGGGTGGTCATCGGAACCTGGGAACCAGGCTGGGTACCAGACATGACCAGGTGACCTGGGTCCGGGGTCCCCACGTGACCCGGTGACCTGGGGCCGGGGTCCCCACGTGACCCGGGGTCCTGGTGCCGGGGTGGTCACCGGAACCTGGGAACCAGGCCAGGTGCGCGACATGACCCGGTGACCCGGGGCCGGGTTAACGACCTGTCCAGGGGACACGGGCCGGGGACCCGACAGGACCCGGTGATCCTTCGCTGGTGTCCCGATGCAACCCGGGGACCCGGGCCGGGGACCCCACGTGACCCGGGGACCTGGGGCAGGGGATGTCACCCGACACTGGTACCCGGGGCAGCGACCCGATACGACCCGGGGACCTGGGTCCGGGGTCCCGACCTGACAAGGTGACCTGGGGCCAGGGTAACCACCTGACCCGGGGACTCGGGCCGGGGACCCGGTATGACTCCGTCTCCCGGGGCCGGGGTGGTCACCTGACACTGGTACCCGGGACAGCGACCCGACATGACCCGGTGACCCGGGGCCGTGGTAACGACCTGTCCAGGGGACCTGGGCCGGGGACCCGACACGACCCGGTGACCTGGTTCCGGGGTGCCGACCTGACCCGGTGACCTGGGGCTGTGGTGTCGACCGGACTCGGGGACCTGGTCCGGTGTCCCGCATGACCCGGGGACCTGGGGTCGGGGTGGTCACCAGACCGTTGTACCCAGGCCGTTGAGCCGACATGACCCTGTGACCCGGGACCTGGGTAAAAATCCAACCCGGGGACCCGGGCATGGGACGTGACATGACCCGACCTGGGTCCGGGGTCCCGACCTGACGCGGTGACCTGCGGCCGGTGTCCCCACGTGACCCGCTGACCTGGGGCCGGTGTCCCCACGTGACCCGCTGACCTGGGTCCGGGGTCCCCACGTGACCCGGGGTCCTGGTGCCGGGGTGGTCATCGGAACCTGAGAATCAGGCCAGGTACCCGACACAACCCGGTGACCCGGGGCTGTGGTGTCGACTTACTCGTGGACCTGGGTCCGGGGTCCCGACCTGACCCGGTGACCTGGGGCCGGTGTCCCCACGTGACCTGCTGACCTGGGTCCGGGGTCCCCACGTGACCCGGTGACCTGGGGCCGGTGTCCCCACGTGACCCGGTCACCTGGGGCCGGTGTCCCCACGTGACCCGGTGACCTGGGGCCGGGTTCCCCACGTGACCCGCTGACCTGGTGCCGGGGTGGTCACCGGAACCTGGGAACCAGGCCGGGTGCGCGACATGACCCCGTGACCCGGGGCCGGGTTAACGACCTGTCCAGGGGACCCGGGCCGGGGACCTGACAGGACCCGGTGATCCTTCGCTGGTGTCCCGATGCAACCCGGAGACCCGGGCCGGGGACCCCACGTGACCCGGGGACCTGGGGCCGGGGATGTCACCCGACACTGGTACCCGGGGCAGCGACCCGATACGACCCGGGGACCTGGGTCCGGGGTCCCGACCTGACCCGGTGACCTGGGGCCAGGGTAACCACCTGACCCGGGGACCCGGGCCGGGGACCCGGTATGACTCCGTCTCTCGGGGCCGGGGTGGTCACCTGACACTGGTACCAGGGACAGCGACCCGACATGACCCGGTGACCCGGGGCCGGGGTAACGACCTGTCCAGGGGACCTGGGCCGGGGACCCGACAGGACCCGGTGATCGGGGGCTTGGGTAAAAACCCGTCCCGGGGACCCGGGCTGGGTCCCGACATGACCCGGTGACCTGGTTCTGGGGTGCCGACCTGACCCGGTGACCTGGGGCTGTGGTGTCGACCGGACTCGGGGACCTGGTCCGGTGTCCCGCATGACCCGGGGACCTGGGGTCGGGGTGGTCACCAATCCCTTGTACCCAGGCCGTTGAGCCGACATGACCCTGTGACCCAGGGCATGGGTAAAAATCCAACCCGGGGACCCGGGCATGGGACGTGACATGACCCGACCTGGGTCCGGAATCCCGACCTGACCCGGTGACACAGGGCCGGTGTCCCCACGTGACCCGCTGACCTGGGTCCGGGGTCCCCACGTGACCCGGTGACCTGGGGCCGGTGTCCCCACGTGACCCGGTCACCTGGGGCCGGTGTCCCCACGTGACCCGGGGTCCTGGTGCCGGGGTGGTCATCGGAACCTGGGAACCAGGCTGGGTACCAGACATGACCAGGTGACCTGGGTCCGGGGTCCCCACGTGACCCGCTGACCTGGGGCCGGGGTCCCCATGTGACCCGGGGTCCTGGTGCCGGGGTGGTCACCGGAACCTGGGAACCAGGCCGGGTGCGCGACATGACCCGGTGACCCGGGGCCGGGTTAACGACCTGTCCAGGGGACCCGGGCCGGGGACCCGACAGGACCCGGTGATCCTTCGCTGGTGTCCCGATGCAACCCGGGGACCCGGGCCGGGGACCCCACGTGACCCGGCGACCTGGGGCCGGGGATGTCACCCGACACTGGTACCCGGGGCAGCGACCCGATACGACCCGGGGACCTGGGTCCGGGGTCCCGAACTGACCCGGTGACCTGGGGCCAGGGTAACCACCTGACCCGGGGACCCGGGCATGGGACGTGACATGACCCGAACTGGGGCCGGTGTCCCCACGTGACCCGGGGTCCTGGTGCCGGGGTGGTCATCGGAACCTGGGAACCAGGCTGGGTACCAGACATGACCAGGTGACCTGGGTCCGGGGTCCCCACGTGACCCGGTGACCTGGGGCCGGGGTACCCACGTGACCCGGGGTCCTGGTGCCGGGGTGGTCATCGGAACCTGGGAAGCAGGCCAGGTACCCGACACGACCCGGTGACCCGGGGCTGTGGTGTCGACGGACTCGTGGACCTGGGTTCGGGGTCCCGACCTGACGCGATGACCTGGGGCCGGTGTCCCCACGTGACCCTCTGACCTGGTGCCGGGGTCCCCACGTGACCCGCTGACCTGGGGCCGGGGTCCCCACGTGACCCGGGGTCCTGGTGCCGGGGTGGTCACCGGAACCTGGGAACCAGGCCGGGTGCGCGACATGACCCGGTGACCCGGGGCCGGGTTAACGACCTGTCCAGGGGACCCGGGCCGGGGACCCGACAGGACCCGGTGATCCTTCGCTGGTGTCCCAATGCAACCCGGAGACCCGGGCCGGGGACCCCACGTGACCCGGGGACCTGGGGCCGGGGATGTCACCCGACACTGGTACCCGGGGCAGCGACCCGATACGACCCGGGGACCTGGGTCCGGGGTCCCGACCTGACCCGGTGACCTGGGGCCAGGGTAACCACCTGACCCGGGGACCCGGGCCGGGGACCCGGTATGACTCCGTCTCCCGGGGCCGGGGTGGTCACCTGACACTGGTACCCGGGACAGCGACCCGACATGACCCGGTGACCCGGGGCCGGGGTAACGACCTGTCCAGGGGACCTGGGCCGGGGACCCGACAGGACCCGGTGATCGGGGGCTTGGGTAAAAACCCGTCCCGGAGACCCGGGCTGGGTCCCGACATGACCCGGTGAGCTGGTTCCGGGGTGCCGACCTGACCCGGTGACCTGGGGCTGTGGTGTCGACCGGACTCGGGGACCTGGTCCGGTGTCCCGCATGACCCGGGGACCTGGGGTCGGGGTGGTCACCAGACCGTTGTACCCAGGCCGCTGAGCCGACATGACCCTGTGACCCGGGGCCTGGGTAAAAATCCAACCCGGGGACCCGGGCATGGGACGTGACATGACCCGACCTGGGTCCGGGGTCCCGACCTGACCCGGTGACCTGGGGCCGGTGTCCCCACGTGACCCGCTGACCTGGGTCCGGGGTCCCCACGTGACCCGGTGACCTGGGGCCGGTGTCCCCACGTGACCCGGTCACCTGGGGCCGGTGTCCCCACGTGACCCGGGGTCCTGGTGCCGGGGTGGTCATCCGAACCTGGGAACCAGGCCGGGTACCAGACATGACCAGGTGACCTGGGTCCGGGGTCCCCACGTGACCCGCTGACCTGGGGCCGGTGTCCCCACGTGACCCGGGGTCCTGGTGCCGGGGTGGTCATCGGAACCTGGGAACCAGGCCGGGTACCAGACGCGACCCGGTGACCCGGGGCTGTGGTGTCGACGGACTCGTGGACCTGGGTTCGGGGTCCCGACATGACGCGGTGACCTGGGGCCGGTGTCCCCACGTGACCCGGGGTCCTGGGGCCGGGGTCCCCACGTGACCCTCTGACCTGGGGCCAGTGTCCCCACGTGACCCGGGGTCCTGGTGCCGGGGTGGTCACCGGAACCTGGGAACCAGGCCGGGTGCGCGACATGACCCGGTGACCCGGGGCCGGGTTAACGACCTGTCCAGGGGACCCGGGCCGGGGACCCGACAGGACCCGGTGATCCTTCGCTGGTGTCCCGATGCAACCCGGGGACCCGGGACGGGGACCCCACGTGACCCGGGGACCTGGGGCCGGGGATGTCACCCGACACTGGTACCCGGGGCAGCGACCCGATACGACCCGGGGACCTGGTTCCGGGGTGCCGACCTGACCCGGTGACCTGGGGCTGTGGTGTCGACCGGACTCGGGGACCTGGTCCGGTGTCCCGTCATGACCCGGGGACCTGGGGTCGGGGTAGTCACCAGACCGTTGTACCCAGGCCGTTGACCCGACATGACCCTGTGACCCGGGGCCTGGGTAAAAATCCAACCCGGGGACCCGGGCATGGGACGTGACATGACCCGACCTGAGTCCGGGGTCCCGACCTGACCCGGTGACCTGGAGCCGGTGTCCCCACGTGACCCGGGGTCCTGGTGCCGGTGTCCCCACGTGACCCGGGGTCCTGGTGCCGGGGTGGTCATCGGAACCTGGGAACCAGGCCGGGTACCAGAAATGACCAGGTGACCTGGGTCCGGGGTCCCCACGTGACCCGCTGACCTGGGGCCGGTGTCCCCACGTGACCCGGGGTCCTGGTGCCGGGGTGGTCATCGGAACCTGGGAAGCAGGCCAGGTACCCGACACGACCCGGTGACCCGGGGCTGTGGTGTCGACGGACTCGTGGACCTGGGTTCGGGGTCCCGACCTGACGCGGTGACCTGGGGCCGGTGTCCCCACGTGACCCTCTGACCTGGGGCCGGGGTCCCCACGTGACCCGCTGACCTGGGGCCGGTGTCCCCACGTGACCCGGGGTCTTGGTGCCGGGGTGGTCACCGGAACCTGGGAACCAGGCCGGGTGCGCGACATGACCCGGTGACCCGGGGCCGGGTTAACGACCTGTCCAAGGGACCCGGGCCGGGGACCCGACAGGACGCGGTGATCCTTCGCTGGTGTCCCGATGCAACCCGGGGACCCGGGCCGGGGACCCCACGTGACCCGGGGACCTGGGGCCGGGGATGTCACCCAACACTGGTACCCGGGGCAGCGACCCGATACGACCCGGGGACCTGGGTCCGGGATCCCGACCTGACCCGGTGACCTGGGGCCAGGGTAACCACCTGACCCGGGGACCCGGGCCGGGGACCCGGTATGACTCCGTCTCCCGGGGCCGGGGTGGTCACCTGACACTGCTACCCGGGACAGCGACCCGACATGACCCGGTGACCCGGGGCCGGGGTAACGACCTGTCCAGGGGACCTGGGCCGGGGACCCGACAGGACCCGGTGACCTGGTTCCGGGGTGCCGACCTGACCCGGTGACCTGGGGCTGTGGTGTCGACCGGACTCGGGGACCTGGTCCGGTGTCCCGTCATGACCCGGGGACCTGGGGTCGGGGTGGTCACCAGACCGTTGTACCCAGGCCGTTGAGCCGACATGACCCTGTGACCCGGGGCCTGGGTAAAAATCCAACACGGGGACCCGGGCATGGGACGTGACATGACCCGACCTGGGTCCGGGGTCCCGACCTGACCCGGTGACCTGGAGCCGGTGTCCCCACGTGACCCGCTGACCTGGGTCCGGAGTCCCCACGTGACCCGGTGACCAGGGGCCTGTGTCCCCACGTGACCCGCTGACCTGGGTCCGGTGTCCCCACGTGACCCGGGGTCCTGGTGCCGGGGTGGTCATCGGAACCTGGGAACCAGGCCGGGTACCAGACATGACCAGGAGACCTGGGTCCGGGGTCCCCACATGACCCGGTGACCTGGGGCCGGGGTCCCCACGTGACCAGGTGACCTGAGTCCGGGGTCCCCACGTGACCCGCTGACCTGGGGCCGGGGTCCCCACGTGACCAGGTGACCTGAGTCCGGGGTCCCCACGTGACCCGGGGTCCTGGTGCCGGGGTGGTCATCGGAACCTGGGAACCAGGCCAGGTACCCGACACAACCCGGTGACCCGGGGCTGTGGTGTCGACGGACTCGTGGACCTGGGTTCGGGGTCCCGACCTGACGCGGTGACCTGGGGCCGGTGTCCCCACGTGACCCGGGGTCCTGGTGCCGGGGTCCCCACGTGACCCGCTGACCTGGGGCCGGTGTCCCCATGTGACCCGGGGTCCTGGTGCCGGGGTGGTCATCGGAACCTGGGAACCAGGCCAGGTACCCGACACGACCCGGTGACCCGGGGTTGTGGTGTCGACGGACTCGTGGACCTGGGTTCGGGGTCCCGACCTGACGCGGTGACCTGGGGCCGGTGTCCCCACGTGACCCGGGGTCCTGGTGCCGGGGTGGTCATCGGAACCTGGGCACCAGGCCGGGTACCAGAAATGACCAGGTGACCTGGGTCCGGGGTCCCCACGTGACCCGCTGACCTGGGGCCGGGTTCCCCACGTGACCCGGGGTCTTGGTGCCGGGGTCCCCACGTGACCCGCTGACCTGGGGCCGGTGTCCCCACGTGACCCGGGGTCCTGGTGCCGGGGTGGTCACTGGAACCTGGGAACCAGGCCGGGTGCGCGACATGACCCGGTGACCCGGGGCCGGGTTAACGACCTGTCCAGGGGACCCGGGCCGGGGACCCGACAGGACCCGCTGATCCTTCGCTGGTGTCCCGATGCAACCCGGGGACCCGGGCCGGGGACCCCACGTGACCCGGGGACCTGGGGCCGGGGATGTCACCCGACACTGGTACCCGGGGCAGCGACCCGATACGACCCGGGGACCTGGGTCCGGGGTCCCGACCTGACCCGGTGACCTGGGGCCAGGGTAACCACCTGACCCGGGGACCCGGGCCGGGGACACGGTATGACTCCGTCTCCCGGGGCCGGGGTGGTCACCTGACACTGCTACCCGGGACAGCGACCCGACATGACCCGGTGACCCGGGGCCGGGGTAACGACCCGTCCAGGGGACCTGGGCCGGGGACCCGACAGGACCTGGTGATCTGGGGCTTGGGTAAAAACCCGTCCCGGGGACCCGGGCTGGGTCCCGACATGACCCGGTGACCTGGGGCTGTGGTGTCGACCGGACTCGGGGACCTGGTCCGGTGTCCCGCATGACCCGGGGACCTGGGGTCGGGGTGGTCACAAGACCGTTGTACCCAGGCCGTTGAGCCGACATGACCCTGTGACCCGGGGCCTGAGTAAAAATCCAACCCGGGGACCCGGGCATGGGACGTGACATGACCCGACCTGGGTCCGGGGTCCCGACCTTACCCGGTGACCTGGGGCCGGTGTCCCCACGTGACCCGCTGACCTGGGTCCGGGGTCCCCACGAGACCCGGTGACCTGGGGCCGGTGTCCCCACGTGACCCGCTGACCTGGGTCCGGGGTCCCCACGAGACCCGGTGACCTGGAGGCGGTGTCCCCAAGTGACCCACTGACCTGGGTCCGGGGTCCCCACGTGACCCGCTGACCTGGGGCCGGGGTCCCGACCTGACCCGTGGTCCTAATGCCGGGGTTCCCACGTGACCCGCTGACCTGGGGCCGGTGTCCCCACGTGACCCGGGGTCCTGGTGCCGGGGTGGTCATCGGAACCTGGGCACCAGGCCGGGTACCAGAAATGACCAGGTGACCTGGGTCCGGGGTCCCCACGTGACCCGCTGACCTGGGGCCGGTGTCCCCACGTGACCCGGGGTCCTGGTGCCGGGGTGGTCATCGGAACCTGGGAAGCAGGCCAGGTACCCGACACGACCCGGTGACCCGGGGCTGTGGTGTCGACGGACTCGTGGACCTGGGTTCGGGGTCCCGACCTGACGCGGTGACCTGGGGCCGGTGTCCCCACGTGACCCGGGGTCCTGGTGCCGGGGTGGTCACTGGAACCTGGGAACCAGGCCGGGTGCGCGACATGACCCGGTGACCCGGGGCCGGGTTAACGACCTGTCCAGGGGACCCGGGCCAGGGACCCGACAGGACCCGCTGATCCTTCGCTGGTGTCCCGATTCAACCCGGAGACCCGGGCCGGGGACCCCACGTGACCCGGGGACCTGGGGCCGGGGATGTCACCCGACACTGGTACCCGGGGCAGCGACCCGATACGACCCGGGGACCTGGGTCCGGGGTCCCGACCTGACCCGGTGACCTGGGGCCAGGGTAACCACCTGACCCGGGGACCCGGGCCGGGGACCCGGTATGACTCCATCTCCCAGGGCCGGGGTGGTCACCTGACACTGCTACCCGGGACAGCGACCCGACATGTCCCGGTGACCCGGGGCCGGGGTAACGACCTGTCCAGGGGACCTGGGCCGGGGACCCGACAGGACCCGTTGACCTGATTCCGGGGTGCCGACCTGACCCGGTGACCTGGGGCTGTGGTGTCGACCGGACTCGGGGACCTGGTCCGGTGTCCCGTCATGACCCGGGGACCTGGGGTCGGGGTGGTCACCAGACCGTTGTACCCAGGCCGTTGAGCCGACATGACCCTGTGACCCGGGGCCTGGGTAAAAATCCAACCCGGGGACCCGGGCATGGGACGTGACATGACCCGACCTGGGTCCGGGGTCCCGACCTGACCCGGTGACCTGGGTCCGGTGTCCCCACGTGACCCGCTGACCTGGGTCCGGGGTCCCCACGTGACCCGGTCACCTGGGGCCGGTGTCCCCACGTGACCCGGTCACCTGGGGCCGGTGTCCCCACGTGACCCGGGGTCCTGGTGCCGGGGTGGTCATCGGAACCTGGGAAGCAGGCCAGGTACCCGACACGACCCGGTGACCCGGGGCTGTGGTGTCGACGGACTCGTGGACCTGGGTTCGGGGTCCCGACCTGACGCGGTGACCTGGGGCCGGTGTCCCCACGTGACCCTCTGACCTGGGGCCGGGGTCCCCACGTGACCCGCTGACCTGGGGCCGGGGTCCCCACGTGACCCGGGGTCCTGGTGCCGGGGTGGTCACCGGAACCTGGGAACCAGGCTGGGTGCGCGACATGACCCGGTGACCCGGGGCCGGGTTAACGACCTGTCCAGGGGACCCGGGCCGGGGACCCGACAGGACCCGGTGATCCTTCGCTGGTGTCCCGATGCAACCCGGGGACCCGGGACGGGGACCCCACGTGACCTGGGGACCTGGGGCCGGGGATGTCACCCGACACTGGTACCCGGGGCAGCGACCCGATACGACCCGGGGACCTGGGTCCGGGGTCCCGACCTGACCCGGTGACCTGGGGCCAGGGTAACCACCTGACCCGGGGACCCGGGCCGGGGACCCGGTATGACTCCGTCTCCCGGGGCTGGGGTGGTCACCTGACACTGGTACCCGGGACAGCGACCCGACATGACCCGGTGACCCGGGGCCGGGGTAACGACCTGTCCAGGGGACCTGGGCCGGGGACCCGACAGGACCTGGTGATCTGGGGCTTGGGTAAAAACCCTTCCCGGGGACCCGGGCTGGGTCCCGACATGACCCAGTGACCTGGTTCCGGGGTGCCGACCTGACCCGGTGACCTGGGGCTGTGGTGTCGACCGGACTCGGGGACCTGGTCCGGTGTCCCGTCATGACCCGGGGACCTGGGGTCGGGGTGGTCACCAGACCGTTGTACCCAGGCCGTTGAGCCGACATGACCCTGTGACCCGGGGCCTGGGTAAAAATCCAACCCGGGAACCCGGGCATGGGACGTGACATGACCCGACCTGGGTCCGGGGTCCCGACCTGACCCGGTGACCTGGGTCCGGTGTCCCCACGTGACCCGCTGACCTGGGTCCGGGGTCCCCACGTGACCCGGTGACCTGGGGCCGGTGTCCCCACGTGACCCGGTCACCTGGGGCCGGTGTCCCCACGTGACCCGGGGTCCTGGTGCCGGGGTGGTCATCGGAACCTGGGAAGCAGGCCAGGTACCCGACACGACCCGGTGACCCGGGGCTGTGGTGTCGACGGACTCGTGGACCTGGGTTCGGGGTCCCGACCTGACGCGGTGACCTGGGGCCGGTGTCCCCACGTGACCCTCTGACCTGGGGCCGGGGTCCCCACGTGACCCGCTGACCTGGGGCCGGGGTCCCCACGTGACCCGGGGTCCTGGTGCCGGGGTGGTCACCGGAACCTGGGAACCAGGCTGGGTGCGCGACATGACCCGGTGACCCGGGGCCGGGTTAACGACCTGTCCAGGGGACCCGGGCCGGGGACCCGACAGGACCCGGTGATCCTTCGCTGGTGTCCCGATGCAACCCGGGGACCCGGGACGGGGACCCCACGTGACCTGGGGACCTGGGGCCGGGGATGTCACCCGACACTGGTACCCGGGGCAGCGACCCGATATGACCCGGGGACCTGGGTCCGGGGTCCCGACCTGACCCGGTGACCTGGGGCCAGGGTAACCACCTGACCCGGGGACCCGGGCCGGGGACCCGGTATGACTCCGTCTCCCGGGGCTGGGGTGGTCACCTGACACTGGTACCCGGGACAGCGACCCGACATGACCCGGTGACCCGGGGCCGGGGTAACGACCTGTCCAGGGGACCTGGGCCGGGGACCCGACAGGACCTGGTGATCTGGGGCTTGGGTAAAAACCCTTCCCGGGGACCCGGGCTGGGTCCCGACATGACCCGGTGACCTGGTTCCGGGGTGCCGACCTGACCCGGTGACCTGGGGCTGTGGTGTCGACCGGACTCGGGGACCTGGTCCGGTGTCCCGCATGACCCGGGGACCTGGGGTCGGGGTGGTCACCAGACCGTTGTACCCAGGCCGTTGAGCAGACATGACCCTGTGACCCGGGGCCTGGGTAAAAATCCAACGCGGGGACCCGGGCATGGGACGTGACATGACCCGACCTGGGTCCGGGGTCCCGACCTGACCCGGTGACCTGGAGCCGGTGTCCCCACGTGACCCGCTGACCTGGGTCCGGGGTCCCCACGTGACCCGGTGACCTGGGGCCGGTGTCCCCACGTGACCAGGTCACCTGGGGCCGGTGTCCCCACGTGACCCGGGGTCCTGGTGCCGGGGTGGTCATCGGAACCTGGGAACCAGGCCGGGTACCAGACATGACCAGGTGACCTGGGTCCGGGGTCCCCACGTGACCCGGTCACCTGGGGCCGGTGTCCCCACGTAACCCGGGGTCCTGGTGCCGGGGTGGTCATCGGAACCTGGGAACCAGGCCAGGTACCCGACACGACCCGGTGACCCGGGGCTGTGGTGTCGACGGACTCGTGGACCTGGGTTCGGGGTCCCGACCTGACGCGGTGACCTGGGGCCAGTGTCCCCACGTGACCCTCTGACCTGGGGCCGGGGTCCCCACGTGACCCGCTGACCTGGGGCCGGTGTCCCCACGTGACCCGGGGTCCTGGTGCCGGGGTGGTCACCGGAACCTGGGAACCAGGCCGGGTGCGCGACATGACCCGGTGACCCGGAGCCGGGTTAACGACCTGTCCAGGGGACCCGGGCCGGGGACCCGACAGGACCCGGTGATCCTTCGCTGGTGTCCCGATGCAACCCGGGGACCCGGGCCGGGGACCCCACGTGACCCGGGGACCTGGGGCCGGGGATGTCACCCGACACTGGTACCCGGGGCAGCGACCCGATACGACCCGGGGACCTGGGTCCGGGGTCCCGACCTGACCCGGTGACCTGGGGCCAGGGTAACCACCTGACCCGGGGACCCGGGCCGGGGACCCGGTATGACTCCTTCTCCCGGCGCCGGGGTGGTCACCTGACACTGCTACCCGGGACAGCGACCCGACATGACCCGGTGACCCGGGGCCGGGGTAACGACCTGTCCAGGGGACCTGGGCCGGGGACCCAACACGACCCGGTGACCTGGTTCCGGGGTGCCGACCTGACCCGGTGACCTGGGGCTGTGGTGTCGACCGGACTCGGGGACCTGGTCCGGTGTCCCGTCATGACCCGGGGACCTGGGGTCGGGGTGGTCACCAGACCGTTGTACCCAGGCCGTTGAGCCGACATGACCCTGTGACCCGGGGCCTGGGTAAAAATCCAACCCGGGGACCCGGGCATGGGACGTGACATGACCCGACCTGGGTCCGGGGTCCCGACCTGACCCGGTGACCTGGAGCCGGTGTCCCCACGTGACCCGCTGACCTGGGTCCGGAGTCCCCACGTGACCCGGTGACCAGGGGCCTGTGTCCCCACGTGACCCAGTCACCTGGGGCCGGTGTCCCCACGTGACCCGGGGTCCTGGTGCCGGGGTGGTCATCGGAACCTGGGAACCAGGCTGGGTACCAGACATGACCAGGAGACCTGGGTCCGGGGTCCCCACATGACCCGGTGACCTGGGGCCGGGGTCCCCACGTGACCAGGTGACCTGAGTCCGGGGTCCCCACGTGACCCGCTGACCTGGGGCCGGGGTCCCCACGTGACCCGGGGTCCTGGTGCCGGGGTGGTCATCGGAACCTGGGAACCAGGCCAGGTACCCGACACAACCCGGTGACCCGGGGCTGTGGTGTCGACGGACTCGTGGACCTGGGTTCGGGGTCCCGACCTGACGCGGTGACCTGGGGCCGGTGTCCCCACGTGACCCGGGGTCCTGGTGCCGGGGTCCCCACGTGACCCGCTGACCTGGGGCCGGTGTCCCCACGTGACCCGGGGACCTGGGGCCGGGGATGTCACCCGACACTGGTACCCGGGGCAGCGACCCGATACGACCCGGGGACCTGGGTCCGGGGTCCCGACCTGACCCGGTGACCTGGGGCCAGGGTAACCACCTGACCCGGGGACCCAGGCCGGGGACACGGTATGACTCCGTCTCCCGGGGCCGGGGTGGTCACCTGACACTGCTACCCGGGACAGCGACCCGACATGACCCGGTGACCCGGGGCCGGGGTAACGACCCGTCCAGGGGACCTGGGCCGGGGACCCGACAGGACCTGGTGATCTGGGGCTTGGGTAAAAACCCGTCCCGGGGACCCGGGCTGGGTCCCGACATGACCCGGTGACCTGGGGCTGTGGTGTCGACCGGACTCGGGGACCTGGTCCGGTGTCCCGCATGACCCGGGGACCTGGGGTCGGGGTGGTCACCAGACCGTTGTACCCAGGCCGTTGAGCCGACATGACCCTGTGACCCGGGGCCTGAGTAAAAATACAACCCGGGGACCCGGGCATGGGACGTGACATGACCCGACCTGGGTCCGGGGTGCCGACCTGACGCGGTGACCTGGGGCCGGTGTCCCCACGTGACCCGCTGACCTGGGTCCGGGGTCCCCACGAGACCCGGTGACCTGGTGCCGGGGTGGTCATCCGAACCTGGGCACCAGGCCGGGTACCAGAAATGACCAGGTGACCTGGGTCCGGGGTCCCCACGTGACCCGCTGACCTGGGGCCGGTGTCCCCACGTGACCCGGGGTCCTGGTGCCGGGGTGGTCATCGGAACCTGGGAAGCAGGCCAGGTACCCGACACGACCCGGTGACCCGGGGCTGTGGTGTCGACGGACTCGTGGACCTGGGTTCGGGGTCCCGACCTGACGCGGTGACCTGGGGCCGGGGTCCCCACGTGACCCGGGGTCCTGGTGCCGGGGTGGTCACTGGAACCTGGGAACCAGGCCGGGTGCGCGACATGACCCGGTGACCCGGGGCCGGGTTAACGACCTGTCCCGGGGACCCGGGCCGGGGACCCGACAGGACCCGCTGATCCTTCGCTGGTGTCCCGATTCAACCCGGAGACCCGGGCCGGGGACCCCACGTGACCCGGGGACCTGGGGCCGGGGATGTCACCCGACACTGGTACCCGGGGCAGCGACCCGATACGACCCGGGGACCTGGGTCCGGGGTCCCGACCTGACCCGGTGACCTGGGGCCAGGGTAACCACCTGACCCGGGGACCCGGGCCGGGGACCCGGTATGACTCCATCTCCCAGGGCCGGCGTGGTCACCTGACACTGCTACCCGGGACAGCGACCCGACATGTCCCGGTGACCCGGGGCCGGGGTAACGACCTGTCCAGGGGACCTGGGCCGGGGACCCGACAGGACCCGTTGACCTGATTCCGGGGTGCCGACCTGACCCGGTGACCTGGGGCTGTGGTGTCGACCGGACTCGGGGACCTGGTCCGGTGTCCCGTCATGACCCGGGGACCTGGGGTCGGGGTGGTCACCAGACCGTTGTACCCAGGCCGTTGAGCCGACATGACCCTGTGACCCGGGGCCTGGGTAAAAATCCAACCCGGGAACCCGGGCATGGGACGTGACATGACCCGACCTGGGTCCGGGGTCCCGACCTGACCCGGTGACCTGGGGCCGGGGTCCCCACGTGACCCGCTGACCTGGGTCCGGGGTCCCCACGTGACCCGGTGACCTGGGGCCGGTGTCCCCACGTGACCCGGTCACCTGGGGCCGGTGTCCCCACGTGACCCGTTGTCCTGGTGCCGGGGTGGTAATCGGAACCTGGGAAGCAGGCCAGGTACCCGACACGACCCGGTGACCCGGGGCTGTGGTGTCAACGGACTCGTGGACCTGGGTTCGGGGTCCCGACCTGACGCGGTGACCTGGGGCCGGTGTCCCCACGTGACCCGGGGTCCTGGTGCCGGGGTCCCCACGTGACCCGCTGACCTGGGGCCGGGGTCCCCACGTGACCCGGGGTCCTGGTGCCGGGGTGTTCACCGGAACCTGGGAACCAGGCCGGGTGCGCGACATGACCCGGTGACCCGGGGCCGGGTTAACGACCTGTCCAGGGGACCCGGGCCGGGGACCCGACAGGACCCGGTGATCCTTCGCTGGTGTCCCGATGCAACCCGGGGACCCGCGCCGGGGACCCCACGTGACCCGGGGACCTGGGGCCGGGGATGTCACCCGACACTGGTACCCGGGGCAGCGACCCGATACGACCCGGGGACCTGGGTCCGGGGTCCCGACCTGACCCGGTGACCTGGGGCCAGGGTAACCACCTGACCCGGGGACCCGGGCCGGGGACCCGGTATGACTCCGTCTCCCGGGGCTGGGGTGGTCACCTGACACTGGTACCCGGGACAGCGACCCGACATGACCCGGTGACCCGGGGCCGGGGTAACGACCTGTCCAGGGGACCTGGGCCGGGGACCCGACAGGACCTGGTGATCTGGGGCTTGGGTAAAAACCCTTCCCGGGGACCCGGGCTGGGTCCCGACATGACCCGGTGACCTGGTTCCGGGGTGCCGACCTGACCCGGTGACCTGGGGCTGTGGTGTCGACCGGACTCGGGGACCTGGTCCGGTGTCCCGCATGACCCGGGGACCTGGGGTCGGGGTGGTCACCAGACCGTTGTACCCAGGCCGTTGAGCCGACATGACCCTGTGACCCGGGGCCTGGGTAAAAATCCAACCCGGGGACCCGGGCATGGGACGTGACATGACCCGACCTGGGTCCGGGGTCCCGACCTGACCCGGTGACCTGGAGCCGGTGTCCCCACGTGACCCGCTGACCTGGGTCCGGGGTCCCCACGTGACCCGGTGACCTGGGGCCGGTGTCCCCACGTGACCCGGTCACCTGGGGCCGGTGTCCCCACGTGACCCGGGGTCCTGGTGCCGGGGTGGTCATCGGAACCTGGGAACCAGGCCGGGTACCAGACATGACCAGGTGACCTGGGTCCGGGGTCCCCACGTGACCCGGTCACCTGGGGCCGGTGTCCCCACGTAACCCGGGGTCCTGGTGCCGGGGTGGTCATCGGAACCTGGGAACCAGGCCAGGTACCCGACACGACCCGGTGACCCGGGGCTGTGGTGTCGACGGACTCGTGGACCTGGGTTCGGGGTCCCGACCTGACGCGGTGACCTGGGGCCGGTGTCCCCACGTGACCCTCTGACCTGGGGCCGGGGTCCCCACGTGACCCGCTGACCTGGGGCCGGTGTCCCCACGTGACCCGGGGTCCTGGTGCCGGGGTGGTCATCGGAACCTGGGAACCAGGCCGGGTGCGCGACATGACCCGGTGACCCGGGGCCAGGTTAACGACCTGTCCAGGGGACCCGGGCCGGGGACACGACAGGACAAGCTGATACTTCGCTGGTGTCCCGATGCAACCCGGGGACCCGGGGTGGGGACCCCACGTGACCCGGGGACCTGGGGCAGGGGATGTCACCCGACACTGGTACCCGGGGCAGCGACCCGATACGACCCGGGGACCTGGGTCCGGGGTCCCGACCTGACCAGGTGACCTGGGGCCAGGGTAACCACCTGACCCGGGGACCCGGGCCGGGGACCCGGTATGACTCCGTCTCCCGGGGCCGGGGTGGTCACCTGACACTGGTACCCGGTACAGCGACCCGACATGACCCGGTGACCCGGGGCCGGGGTAACGACCTGTCCAGGGGACCTGAGCCGGGGACCCGACAGGACCCGGTGATCTGGGGCTTGGGTAAAAACCCGTCCCGGGGACCCGGGCTGGGTCCTGACATGACCCGGTGACCTGGTTCCGGGGTGCCGACCTGACCCGGTGACCTGGGGCTGTGGTGTCGACCGGACTCGGGGACCTGGTCCGGTGTCCCGCATGACCCGGGGACCTGGTGTCGGGGTGGTCACCAGACCGTTGTACCCAGGCCGTTGAGCCGACATGACACTGTGACCCTGGGCCTGGGTAAAAATCCAACCCGGGGACCCGGGCATGGGACGTGACATGACCCGACCTGGGTCCGGGGTCCCGACCTGACCCGGTGACCTGGGGCCGGTGTCCCCACGTGACCCGCTGACCTGGGTCCGGAATCCCCACGTGACCCGGTGACCTGGGGCCGGTGTCCCCATGTGACCCGGTCAACTGGGGCCGGTGTCCCCACGTGACCCAGGGTCCTGGTGCCGGGGTGGTCATCGGAACCTGGGAACCAGGCCGGGTACCAGACATGACCAGGTGACCTGGGTCCGGGGTCCCCACGTGACCCGCTGACCTGGGGCCGGTGTCCCCACGTGACCCGGGGTCCTGGTGCCGGGGTGGTCACCGGAACCTGGGAACCAGGCCGGGTGCGCGACATGACCCGGTGACCCGGGGCCGGGTTAACGACCTGTCCAGGGGACCCGGGCCGGGGACCCGACAGGACCCGGTGATACTTCGCTGGTGTCCCGATGCAACCCGGGGACCCGGGCCGGGGACCCCACGTGACCCGGGGACCTGGGGCCGGGGATGTCACCCGACACTGGTACCCGGGGCAGCGACCCGATACGACCCGGGGACCTGGGTCCTGGGTCCCGACCTGACCCGGTGACCTGGGGCTGTGGTGTCGACCGGACTCGGGGACCTGGTCCAGTGTCCCGTCATGACCCGGGGACCTGGGGTCGGGGTGGTCACCAGACCGTTGTACCCAGGCCGTTGACCCGACATGACCCTGTGACCCGGGGCCTGGGTAAAAATCCAACCCGGGGACCCGGGCATGGGACATGACATAACCCGACCTGGGTCCGGGGTCCCGACCTGACCCGGTGACCTGGGGCCGGTGTCCCCACGTGATCCGCTGACCTGGGCCCGGGGTCCCCACGTGACCCGGTGACCTGGGGCCTGTGTCCCCACGTGACCCGGTGACCTGGGGCCGGTGTCCCCACGTGACCCGGTCACCTGGGGCCGGTGTCCCCACGTGACCCGGGGTCCTGGTGCCGGGGTGGTCACCGGAACCTGGGAACCAGGCCGGGTGCGCGACATGACCCGGTGACCCGGGGCCGGGTTAACGACCTGTCCAGGGGACCTGGGCCGGGGACCCGACAGGACCCGCTGATCCTTCGCTGGTGTCCCGATGCAACCCGGAGACCCGGGCCGGGGACCCCACGTGACCCGGGGACCTGGGGCCGGGGATGTCACCCGACACTGGTACCCGGGGCAGCGACCCGACCTGACCCGGTGACCTGGGGCCAGGGTAACCACTTGACCCGGGGACCCGGGCCGGGGACCCGGTATGACTCCTTCTCCCGGGGCCGGGGTGGTCACCTTACACTGCTACCCGGGACAGCGACCCGACATGACCCGGTGACCCGGGGCCGGGGTAACGACCTGTCCAGGGGACCTGGGCCGGGGACCCGACAGGACCCGGTGACCTGGTTCCGGGGTGCCGACCTGACCCGGTGTCCTGGGGCTGTGGTGTCGACCGGACTCGGAGACCTGGTCCGGTGTCCCGTCATGACCCGGGGACCTGGGGTCGGGGTGGTCACCAGACCGTTGTACCCAGGCCGTTGAGCCGACATGACCCTGTGACCCGGGGCCTGGGTAAAAATCCAACCCGGGAACCCGGGCATGGGACGTGACATGACCCGACCTGGGTCCGGGGTCCCGACCTGACCCGGTGACCTGGAGCCGGTGTCCCCAAGTGACCCGCTGACCTGGGTCCGGGGTCCCCACGTGACCCGGTGACCTGGGGCCGGTGTCCCCACGTGACCCGGGGACCTGGGGCCGGGGTGGTCATCGGAACCTGGGAACCAGGCTGGGTACCAGACATGACCAGGTGACCTGGGTCCGGGGTCCCCACGTGACCCGCTGACCTGGGGCCGGGGTCCCGACCTGACCCGGGGTCCTAATGCCGGGGTCCCCACGTGACCCGCTGACCTGGGGCCGGTGTCCCCACGTGACCCGGAGTCCTGGTGCCGGGGTGGTCACCTGACACTGGTACCCGGGACAGCGACCCGACATGACCCGGTGACCCGGGGCCGGGGTAACGACCTGTCCAGGGGACCTGGGCCGGGGACCCGACAGGACCCGGTGATCGGGGGCTTGGGTAAAAGCCCGTCCCGGGGACCCGGGCTGGGTCCCGACATGACCCGGTGACCTGGTTCCGGGGTGCCGACCTGACCCGGTGACCTGGGGCTGTGGTGTCGACCGGACTCGGGGACCTGGTCCGGTGTCCCGCATGACCCGGGGACCTGGGGTCGGGGTGGTCACCAGACCGTTGTACCCAGGCCGTTGAGCCGACATGACCCTGTGACCCGGGGCCTGGGTAAAAATCCAACCCGGGGACCCGGGCATGGGACGTGACATGACCCGACCTGGGTCCGGGGTCCCGACCTGACCCGGTGACCTGGGGCCGGTGTCCCCACGTGACCCGCTGACCTGGGTCCGGGGTCCCCACGTGACCCGCTGACCTGGGGCCGGTGTCCCCACGTGACCCGGTCACCTGGGGCCGGTGTCCCCACGTGACCCGGGGTCCTGGTGCCGGGGTGGTCATCGGAACCTGGGAACCAGGCCAGGTACCAGACATGACCAGGTGACCTGGGTCCGGGGTCCCCACGTGACCCGCTGACCTGGGGCCGGGGTCCCCATGTGACCCGGGGTCCTGGTGCCGGGGTGGTCATCAGAACCTGGGAACCAGGCCAGGTACCCGACACGACCCGGTGACCCGGGGCTGTGGTGTCGACGGACTCGTGGACCTGGGTTCGGGGTCCCGACCTGAAGCGGTGACCTGGGGCCAGTGTCAACACGTAACCCTCTGACCTGGGGCCGGGGTCCCCACGTGACCCGCTGACCTGGGGCCGGGGTCCCCACGTGACCCGGGGTCCTGGTGCCGGGGTGGTCACCGGAACCTGGGAACCAGGCCGGGTGCGCGACATGACCCGGTGACCCGGGGCCGGGTTAACGACCTGTCCAGGGGACCCGGGCCGGGGACCCGACAGGACCCGGTGATCCTTCGCTGGTGTCCCGATGCAACCCGGGGACCCGGGCCGGGGACCCCACGTGACCCGGGGACCTGGGGCCGGGGATGTCACCCGACACTGGTACCCGGGGCAGCGACCCGATACGACCCGGGGACCTGGGTCCTGGGTCCCGACCTGACCCGGTGACCTGGGGCCAGGGTAACCACCTGACCCGTGGACCCGGGCCAGGGACCTGGTATGACTCCGTCTCCCGGGGCCGGGGTGGTCACCTGACACTGGTACCCGGGACAGCGACCCGACATGACCCGGTGACCCGGGGCCGGGGTAACGACCTGTCCAGGGGACCTGGGCCGGGCACCCGACAGGACCTGGTGATCTGGGGCTTGGGTAAAAACCCGTCCCGGGGACCCGGGTTGGGTCCCGACATGACCCGGTGACCTGGTTCCGGGGTGCCGACCTGACCCGGTGACCTGGGGCTGTGGTGTCGACCGGACTCGGGGACCTGGTCCGGTGTCCCGCATGACCCGGGGACCTGGGGTCGGGGTGGTCACCAGACCGTTGTACCCAGGCCGTTGAGCCGACATGACCCTGTGACCCGGGGCCTGGGTAAAAATCCAACCCGGGGACCCGGGCATGGGACGTGACATGACCCGACCTGGGTCCGGGGTGCCGACCTGACCCGGTGACCTGGGGCCGGTGTCCCCACGTGACCCGCTGACCTGGGTCCGGGGTCCCCACGTGACCCGGTGACCTGGGGCCGGTGTCCCCACGTGACCAGGTCACCTGGGGCCGGTGTCCCCACGTGACCCGGGGTCCTGGTGCCGGGGTGGTCATCGGAACCTGGGAACCAGGCCGGGTGCGCGACATGACCCGGTGACCCGGGGCCGGGTTAACGACCTGTCCAGGGGACCCGGGCCGGGGACCCGACAGGACCCGCTGATCCTTCGCTGGTGTCCCAATGCAACCCGGCGACCAGGGCCGGGGACCCCACGTGACCCGGGGACCTGGGGCCGGGGATGTCACCCAACACTGGTACCCGGGGCAGCGACCCGATACGACCCGGGGACCTGGGGCCGGGGTGCCGACCTGACCCGGTGACCTGGGGCTGTGGTGTCGACCGGACTCGGGGACCTGGTCCGGTGTCCCGCATGACCCGGGGACCTGGGGTCGGGGTCGTCACCAGACCGTTGTACCCAGGCCGTTGAGCAGACATGACCCTGTGACCCGGGGCCTGGGTAAAAATCCAACCCGGGGACCCGGGCATGGGACGTGACATGACCCGACCTGGGTCCGGGGTCCCGACCTGACCCGGTGACCCGGGGCCGGTGTCCCCACGTGACCCGCTGACCTGGGTCCGGGGTCCCCACGTGACCCGCTGACCTGGGGCCGGTGTCCCCACGTGACCCGGTCACCTGGGGCCGGTGTCCCCACGTGACCCGGGGTCCTGGTGCCGGGGTGGTCATCGGAACCTGGGAACCAGGCCAGGTACCAGACATGACCAGGTGACCTGAGTCCGGGGTCCCCACGTGACCCGCTGATCTGGGGCCGGGGTCCCCATGTGACCCGGGGTCCTGGTGCCGGGGTGGTCATCAGAACCTGGGAACCAGGCCAGGTACCCGACACGACCCGGTGACCCGGGGCTGTGGTGTCGACGGACTCGTGGACCTGGGTTCGGGGTCCCGACCTGACGCGGCGACCTGGGGCCGGTGTCCCCACGTAACCCTCTGACCTGGGGCCGGGGTCCCCACGTGACCCGCTGACCTGGGGCCGGGGTCCCCACGTGACCCGGGGTCCTGGTGCCGGGGTGTTCACCGGAACCTGGGAACCAGGCCGGGTGCGCGACATGACCCGGTGACCCGGGGCCGGGTTAACGACCTGTCCAGGGGACCCGGGCCGGGGACCCGACAGGACCCGGTGATCCTTCGCTGGTGTCCCGATGCAACCCGTGGACCCGGGACGGGGACCCCACGTGACCCGGGGACCTGGGGCCGGGGATGTCACCCGACACTGGTACCCGGGGCAGCGACCCGATACGACCCGGGGACCTGGGTCCTGGGTCCCGACCTGACCCGGTGACCTGGGGCCAGGGTAACCACCTGACCCGGGGACCCGGGCCGGGGACCCGGTATGACTCCGTCTCCCGGGGCCGGGGTGGTCACCTGACACTGCTACCCGGGACAGCGACCCGACATGACCCGGTGACCCGGGGCCGGGGTAACGACCTGTCCAGGGGACCTGGGCCGGGGACCCGACAGGACCCGGTGACCTGGTTCCGGGGTGCCGACCTGACCCGGTGACCTGGGGCTGTGGTGTCGACCGGACTCGGGGACCTGGTCCGGTGTCCCGTCATGACCCGGGGACCTGGGGTCGGGGTGGTCACCAGACCGTTGTACCCAGGCCGTTGAGCCGACATGACCCTGTGACCCGGGGCCTGGGTAAAAATCCAACACGGGGACCCGGGCATGGGACGTGACATGACCCGACCTGGGTCCGGGGTCCCGACCTGACCCGGTGACCTGGAGCCGGTGTCCCCACGTGACCCGCTGACCTGGGTCCGGAGTCCCCACGTGACCCGGTGACCAGGGGCCTGTGTCCCCACGTGACCCAGTCACCTGGGGCCGGTGTCCCCACGTGACCCGGGGTCCTGGTGCCGGGGTGGTCATCGGAACCTGGGAACCAGGCCGGGTACCAGACATGACCAGGAGACCTGGGTCCGGGGTCCCCACATGACCCGGTGACCTGGGGCCGGGGTCCCCACGTGACCAGGTGACCTGAGTCCGGGGTCCCCACGTGACCCGCTGACCTGGGGCCGGGGTCCCCACGTGACCCGGGGTCCTGGTGCCGGGGTGGTCATCGGAACCTGGGAACCAGGCCAGGTACCCGACACAACCCGGTGACCCGGGGCTGTGGTGTCGACGGACTCGTGGACCTGGGTTCGGGGTCCCGACCCGACGCGGTGACCTGGGGCCGGTGTCCCCACGTGACCCGGGGTCCTGGTGCCGGGGTCCCCACGTGACCCGCTGACCTGGGGCCGGTGTCCCCACGTGACCCGGGGTCCTGGTGCCAGGGTGGTCATCGGAACCTGGGAACCAGGCCAGGTACCCGACACGACCCGGTGACCCGGGGCTGTGGTGTCGACGGACTCGTGGACCTGGGTTCGGGGTCCCGACCTGACGCGGTGACCTGGGGCCGGTGTCCCCACGTGACCCGGGGTCCTGGTGCCGGGGTGGTCATCGGAACCTGGGCACCTGGCCGGGTACCAGAAATGACCAGGTGACCTGGGTCCGGGGTCCCCACGTGACCCGCTGACCTGGGGCCGGGTTCCCCACGTGACCCGGGGTCTTGGTGCCGGGGTCCCCACGTGACCCGCTGACCTGGGCCCGGTGTCCCCACGTGACCCGGTCACCTGGGGCCGGTGTCCCCACGTGACCCGGGGTCCTGGTGCCGGGGTGGTCATCGGAACCTGGGAAGCAGGCCAGGTACCCGACACGACCCGGTGACCCGGGGCTGTGGTGTCGACGGACTCGTGGACCTGGGTTCGGGGTCCCGACCTGACGCGGTGACCTGGGGCCGGTGTCCCCACGTGACCCTCTGACCTGGGGCCGGGGTCCCCACGTGACCCGCTGACCTGGGGCCGGTGTCCCCACGTGACCCGGGGTCCTGGTGCCGGGGTGGTCACCGGAACCTGGGAACCAGGCTGGGTGCGCGACATGACCCGGTGACCCGGGGCCGGGTTAACGACCTGTCCAGGGGACCCGGGCCGGGGACCCGACAGGACCCGGTGATCCTTCGCTGGTGTCCCGATGCAACCCGGGGACCCGGGACGGGGACCCCACGTGACCTGGGGACCTGGGGCCGGGGATGTCACCCGACACTGGTACCCGGGGCAGCGACCCGATACGACCCGGGGACCTGGGTCCGGGGTCCCGACCTGACCCGGTGACCTGGGGCCAGGGTAACCACCTGACCCGGGGACCCGGGCCGGGGACCCGGTATGACTCCGTCTCCCGGGGCTGGGGTGGTCACCTGACACTGGTACCCGGGACAGCGACCCGACATGACCCGGTGACCCGGGGCCGGGGTAACGACCTGTCCAGGGGACCTGGGCCGGGGACCCGACAGGACCTGGTGATCTGGGGCTTGGGTAAAAACCCTTCCCGGGGACCCGGGCTGGGTCCCGACATGACCCGGTGACCTGGTTCCGGGGTGCCGACCTGACCCGGTGACCTGGGGCTGTGGTGTCGACCGGACTCGGGGACCTGGTCCGGTGTCCCGCATGACCCGGGGACCTGGGGTCGGGGTGGTCACCAGACCGTTGTACCCAGGCCGTTGAGCAGACATGACCCTGTGACCCGGGGCCTGGGTAAAAATCCAACCCGGGGACCCGGGCATGGGACGTGACATGACCCGACCTGGGTCCGGGGTCCCGACCTGACCCGGTGACCTGGAGCCGGTGTCCCCACGTGACCCGCTGACCTGGGTCCGGGGTCCCCACGTGACCCGGTGACCTGGGGCCGGTGTCCCCACGTGACCAGGTCACCTGGGGCCGGTGTCCCCACGTGACCCGGGGTCCTGGTGCCGGGGTGGTCATCGGAACCTGGGAACCAGGCCGGGTACCAGACATGACCAGGTGACCTGGGTCCGGGGTCCCCACGTGACCCGGTCACCTGGGGCCGGTGTCCCCACGTAACCCGGGGTCCTGGTGCCGGGGTGGTCATCGGAACCTGGGAACCAGGCCAGGTACCCGACACGACCCGGTGACCCGGGGCTGTGGTGTCGACGGACTCGTGGACCTGGGTTCGGGGTCCCGACCTGACGCGGTGACCTGGGGCCGGTGTCCCCACGTGACCCTCTGACCTGGGGCCGGGGTCCCCACGTGACCCGCTGACCTGGGGCCGGTGTCCCCACGTGACCCGGGGTCCTGGTGCCGGGGTGGTCACCGGAACCTGGGAACCAGGCCGGGTGCGCGACATGACCCGGTGACCCGGAGCCGGGTTAACGACCTGTCCAGGGGACCCGGGCCGGGGACCCGACAGGACGCGGTGATCCTTCGCTGGTGTCCCGATGCAACCCGGGGACCCGGGCCGGGGACCCCACGTGACCCGGGGACCTGGGGCCGGGGATGTCACCCGACACTGGTACCCGGGGCAGCGACCCGATACGACCCGGGGACCTGGGTCCGGGGTCCCGACCTGACCCGGTGACCTGGGGCCAGGGTAACCACCTGACCCGGGGACCCGGGCCGGGGACCCGGTATGACTCCTTCTCCCGGCGCCGGGGTGGTCACCTGACACTGCTACCCGGGACAGCGACCCGACATGACCCGGTGACCCGGGGCCGGGGTAACGACCTGTCCAGGGGACCTGGGCCGGGGACCCGACAGGACCCGGTGACCTGGTTCCGGGGTGCCGACCTGACCCGGTGACCTGGGGCTGTGGTGTCGACCGGACTCGGGGACCTGGTCCGGTGTCCCGTCATGACCCGGGGACCTGGGGTCGGGGTGGTCACCAGACCGTTGTACCCAGGCCGTTGAGCCGACATGACCCTGTGACCCGGGGCCTGGGTAAAAATCCAACACGGGGACCCGGGCATGGGACGTGACATGACCCGACCTGGGTCCGGGGTCCCGACCTGACCCGGTGACCTGGAGCCGGTGTCCCCACGTGACCCGCTGACCTGGGTCCGGAGTCCCCACGTGACCCGGTGACCAGGGGCCTGTGTCCCCACGTGACCCAGTCACCTGGGGCCGGTGTCCCCACGTGACCCGGGGTCCTGGTGCCGGGGTGGTCATCGGAACCTGGGAACCAGGCCGGGTACCAGACATGACCAGGAGACCTGGGTCCGGGGTCCCCACATGACCCGGTGACCTGGGGCCGGGGTCCCCACGTGACCAGGTGACCTGAGTCCGGGGTCCCCACGTGACCCGCTGACCTGGGGCCGGGGTCCCCACGTGACCCGGGGTCCTGGTGCCGGGGTGGTCATCGGAACCTGGGAACCAGGCCAGGTACCCGACACAACCCGGTGACCCGGGGCTGTGGTGTCGACGGACTCGTGGACCTGGGTTCGGGGTCCCGACCTGACGCGGTGACCTGGGGCCGGTGTCCCCACGTGACCCGGGGTCCTGGTGCCGGGGTCCCCACGTGACCCGCTGACCTGGGGCCGGTGTCCCCACGTGACCCGGGGACCTGGGGCCGGGGATGTCACCCGACACTGGTACCCGGGGCAGCGACCCGATACGACCCGGGGACCTGGGTCCGGGGTCCCGACCTGACCCGGTGACCTGGGGCCAGGGTAACCACCTGACCCGGGGACCCGGGCCGGGGACCCGGTATGACTCCGTCTCCCGGGGCCGGGGTGGTCACCTGACACTGCTACCCGGGACAGCGACCCGACATGACCCGGTGACCCGGGGCCGGGGTAACGACCCGTCCAGGGGACCTGGGCCGGGGACCCGACAGGACCTGGTGATCTGGGGCTTGGGTAAAAACCCGTCCCGGGGACCCGGGCTGGGTCCCGACATGACCCGGTGACCTGGGGCTGTGGTGTCGACCGGACTCGGGGACCTGGTCCGGTGTCCCGCATGACCCGGGGACCTGGGGTCGGGGTGGTCACCAGACCGTTGTACCCAGGCCGTTGACCCGACATGACCCTGTGACCCGGGGCCTGAGTAAAAATACAACCCGGGGACCCGGGCATGGGACGTGACATGACCCGACCTGGGTCCGGGGTGCCGACCTGACGCGGTGACCTGGGGCCGGTGTCCCCACGTGACCCGCTGACCTGGGTCCGGGGTCCCCACGAGACCCGGTGACCTGGTGCCGGGGTGGTCATCCGAACCTGGGCACCAGGCCGGGTACCAGAAATGACCAGGTGACCTGGGTCCGGGGTCCCCACGTGACCCGCTGACCTGGGGCCGGTGTCCCCACGTGACCCGGGGTCCTGGTGCCGGGGTGGTCATCGGAACCTGGGAACCAGGCCAGGTACCCGACACGACCCGGTGACCCGGGGCTGTGGTGTCGACGGACTCGTGGACCTGGGTTCGGGGTCCCGACCTGACGCGGTGACCTGGGGCCGGGGTCCCCACGTGACCCGGGGTCCTGGTGCCGGGGTGGTCACTGGAACCTGGGAACCAGGCCGGGTGCGCGACATGACCCGGTTACCCGGGGCCGGGTTAACGACCTGTCCAGGGGACCCGGGCCGGGGACCCGACAGGACCCGCTGATCCTTCGCTGGTGTCCCGATTCAACCCGGAGACCCGGGCCGGGGACCCCACGTGACCCGGGGACCTGGGGCCGGGGATGTCACCCGACACTGGTACCCGGGGCAGCGACCCGATACGACCCGGGGACCTGGGTCCGGGGTCCCGACCTGACCCGGTGACCTGGGGCCAGGGTAACCACCTGACCCGGGGACCCGGGCCGGGGACCCGGTATGACTCCATCTCCCAGGGCCGGGGTGGTCACCTGACACTGCTACCCGGGACAGCGACCCGACATGTCCCGGTGACCCGGGGCCGGGGTAACGACCTGTCCAGGGGACCTGGGCCGGGGACCCGACAGGACCCGTTGACCTGATTCCGGGGTGCCGACCTGACCCGGTGACCTGGGGCTGTGGTGTCGACCGGACTCGGGGACCTGGTCCGGTGTCCCGTCATGACCCGGGGACCTGGGTTCAGGGTGGTCACCAGACCGTTGTACCCAGGCCGTTGAGCCGACATGACCCTGTGACCCGGGGCCTGGGTAAAAATCCAACCCGGGGACCCGGGCATGGGACGTGACATGACCCGACCTGGGTCCGGGGTGCCGACCTGACCCGGTGACCTGGGGCCGGTGTCCCCACGTGACCCGCTGACCTGGGTCCGGGGTCCCCACGTGACCCGGTGACCTGGGGCCGGTGTCCCCACGTGACCCGGTCACCTGGGGCCGGTGTCCCCACGTGACCCGGGGTCCTGGTGCCGGGGTGGTCATCGGAACCTGGGAACCAGGCCGGGTACCAGACATGACCAGGTGACCTGGGTCCGGGGTCCCCACGTGACCCGGTCACCTGGGGCCGGTGTCCCCACGTAACCCGGGGTCCTGGTGCCGGGGTGGTCATCGGAACCTGGGAACCAGGCCGGGTGCGCGACATGACCCGGTGACCCGGGGCCAGGTTAACGACCTGTCCAGGGGACCCGGGCCGGGGACACGACAGGACAAGCTGATCCTTCGCTGGTGTCCCGATGCAACCCGGGGACCCGGGCCGGGGACCCCACGTGACCCGGGGACCTGGGGCCGGGGATGTCACCCGACACTGGTACCCGGGGCAGCGACCCGATACGACCCGGGGACCTGGGTCCTGGGTCCCGACCTGACCCGGTGACCTGGGGCTGTGGTGTCGACCGGACTCGGGGACCTGGTCCAGTGTCCCGTCATGACCCGGGGACCTGGGGTCGGGGTGGTCACCAGACCGTTGTACCCAGGCCGTTGACCCGACATGACCCTGTGACCCGGGGCCTGGGTAAAAATCCAACCCGGGGACCCGGGCATGGGACATGACATAACCCGACCTGGGTCCGGGGTCCCGACCTGACCCGGTGACCTGGGGCCGGTGTCCCCACGTGATCCGCTGACCTGGGCCCGGGGTCCCCACGTGACCCGGTGACCTGGGGCCTGTGTCCCCACGTGACCCGGTGACCTGGGGCCGGTGTCCCCACGTGACCCGGTCACCTGGGGCCGGTGTCCCCACGTGACCCGGGGTCCTGGTGCCGGGGTGGTCACCGGAACCTGGGAACCAGGCCGGGTGCGCGACATGACCCGGTGACCCGGGGCCGGGTTAACGACCTGTCCAGGGGACCTGGGCCGGGGACCCGACAGGACCCGCTGATCCTTCGCTGGTGTCCCGATGCAACCCGGAGACCCGGGCCGGGGACCCCACGTGACCCGGGGACCTGGGGCCGGGGATGTCACCCGACACTGGTACCCGGGGCAGCGACCCGACCTGACCCGGTGACCTGGGGCCAGGGTAACCACTTGACCCGGGGACCCGGGCCGGGGACCCGGTATGACTCCATCTCCCGGGGCCGGGGTGGTCACCTTACACTGCTACCCGGGACAGCGACCCGACATGACCCGGTGACCCGGGGCCGGGGTAACGACCTGTCCAGGGGACCTGGGCCGGGGACCCGACAGGACCCGGTGACCTGGTTCCGGGGTGCCGACCTGACCCGGTGTCCTGGGGCTGTGGTGTCGACCGGACTCGGAGACCTGGTCCGGTGTCCCGTCATGACCCGGGGACCTGGGGTCGGGGTGGTCACCAGACCGTTGTACCCAGGCCGTTGAGCCGACATGACCCTGTGACCCGGGGCCTGGGTAAAAATCCAACCCGGGAACCCGGGCATGGGACGTGACATGACCCGACCTGGGTCCGGGGTCCCGACCTGACCCGGTGACCTGGAGCCGGTGTCCCCAAGTGACCCGCTGACCTGGGGCCGGGGTCCCCACGTGACCCGGTGACCTGGGGCCGGTGTCCCCACGTGACCCGGGGACCTGGGGCCGGGGTGGTCATCGGAACCTGGGAACCAGGCTGGGTACCAGACATGACCAGGTGACCTGGGTCCGGGGTCCCCACGTGACCCGCTGACCTGGGGCCGGGGTCCCGACCTGACCCGGGGTCCTAATGCCGGGGTCCCCACGTGACCCGCTGACCTGGGGCCGGTGTCCCCACGTGACCCGGAGTCCTGGTGCCGGGGTGGTCACCTGACACTGGTACCCGGGACAGCGACCCGACATGACCCGGTGACCCGGGGCCGGGGTAACGACCTGTCCAGGGGACCTGGGCCGGGGACCCGACAGGACCCGGTGATCGGGGGCTTGGGTAAAAGCCCGTCCCGGGGACCCGGGCTGGGTCCCGACATGACCCGGTGACCTGGTTCCGGGGTGCCGACCTGACCCGGTGACCTGGGGCTGTGGTGTCGACCGGACTCGGGGACCTGGTCCGGTGTCCCGCATGACCCGGGGACCTGGGGTCGGGGTGGTCACCAGACCGTTGTACCCAGGCCGTTGAGCCGACATGACCCTGTGACCCGGGGCCTGGGTAAAAATCCAACCCGGGGACCCGGGCATGGGACGTGACATGACCCGACCTGGGTCCGGGGTCCCGACCTGACCCGGTGACCTGGGGCCGGTGTCCCCACGTGACCCGCTGACCTGGGTCCGGGGTCCCCACGTGACCCGCTGACCTGGGGCCGGTGTCCCCACGTGACCCGGTCACCTGGGGCCGGTGTCCCCACGTGACCCGGGGTCCTGGTGCCGGGGTGGTCATCGGAACCTGGGAACCAGGCCAGGTACCAGACATGACCAGGTGACCTGGGTCCGGGGTCCCCACGTGACCCGCTGACCTGGGGCCGGGGTCCCCATGTGACCCGGGGTCCTGGTGCCGGGGTGGTCATCAGAACCTGGGAACCAGGCCAGGTACCCGACACGACCCGGTGACCCGGGGCTGTGGTGTCGACGGACTCGTGGACCTGGGTTCGGGGTCCCGACCTGACGCGGCGACCCTGGGGCCGGTGTCCCCACGTAACCCTCTGACCTGGGGCCGGGGTCCCCACGTGACCCGCTGACCTGGGGCCGGGGTCCCCACGTGACCCGGGGTCCTGGTGCCGGGGTGGTCACCGGAACCTGGGAACCAGGCCGGGTGCGCGACATGACCCGGTGACCCGGGGCCGGGTTAACGACCTGTCCAGGGGACCCGGGCCGGGGACCCGACAGGACCCGGTGATCCTTCGCTGGTGTCCCGATGCAACCCGGGGAGCCGGGACGGGGACCCCACGTGACCCGGGGACCTGGGGCCGGGGATGTCACCCGACACTGGTACCCGGGGCAGCGACCCGATACGACCCGGGGACCTGGGTCCTGGGTCCCGACCTGACCCGGTGACCTGGGGCCAGGGTAACCACCTGACCCGTGGACCCGGGCCAGGGACCTGGTATGACTCCGTCTCCCGGGGCCGGGGTGGTCACCTGACACTGGTACCCGGGACAGCGACCCGACATGACCCGGTGACCCGGGGCCGGGGTAACGACCTGTCCAGGGGACCTGGGCCGGGGACCCGACAGGACCTGGTGATCTGGGGCTTGGGTAAAAACCCGTCCCGAGGACCCGGGCTGGGTCCCGACATGACCCGGTGACCTGGTTCCGGGGTGCCGACCTGACCCGGTGACCTGGGGCTGTGGTGTCGACCGGACTCGGGGACCTGGTCCGGTGTCCCGCATGACCCGGGGACCTGGGGTCGGGGTGGTCACCAGACCGTTGTACCCAGGCCGTTGAGCCGACATGACCCTGTGACCCGGGGCCTGGGTAAAAATCCAACCCGGGGACCCGGGCATGGGACGTGACATGACCCTACTTGGGTCCGGGGTGCCGACCTGACCCGGTGACCTGGGGCCGGTGTCCCCACGTGACCCGCTGACCTGGGTCCGGGGTCCCCACGTGACCCGGTGACCTGGGGCCGGTGTCCCCACGTGACCAGGTCACCTGGGGCCGGTGTCCCCACGTGACCCGGGGTCCTGGTGCCGGGGTGGTCATCGGAACCTGGGAACCAGGCCGGGTGCGCGACATGACCCGGTGACCCGGGGCCGGGTTAACGACCTGTCCAGGGGACCCGGGCCGGGGACCCGACAGGACCCGCTGATCCTTCGCTGGTGTCCCAATGCAACCCGGCGACCAGGGCCGGGGACCCCACGTGACCCGGGGACCTGGGGCCGGGGATGTCACCCAACACTGGTACCCGGGGCAGCGACCCGATACGACCCGGGGACCTGGGGCCGGGGTCCCGACCTGACCCGGGGTCCTAATGCCGGGGTCCCCACGTGACCCGCTGACCTGGGGCCGGTGTCCCCACGTGACCCGGAGTCCTGGTGCCGGGGTGGTCACCTGACACTGGTACCCGGGACAGCGACCCGACATGACCCGGTGACCTGGGGCCGGGGTAACGACCTGTCCAGGGGACCTGGGCCGGGGACCCGACAGGACCCGGTGATCGGGGGCTTGGGTAAAAGCCCGTCCCGGGGACCCGGGCTGGGTCCCGACATGACCCGGTGACCTGGTTCCGGGGTGCCGACCTGACCCGGTGACCTGGGGCTGTGGTGTCGACCGGACTCGGGGACCTGGTCCGGTGTCCCGCATGACCCGGGGACCTGGGGTCGGGGTGGTCACCAGACCGTTGTACCCAGGCCGTTGAGCCGACATGACCCTGTGACCCGGGGCCTGGGTAAAAATCCAACCCGGGGACCCGGGCATGGGACGTGACATGACCCGACCTGGGTCCGGGGTCCCGACCTGACCCGGTGACCCGGGGCCGGTGTCCCCACGTGACCCGCTGACCTGGGTCCGGGGTCCCCACGTGACCCGCTGAGCTGGGGCCGGTGTCCCCACGTGACCCGGTCACCTGGGGCCGGTGTCCCCACGTGACCCGGGGTCCTGGTGCCGGGGTGGTCATCGGAACCTGGGAACCAGGCCAGGTACCAGACATGACCAGGTGACCTGGGTCCGGGGTCCCCACGTGACCCGCTGACCTGGGGCCGGGGTCCCCATGTGACCCGGGGTCCTGGTGCCGGGGTGGTCATCAGAACCTGGGAACCAGGCCAGGTACCCGACACGACCCGGTGACCCGGGGCTGTGGTGTCGACGGACTCGTGGACCTGGGTTCGGGGTCCCGACCTGACGCGGCGACCCTGGGGCCGGTGTCCCCACGTAACCCTCTGACCTGGGGCCGGGGTCCCCACGTGACCCGCTGACCTGGGGCCGGGGTCCCCACGTGACCCGGGGTCCTGGTGCCGGGGTGGTCACCGGAACCTGGGAACCAGGCCGGGTGCGCGACATGACCCGGTGACCCGGGGCCGGGTTAACGACCTGTCCAGGGGACCCGGGCCGGGGACCCGACAGGACCCGGTGATCCTTCGCTGGTGTCCCGATGCAACCCGGGGAGCCGGGACGGGGACCCCACGTGACCCGGGGACCTGGGGCCGGGGATGTCACCCGACACTGGTACCCGGGGCAGCGACCCGATACGACCCGGGGACCTGGGTCCTGGGTCCCGACCTGACCCGGTGACCTGGGGCCAGGGTAACCACCTGACCCGTGGACCCGGGCCAGGGACCTGGTATGACTCCGTCTCCCGGGGCCGGGGTGGTCACCTGACACTGGTACCCGGGACAGCGACCCGACATGACCCGGTGACCCGGGGCCGGGGTAACGACCTGTCCAGGGGACCTGGGCCGGGGACCCGACAGGACCTGGTGATCTGGGGCTTGGGTAAAAACCCGTCCCGAGGACCCGGGCTGGGTCCCGACATGACCCGGTGACCTGGTTCCGGGGTGCCGACCTGACCCGGTGACCTGGGGCTGTGGTGTCGACCGGACTCGGGGACCTGGTCCGGTGTCCCGCATGACCCGGGGACCTGGGGTCGGGGTGGTCACCAGACCGTTGTACCCAGGCCGTTGAGCCGACATGACCCTGTGACCCGGGGCCTGGGTAAAAATCCAACCCGGGGACCCGGGCATGGGACGTGACATGACCCTACTTGGGTCCGGGGTGCCGACCTGACCCGGTGACCTGGGGCCGGTGTCCCCACGTGACCCGCTGACCTGGGTCCGGGGTCCCCACGTGACCCGGTGACCTGGGGCCGGTGTCCCCACGTGACCAGGTCACCTGGGGCCGGTGTCCCCACGTGACCCGGGGTCCTGGTGCCGGGGTGGTCATCGGAACCTGGGAACCAGGCCGGGTGCGCGACATGACCCGGTGACCCGGGGCCGGGTTAACGACCTGTCCAGGGGACCCGGGCCGGGGACCCGACAGGACCCGCTGATCCTTCGCTGGTGTCCCAATGCAACCCGGCGACCCGGGCCGGGGACCCCACGTGACCCGGGGACCTGGGGCCGGGGATGTCACCCAACACTGGTACCCGGGGCAGCGACCCGATACGACCCGGGGACCTGGGGCCGGGGTCCCGACCTGACCCGGGGTCCTAATGCTGGGGTCCCCACGTGACCCGCTGACCTGGGGCCGGTGTCCCCACGTGACCCGGAGTCCTGGTGCCGGGGTGGTCACCTGACACTGGTACCCGGGACAGCGACCCGACATGACCCGGTGACCCGGGGCCGGGGTAACGACCTGTCCAGGGGACCTGGGCCGGGGACCCGACAGGACCCGGTGATCGGGGGCTTGGGTAAAAGCCCGTCCCGGGGACCCGGGCTGGGTCCCGACATGACCCGGTGACCTGGTTCCGGGGTGCCGACCTGACCCGGTGACCTGGGGCTGTGGTGTCGACCGGACTCGGGGACCTGGTCCGGTGTCCCGCATGACCCGGGGACCTGGGGTCGGGGTGGTCACCAGACCGTTGTACCCAGGCCGTTGAGCAGACATGACCCTGTGACCCGGGGCCTGGGTAAAAATCCAACCCGGGGACCCGGGCATGGGACGTGACATGACCCGACCTGGGTCCGGGGTCCCGACCTGACCCGGTGACCCGGGGCCGGTGTCCCCACGTGACCCGCTGACCTGGGTCCGGGGTCCCCACGTGACCCGCTGACCTGGGGCCGGTGTCCCCACGTGACCCGGTCACCTGGGGCCGGTGTCCCCACGTGACCCGGGGTCCTGGTGCCGGGGTGGTCATCGGAACCTGGGAACCAGGCCAGGTACCAGACATGACCAGGTGACCTGGGTCCGGGGTCCCCACGTGACCCGCTGATCTGGGGCCGGGGTCCCCATGTGACCCGGGGTCCTGGTGCCGGGGTGGTCATCAGAACCTGGGAACCAGGCCAGGTACCCGACACGACCCGGTGACCCGGGGCTGTGGTGTCGACGGACTCGTGGACCTGGGTTCGGGGTCCCGACCTGACGCGGCGACCTGGGGCCGGTGTCCCCACGTAACCCTCTGACCTGGGGCCGGGGTCCCCACGTGACCCGCTGACCTGGGGCCGGGGTCCCCACGTGACCCGGGGTCCTGGTGCCGGGGTGGTCACCGGAACCTGGGAACCAGGCCGGGTGCGCGACATGACCCGGTGACCCGGGGCCGGGTTAACGACCTGTCCAGGGGACCCGGGCCGGGGACCCGACAGGACCCGGTGATCCTTCGCTGGTGTCCCGATGCAACCCGGGGACCCGGGACGGGGACCCCACGTGACCCGGGGACCTGGGGCCGGGGATGTCACCCGACACTGGTACCCGGGGCAGCGACCCGATACGACCCGGGGACCTGGGTCCTGGGTCCCGACCTGACCCGGTGACCTGGGGCCAGGGTAACCACCTGACCCGTGGACCCGGGCCAGGGACCTGGTATGACTCCGTCTCCCGGGGCCGGGGTGGTCACCTGACACTGGTACCCGGGACAGCGACCCGACATGACCCGGTGACCCGGGGCCGGGGTAACGACCTGTCCAGGGGACCTGGGCCGGGGACCCGACAGGACCCGGTGATCGGGGGCTTGGGTAAAAGCCCGTCCCGGGGACCCGGGCTGGGTCCCGACATGACCCGGTGACCTGGTTCCGGGGTGCCGACCTGACCCGGTGACCTGGGGCTGTGGTGTCGACCGGACTCGGGGACCTGGTCCGGTGTCCCGCATGACCCGGGGACCTGGGGTCGGGGTGGTCACCAGACCGTTGTACCCAGGCCGTTGAGCAGACATGACCCTGTGACCCGGGGCCTGGGTAAAAATCCAACCCGGGGACCCGGGCATGGGACGTGACATGACCCGACCTGGGTCCGGGGTCCCGACCTGACCCGGTGACCTGGGGCCGGTGTCCCCACGTGACCCGCTGACCTGGGTCCGGGGTCCCCACGTGACCCGCTGACCTGGGGCCGGTGTCCCCACGTGACCCGGTCACCTGGGGCCGGTGTCCCCACGTGACCCGGGGTCCTGGTGCCGGGGTGGTCATCGGAACCTGGGAACCAGGCCAGGTACCAGACATGACCAGGTGACCTGGGTCCGGGGTCCCCACGTGACCCGCTGACCTGGGGCCGGGGTCCCCATGTGACCCGGGGTCCTGGTGTCGGGGTGGTCATCAGAACCTGGGAACCAGGCCAGGTACCCGACACGACCCGGTGACCCGGGGCTGTGGTGTCGACGGACTCGTGGACCTGGGTTCGGGGTCCCGACCTGACGCGGCGACCTGGGGCCGGTGTCCCCACGTGACCCTCTGACCTGGGGCCGGGGTCCCCACGTGACCCGCTGACCTGGGGCCGGGGTCCCCACGTGACCCGCTGACCTGGTGCCGGGGTGGTCACCGGAACCTGGGAACCAGGCCGGGTGCGCGACATGACCCGGTGACCCGGGGCCGGGTTAACGACCTGTCCAGGGGACCCGGGCCGGGGACCCGACAGGACCCGGTGATCCTTCGCTGGTGTCCCGATGCAACCCGGGGAGCCGGGACGGGGACCCCACGTGACCCGGGGACCTGGGGCCGGGGATGTCACCCGACACTGGTACCCGGGGCAGCGACCCGATACGACCCGGGGACCTGGGTCCTGGGTCCCGACCTGACCCGGTGACCTGGGGCCAGGGTAACCACCTGACCCGTGGACCCGGGCCAGGGACCTGGTATGACTCCGTCTCCCGGGGCCGGGGTGGTCACCTGACACTGGTACCCGGGACAGCGACCCGACATGACCCGGTGACCCGGGGCCGGGGTAACGACCTGTCCAGGGGACGTGGGCCGGGGACCCGACAGGACCTGGTGATCTGGGGCTTGGGTAAAAACCCGTCCCGGGGACCCGGGTTGGGTCCCGACATGACCCGGTGACCTGGTTCCGGGGTGCCGACCTGACCCGGTGACCTGGGGCTGTGGTGTCGACCGGACTCGGGGACCTGGTCCGGTGTCCCGCATGACCCGGGGACCTGGGGTCGGGGTGGTCACCAGACCGTTGTACCCAGGCCGTTGAGCCGACATGACCCTGTGACCCGGGGCCTGGGTAAAAATCCAACCCGGGGACCCGGGCATGGGACGTGACATGACCCGACCTGGGTCCGGGGTGCCGACCTGACCCGGTGACCTGGGGCCGGTGTCCCCACGTGACCCGCTGACCTGGGTCCGGGGTCCCCACGTGACCCGGTGACCTGGGGCCGGTGTCCCCACGTGACCAGGTCACCTGGGGCCGGTGTCCCCACGTGACCCGGGGTCCTGGTGCCGGGGTGGTCATCGGAACCTGGGAACCAGGCCGGGTGCGCGACATGACCCGGTGACCCGGGGCCGGGTTAACGACCTGTCCAGGGGACCCGGGCCGGGGACCCGACAGGACCCGGTGATCCTTCGCTGGTGTCCCGATGCAACCCGGCGACCCGGGCCGGGGACCCCACGTGACCCGGGGACCTGGGGCCGGGGATGTCACCCGACACTGGTACCCGGGGCAGCGACCCGATACGACCCGGGGACCTGGGTCCGGGGTCCCGACCTGACCCGGTGACCTGGGGCCAGGGTAACCACCTGACCCGGGGACCCGGGCCGGGGACCCGGTATGACTCCGTCTCCCGGGGCCGGGGTGGTCACCTGACACTGCTACCCGGGACAGCGACCCGACATGACCCGGTGACCCGGGGCCGGGGTAACGACCTGTCCAGGGGACCTGGGCCGGGGACCCGACAGGACCCGGTGACCTGGTTCCGGGGTGCCGACCTGACCCGGTGACCTGGGGCTGTGGTGTCGACCGGACTCGGGGACCTGGTCCGGTGTCCCGTCATGACCCGGGGACCTGGGGTCGGGGTGGTCACCAGACCGTTGTACCCAGGCCGTTGAGCCGACATGACCCTGTGACCCGGAGCCTGGGTAAAAATCCAACCCGGGGACCCGGGCATGGGACGTGACATGACCCGACCTGGGTCCGGGGTCCCGACCTGACCCGGTGAACTGGGGCCGGTGTCCACACATGACCCGCTGACCTGGGTCCGGGGTCCCCACGTGACCCGGTGACCTGGGGCCGGTGTCCCCACGTGACCCGGTCACCTGGGGCCGGGGTCCCCACGTGACCCGGGGTCCTGGTGCCGGGGTGGTAATCGGAACCTGGGAACCAGGCCGGGTACCAGACATGACGAGGTGACCTGGGTCCGGGGTCCCCACGTGACCCGGTCACCTGGGGTAGGTGTCCCCACGTAACCCGGGGACCTGGTGCCGGGTTGGTCATCGGAAACTGGGAAGCAGGCCAGGTACACGACACGACCCGGTGACCCGGGGCTGTGGTGTCGACGGACTCGTGGACCTGGGTTCGGGGTCCCGACCTGACCCGGTGACCTGGGGCCGGTGTCCCCACGTGACCCTCTGACCTGGTGCCGGGGTCCCCACGTGACCCGCTGACCTGGGGCCGGGGTCCCCACGTGACCCGCTGACCTGGTGCCGGGGTGGTCACCGGAACCTGGGAACCAGGCCGGGTGCGCGACATGACCCGGTGACCCGGGGCCGGGTTAACGACCTGTCCAGGGGACCCGGGCCGGGGACCCGACAGGACCCGGTGATCCTCGCTGGTGTCCCGATGCAACCCGGGGACCCGGGCCGGGGACCCCACGTGACCCGGGGACCTGGGGCCGGGGATGTCACCCGACACTGGTACCCGGGGCAGCGACCCGATACGACCCGGGGACCTGGGTCCGGGTTCCCGACCTGACCCGGTGACCTGGGGCCAGGGTAACCACCTGACCCGGGGACCCGGGCCGGGGACCCGGTATGACTCCGTCTCCCGGGGCCGGGGTGGTCACCTGACACTGGTACCCGGGACAGCGACCCGACATGACCCGGTGACCCGGGGCCGGGGTAACGACCTGTCCAGGGGACCTGGGCCGGGGACCCGACAGGACCCGGTGATCTGGGGCTTGGGTAAATACCCGTCCCGGGGACCCGGGCTGGGTCCCGACATGACCCGGTGACCTGGTTCCGGGGTGCCGACCAGACCCGGTGACCTGGGGCTGTGGTGTCGACCGGACTCGGGGACCTGGTCCGGTGTCCCGCATGACCCGGGGACCTGGGGTCGGGGTGGTCACCAGACCGTTGTACCCAGGCCGTTGAGCCAACATGACCCTGTGACCCGGGGCCTGGGTAAAAATCCAACCCGGGGACCCGGGCATGGGACGTGACATGACCCGACCTGGGTCCGGGGTGCCGACCTGACCCGGTGACCTGGGGCCGGTGTCCCCACGTGACCCGCTGACCTGGGTCCGGGGTCCCCACGTGACCCGGTGACCTGGGGCCGGTGTCCCCACGTGACCAGGTCACCTGGGGCCGGTGTCCCCACGTGACCCGGGGTCCTGGTGCCGGGGTGGTCATCGGAACCTGGGAACCAGGCCGGGTACCAGAAATGACCAGGTGACCTGGGTCCGGGGTCCCCACGTGACCCGGTCACCTGGGGCCGGTGTCCCCACGTGACCAGGGGTCCTGGTGCCGGGGTGGTCATCGGAACCTGGGAACCAGGCCAGGTACCCGACACGACCCGGTGACCCGGGGCTGTGGTGTCGACGGACTCGTGGACCTGGGTTCGGGGTCCCGACCTGACGCGGTAACCTGGGGCCGGTGTCCCCACGTGACCCTCTGACCTGGGGCCGGGGTCCCCACGTGACCCGCTGACCTGGGGCCGGGGTCCCCACGTGACCCGGGGTCCTGGTGCCGGGGTGGTCACCGGAACCTGGGAACCAGGCCGGGTGCGCGACATGACCCGGTGACCCGGGGCCGGGTTAACGACCTGTCCAGGGGACCCGGGCCGGGGACCCGACAGGACCCGCTGATCCTTCGCTGGTGTCCCGATGCAACCCGGAGACCCGGGCCGGGGACCCCACGTGACCCGGGGACCTGGGGCCGGGGATGTCACCCGACACTGGTACCCGGGGCAGCGACCCGATACGACCCGGGGACCTGGGTCCGGGGTCCCCACGTGACCCGGTGACCTGGGGCCGGTGTCCCCACGTGACCCAGTCACCTGGGTCCGGGGTCCCCACGTGACCCGGGGTTCTGGTGCTGGGGTGGTCACCGGAACCTGGGAACCAGGCCGGGTGCGCGACATGACCCGGTGACCCGGGGCCGGGTTAACGACCTGTCCAGGGGACCTGGGCCGGGGACCCGACAGGACCCGGTGATCCTTCGCTGGTGTCCCGATGCAACCCGGAGACCCGGGCCGGGGACCCCACGTGACCCGGGGACCTGGGGCCGGGGATGTCACCCGACACTGGTACCCGGGGCAGCGACCCGATACGACCCGGGGACCTGGGTCCGGGGTCCCGACCTGACCCGGTGACCTGGGGCCAGGGTAACCACCTGACCCGGGGACCCGGGCCGGGGACCCGGTATGACTCCGTCTCCCGGGGCCGGGGTGGTCACCTGACACTGGTACCCGGGACAGCGACCCGACATGACCCGGTGACCCGGGGCCGGGGTAACGACCTGTCCAGGGGACCTGGGCCGGGGACCCGACAGGACCCGGTGACCTGGTTCCGGGGTGCCGACCTGACCCGGTGACCTGGGGCTGTGGTGTCGACCGGACTCGGGGACCTGGTCCGGTGTCCCGTCATGACCCAGGGACCTGGGGTCGGGGTGGTCACCAGACCGTTGTATCCAGGCCGTTGAGCCGACACGACCCTGTGACCCGGGGCCTGGGTAAAAATCCAACCCGGGGACCCGGGCATGGGACGTGACATGACCCGACCTGGGTCCGGGGTCCCGACCTGACCCGGTGACCTGGAGCCGGTGTCCCCAAGTGACCCGCTGACCTGGGTCCGGGGTCCCCACGTGACCCGGTGACCTGGGGCCGGTGTCCCCACGTGACCTGGGGTCCTGGTGCCGGGGTGGTCATCGGAACCTGGGAACCAGGCTGGGTACAAGACATGACCAGGTGACCTGGGTCCGGGGTCCCCACGTGACCCGCTGACCTGGGTCCGGGGTCCCCACGTGACCCGGTGACCTGGGGCCGGTGTCCCCACGTGACCAGGTCACCTGGGGCCGGTGTCCCCACGTGACCCGGGGTCCTGGTGCCGGGGTGGTCATCGGAACCTGGGAACCAGGCCGGGTGCGCGACATGACCCGGTGACCCGGGGCCGGGTTAACGACCTGTCCAGGGGACCCGGGCCGGGGACCCGACAGGACCCGGTGATCCTTCGCTGGTGTCCCGATGCAACCCGGCGACCCGGGCCGGGGACCCCACGTGACCCGGGGACCTGGGGCTGGGGATGTCACCCGACACTGGTACCCGGGGCAGCGACCCGATACGACCCGGGGACCTGGGTCCGGGGTCCCGACCTGACCCGGTGACCTGGGGCCAGGGTAACCACCTGACCCGGGGACCCGGGCCGGGGACCCGGTATGACTCCGTCTCCCGGGGCCGGGGTGGTCACCTGACACTGCTACCCGGGACAGCGACCCGACATGACCCGGTGACCCGGGGCCGGGGTAACGACCTGTCCAGGGGACCTGGGCCGGGGACCCGACAGGACCTGGTGATCTGGGGCTTGGGTAAAAACCCGTCCCGGGGACCCGGGCTGGGTCCCGACATGACCCGGTGACCTGGTTCCGGGGTGCCGACCTGACCCGGTGACCTGGGGCTGTGGTGTTGACCGGACTCGGGGACCTGGTCCGGTGTCCCGCATGACCCGGGGACCTGGGGTCGGGGTGGTCACCAGACCGTTGTACCCAGGCCGTTGAGCCGACATGACCCTGTGACCCGGGGCCTGGGTAAAAATCCAACCCGGGGACCCGGGCATGGGACGTGACATGACCCGACCTGGGTCCGGGGTGCCGACCTGACCCGGTGACCTGGGGCCGGTGTCCCCACGTGACCCGCTGACCTGGGTCCGGGGTCCCCACGTGACCCGGTGACCTGGGGCCGGTGTCCCCACGTGACCCGGTCACCTGGGGCCGGTGTCCCCACGTGACCCGGGGTCCTGGTGCCGGGGTGGTCATCGGAACCTGGGAACCAGGCCGGGTACCAGAAATGACCAGGTGACCTGGGTCCGGGGTCCCCACGTGACCCGGTCACCTGGGGCCGGTGTCCCCACGTGACCAGGGGTCCTGGTGCCGGGGTGGTCATCGGAACCTGGGAACCAGGCCAGGTACCCGACACGACCCGGTGACCCGGGGCTGTGGTGTCGACGGACTCGTGGACCTGGGTTCGGGGTCCCGACCTGACGCGGTAACCTGGGGCCGGTGTCCCCACGTGACCCTCTGACCTGGGGCCGGGGTCCCCACGTGACCCGGTCACCTGGGGCCGGTGTCCCCACGTGACCCGGGGTCCTGGTGCCGGGGTGGTCACCGGAACCTGGGAACCAGGCCGGGTGCGCGACATGACCCGGTGACCCGGGGCCGGGTTAACGACCTGTCCAGGGGACCCGGGCCGGGGACCCGACAGGACCCGGTGATCCTTCGCTGGTGTCCCGATGCAACCCAGGGACCCGGGCCGGGGACCCCACGTGACCCGGGGACCTGGGGCCGGGGATGTCACCCGACACTGATACCCAGGGCAGCGACCCGATACGACCCGGGGACCTGGGTCCGGGGTCCCGACCTGACCCTGTGACCTGGGGCCAGGGTAACCACCTGACCCGGGGACCCGGGCCGGGGACCCGGTATGACTCCGTCTCCCGGGGCCGGGGTGGTCACCTGACACTGGTACCCGGGACAGCGACCCGACATGACCCGGTGACCCGGGGCCGGGGTAACGACCTGTCCAGGGGACCTGGGCCGGGGACCCGACAGGACCCGGTGACCTGGTTCCGGGGTGCCGACCTGACCCGGTGACCTGGGGCTGTGGTGTCGACCGGACTCGGGGACCTGGTCCGGTGTCCCGTCATGACCCGGGGACCTGGGGTCGGGGTGGTCACCAGACCGTTGTACCCAGGCCGTTGAGCCGACATGACCCTGTGACCCGGGGCCTGGGTAAAAATCCAACCCGGGGACCCGGGCATGGGACGTGACATGACCCGACCTGGGTCCGGGGTCCCGACCTGACCCGGTGACCTGGGGCCGGTGTCCCCACGTGACCCGCTGACCTGGGTCCAGGGTCCCCACGTGACCCGGTGACCTGGGGCCGGTGTCCCCACGTGACCCGGTCACCTGGGGCCAGTGTCCCCATGTGACCCGGGGTCCTGGTGCCGGGGTGGTCATCGGAACCTGGGAACCAGGCCGGGTACCAGAAATGACCAGGTGACCTGGGTCCGGGGTCCCCACGTGACCCGCTGATCTGGGGCCGGTGTCCCCACATGACCCGGGGTCCTGGTGCCGGGGTGGTCATCGGAACCTGGGAACCAGGCCAGGTACCCGACACGACCCGGTGACCCGGGGCTGTGGTGTCGACGGACTCGTGGACCTGGGTCCGGGGTGCCGACCTGACCCGGTGACCTGGAGCCGGTGTCCCCAAGTGACCCGCTGACCTGGGTCCGGGGTCCCCACGTGACCCGGTGACCTGGGGCCGGTGTCCCGACGTGACCTGGGGTCCTGGTGCCGGGGTGCTCATCGGAACCTGGGAATCAGGCTGGGTACAAGACATGACCAGGTGACCTGGGTCCGGGGTCCCCACGTGACCCGCTGACCTGGGGCCGGTGTCCCCACGTGACCCGGGGTCCTGGTGCCGGTGTCCCCAAGTGACCCGCTGACCTGGGTCCGGGGTCCCCACGTGACCCGGGGACCTGGGGCCGGTGTCCCCACGTGACCCGGTCACCTGGGGCCGGGGTGGTCATCGGAACCTGGGAACCAGGCTGGGTACCAGACATGACCAGGTGACCTGGGTCCGGGGTCCCCACGTGACCCGCTGACCTGGGGCCGGGGTCCCGACCTGACCCGGGGTCCTAATGCCAGGGTCCCCACGTGACCCGCTGACCTGGGGCCGGTCTCCCCACGTGACCCGGGGTCCTGGTGCCGGGGTGGTCACCGGAACCTGGGAACCAGGCCGGATGCGCGACATGACCCGGTGACCCGGGGCCGGGTTAACGACCTGTCCAGGGGACCCGGGCCGGGGACCCGACAGGACGAGGTGATCCTTCGCTGGTGTCCCGATGCAACCCGGGGACCCTGGCCGGGGACCCCACGTGACCCGGTGTCCTTGTGCCGGGGTGGTCATCGGAACCTGGGAACCAGGCCGGGTACCAGAAATGACCAGGTGACCTGGGTCCGGGGTCCCCACGTGACCCGCTGACCTGGGGCCCGTGTCCCCACGTGACCCGGGGTCCTGGTGCCGGGGTGGTCATCGGAACCTGGGAACCAGGCCAGGTACCCGACACGACCCGGTGACCCGGGGCTGTGGTGTCGACGGACTCGTGGACCTGGGTTCGGGGTCCCGACCTGACGCGGTGACCTGGGGCTGGGGTCCCCACGTGACCCGGGGTCCTGGTGCCGGGGTGGTCACCGGAACCTGGGAACCAGGCCGGGTGCGCGACATGACCCGGTGACCCGGGGCCGGGTTAACGACCTGTCCAGGGGACCCGGGCCGGGGACCCGACAGGACCCGGTGATCCTTCGCTGGTGTCCCGATGCAACCCGGAGACCTGGGCCGGGGACCCCACGTGACCCGGGGACCTGGGGCCAGGCTAACGACCTGTCCAGGGGACCCGGGCCGGGGACCCGACAGGACCCGGTGATCCTTTGCTGGTGTCCCGATGCAACCCGGAGACCTGGGCCGGGGACCCCACGTGACCCGGGGACCTGTGGCCGGGGATGTCACCCAACACTGTTACCCGGGGCAGCGACCCGATACGACCCGGGGACCTGGGTCCGGGGTCCCCACGTGACCCGGTGACCTGGGGCCGGTGTCCCCACGTGACCCAGTCACCTGGGGCTGGGGTCCCCACATGACCCGGGGTCCTGGTGCTGGGGTGGTCACCGGAACCTGGGAACCAGGCCGGGTGCGCGACATGACCCGGTGACCCGGGGCCGGGTTAACGACCTGTCCAGGGGACCCGGGCCGGGGATCCGACAGGACCCGGTGATCCTTCGCTGGTGTCCCGATGCAACCCGGAGACCCGGGCCGGGGACCCCACGTGACCCGGGGACCTGGGGCCGGGGATGTCACCCGACACTGGTACCCGGGGCAGCGACCCGATACGACCCGGGGACCTGGGTCCGGGGTCCCGACCTGACCCGGTGACCTGGGGCCAGGGTAACCACCTGACCCGGGGACCCGGGCCGGGGACCCGGTATGACTCCGTCTCCCGGGGCCGGGGTGGTCACCTGACACTGGTACCCGGGACAGCGACCCGACATGACCCGGTGACCCGGGGCCGGGGTAACGACCTGTCCAGGGGACCTGGGCCGGGGACCCGACAGGACCCGGTGACCTGGTTCCGGGGTGCCGACCTGACCCGGTGACCTGGGGCTGTGGTGTCGACCGGACTCGGGGACCTGGTCCGGTGTCCCGTCATGACCCAGGGACCTGGGGTCGGGGTGGTCACCAGACCGTTGTATCCAGGCCGTTGAGCCGACACGACCCTGTGACCCGGGGCCTGGGTAAAAATCCAACCCGGGGACCCGGGCATGGGACGTGACATGACCCGACCTGGGTCCGGGGTCCCGACCTGACCCGGTGACCTGGAGCCGGTGTCCCCAAGTGACCCGCTGACCTGGGTCCGGGGTCCCCACGTGACCCGGTGACCTGGGGCCGGTGTCCCCACGTGACCTGGGGTCCTGGTGCCGGGGTGGTCATCGGAACCTGGGAACCAGGCTGGGTACAAGACATGACCAGGTGACCTGGGTCCGGGGTCCCCACGTGACCCGCTGACCTGGGGCCGGGGTCCCCACGTGACCCGGGGTCCTGGTGCCGGGGTCCCCACGTGACCCGCTGACCTGGGGCCGGTGTCCCCACGTGACCCGGGGTCCTGGTGCCGGGGTGGTCACCGGAACCTGGGAACCAGGCCAGGTGCGCGACATGACCCGGTGACCCGGGGCCGGGTTAACGACCTGTCCAGGGGACCCGGGCCGGGGACCAGACAGGACGAGGTGATCCTTCGCTGGTGTCCCGATGCAACCCGGGGACCCTGGCCGGGGACCCCACGTGACCCGGTGTCCTTGTGCCGGGGTGGTCATCGGAACCTGGGAACCAGGCCGGGTACCAGAAATGACCAGGTGACCTGGGTCCGGGGTCCCCACGTGACCCGCTGACCTGGGGCCGGTGTCCCCACGTGACCCGGGGTCCTGGTGCCGGGGTGGTCATCGGAACCTGGGAACCAGGCCAGGTACACGACACGACCCGGTGACACGGGGCTGTGGTGTCGACGGACTCGTGGAACTGGGTTCGGGGTCCCGACCTGACGCGGTGACCTGGGGCCGGGGTCCCCACGTGACCCGGGGTCCTGGTGCCGGGGTGGTCACCGGAACCTGGGAACCAGGCCGGGTGCGCGACATGACCCGGTGACCCGGGGCCGGGTTAACGACCTGCCCAGGGGACCCGGGCCGGGGACCCGACAGGACCCGGTGATCCTTCGCTGGTGTCCCGATGCAACCCGGAGACCTGGGCCGGGGACCCCACGTGACCCGGGGACCTGGGGCCGGGGATGTCACCCGACACTGGTACCCGGGGCAGCGACCCGATACGACCCGGGGACCTGGGTCCGGGGTCCCCACGTGACCCGGTGACCTGGGGCCGGTGTCCCCACGTGACCCAGTCACCTGGGGCCGGGGTCCCCACGTGACCCGGGGTCCTGGTGCCGGGGTGGTCACCGGAACCTGGGAACCAGGCCGGGTGCGCGACATGACCCGGTGACCCGGGGCCGGGTTAACGACCTGTCCAGGGGACCTGGTCCGGGGACCCGACAGGACCTGGTGATCTGGGGCTTGGGTAAAAACCCGTCCCGGGGACCCGGGCTGGGTCCCGACATGACCCGGTGACCTGGTTCCGGGGTGCCGACCTGACCCGGTGACCTGGAGCCGGTGTCCCCACGTGACCCGCTGAACTGGGTCCGGGGTCCCCACATGACCCGCTGACCTGGGGCCGGTGTCCCCACGTGACCCGGGGTCCTGGTGCCGGGGTCCCCACGTGACCCTCTGACCTGGGGCCGGGGTCCCCACGTGACCCGCTGACCTGGTGCCGGGGTGGTCACAGGAACCTGGGAACCAGGCCGGGTGCGCGACATGACCCGGTGACCCGGGGCCGGGTTAACGACCTGTCCAGGGGACCCGGGCCGGGGACCCGACAGGACCCGGTGATCCTTCGCTGGTGTCCCGATGCAACCCGGGGACCCGGGCCGGGGACCCCACGTGACCCGGGGACCTGGGGCCGGGGATGTCACCCGACACTGGTACCCGGGGCAGCGACCCGATACGACCCGGGGACCTGGGTCCGGGGTCCCGACCTGACCCGGTGACCTGGGGCCAGGGTAACCACCTGACCCGGGGACCAGGGCCGGGGACCCGGTATGACTCCGTCTCCCGGGGCCGGGGTGGTCACCTGACACTGCTACCCGGGACAGCGACCCGACATGACCCGGTGACCCGGGGCCGGGGTAACGACCTGTCCAGAGGACCTGGGCCGGGGACCCGACACGACCCGGTGACCTGGTTCCGGGGTGCCGACCTGACCCGGTGACCTGGAGCCGGTGTCCCCACGTGACCCGGTCACCTGGGGCCGGTGTCCCCACGTGACCCGGTCACCTGGGGCCGGGGTGGTCATCGGAACCTGGGAACCAGGCTGGGTACCAGACATGACCAGGTGACCTGGGTCCGGGGTCCCCACGTGACCCGCTGACCTGGGGCCGGTGTCCCCACGTGACCCGGGGTCCTGGTGCCGGGGTGGTCATCGGAACCTGGGAACCAGGCTGGGTACCAGACATGACCAGGTGACCTGGGTCCGGGGTCCCCACGTGACCCGCTGACCTGGGGCCGGTGTCCCCACGTGACCCGGGGTCCTGGTGCCGGGGTGGTCACCGGAACCTGGGAACCAGGCCGGGTGCGCGACATGAGCCGGTGACCCGGGGCCGGGTTAACGACCTGTCCAGGGGACCCGGGCCGGGGACCCGACAGGACCCGGTGATCCTTCGCTGGTGTCCCGATGCAACCCGGGGACCCGGGCCGGGGACCCCACGTGACCCGGGGACCTGGGGCCGGGGATGTCACCCGACACTGGTACCCGGGGCAGCGACCCGATACGACCCGGGGACCTGGGTCCGGGGTCCCGACCTGACCCGGTGACCTGGGGCCAGGGTAACCACCTGACCCGGGGACCCGGGCCGGGGACCCGGTATGACTCCGTCTCCCGGGGCCGGGGTGGTCACCTGACACTGCTACCCGGGACAGCGACCCGACATGACCCGGTGACCCGGGGCCGGGGTAAACGACCTGTCCAGGGGACCTGGGCCGGGGACCCGACCTGACCCGGTGACCTGGGGCTGTGGTGTCGACCGGATTCGGGGACCTGGTCCGGTGTCCCGTCATGACCCGGGGACCTGGGGTCGGGGTGGTCACCAGACCGTTGTACCCAGGCCGTTGAGCCGACATGACCCTGTGACCCGGGGCCTGGGTAAAAATCCAACCCGGGAACCCGGGCATGGGACGTGACATGACCCGACCTGGGTCCGGGGTGCCGACCTGACCCGGTGACCTGGGGCCGGTGTCCCCAAGTGACCGGCTGACCTGGGGCCGGGGTCCCCACGTGACCCGGTGACCTGGGGCCGGTGTCCCCACGTGACCCGGTCACCTGGGGCCGGTGTCCCCACGTGACCCGGAGTCCTGGTGCCGGGGTGGTCATCGGAACCTGGGAACCAGGCTGGGTACCAGACATGACCAGGTGACCTGGGTGCGGGGTCCCCACGTGACCCGCTGACCTGGGGCCGGGGTCCCCACGTGACCCGGGGTTCTGGTGCCGGGGTCCCCACGTGACCCGCTGACCTGGGGCCGGTGTCCCCACGTGACCCGGGGTCCTGGTGCCGGGGTGGTCACCGGAACCTGGGAACCAGACTGGGTACCAGACATGACCCGGTGACCTGGGTCCGGGGTCCCCACGTGACCCGCTGACCTGGGTCCGGGGTCCCCACGTGACCCGGTGACCTGGGGCCGGTATCCCCACGTGACCCGCTGACCTGGGCCCGGTGTCCCCACGTGACCCGGGGTCCTGGTGCCGGGGTGGTCATCGGAACCTGGGAACCAGGCTGGATACCAGACATGACCAGGTGACCTGGGTCCGGGTTCCCCACGTGACCCGGTCACCTGGGGCCGGGGTCCCCACGTGACCCGGGGTCCTGGTGCCGGGGTCCCCACGTGACCCTCTGACCTGGGGCCGGGGTCCCCACGTGACCCGGGGTCCTGGTGCCGGGGTGGTCACCGGAACCTCGGAACCAGGCCGGGTGCGCGACATGACCCGGTGACCCGGGGCCGGGTTAACGACCTGTCCAGGGGACCCGGGCCGGGGACCCGACAGGACGCGGTGATCCTTCGCTGGTGTCCCGATGCAACCCGGGGACCCAGGCCCGGGACCCCACGTGACCCGGGGACCTGGGGCCGGGGATGTCACCCGACACTGGTACCCGGGGCAGCGACCCGGTACGACCCGGGGACCTGGGTCCGGGGTTCCGACCTGACCCGGTGACCTGGGGCCAGGGTAACCACCTGACCCGGGGACCCGGGCCGGGGACCCGGTATGACTCCGTCTCCCGGGGCCGGGGTGGTCACCTGACACTGCTACCCGGGACAGCGACCCGACATGACCCGGTGACCCGGGGCCGGGGTAACGACCTGTCCAGGGGACCTGGGCCGGGGACCCGACAGGACCCGGTGACCTGGTTCCGGGGTGCCGACCTGACCCGGTGACCTGGGGCTGTGTTGTCGACCGGACTCGGGGACCTGGTCCGGTGTCCCGTCATGACCCGGGGACCTGGGGTCGGGGTGGTCACCAGACCGTTGTACCCAGGCCGTTGAGCCGACATGACCCTGTGACCCGGGGCCTGGGTAAAAATCCAACCCGGGGACCCGGGCATGGGACGTGACATGACCCGACCTGGGTCCGGGGTGCCGACCTGACCCGGTGACCTGGAGCCGGTGTCCCCACGTGACCCGCTGACCTGGGGCCCGGGTCCCCACGTGACCCGGTGACCTGGGGCCGGTGTCCCCACGTGACCCGGTCACCTGGGGCCGGTGTCCCCACGTGACCCGGGGTCCTGGTGCCGGGGTGGTCATCGGAACCTGGGAACCAGGCTGGGTACCAGACATGACCAGGTGACCTGGGTCCGGGGTCCCCACGTGACCCGCTGACCTGGGGCCGGTGTCCCCACGTGACCCGGGGTCCTGGTGCCGGGGTGGTCATCGGAACCTGGGAACCAGGCTGGGTACCAGACATGACCAGGTGACCTGGGTCCGGGGTCCCCACGTGACCCGCTGACCTGGGGCCGGTGTCCCCACGTGACCCGGGGTCCTGGTGCCGGGGTGGTCATCGGAACCTGGGAAACAGGCTGGGTACCAGACATGACCAGGTGACCTGGGTCCGGGGTCCCCACGTGACCCGCTGACCTGGGGCCGGTGTCCCCACGTGACCCGGGGTCCTGGTGCCGGGGTGGTCATCGGAACCTGGGAACCAGGCTGGGTACCAGACATGACCCGGTGACCTGGGTCCGGGGTCCCCACGTGACCCGCTGACCTGGGGCCGGGGTCCCCACGTGACCCGGGGTCCTGGTGCCGGGGTGGTCACCGGAACCTGGGAACCAGGCCGGGTGCGCGACATGACCTGGTGACCCGGGGCCGGGTTAACGACCTGTCCAGGGGACCCGGGCCGGGGACCCGACAGGACCCGGTGATCCTTCCCTGGTGTCCCGATGCAACCCGGGGACCCGGGCCGGGGACCCCACGTGACCCGGGGACCTGGGGCCGGGGATGTCACCCGACACTGGTACCCGGGGCAGCGACCCGATACGACCCGGGGACCTGGTTCCGGGGTGCCGACCTGACCCGGTGAACTGGGGCCGGTGTCCCCAAGTGACCCGCTGACCAGGGTCCGGGGTCCCCACGTGACCCGGTGACCTGGGGCCGGTGTCCCCACGTGACCCGGTCACCTGGGGCCGGGGTCCCCACGTGACCCGGGGTCCTGGTGCCGGGGTGGTTATCGGAA